>JACEVL010000249.1:0-600000 GCA_020284085.1 Aporrectodea caliginosa | reverse complement strand
ACAATTATGCCCAAACCAAAACTGGTGGGAACTCTGCCATGCACAAGCATTTGGTTGAATAAAAGTGAGAGCAAAACAACCAGTCTAGGATGAGCATGAATTAGATGTTCAGTCTCAATGCGATCCAGACCAGGGGCTTTACCCCGCTTCATTTTACGAATGCATTGGTCAACTAGTTCTAGTGTTATCACTTTATATTGAGAAGCTGGATTATATTGGCTAAACCTATTGTGAAATCGCTTATTCAGTTTCTCACTGGTTTTTGCATTATTAGGTGAGCATGCAGTTCTAAAATTTGAAGCAAAGGCCATAGAAATGGCTCACTACAACCATCTACAGCTAAGGGAGGTTTATGGTTAGCTTTAAATTTGGTTTGCCAAGTTTTCCAGAAAGAATTTGTGTCCTTTGCCAGAAGATATTCATGTAAGTCATTAGAAGCATAGGCATCTTCCTTAGATTTCTTGTTCCTAATGGCACGCTTATATTCAGCTTTTGCACACCTTTTGGCATCATGTATTGGTCCCTGACTGGGTCGTCCACATGCTTTCCACAGGTCATGAGCAGCTATAGACTTGTTCTTCAAATCCGTGAGCTCACCATCCCAATAGTGCTTATAGTGCGACGCAGTGGTTCTAGGACAGTGTTCATCTGCGGCTTGACACAGTCCATCAACTATCATGTTGTAAACAACATCTATGTCATAATCATGTTCATGCAAACACCCTACATTACAGTTTGTAAAGATTTTTGATGAATGAATCTGGCCTAAGTATACATTAGTGGCACTGTAATATGATGCAAGATCAGCTTTATCCCATCTAATACGCCCGGACTTGATGCTATTAGGAACCTGCCTAACAAAGTCATCACCGTTATCCAGCAGACTCTCGGAAAAGTGCAATAGCAGAGGTAAATGGTCAGAAAGATTCATACCACTGTCAATTATCTCTGATGACTCAACTTTATCAAACAGTGCTACATCAACAAAGAAATGATCAATAAATGACTTAGAGTTGTTTGCCTCAGACACATATGTGAACCTTGTGGGACTAGCCACTTTGGAGTCACACAGCTTCAGCATAGAAGATCTAACAAAGTCATTGACAATTGCACGACATGATAACTCATTTACAAACTGTAGGTTAAAATCACCTCCAAGGATGACACTACATTCAGGGTAGTCGCTTAGGATGTTTTCGATGACACCTACTAGGTTCAACAATATGTCATCATAGGCATTGCCATTGCATGCATTTACAGGGAAATAAACATTTATAAACAGATGATTCTTAATTTTTACTGCAATGAGTCTATCTAATTTCAACAGTATCTTCAAGTTGCACACAAGCTTGCAGTGTTATTTCAGTTATGGTTTTTCAGTTACAGTTACAGTTATAGTTATCTAATTTATGATTTTTCAGTTAAAGTTATAGTTACAGTTAACTGAAATCAGATTTTTCAGTTAAAAGTTATTTTTTTATTTTTCAGTTACAGTTTCAGTTATTTCTCTTTATTTTTCAGTTATAGCATCAGTTATTTTTTTCACAAGTCATGACTAATGACACACTGACCACAAGTATTCTGAACAGTTACCAGTAATATTTACGCAGCAAATCAACGTATTGTCGGTTTACTTTAAAGAAAACACAACGTTCCAGATTAACACTTGCTCTGTTCCGACAATTAGCGTACCACACTCGTGGTTTTCAATATCCTTGCCAGCAACGGTGTGAACACAACATCGACTTTTGTTGTCTGCGGCTTCGTAAACAAAATGTTCCCACACGCCACTTTCTACTTTTCGACCACTACTTGGCTTAAACATTATTATCGTAGTTGTGGATTGTTTTACGAATTTACGGTTAAGCGCCAACGACAACACAACGAAAGGAAAAGGAACCGGAAGTGAAACGAATATAGAAAACTGAAAAGTAACCAGAAGTGAAACTAGCACAGAAGACTGAAAAGGAACCAGAAGTGAAACTAGCATAGAAATATGAAAAGAAACCAGAAGTGAAATTTCATTTCATTTCATTTCAGATATTTATATAGCGCCCCTTCAAGATTTCTACTCAGAGGCGCTCCCGACTACAGCGCGGACACTGAATCGGAGTTTCACGCCGAAGCGCATGAGCAATTGCGAGTTAAGGACTTGCTCAGGGTCCCTACGCGGCGGCTTGAGGTGGATTCGAACCAGCAACCCTCCGGCTGCAAGGCACCAAATATACCCCTTGAGGTGGATTCGAACCCGCAACCCTCCGGCTGCAAGGCACCGAACATACCCCTACACCACCGCGTCCCGGTGAGTATAGAAAACTGACCGTAGACTAGAGTAGGATTACCATTCAAAAAGTAAGTAAGAAAAACACTCATGTTTTATTTTTCAGTTAACTTTTGTTATTTTTCAGTTATACAGTTTTCGTTTTCAGTTACTATTACAGTTTCAGTTATCCAGCATTTTTCAGTTTCAGTTACAGTTACAGTTAACTGACCAACATTTGTCAGTTATTTTGCTATTTCAGTTACAGTTACAGTTAATAGAAATAACACTGCAAGCTTGTTGTCCACAAGAATAGCCACCCCTCCAAATGGCCTACCTCTTAAAACACCTCGACCAAGCACATCAGCCATTGCCGAGCTAGCAACAGCAGTGAATCTGTCATTTAAGCCAGACAAACAATCAAGACTGTTGGGCAACAACCAGTGTTCTTGGACAAATATTATACAACAGGTTTGGCACAGTTCAGACAACATTGACCGGCCTTGGTTCAGACCATGTAAATTAAAGGAGCCTACTGTGTTTATGAAACTATTCCTTGTTAATTAATTTCTTAACTTGTTTTCTCGATGCATGACAAAAACAATGAAATTACTGAAGCCACGTTATTGTATATTTTGCAGAAAAAAAGACTAGATGCTGTTAGATAATGTCCATCTATGGTACTTACCTTGATCTATCAAAGCCGGCAACAATTGAAGAATACAATGGAGAATTTTTGGTAAGTTTCCATAATTTACAATAGTGCTCATGTATGTACGCATGTTCTTAGATATATCTGATTCTTGTTAGGTATGGCTGATTATTGTTAGGTATTTCTTAGAGTTATTGAAAGGCAGTGCTTGGCACAGGCTCAAAGCGATTTCAACATTGCGTTAACGGAACGCTTCTCTATCCACTGACTTCCATTCTATGACATTGATCTAAGTGACGAGTGACAACGCCTGCCAGAATAGAATGCAGGAAATTATGAGGCCGTGATCGGAGATGGACGGAGGTTCCGTTGCAACTGTGACCGACGTGCATGGAGTCATTACGGGTGAGGACTAGTTCAAGAGAACCGCCGTGCGTGTGTGTGTGGGCGCTTAACGTGCTGACACAGACCGAGGTTCGATAACAGCGGCGTCAGCTGTACGGCTCAGGGACAGTTGGGATCTCCCGTATGGATGTTGAGGTCACCCGTCACAACAAGTTGGGAGTTGCAGGTGGCCAGATGTTGAAGGAGTAGATTGAACTCGTATTGTATTGTATTGTATTTATAAATTTATAAAGCGCTGCTCACAGTGAACACCAATCAGAGGCGCTCCCAGTGCGAAAGACTCCGAGAGAAAAGAGTGGTCTTAAGACAGCGAAAAAAGCACCTGGCCCACCGGATAGTATCAAAGAACGAGTTGATGAAGGGAGTTGGTTCCATAGTGAAGGGCCAATGAAGGCAAACGCTCGAGATTTAGCCATAGCAGTCCTAGATCGTGGGACAAGAAGGTCAAGGCGATCAAGTGAGCGAAGCGGACGGTGAGAGGTGGCGGAGAAGGTCGGCGAACGAGGCAACAGAGGTATTTGGGAGCTAGGCCAGCTGTACGGCTCCTGGCAGACAAGAACAAGGACCTTAAGCTGGATACGAGCAGTGAGAGGGAGCCAGTGAAGTTGTTCCAACATATAGGAGGAGATGTGCGAGAAGCGAGGCAGTCGAGCTATCAGCCTGGCAGCCGCATTAAGCACAGATTGAAGAGGGGAGAGGCGCACTTTAGGAAGGCCTACAAACAGAGAGTTGCAGTAATCAATGCGGGAGCAGATGAAGGCATGGACTATAGACGTAGAGACCGAGGAGGAGACAGAACGTCGAATTGCTCTGAGGCGTCTCAGGTGGAAGTAGCAGGAACGGGTGAGATTATTGATGTGTTCTGCGAAGGTGAGTGTGCTGTCAAGGACAACGACTAGGTCACGGACACTGGACGAGAAGGTGAAAGAAGGAAAGGTTTGTGCAAGAAGAGCGAAGTCAAGCTTAACAAGCTGCTGTCGAGTACCAAACCAGATCAGTTGAGTCTTTGATGAATTAAGTTAAAGCCGATTGGAGGACATCCACAAGTGAAGGTCTTGGGAGAGAGCATTGATGCGACAGGTAAGAGCAAGTGGAGCAGATGGAGGTCCATGGACAAAGGCTTGCACATCGTCCGCGAAAAGATGGCCGGTTGACAGGTGTTTCGAGAAGAGGGCAGGAATGTCAGCAGTGTACAAAAGGTAAAGAAGTGGACCGAGGACAGAGCCCTGGGGCACACCAAATTTGACCATTACCCAGGGGGTTCTGGAGTCACCGCAGATTACCATTTGGGTGCGGCCAGTGAGGTAAGACCGAAGCCAAAGGAGTGGAGGGCCTTTGAGCACAAAAGAAATCTCAAGGCGTTGCAATAAGATATCGTGGTCTACCATGTCAAAGGCGGCAGAGACATCAAAGAGAGCGAGAAGCGTAAGGTGCGATTGATTGACGGCAGAGTAGATATCAGAGAGAAGGGATAGCAGAACCGTTTCAGTGAAGTGGTGAGCCCTGAAGCCTGACTAACCAGGAGGGAGTAGACCAGATTGTTCAAGGTATGGGAGAAGCTGCAATGAGACAAGGCGTTCAACGGTCTTAGACAAGAAGGAAAGGTTGGAAATGGGACGGTAGTTTTGACAGAGGTTTGGGTCGAGGTTCGGTTTCTTAAGAGAAGGAAAAACGATAGCTCGTTTTTGCGAGGCTGGAAGACATCCCTCAGAAAGAGACCTGTTAAACAGATATAGAAAAATCGGAACAACGTCATCAATAATGTCACTAATAATAAATGGGGGAAGAGGGTCAGGTTCGCACGACTTCCAGTTCGATGACGCGAGCAGTCGACGTAGGTCGGCTTCAAGTATCGGTCGAAAGCCATCGAAGACGGATTCAGTAGGCACAAAATCAGGAGGTGACGAGTCTGCGGTAGCAGCACGTAGATCGTCCATCTTGGATGTGATCATCCCAAGAAAGTCGTTGGCTGAGAAGGAGGGAGTCTCTGGTGGACGAGAGGAGCGGCCCATGAGTCCAGAGATGGACGACCATAGGCGTCTTGGGTTTTTCTCGTTACGTTGAACCAGGTTCTCCCAGTACGCTGTCTCCTTCTGACGGCAGAGTTGGTGGAGGGTACGAAGTTGAGAGATCCAGACCAGTCGGTCGGCGGGATCCCTGGTCCGACGAAAGCGTCTCTCGAAGCAACGAGAGCGGCGACGAGATTGGTGGCAATCCCGGTCGAACCAGACAGCTAGAGGTCGGCAACGAGTCTTCACGCTTCGGGGCGGTAGCATAGTATCGAGGAGTTGATTCATGGTGGAAGAGTAGAGGTCGAATAACTGTGCTACGGATAGATCGTCGAGAGTCGATGGTGGTGACGAGAGCTGGGAGCTGCGAAGAGCGTGGCCGAGCGCCCGACGATCAAGCGATTTCCAACCCCGAAGCATGCGGACGGTGTGCAGAGGCTGAGAGTGAAGGTGAGGTAACGAGAACTGGATAAACGCATGGTCGGAGAGAGCAGATGCCAGATGGTTGAACTTGTAAATCATGAACCTGTTCAGTGTCCGAAGTGATGACTAAATCCAGAATGCCTCCCAATTGGAGGCGAATGGACTGTTATCTGTCATGACTTCACTTGGGAGGCCATGTCTAGCGAAGTGTTGTCGAAGGCAGTACGTTATGTCCGCCACCTTTTTTGATGGCAGTCGATCAATTTCAAAGAACCCAGACAGGTAGTCAACAGTAATGAGGTAGTCAGTGTCGGAGAACGTGAAAATGTCAACACCGACTTTTTGCCAAGGCCGACTAGGAGCAGGGTGAGAGAGCAACGGTTCCTTCTGAATGGACTGCTGATAACGGGCGCATATGTCACAGGTATCGGACACTCTTTTGATGTCTGCCGAAAGGCCCGGCCAGAAGACCGTCTCTCTCGCCCGGCGTATGATCCCGTTGACCCACGAGTGAGCACTGTGTAGTCGCTCTAAGATGTGGGGGCGCATGCGTGGGGGGATAATTACCCGATCGCCTTTGTAGGCGAGGCCACAGCTGACAGTTAGTTCATCTGCGAAGGTGTGATATGGTCGTAAATCTGCTGGCAGGTTGGTCGGTGTGTCTGGCCAGCCGATCGCGATTTGCTTCATTAACTTCAGGTAAAGATCATCGTCTCTCGCTGCACTGACTAGCCGCGCCACCGTGTCTGCAGAAGCTATCATTTTCAGCTCCGACATCTTTTCCTCGTCAGCTCGCTCTAGGGAGGCTATTTCCTCGGTGAATTTCGTCGCAGGAGTCTCACCCTCCGCAAATGCCCTCGACAGCGTGTCTGCTAAAATTAAATCAAAGCCTGTAAATTAGCTGATAAGAGTACCGCTGAAGTCTTAGCAGCATCCGCTGAAGGCGCTTTGGAGCGGAAGCCAGAGCCTTCTTGTCTATGGCGAGGAGGGGTTTATGATCCGTCTCGATAGTCACATGAGCAGCATATACATACGTGTCAAACCTTTCCAAGGCAAACACGATTGCTAAGAGCTCCTTCTCAATCTGTGCGTAGCCCTGTTCTGTTGTGGTCATCGCCCTAGATGCGTACTCAATGACCTGTCCTCCTTGCATTAATACAGCGCCAAGCCCTGACTGCGAGGCATCGGCTTGTATAGCGATAGGCTTCCCTGGCATGAAATATCTGAGAACCGGGGCCGACGCAAGCATGGCCTTCAGGCGATTAAAAGCCTCATTATGCCTTATGTCAAAAAGAAATTCGTTGTCCCCAGCAAGTAATTCTCGTAGCGGGGATGTTATTTCGCTGAAATGTGGACAGAAACGCGCTAAGTAAGTTGACATGCCCAATACGCGCTGTAGGGCTGCTTTATTGTTCGGATTTGGCATCTGCTGTATAGCGCTTATCTTCTTTGAGTCAGGACGCAAGCCCTCACGCGTCAGTTCGTGCCCCATGAATGTGATGGCAGATCGATTCAGCTGAAATTTCTCCTTGTTTAGTTTCAGTCCCTGCGCACGACATCGATCGAGCAGAGCAATTAAGTTTGCATCGTGGTCGCGTGTGGCCATCGCCACGGTGTCTCCGGATCCCGTGACTAAGATGTCGTCAGCAATGCAGAAGACGCCTTTCAACCCAGAGATTGCCGCATGTACTCTAGATTGCCATATTTCTGGGGCCGGGGAAATGCCAAAAGGCAAACGAAGCCATCGGTATCGTCCATACGGGGTCTCAAAAGTCGTCAAACGACTCGAACTGTCACTGAGTCGCAAATGCCAAAAGGCTTGCTTGATATCCACCGTGATAAAAACTTTGACCCCGGCCAACTTGGGAAGAATGTCGTCAATGGTAGGCATGTAGTACGTGCATCTTTTGAGAGCTTTGTTGAGTGGCTTCGGGTCGATGCAGATTCGAAGGCCGCCGTTCGATTTTGTGACAACCAGAAGGGCTGAAGCCCATGGCGTAGGCTCAGTGATTGGATCAATGATGTTATCTACTGTCAGCCGTTGCAGTTCCGTTTCTATTTGGTCGCGTACCGCCACCGAAAGTCGCCGTAGAGGCATCCGCACCGGGGTCAACTTCCAGGCAGACGTTCCCTTTAAGCAAGCCCAACGATCCGTCGAATAGATCGGCGTAGCGAGCGAACACATCCGCTTCTGTGATGTGCTGCGATGCGTGTGGGTTTGAAGGTGACGATGCGCTGGCCTCCAGAAGTTCGCAGATGTTTTCGTCGACGACGCGCAGCAGGTCAAGCCGACGACAGGCATCGATGCCCAGAATAGGATGCTCGCGTTCGGTGATATAGAAGTCCACGTCGAACTCCACTTGCGTGAGCGGATGTCTGACGGTAGCCGTCAGCATACCGAGAGTTTTCAACTCTTGCCGGTTGAACATGCGAAGCGTGGCTCGAGGTGGACGTAGAATGTTTCCGCCGATTTGGGAATACACGTGCGCAGGCAAAAGATTGCAAGAGGCCCCGCAATCTAGAAGGAATTTCACCTTCACTCCGTTGACGAAGACGTGGGAGTATATATGGCGGTTGTCTGCGTTGTCGAGCGCCATATCGGGCGCCAGTAGCCATTCGTCTGTTTCTTCAAGTTCGCGCACATCCGACGTCGCTCGCATGGATCGGCACAAAGACGCCATAGTGATTTGGCTTGCCACATTTAGAACAGGTTTTTCCAAAGGCTGGACAAGCATGCCTTGAAGGTTTATGCAATTGGCCACAATACTGACACTGTAATTCGAACTGTTTATTCGGATAGGCTTTGCGCATGTGTTGCATATCGTGGCTGTCAGGATTTCGCGGCTGCCGCGCGTGAGGAGTCGGAGAGCGACGACGATGTTGGTGAGCCATGGCCTGAACGTCTTCAGGCGCCGTCATGGTCTTCAGCTGTCGCATCGTCGCCTCCGACGATCGACATATATCGACTGCTTGGGTCAGAGTCAGCTTGCGAGTCTGCAGCAGCTTCTTCCGTGTAGCGTCGTCACGGATGCCGAGGACAATCCGGTCACGGATGGTTGACTCCTCGGCTGATCCATACTCGCACGTTTTGATGAGTCGTCGCAGGTCGCCGAGAAAGGAATCGAATGTTTCACCTGGCTCCTGTTGTCTGCGATGTAGGACGTATCTCTCGTAAACTTCGTTTACTTCGCCAACGCAGTGCTGCTCGAACGCCTCGAGAAGCCTGACGGGGTCCTCCTTGTGTTCTTCTTCAGCGAAGACCATGGTTGTAAAAATCTCATAGGCATCGGACCCAATGCAGGCAAGGAAGATGGCCGCCTGACAGTCGCTCGCCTCGCGGTCCAGTTTTGCCGCCTTGACATAATTGGTCCACTGCCCTTTGAATCGTTTCCAGTCGCTGGCTAAGTTCGAAACTCTTAACGGCGCTGGAAGAGGAATTTGAGGAGCGGCTGCCATGTTGTTGTCGACGATGTCGTGAATTAAATTTGCACTTTATTTTGTTTAACGGTTTGCTAAGTCTTTACTTCTGACGCCATATATCGTTAAGTTACATAGAAGTCAACGAGTGCTTTCTAGTCCGTGTATATTGAGCGACTGAGGCTGGAGGCCGATCGCAACTGCCTGTACGTGGGCGTCGCCGTCCTAACTGTCAATCATGCTATATCTCACTAGTAATCACGGCACATGGTCGCGATTGACATGGCATCTGCGACGTACGTTGCTTTATTACCCTTTTTATGTCCGGTGGGCTAAATACGCAATGAAAGCAGAGTCTACTGTATTGAGGGTACACATTTTCGGCCATCAGTAGTCATTCGGAAAATTCATTAATTCATTCTGAGAATGTATATAGCGCCTCTTCAAGATATCTACTCAGAGGCGCTCTCTGCGCTAGTCTATTACGATGTTAAGTGTCATAACAAACGAAAATATTACATCAGTTAGCAAAACAATGCACAGTAAGCTAGAAGAGTCACCACTGGCGGGCCAACGGACACGCGTGGAACCATCGGATTTCCGTCGACAGCTGAAGATGGCATGGATGTTCCGAGTCTCTGAGCCAAGTTGCGTCGATAGAGTAGAGGCGACGACAGGTGACAGCGTTCGCAAACACGGTGACGATGCCGACGAGCAGTCCCTCACTGGTAGAAGATGACGCACGTCCAGCTATTCGTTTAGGCACCAAGGAGTACGCAGAAAAGGCATTAGTCGATTGTCAGTCGGTAGATTGAAGTGCCTCCAGGGACTGAAGGTCGAGGTCACTCCAATTGCCCGCGTTGGTCGTTCTCCATCGAGACGAAAACACTCGGTTACAGGCGGCGTACACGGACCGTATGGCTGAGGCTCGAACGTACACATCAGAGGGATGGGCTTGATGCAGTCACATGGCAACAAGGTGTGTTGCGAATAAAATGCCATCAAAAGCACAAAATCCTTGGCAAAACCGACAAATAAGTCTGGTACGCAAACCTAGCACCAGAAACTCCAACATATCCAAGTTACTGAGAAAATTCAGCGTTTAGACGAAATAATCCGTCGAAATGACGGAGAAGTCGACCAGCGACCGACATGGCCGATGACATGCGTATCTTATTGAGCCACCTCAGGTAATCCGAGCTGTCCGAGTTGTGTTGACAAGTCAATCCTATGGCTACAGAATGTTCTAGAGCAGAGGTGGGCAACATACGGCCCGCAGGCAGTGTCTGGCCCTGATAACCTTTGAACCGGCCCTTGACATGTTTTTTATATCAGCATTGTATATAAAGGTCCACAAGGGAACCTTTTATCCGCTTAGGTATTTTTAAAACTGAATAAACTTATAACATATTTTGCTTTTTACTGTAATGTAGATATTAGGATAATTAGTTTTCAAAATAAAAATTATCTTCATTACCTTTTACGGTTATTCTGCAATATTTAGTTTGAATAAACTTAATATTGGCTCATTTTCTGGAACAAAGGAATCTGCAAAAATGAGACCGCGATTGACATACGGCTCCCGAGCTGCCCCTCTGTTTAACTTAAAGAAGTTTGGCCGTGCCAGGCGTGCCTGTAGGGGGAAGGAGGACACAGTCGATCGTCGTACACAGTTGGTCACTTCACTTAATTTACAATCCAATTTACCTGGGGAGATAGAAATAGGTCAGAAAGACTGAATATGTGTCGCTTCATCTGGCAACATAGTTTGAGTTGTTTAGGCCTATTACAGACAAAAACTGATATTTTGAAATTTTTATGTTTTTGGTTTTTCAATGTAAATTTTTGCCTGATCGCGTGGTAGAAGATTTCGCAAAGGTATGTATAACATAGGTATTTACTTGTATATATTTTGAAAACATAATTTTATTGAGTATTCAATAGACTAATGACAAAGATTATAGCCTAACATGCACAACAGGTTTATCATAATGAGTCTTTGAATGAACATCGTGTGGTGTAGTACACAGTCGATCAATGCACTGTGGTACACAGTCGATCAGTGACCGACTGTGTACTATCCATTTTTTAAATTTAACAAAAAATGTCAAAAATTGCACCATAAATATAGCGATGTCTTGTTGTATATTTCAGTAGTGTATCCATCACCTGCAGTATGCGAAGAAAAAAGTAAGAAAGAAAAATAGGCAGTGTGCTACCAGAACCAATGAAAGCCACAGTAGCAAGGGCCCCTGAACAGCATAAAACTATAAAATCTGCAGCCAAAGAATTTGGCATAATTATATCCTATTCTACAATTCTACATTGTATCAATATATTTTGAAAGCAAAGGAAGTTGGCTTAGACACAATGAATTTTGAAGCAAATTACTTTGTTCGCAAGGTTTGTAGCCAAATAGAAGAGGCATCGCAGCATTATTATTTCATTGAGGCATCTAAACATAACGTCGGATTGACATGGAAAGAAGCAAGAGTGCTTGCATTTAATTTTGATAAACAGACATACCCACCATCATGGGATAAAAATCAGATGGCAGGAAAGGACTGGTATGCTGAATATAATTTATGAAAAGGCATTGATACCTATATCCTCGGAAACCAGAAGGTACCTGTCTCTCCAGAGCTACTAGTGTTAACAAACACAGTGTTCTTGAATATTTCATGAATTAAGATAATGCTTACAAAATTTACAAATTTTCAATTTTGGATAGGGCCTATATACAACTGCAATGAAACTACTGTACAAAAAACAAAAAATGTTCGAGTAAATTGCAGCAAATGTAACCGGCAATATGGGAGAGTGACATCGGCAAAGCGTGATCAACTCGTCACTGTCTGCTGTACAATAGGCCTATATGCCATCAGGAATACCATCCCATCTTTCATGGTTTTTCCTCGGGTACATTTCAAGACTGCAGCGATCAAGGATGCACCAGCTGGAACATGTGGAGGAGCTACATGTACTTCAAGTCTATTTCCGACATCCTTCAAATTCACATGCCCTCAAGGAACATGCGATCTTTCGGAAATCGAACCCTAGTCTTGCACCGCTGTCGCATTACAACTGAATCAAGATCCTTCAGCAGCCCCTCGAATATGGAACAATCTTCCTACGGACATTAGAAATTCTACAGCCCTCGCTGTCTTCAAGAAACATCTAAAAACTGAACTTTTCACACAGGCCTATCTTGAGTGATTTACCCCTGCTTCTCAAAGTGCTTCTGAATCGTTGCTTCGAGTCATCGAGTGCTTACGAACTATGGCACTCAAATCTCTATTATTATTATTATTATTATTATTATTATTATTATTATTATTATTATTATTATTATTATTATTATTATTATTGTTGTTGTTGTTGTTGTTGTTGTTGTTGTTATTATTATTATTATTATTATTATTATTATTATTATTATTATTATTATTATTATTATTATTATTATTATTATTATTGGAACATTTTGCTAAACATAGGCCTACATTGTGTTCGCAACAGGTATCGGTAAAACTTCTCCTCGACATTCATGACAGCCGCATGAATCATCGAATCATTGAATTTCCGCAGATCTGAGGGTACTCTTAATAGCCTAGGCCTTTCATTTAAGTTTACTAACTATGTTTATTGTCAGTTGAGAGCATTCCAAAGCTTTTCTAATACACTTCTATTGTTGATCAACTGTGTACTGTCATAATTATGATCAACTGTACTCTGCTAGTACAGTCGATCACTTTTAGACTAGCAACTTGAATGATCATAGCCAAAATTCCGTGCATTAGAGTTATCTTTTAAATCCTTTTTTTAAGTGGAAGAATGATCATACTACACATTTAGCTTTAAAAAAGTATAGGGATGTTGAAACCAACTTGTAATTATAAAAAATGTAAAAAATGATCAATTGTGTCCTTCCCCCTACTTAAGTTATAGAATTTACGAGATTTAGTTATTTTCCACGAATGTGAGTCTCGGTCAAGTTTACGCATGAAATAGGACTTATAGCCAGGAAGGATCGATAGTTTATCCAATAAACGCGAATATTCAGTTAAATTCTCAGACTGACAGCCAAGTGTGGCCTATATTAATTTTACGCGTCGGTGGCGCCATATCCAATCAGTTGATTGTCGCGTGTCTGGCGCCCTAAACTGGTTCGAATCCTGCTTGAAAACTACAAGGAAACGCTTTTCAGTTCCCGCTTCGAAATAGCGCAGTAGGCCTATGGGCTTCTGACTAAGCCTAGAACTACGTCTAAATTTCTGTAAATTTATCAGGTCTTCCGGATTGTTATTAATAGGCTCCAGAGGCGCTACATCAGCTATGGCCAAGTAGACATACGCTCAGGGACGTCATTTCAGTTTTTCGGGGGGGGGGATATTTCTTTGTGAAACTTGGCCACCTTGTTAAATTTTGTACTAGTTTAGTCTACATCTGCAAAACTGTGATTAAATGATCTAAAATGTTTTCTTCTTGCTCTTATTTATTTCTTACTACGTTTGATTTTCTGTTGTCTGCTGTCCTAGACTCCTAGTTATGAATAAAGATAGGCTATTTGGTTTTATTAGTTTACACCAGCACAACTGCATGTTGTGTGCCCACTTCAAGCACATCTGACATTTGATCCATCCTCTTCATCAGAGAACGCCTCACAAAAGTAAAGACACTCATTTCTATCGTGGTCATCTGCAAGATTGTTACAGTTCGATATCTTTTGCCTTTCTTGGGACATTGTTGCTTGTTTTTTTCATGATATTTTTCCTTTGTCATTCATTCATTCATTCATTTCAGAGATTTATATAGCGCCCCTTCAAGATTATCTACTCAGAAGCGCTCCCGACTCAACCCCGGCTAAAGAGAACAGTCTTCAGGTTAGAGAAGAATGTGGCCGCAAGGGCTCTATGCATTAGGCGTAGATCCACAGGGAGCTCATTCCAGATTGCAGGGCCAGCAAGGCAGCAACAGAAAAGGCACGGCGCTGCATAATAGAGGTCCATGACCGGGGAACAACAAGCTCAACCTGCGTAGAGGAGCGGATAGAACCACGGCGCTGGACGTTCAGGGTGGAGTAGCAGAGCTCCTGTAAGTAAACAGGGGCCACACCCGCGAGGCAGCGCCAGACCAAGGCAGAGATCCGGTAAGTTATCCGCTGCGGGAAAGGGAGCCAATGCAAGACATCCCGCATGTAATCACTGACATGGCCGAATCTTGCGATGCGGCCAATGAGGCGTGCCGCCGCTCGCATGACCCGAACCAAGCACCCAACCCGAGCCGCCGGAAGACCCACATAGAGGGCGCTGCAGTAATCAAGGCGAGAAACAATAAAAGAGTGGATAAGCGTTAAGGCAGCATTAGAGGTTTAAGAACGGAAGACCACTCTAAGCTGACGCAGCTGGTAGTAGCAAGCGCGGCATAGTAGGTTTATATGCCGCGTGAAGGTTAGTTCTTGGTCCAAAGTGACACCAAGGTCCCGGACAGAGGATGAGAAGGTAAACTGCCGGAACTCCTGGGCAAGGGCCTCCAGGTCAATCTTGGCAAGCTGCTGGCGCGTGCCAAGCCAAATAAACTGGGTTTTAGAAGAGTTCAGCCGTAGCCGATTGGAGGACATCCAGGCCTCCAGAGCCTCCATTGCCCGGTTCATGGATAGGACTGCGGTAATGGCTGCTGATGCAGGACAGTGCAAATACGCCTGCAGGTCATCCGCATAAGACTGGCTCAGCATAGAAAGTGCGGCTAAGAGAGGACCAAGATCAGCAGTATAGATAATGTATAGAAGAGGGCCCAGCACAGAACCCTGTGGCAGTCCATACGGGGCAGGAACCCATGGAATCGAATACATCAGACATTTTAGTTGTCAAGCCGTTGTTAAAAAGGGATTGACGAGTTTCTTTATAGTTTCTTTGTCCAGTTTAGGTAATGTGACCAAACTTTCCACTTACTGTAGCCTATTCTTATACAGAGTTGTCATTACCAACTTTTTCCAATTTTTTTTGATGACCTTATTTCTGGGCCCATACGGTACCTTGAGTGGTTTGATATTGGTGGCAGCGACTTCATTAGACAATGGCTCAGTTGAAGTTGACCAGGAGGATGCATCTCTACTTGCTGCGAGCTACCCAAGTCTTCCACTTTGTACTTCATCAATGGCGCCTGCCATTGCAGAGCAATTCATTTCGATTTTTTTCTGAACGAAGTAGCAGTCTTGCTTTTTTTCCCCATATCCAAATCATCTGAAATTTGGAAACTATCACTTGCCCTATTAGGCTATAATGAGTCACTCTTCTACGCATTAACAGTGCACACATTTTTATTACAAAATAGGCCTCACAAAAATAAGCAGCTGTTGAATCATAACATGGGGCAAAATGGGATATCTGTATCCCATTATGCCCCTAATGGCCAATATCGTAAGCCCGCCATTTTGACAAAATATACTGAACTTGCACAAAATTTCTTATGGGGATAAGTGACTTTATACATTATGCTAAATATTCATCGTTTAAGCTAAATTTAATATAGCTCCACTCTTTCTAGAAAAGCCTTGAATTATCGATGTACCTTTACTTCGGATACCCTGAAAATCTACTTTTGGTCATCAAATTAGCAAGACGCTTCGATATCGCAATTGCCTTTGTCCTTCACCTTCAAAGATTGATAACATCTTCGGCAATTAAAAGTGAGGAAGACGGATAATATTCAAGTTTCCCGTTATGCCCCGGTATCCCATTATGCTCTAGTCTCCCCTACACTAGTTGGGAATGGCATGTTATTATTTTAAATGTGGAACGCGAAAACGGTATATTATAATGCGTAAATAATAGGGGACGTTAAAACGATAGATCACCATTTGTTTCTTATTACTTTCAGGGATGCATTTCAAAGGTATTTAACTAAGGTAAGCTAAACACCATTCTCACCACAGGATAGGCCTGCAAAGATCTGCAATCTGGTGTTATCAATTAATGTGGCTGATGGTTATGCATTCAACTAAAGATGTAGAGGAATATTATAACTGCTAACTATTCACAAGCATTAGCAAGGACAAGACCAGTGCTTGTGAGAGAGACCCTATTTTCATGTCATGATCAGTCATGCATGATAATATTTCAAGCAGTGGAGTATCTTCTAGAATCTGCTTGTACAAACACAAGTATACATTATGTACACACCTACCCCTTCCAATGATGTGAAGGTAATCAGGTCTGGTCTATACTGCAGTACATTATCAGGCCTGGTCCCTCCACTGGGAGGGACTAATTCAGTCTTGAAGGATATATATATATATATATATATATATATATATATATATATATATATATATATATATATATATATATATATATATATATATATATATATATATATATATATATATATATATAAGGCCTGGTCTGTACTACAGTACATACTGTAGTACAGACTAAGATTGCAACTTAGGCATAGACTGTACAGTAGCTGTTCCTTACAAATTTATGCATAAGATTCTGCTGAGCTGGTTCTGTTATGCTGGCTATTTGACAGTTCAGAGCTGTACATTGAGGTCTGGTCTGATTGGAGTGGTACCCTACTTTAGGCATGATGAGTATATCTATGGAACTGAAGGTAATCCAGGTGAGCTGATTGGCTGAATGAGTTTTTAAATTTTGATGGAAACCTCTGGGTTTGTTCTGAACCAGACTGAGGCAACTTAATTGCACTTAATAAAAGGAGCAAACAATTGCTAATAACAAGCTAACTGTAATATTTCCAAGCATTTGTAATTTTTTTATGTAGCATTTCTTCATTGGTAGCAGCTGACAGTTGTTTAGATGTTATCAACATGTACAGACGAAACCTATGCTTTAGAGTACATCTTTATTTTTTGGTATTTTCATTTTATTATTGCATTTAGTTATTTTAAACTAAAGTAGGTGACTGCTTTGGTGATTTCTTGACTAAGAAATGACCAGCAATAATACAATATCATCTGGGAAGGCTACAATTTGTCTAATTCCGGAAGACAAATGGTCCCATGTATGCTTTGAAAGGAAAGTGAGAGCACAGGCTCAGAGCTTTTTCTGGAGGGTCATAATTATAGGATGACTTGGAGAGATAAAGGCCAGGTCCTAGGAATAGCAAGTGTCATTGCCATATTGGTCAGCTTTTAAGTTTTTCTAAAACAAATGGAAGGTCTGCAGTTCATCTTGGTAACATCCATAACTCTGGCAAAATTAAGCAGGTCAGTTTTATGAATTCAGGGAGGGTTTCACAACAGGAGCACGATAGTAAACACTTATGTAGCCAGAACATTCTCAGACGTTAATTGTTGGCATTAAAGCACGGGAACTGTGATGTACTCACTGTCAGGGCAGGCATATAACCAGACATTAGCATGTCCTAAAGTAATAAGATAAGACACTGAATGTGATTTAACATCAGCATTTTTGTACCAATATGTTTGCAGTTGGCAGATGTAACATTGCCTGTATTTGTATTACCTTTGTTGCCCTTTTTCTTTCTCCCTGTAGTAATTGCCTGATTGCTGAACTGTGACTCACTTGAAGGCAGGCCAATATGGACAAAGTATTGTCCAGGTATATGCCTGCCCTCTTTCCTTTGTGTATCATGTATGCAAGCATAGGCAAGCAGATGCAGTTGGGTTAACCCCTCCATGCGTATGTACTAAATGGATGACCCCTAAGTTTACATTTAATCAGCTGGAGAAGGCATTGACTGACAGATAGTCCAGCTAAGGTGAGAAATCGTATGAAAGTAGTTTTAATTGAGAATAAAATTGGTAAATTGCTAACCAAAAGTGTTCTTGTATGTGTGTATGTATGTATGTATGTATGTATGTATGTATATATGTATATTCGTTTATTTAATAAAACAAGAGGCAAAATGCTGTAGGTGAACAATAGCAGACAGTTGACAGTATGGCTACTTATGGATGGATTAACTAGTATTAAGTATTATGGGTTAACTAGTATTATGTATTATGTGAGTTGAAACTATATAAAAGTCTGTGAAATTTGGTGGAAAGATACTTGTTTTTTTATAACTGTAATTAAAGTTATGATTTAACACAAGATTTGCTCTGTGCATGCACAGGAACAAGGATAATGCACATGTAATCAAGTTTGTAAATGGGTTGCTTTTATTAATATAGGAAGAAGAGGAGGAGAATTATGTGCTGACATCTCTTCTGACAGCTGCCGATGAAGGGAATATTCCTGCTTTGGAGGAACTGTTTAGGTCTCATCCAGACATTGACCTAAATGCCAGAAACAAAGTGAGGCTCATATTTTTCATCTATAGACAAACAAGATAATGCTAATATGGAACATTGGATGCCCTGCCATTTCCAGTTGCTCTGGCATTGGATAACAGAAGATTGACTATGTATTAATACTAGATTGTCATAGAACTAAAATTTGCATCTTCTAATAGCCACTCATGAGCTGCAGGCTTCTGCTCCATCTGCACCCCTAGCCAATTCAGCTATAGCGACTACACTGTCAGTGGGAAGACGAAATGACAAGGACTGAGACCACCCACCATCATAATTAAGCCGAGGCTAAGAAAATTAAATCACTAACACTTCATACTCGTGGCTGCCTCAGGGCTAACTTAAGGGACCACTCTTCTCTTCTTCTCAATTATTCGCCTCTTGAGAGCAGTCAAAGTGGAGGTCACTGGAGGAGGCATCAGTCCTTGCCAGCAGAGTGGGCAGATAGATAGAACGAGTCACGAAACAATATCTGAGTGACACTGACACTAAATATGGCACAGAGGATATATGGCAAAATGTCGGTGAAATGACAAAGGGTGGCTCATACACCCAGCAATCTGACTGCGGAATAAGTGAAGTTGCACCATGATCTCGCATATAAATACTACCAGAAACCCCTCCATAAGCAGATGGTAAATGGAGTGAAGCCCTATTGCACAGAGCAAAGAATCTTTAATCTTCTGGACCATCTACATCACACTGCTGAGAGAGCTGAAGGAATTCCAGTGTGGTTGCTTAGACTTGCAGCCCCTATTCTATACGGGATCTTCACGTGCCTGATCAACCTTTCACTGTCCAACTCCTACATTCGAGAACAGTGGAGGACTGCAATCATACGACTTACTCCTAAGGTCGCTAGACTCGCTATGCTATTGACACCGGGGGTCTAGAGACCAATATTGATCTTGCCTGTTCTATCTAGTATGGTCGAGAGAGAGAGGTCGTGTGAACTTTCCTCTACCCACTCTTCATCACGCCACCATTGTCAGTGTTGCTGCAGAATCAATACTGTACATGTTTTGCCCGACCGGCTCCACCACAACAGCTGCGCTTATCTCCATACCACACCATATCTCTGCCCTCCTGAAGCACAATGACTAATAAAACCCACATCCTGCACATTTGTTTCACCAGCTGGCATGCAACAATATTATTACAGCCTTCATCAGAGGCCGCAAGGCTTTACCATGTCAGTAAAGGATGTCCGTGCTTTTATTCCTCAAATCCTATATCGACAATCAGTAAAAACTGGCCCACAATCTTTAAGCCAAATATGACTCTTTAATGATAATTCCTAGTTCAGTTGTAGAACTCCCCTTTTACTGTACCCAGTTGCGGTGTGTCATCTGGTCTTGCAATGAAACGAATTACTAATAATTAGGGCTGTTAACGATTAAAAATTTTTAATAGTTAACTATTTAAGAATTAACGATTAATAATATTAATAGTTAACTTCTGATTAAACGAATTAACCAAGAAGTAATGACAAATACAAAATCAACATTATTCATTGTTTATTTTTAATAGTATTATTAATATTTACCGCTAGTTAGTAGTTACTACTTACTTAATACCCTAGTAATTTTGTTCATAGATGTAGTCTTGTTTACATTTTTCAGTTCAAATGTCTTCCTTCAACCAATTACGTAACCATACCAGCATGTTTACACTACTAGGTTCTAGTGAGCAACGTGTTTTGTTGACAAAATAACCACCAGTCAGTGGGTCCTTGATTAATCGTTAAAAATAAATGTAATCGTTAAAATTAATTAACGATTAATCGATTAATTAATCGTTAACTTCCGCAGCCCTACTAATAATCAGTTGATCTAAAAGTGCATTGCTGTTGATTTTCGTTTGTGCTCGGCATTCTATGCTTCTTATTTCAGTGTCCACCTATAGTAAGTCAGCATTGATGAGTTACAGTTACCTTCATACTGCTTTTCCTGCATCGAAACGTCATGGTGAAACCATGTTCACCATGTTTCACCATGTTCATCACTGACTGTACCAAGATTAGCAGGAAAGAAGTCCGTGTAGATGCAGAAAGTGTTTCTTCAGCAGTGCTGATTTCATTAATGAAAACTCAAGGTTATAGTTAACTGAAACGAAAACTGAAGAAAAACCATTATGAAATGAAAACTTAGGCTTGTAAAACTGGCCATAAATGGTTACTGAAACTAAAAACAGTCATATTTAAACTAATAATAACGAAACAATGTAACACAAACCTAAACGAAACCACACAACGAAAACCTAGTGTCCTAGGATATACAATATCTTTGGACATAGGGGTGAAATCCGTGAAAATCGGAGAATCACCTGATATCTTTCCGCATTCTATATTTGGCAGTTCCTTCGGTAATCTTCCAATCTTTAGAATTTGATAGTCTTCATAAACTCAACAAGAAATGTTCACCACATTAGGTAATCATTAAAAGACAAATATCATGTATTCATTCATTCATTCATTTAAGAGATTTATATAGAGCCCCTTTAAGATTATCTACTCAGAAGCGCTCACGACCCAACCCCGGCTAAAGAGAACAGTCTTGAGGTAAAAGAAGAACGTGGCCGCAAGGGCTCTATGCATTAGGTGTAGATCCACAGGGAGCCCATTCCAGATTGCAGGGATGCCAACAGAAACTTGCACGACTTGCAGCAATGGATGCAGTGATCTACACAGTCAAAAGCAGCAGAGAAGTCTAGGAGTATTAAGGCAGTCACATATCCCTTGTCAGCAGCAAGGACCAGGTCATTATAGACTTTCAGGACGGCTGTTTCTGTGGAGTGAAATTGCCTGAATCCCGACTGAAGAGGCGGGAGCAGGTTGTTAGCAGAGAGGTAAGAGTAGAGCTGAGTGTGGACTACTCTCTCAATCATCTTAAGATGCGGTTTTTAATTTGCTTAGACCTTTGAAAGGTTTTTTAAGGAAGTCATTCAGCTTCATGAATATGCTTAACCTTGATGCTAAAAATTCATCAGTTCTGATGAGGGGTATTCCAGAGTGATCTGCTACAATGTCTAGACTTATTGTTTTCACTTTGAAAAATAAAGAATAAATTAACCTTACGATAATTTCATAAGCTGTAACAACACTCAATCTCTTAAATGTATTATTTTTCAGTCTCATAATATGAAATATTGCATCAGCAGTACAGCTAATTGAAGCATTCTTACTAAATACATGGCGCAGAGAAATATTTCTATATAATGACATCTAGAAATGGTTAAGTATCGATAGTCCGAAGGTTCGATTGTCCGAAAGTTCGATTGGTTCGATAGTCCGAAGGTTTCATGGTAAAACCGTATTTTACGTTGCTAAATTATTCTAATGTCTTCAATGCTGTACTTTACGTTGGTAAGTAAGCAGTATCCTTTTTGTGCATGATAACTATCATCAATCCAGCTTCCATATCATCAAGAAATTTTTTCATCAATCCAATTTCCATTTAATTGGAAAAAATATTACTTTTATCAATTCAACTTCTCTTTAACAAAAGAAATATTTTTCATCGATGGAACTTTTATTTAAGCAAGGAAATATTCTCTTGGATCCAGCTTCCAATTATGGAAACAATTATTTTCATCAATCCAGCTTATATTGAATCGAAAACTTAGTTTCATCCATCCAGCTTCTAGTTACGGGAAAAATTATTTTGATCAATCCAGCTTCTGTCTAAACCGCAATGTTTTCATCAATCCCACTTCCATTTAGGGAAACAATTTTTTCATCAATCCAGCTTCCATTTTTAAGTGATAATATCAAATAATTTATCAACGTAAAATACGGTTTAACCGGTTTAATTTATTGTAGCATATAGTTTGAGCATCGATCCAACTTCTACTTACATTAGGACATTTTTTCATCAAGCCAGCTTCCACTTAAACTATAAAATATTTTCATCAATCCAATTTCTACTAACGACACTAACCGTAACCCTAACCAACCCTCACGACGCCTAACCTTACCCTAACTGACGCAAGAAAACTTACGCACCGGCTGGACCCCCTCATATTCATTACCCACAGTCCTACTCCAAATGACTCCATAATAAAAAATATAGTCTCCGTTATGACCATTCGGCCTGATGTAGGTTGATATTGTGATATACTTCATAAGGAGTAGCGTTATCCTTTCAGATAATACAACAACCTGGTCCCTCTCGGCCACCGTACTTTCATCTGCGTTGTCACTTGGTTACTATGACAGGCAGGGCCTATGAGAGGGTGCAGCCGGTTCATTGCTCCTGCTGGGCCGGTAGTATAGTTTCTGGCTGAGCCGGAGGAGTTACCGATCAAAGTCCAGCAAGTGTATGATTGATATTGATCAGCTGGTGTGTGATGCTGACGCCAGTCTACTAAAGGCAGTGATTAGGAACGATTTCCATGTGTTACGCTCACTGTTTCCACCAATAATTACTCGTCATTATAATCTGCGACCCCGGCCTCATGATTTCACTTTCCGGCCATGGATGATCGAAATTTCATACCTAGAGTACTTTATGGTGTGTTAGGCTAAACAATCATTTTCTCTTTAGCAATAGGTCTCAGTCATTAATACATTCCTAACCCTCTTATCTATTTGACTATTATTTTTGTCTAACCGATATCTAAACTGTTGATTTTGTAATCTTGTTGCGTTTGTGTCAACGAGTTTGTGAAATAAAGGAATAGTAGTAGTAGAAGTGCCATGCTAGCCTACATCGTGTAGGTAAATGCTAAACCTTTCTCCAAAGTCTCCTGTAGGCCCCAGCCCCCATTCAGTACACTCACTTCAATAAGCCGGTTCACCATGTCGTGCGAGCATGCGCATTGGGTGGCTACAATAGAGACCTGAAAACCTATAGACATTATGGATTATATAAAAACATTGTAAACCCGTAGCGCGCGAGTCTTTGAGTTTGCGAACCATTGATTGATTTTAGCTGTCAATGGTTCGCAAACTCAAAGACTCACGCGCTACGGGTTTACAATGTTTTTATATAATCCATAATGTCTATAGGTTTTCAGGTCTCTATTGTAGCCACCCAATGCGCATGCGCGCACGACATGGTGAAACGGCTTATTGAAATGAGGCATAGGATCCCGTTACCAACATCGCCAACGCTGTTCATCTGTCTGACATTATAGAACTTATTTTGCGGTTTTTCCATTTTATGCATATATTTATTTAAGCCTTCAGATATAAAAAGTAAAAGTTGTAGATAAGCCGTCCAAAATGTATGGTGACAGATTAGGAGCCCTGAAAGGTTTGCTTTCTTGTGGAAATATATATCTAACCATGTCTGCCTGTGTGTTGGAAGAAAAACTTTAACTTTAGCAAAGCAATATCTTGCTTTCTTTAATGATGAGGATTTCATAACAGTAATTCAACATTTACCCTCCGTACATAAGACAATTTTTGGATGTGCCCAATTAACACCGTTGACCTGTTGAACTTATTAACACAGTACAATCTTTCTGAGCTTGTTCCAAATGTTTGTGTGAGCTTAGCTTATAGGCCTACTGTTAATTCCGGAAACAGTAACCTCTGCAGAGAGATCCTTCAGCAAATTCAAGTTAATTAAGAATTTGTAAAGTCTACAATGTCTGAAGAAGATTATCTTGTGGATTTGGCCAGGTTGAGTATTGCCAGAAAATTGATTTTGAAACTGTCAAGAGAAATTTTGCGGAAAAAGGTCAGGAAAGCTCCATTGTTAATCAAATAAGCTTATTAATTGTTTTAAGGTATGAACATATTCTTATTTGTGGCTGCTTGACAGTGGCCAAGGTGTGGTGGTTTCCCTTATTTTTATTTAATCTTCACAGTTCATTTAAATTTCTGATTGAAGTAACAGTAACATCAGGCAATTGTTTTGTTAACAAAAGTTGCATTGTACTGTAGCAATTTACAAATGTTGTTCTGTATGCTTTGTATTGCATATATATATATATATATATATATATATATATATACACACACATGTATATTATACTGATGATGGATGTTGCAATGGGAAGAAAACATAAGGGATGCTGGGAACAGAGATGGGTAGGCTAACTAATCGATTACATTCCAATCGATTAGCTAATTAATTAGCTAAACAGCTAATTCTACTCCTGATCGATTAGCTACAAGATTTTGCTAAATCTAATTTTAATCGATAAGC
Source organism: Aporrectodea caliginosa (assembly GCA_020284085.1). Lineage (NCBI taxonomy): Eukaryota > Metazoa > Annelida > Clitellata > Crassiclitellata > Lumbricidae > Aporrectodea > Aporrectodea caliginosa. Next base: position 575,402 of record JACEVL010000249.1, on the reverse strand, counting down.
AATTTAACTAATCGTGCCCATCTCTGGCTGGGAAGGCCCATAACAGGGAGGGGTAAAAAAATTACTGCGGCTCAGTAAATTTTTAATAGTTCTATAGATTTCCGAACCCCTGCTTCTTTTTTGACAAATCGGACCCTGCCGCTATCCAAGTGTATGCACCAACGTCCATGACGGAAGAGGAGAGCCAAGAAAGCTTTTATACAGAGCTACAGCGGAAGATTGACAACGTCCCAAAAGGAGATATCCTGATGATTATGGGAGTTTTCAATGCAAAGGTAGGGAGATCAGACAAGGCAGAATCATCGTATGGCAAATTTGGGTTGGGCGAACGAAACGAGGCGAGAGAAAGACTTATTGACTTCTGTGAGACAAACGAGCTGAAGATCCTGAACACATGCTTTGAGAAGACAAAGAGAAGATTGTACACAGGACATCACCGGATGGAAAATACAGAAATCAGATAGCTATTATCTCAACGAGTTAATAGAAGAACGGCCGAGCTTCGTCTATTATATTTAGCCCGGGGAACAAATAATGCGCCTATATTATAAGGTAGAACACGGCTGTTTCAAGCTCGCAATTTACTTTAAATGCCGATATAATATGGGCATTTTAAAATTCGAAGTGCGACCGAGCTTCGTCTATTATAAATATTTAGCCCGGGGAACAAATAATCTATATTATAATCCAAAGTCTGATTATTCTGTCCTTCCGTATGTTTGTCTGTCCTGCTAAAGGCTCCGAAACGGAACGCTTTAGCGATTTGATAAAATTTACAAAACATTATTACGCCGCGTCTAGGTCAACGCGACTATTTTCAGCTCGCAATTTTATTTAAACGCCGATATATGGCCATTTTATATTTTCAACTTTTTCGACGAGACTATTTCAATACCGGCCACAGTATTGCCATTTATCCACGTCACGAAGGCTTATATTAATATGCAATCTTACGTCACGCGCATTATCTAGGTCGACGCTCTGATTCGCAACCAATCACGATGACCGTTGATTTCAAATCAGAAGTGGTCACGCCCACGGCTGAATTTATAGGTCATCGGACTTAAAAATTCGCCAATGCAACACTTTAGGGAATCGAAATTTTTAACGAACGTTTTCATTTGAATTTCTACAGATCTCAACCCAACTTCATTTCAACTCAAAATTTACTTTAAATTCCGATATTTGCACATGTTAAGTTTCGATGTGGTCATAGTGACATAGTCTGTTTCAATGCCATTGAAATCTAGCTATGCAGGAGTATATATTGCGTAGAGTTGTTTTTAAACAATTTCAAGCCAGCGCGTAAATTCGCCAGAAAAATTTGCACATCGTTAAATTCAAATTCACGGGCGCTGACGAAGATGTCGTCAAATTCAAATACACGGGCGCTGAGGAAAACCCGGGCGAACGCCGGGTAAAAACTGCTAGTATATTATAAGTTAGATATAACCGATGTAGTACACAGGCAAAGCAACTATTTCACCCATCGACCTATATTCTAAATATCTTTTCCATTTAGATATATCGACATTTTAAATATTTGAAGTACGTCAGCAAATATAGTAAGTAAGTAAGCCTTCAGTTGCAGCCATTAAAAATTACGCCTGGGAAAAACCTGGGTGAAGCCGGGTTAAAAAATCCTAGTTTTAACATAAAAAAGACTAAAGTCATGACCACAGAGAGGTGGAAAAGTTTCGAGGTGGACGGTGAAGAGATTGAGGTGGTATCCTGAGTGGCCGAGTGGGTTGGTGCCCGCTCTCCGCGCCGGCGCCCCGGGTTCGCTTCCCGGTCGGGTCGGATTATCAGAGATTAATTTCTCGGATCTTTACTGCGGGTGGCTCGGTCGCATTATAAACGTGGAGTACAATACAACACACAATACAACACATCACTATACAACTGGGGCGCGGTGGTGTAGGGGTATGTTCGGTGCCTTGCAGCTGGAGGGTTGCGGGTTCGGATCCACCTCAAAGTCGCCGCGTAGGGAGCCTGGGCAAGTCCTTCACTCGCAATTGCTCATGCGCTTCGGCGTGAAACTCCGATTCAGCGTTCGCGCAGTAGTCGGGAGCGCCTCTGAATGGGAAATCTGGTTGGGGCGCTATAACAAGTGTTCAAATACAATACAATACAATATTGAGTTTCTGCTTCTTGGGAGCTATGATAGATAGGGAAGGAGGATGTGTAAGAGAGATTCAACGAAGAATTACACTAGGAAAAGGAGCAATGCAGGGATTGGAAAAAATATGGAAGGACAAAGCTGTGAACCCGGAGACGAAAACAAGAATCGTAAAAACAATGACACTACCAGTAGTGCTGTATGGGTGCGAAGCATGGACAAAAACCAAGGCACTGGAGAAGAAGATCGAGGCATGTGAAATGTGGATTTGGAGGAGAATGTTGAGGGTCCCCTGGACTGAGAAGAGAACAAATGAATACATACTGGAGGAGATAGGACACTGTAGAGGAGATATGACATTGAGGCAAAGAGCAGCAAGACAGAAAATGACGTATTTTGGACATGTGATGCGCGCGGACGGACTGGAAAAGGAGATGATGCTGGTGTGCGGGGAGGGGAGGAGGGGAAGAGGACGACCGAGAAGAAGATGGATGGATGAGATACATGAGACGATGAAGATGAAGCTTCCGGAGCTGAGAGGGGTGACGAGAGATCGGAACACGTGGAGAAGGTTGACTATGACGGTCGCTAGGATTCATCGAATCGACGGCACAAGGTGACAAGGTGATACAGGCACCATTATTAATGTCTAATTATTTAAATATTTGTCACCATCAGATTTTTAATATTCATGCTCTCCCTATTTGTTGCCATGAATGAAGGAGCATTTGCTTTGCCATGGGAGAATGGTGCAGCATAAACTCTCTAAATTTGTTAATAATTTGTTTATATTAAGCATTTAATTCTAATAATTCTTGCAGAGCTTTTCATTGTATGGAATGAATATGTTATTGTGGTAATTCTACTCTTTTTTCCCATTCTGCTTTGTTCTACTACAAAATGTTCTGAACAACTTTAGTACTTGTTAGACCATGAATATTCGGGTTAATTTTATGCTAATATCGGCTTTCCAAAGGTTCTTTTAATACCTGACTTTCTCCTTTAATACAACATCAGAGTGCTGTGCCACTTTAAATACTTATTACAATGACAATAAATGTGATTTGAAACATGTTTTGTTATCAAATGAAAATTTTTTTTAGGAGGGAGCTTTGTGTCGTCATTTTTCAGGGGCGTGTTACTTTTTGTGACGAAGTGTGACGAGGGGAAGGGGGGTCAAAAATCGGCCAAAATAGTGTGACGTCATTTATGGACGGCCCCATAATTAGACTTCATCATGACATTATCTTTATTTACTTTTAACGATTATTCTTTAATATTTGGTCTTAATAAAATTAATGTTTTCTCAATTTATGGGACAAGGGGCCGTCCATAAATGACGTCACGCTATTTTGGTCGATTTTTAACCCCTCCCCTCGTCACACTTCGTCACAAAAAGTAAGACCCCCCTCTGATAATGACGTCACAAAGCTCTGACCCCTCTAAAACCAATTTCCATGGCGAAGCAAAATGCTCCTTCATGGAACAAATAGCGAAAGCATTAATATTTTAAAATCTAACGGTGACCAAATATTGAAATAATTAGAAAATTATTAATAATGGTGCCCGTATACATTAAAATAATTAAAAACATAATGAAAATTTAATCGTCAAAATTAGTGCTGTTATTATTAAAATTAAATTGTTATTAATTGTTAAATTTAATAACATAGACCGGGTGTGACGTCACACTACTCAGACCCCCCACCCCCATGTCACACATCGTCACAAATTTCCGACCCCCCTCCCCCTTAGGTGCGTGACGTCATTTATGGACGGCCCCCAAATGAATCTGCAAAAATTAGCCTGTGATTGACATAAGGCCCCTGAAATGCCCTTAAAATTTTAGGGCAGCCTTCTGTTAAAAGAAGTTGCCCATGCCTGCTTTATATGGAACGTTTTAAGTACCTCACAAAAGCACTGCATTGATGACATATCTGATTTCTGGACTAACAAAATGCCTTCCTTGATCTTGGCATCAGTTATTCTTGAAGCTATCATTCTCAAAGATCAAAATCAGTCACCTTCCCTGTTCATTGCTTTCACGAAATTTCTCATTAGTCCGATTTTTATATGAAGTGGAGCCAAAATATCTTTCTTGTGCCTACAAGCGGTTATATATGCAACACTTTTCTGCCCTATAACCAAACACAGAGTGGCCAGTTTCTTTAATGTACTGAGATTCATTATCACAGATGTCGCATTCACAAGTATACCAAGTTTTCACTTGGTATATTGCAAGCAGCATTCTACTACTACTTTTAGATCACTGCAGATGTTCCAGTTGTAGTAGTTATACTGTATATGTTTCAATCACAGTTCCATGTTTTCATAGGTTTCTTTCATGTCTACTGCACAGTGTTGAAAGGTGGACTTTGCCATTGATTAATCTGCTATTGATTAATCTGTAAAAAGATTCAGTTGTGGGACATGCTCACAACTCAAAGCCGTGAACAAAGATTAAAAGAGTCTGTCAGCTTGTACAAAGAAATCTCTCATATCTTCTTGGCACATCTGAAATACAGAAATTCATACCTGGCAACAGCAGTCTGGTTCGTGCTGAACCAAGTAGTTCTATTTTTTTATATACTTACGCCCTTTAATGATGAGCATGTACTCAAAGTGACTGGAAAATCAGTCTTAAAGTGTTAAGATCCCTGACCTGGTCCTTCAATTCCGTGTTATCAGATGAGTCTTACTAGATATACGCGGTTCAAAATCTAGTTCATTGTCGTTTTCCACATCTGATTCGTGCATTGTGGCATCTTCATCTGCCTCGTCTAGGCTCTGGGTGTCTGTTGGTTTCATTACTGGCAAACTGTCAACACGTGGCACTGGTATAAGGAAGATTATAATATTGAATAGATTTCTTATTTTAGCAGAGAACCCCAAGCCCAGAGACATTGGTCAAACAGAAGTACCAGTGACATGATCCTTCTTTTCTCACCATATCATCAGAACTGGAACAGCATTGACTTCTGAGTACCTCTGAGTGAAGATGTCAGATTGACAGCACATGTGGCACAGCAAATGTGAGGAGTCTGGCGACTGTCTTGATCACTAATTTTACAACCTTGGTAGGGCTCATAAGCTTCCTTAACAAGTGCAGTCATTATGCTCATTATGAGGCATAAGTGTATACCGGTACTCGCCACAAATGTAGCATTGTAGCAGAATGGTTCGTGGCTGTTGCAATATTGACGAGACATTTCTACTGGAACCAATCTTGACCTTGCCTGCTCATCCATTTTGTTTTGGCTGAGTGCCTGTGATTAAGCTGGTTTTCATGTCTTCTGTTTTGGGTACTGTCGAGGTTACGATTATGCAATTATACAATTACAATTCTGACATTGAATTCTGACATTGAATTTCTAACATGTGTGATTGACCTCCAGTGTTTTGAATGGTTTCAATTTGATCAGAATTGTCTGATTCTTAGAAGGTACATAGAACCACCTGTAAGTCTATGATAGTGACATTTTCCACTTTGAACCATGACAACCTTTTTGCCATGGATATGTCAGTTGTTATTTGATGCATTTGTTTTAGTTTGTATTCATGCTTTCAGTTTGGAGAGGCGGCACTGCACCTGGCTGTTAATGGAGGCCACTTGGAAACTGTGCGCTTCCTGCATGGCAAAGGATTTAGCCTTGTTGCAAAGGATAAGGTCTGACCAGAAATTCTTTTTCTCTGTTTGTATGATACTTTTATGCATGTGCACTGTGCAGTAGGGTGTGTCTAAAAATTAAAGTTTCAATATTAATATCGGCCAGTTTATTTTTGTGTTCCACCTTGAGAAACATTGTCATTTGCCAAATTAGATGAAAATCGGAATAGATTTAGAACTTGCGCGAAGCCCTGGAAGAATTATCACTTAGAAAGCAATGTGATATACAGCTGATACATTGTACTTTTCAAGGATAAAAAACAAATTTCAACAGTTAAACATAAAATATAAGGCAAAATCAAAGGAAATACTGTCAATTATTTGTCATTTATTTACTTATTCCCTTTAGTGTCTTTGAGAATTTGTTTCGATTGTACTCAAGCAATTGTAGAACAAATTGTTTATGTTCCTCATTTCAAACCGGGCTTCATTGTAGCACTTCTTTCTCCACCAAATCGTTCATCACTGTTAGGGCGGATATATCTTTTGCCTCACTATATGATTGTTCTGACTCTCATTGTTGCGGGTCTCGACCAAGAAGAGTCATCCAATGCGAGGATCTGGGATATTTTGGTGGTAGAAGTGGTTGAGAAATCGGGTATTTCTTTTGTAGGTGGTTTATGTATGGGAGGAAGGTTCATCGGATACCTGATTGTTGAGCATGTTGTAGACCATGCATGCGCTGTTTTTCGTCGATGGTGACTGAACGTCACAAAGGTCAAAGGAGTAGCGAGAATGCTGTTAGGGTGACCTGTGAGACTTCCTTGTCTGTGTAAGTATGAATTGCCTTCAAGAATTGGAGATTGTTCATTGGGGCTTCATTGAAATAGTATAGGCCGACTTCACGTAAGTTGTTGTCACAAAAGGTAACACTCGAGGGAGATGATTCCACACCTTTTGAAAGTAGGATTGCCGAGATGTCCTCTGTGTACCCTAGTGTTGTTGAACAGAAAACAGCTATCAGAAAAGCCACATCTTGATCTCGCATCTATCGCAGTGCCATCCAATGCGCGTGGTGAAATGCCCCTGGGGACCTGAACCTATATAGTTCTAGTAGCAGTTTGTAGTCGTCTCTGTACTCAGTATTCAGTACTCAGTTGCTGCAATGCATGGGTGATAGCATTGTCTGGAATTTCTGTGACACATTGTGCTGCGTCTTCATACTCCATTGCTGTGTGATACTTTGCCTGATCGATTTGAAGCCAAACGTCACGGAAATGCCTAGAGAAGTTCAATTTTGGAGATCTTGCAGAATCATGCAGTGAAAAAACCTTTTCCAGAACAATTTCAGAAACATGATATATCGACAGGCAAGGTTCAAGAGGTTCATTCCTAATTCTGCTTCCATCTTCATGCATACACCGCCCTGGCAATCCATGTTACTCGCTGTTGTGTCGAAACACATGACCACGATTCTGTCTTCCAATTCCTAACTTCTGACCTCGGCCAAACTCACACCTGCCATGACGTGAGCTCTCCCGGATTGGTGTTGGGGATGGCCAATAGCTTGGTCACATCCTTACCAGATACCATTATTGGAAGGCGATTAACACCACCCTCGTCCTGTCTCTGTAACATCTGGCATGATCTTGCCATCCCAGTGGATTGTACGACGAACCTTCTGATCGAAAGATTCACGAATCTCTGCTGTAATCTTTCCTTGCTTGATGGATCGCTGAAGGACTGATGAACTGCTCACCAGCTGGTTCTGCATATAGATTGTATGCAGCGAGAGCAGATAGAATGTGACAGGGTTCCTGCTGCTGGTTTTGGTGTGATCTAGAGCTGCTGCAACATCACGAGTAACTACAGAGATTGTTCCCCTTCGCTGCTTTTGGTGGCAAAGTAGACGTCGACAGTTCCGGATCTTTTCGTGAGCTATTTGATTACACCTCCTCATCAGATGATGTTTCCAGCAGAGGAACCTCCGTCACTACAGCTGTGCTTGTACGATAACGTGACTCATGCTCCGCAACTGCTGTTGATTTTGCCATCACTGTCTTTTCTATTTTCGGTCGCCTTGCGCAAGTCCTAAATCAGGCTATAATTTCGGATATGGAGTTCATACATGAATTGGCATGGCAATTCGACCTGCCGGTAAAAAATCTTTGAGTTGAAAATATCACTTGTACCTTAAAAACACCCTAATGTGCAGTTGTCAAGTTTAGTGAAGGGCAGTGTGAACGCATTTTATTTAGACACAAATGTATGTATGTATGTATGTATGTATGTATATAGCCATTTATATAGCGCCTTACAAGAAACTCATGAAGGCGCTAAACGTGGCTACCCAACAGATCTAAACAGATGTGACTTAAGAAGTTTCTAAAATGTTTCGTGAACTCCATGCGGTGCTAAGTTTCGAATTGTTAATGGAAGGCTGTTCCAGTGTGAAGGTCCAATACATGAGAAGGCATGGTGCGCCCGCATCGATGTACGGGAGCGTGGGACCATCAAGTCCCCATGAGCTGCAGAGCGTAAGGATCGACGACCTGGCTGGCTGGAGATGGGAACACAGAGCTCCCTGATGTACTCTGGGGCCGCACTGATCATTGATGTTCGTCCCATGAGGATGATCTTGAAAGTTATCCTATCCTCAACCGGGAGCCAGTGCAACGTGTCTCGCATATAGATCGAAATATGCGAGAATTTAGGCAGTTTAGCAACGACTCGGGCGGCGCAGTTGAGGATTGAAGCTGTCGTATCCGGAACTTTGGCAGACCCCCAAGGACACTGTTGCAGAAGTCCAGGCGCGTCAGCACAAAGGAGTGGACAAGAGTCATAGCAGCATCAAATGATAGATTTCACTGTATGACTCTAATCTGGCGTAGTTGATAGAAGCAAGACCTGCAGAGGGAGTTGACATGTTCCTCCATAGACAAGTCTTCATCCAGAAGCACTCCGAGGTCCTGGACAACGCGAGGTACTTTCCAGTTAGGAAATGCCGCTTCAATGGCTCAGTGATGGAGGGGAGGGAATCGAGCTGGGCAGTGGGGAGGGAGATTTTTGATGAAGAACAGAGTTAGCAGCTCTCCAGAAATGTCCCGGGTTGGAGGAGCTGGATGGATGAGTGGGAAATAATATTTTTTTGGCAGCAGTGATGAGTTTATGGTATCTGTAGGGCTGATTAGAAGGTAGCGAGGGCTTTTGCTATTTAGGGAGGTGGAGTCAATGGTGTACTGGTAGATGTGTTCAAGGTGCCTATGGAAAGTTTTATAGGCTTTGAGGTAGGAAGTAGTCCAAGGGCTACTGGTATGCATGCTGTGTTTGGTGATGAGTGTAAGTAAATAAGTAAGTAAGTATATCCTTTATTGCACCAATTGCTAACAGTATTTTGGTTTATATTCTACAATGGCCTATAATCTCAAATGTTACATTTTAATTTCTAGTTGTGCATGAATGTTGAGAAGGTCAGAAACTGTGGAATTGTAGCATGACAGGAAGTCGTCAAGGAAAGAGGGAGGTTAAGAATCAGTTGGGAGTGAAGAATATATATATATTGTAACGAGTTCACTACTAATCAAATACTCAAACGCTCTAGTCTAGTTTTCAAGGTATAATTCTCGCCAAAACAACAAATCAAACGATACATTACCAACCGTAGAACGACGGTGGAAGAAAGGTTCGCTCTCAAGACGAAGAACGACCAACTAACAAGAAGTCTGCAACTCAGCAACGGGCTGACGAACATCACAAACTGAAGCACCGTAAGAAGACTTGAAAATGGCACAAGCCACGAACTAACTTGACTACCATGCAACCCAGAGAGATCTCAGACAAACCGACTAGCACAAAGGCTGAGTTATCGGAGACTCTCTCTAACCGCCCCCTTTTCGTACCTCCTTATATAGGCTACTCCCCTCGGCTAAGGAACTACCCAAGGGTAACGAATGCCCATCCCAGGACCGGTTAGGACTCAGTCATGAGACCCTAACATACCCCCGGACCACAAAAAAGGCAGAAACCAGAAGGGTTTCTGACTTAACTATCATGCACATACAATCAAAATCAAAAATCAAAAATCAAAACACAAATATACAAATATCAAAACGAAAACAGTTACTCTGTACACACTCAGACGTTCACTTACGTCTCCCTAAGCATGATTTCTCAGTCACCAAAGGTGAACCGACAAACTAAGTCTGCTAACACTTTCAGACAACTCGTTCTATACCCAACGTTCAAAAAACAACGTTGCAGTCCACAAGGCAAGAGTTTCTCGTTCCTCGTGTCACCAAACTTTCGAAGAATGTACACCAACTGTACAGAACCAAAGTACACCTCGAAGACGTGAACAGCGGCGAGTAGGCCAACCAAAGCCCACGCGACATCCCTATCCTCTGACGGCAGAAACACGTAGAAAGCCGTGTATCTCGTGACCCAAGTATCACGAGCCGACAACACCAAAACAGTCAGCACCATCCAAAGGAAGACGAAGGCGCTCCCTCCCTTCGATTCTCGTCTCGTCAATCGTCTGCGTGATCGACATTCGTCTCCGACCTGAAGTTCCATCGCCCACACAGTCTGAAAATAGACTTGAGCACACAAATAAGACTCAAGACAACGAATACCAACAATCTCCCTAGAACTTCCTGTCAATTCTAGAGACACATCATAAGTATCTTGACTATCAGTCATCAGACACTCATTCAAGAAATCTTCACGAAAATCTTCAAAAACATCTGGTAAAAGTTCATTACTCTCCAGAAAAATGTCATCACACTGATTTACCATATCTGTGAGACAAACGTTCAATTGGTCAACAACCCTTTCTATCTTCCAAGAACTTTCAACAATGTCGTCATGCATACATTCTTCTGTCAAGAGCACATGAGACACAACCCTACTTTCGTGCAACAATTGACCCATCTGCGTACAGGGCATAATCGTGACAACTTGCGTGAACACATCATTCAAGCCATTAGTCATCTGACCATAATGTTACAACAACACAACCGTACTCACAAGAATCACTCTTTCCCCACAGTCAACATTCATGTACATTACTGCTACATTCGAAGAAGACTCATTAGAAAATTTCGTATGTGAAATATTATCACACACAACAGTTGTCATCACCGAATCCATCGACAACAGTGCTTTGCAATCATTCACCATTTGAGACGAATCACCCATACATATTTCCGAGACAACATTCATGTCTAATTCAGAAACATCCCGTGAATTTCCATCCTCACCAACCAACAACTCTTGCGCCTCAACCGCAAAATTCCCAAGACATTCATCCAACTTTAACTCTTCAGACGCACCTTCAAACACACGCAAAGAGACTTCCACTCCTTCATTGAAGCATTCGCCCGTGTGCACATTCTCAACAGGAGACTCAACATTCGCACACACCTCATTCAAGTCAATACTCATGCAAGACAAATTACCGACATTCCCAGCATTTGTACAATCATCATCATGCGCATGAAATTGTATATCACTGAAGTCAACAGATAATGACCCAGAAACCACTTGTAGACTTTCATACGACTCTTCAAACATTAGACACAAATCACTTTCGTGCCCATCCTCTTCCTGCGTCTCACAACTGACATTAATTAGTTCAGCGTGAACCACTGACTCGGAATCAATTTGTACACTCACATTCGAGTCATCAACCATGCACGAGAAAACACTTTCGTTTATCTCTTCCAAACAATCCTTAGGCGTATCATGCACTTGACTATTCTTATTCGTCTCCGAAGGAAAACTCACATTTTGTGCGCTGTCATTCGTAGACTCTGTTTGAGTGTTTGAGCTTTTCTCAAGACCGTAAGAATTTTGTCCCCAGCCAAACAAATCATGCTTACCGCCTAATATATCCTTTGCAGTTACTCCTTTCAACTGTTCCAACTGCATTCTCAGACGTTCCATCTCCAACTCAAACTTTCTCTCTTCCTCTTCTTCTTCTCTTTCTTCTCTTTCTTTTCTACGTGCGATTTCATCGTTTTCCCATTGTAATTTTAAAATTTCAGCCTGAACCTCAAACTCTGATTTTTGCAATTTAAATAACGCCTTTTGCATCTGAACTTTTGTAAGACCTTTTACGTCTTGCCCAAATTTCTCCAATTTAGCACGTAATTCATCTTTTTTCATTTCCAACATGTCATCGAACATTTTCACCACCTCTGGCGTCTCCATTTGCAAAATTTTCAGTCGACTAACCTGAATTAAAATTTCCAAATTTTAGAGTGACAACGCCCCTTTTCAACGCAATGAAACTATCGAACTTAATTTCGACCCAATTTCAGCGCAACAATTACGACTAAGCGTTTCTTACTTATTTTCGTAAAATTTGAACGGATACGCCCACTTTCACCGTCAACTTTGACACAACGAAGCCGTACATTTCCCTTTACGACTCAAAAAATCTCAAAAATCTCAACCGGAATGACTACCGTATAATGGAGACACGCTCTCCAAATTCTAAATTCTCTTCCTGACGCAAATTTTGTCTTAAAGAAGAGCAAAAAAATTATCGCAAAACTCAAATGTTCTATATTCTACCAACAAAATATCCGAACGTACAACGAACCGACGGACGAAAAAAATCCCGCGAGCCCTCATATGTAACGCTACACATATGAGAGAGCCGAAAAACGAACGACCGAAGAAAAATCCCGGACTAGAGACCCCATATGTAACGAGTTCACTACTAATCAAATACTCAAACGCTCTAGTCTAGTTTTCAAGGTATAATTCTCGCCAAAACAACAAATCAAACGATACATTACCAACCGTAGAACGACGGTGGAAGAAAGGTTCGCTCTCAAGACGAAGAACGACCAACTAACAAGAAGTCTGCAACTCAGCAACGGGCTGACGAACATCACAAACTGAAGCACCGTAAGAAGACTTGAAAATGGCACAAGCCACGAACTAACTTGACTACCATGCAACCCAGAGAGATCTCAGACAAACCGACTAGCACAAAGGCTGAGTTATCGGAGACTCTCTCTAACCGCCCCCTTTTCGTACCTCCTTATATAGGCTACTCCCCTCGGCTAAGGAACTACCCAAGGGTAACGAATGCCCATCCCAGGACCGGTTAGGACTCAGTCATGAGACCCTAACAATATATCTTCGTTTATTGATTATTCGGGATGTCACACCGCATCCAGGTACAAGTTAAATTAGAAATTAGATAGTAAGTTCGTTGCTATCATTGTTCTCATAAAAAAGGATTATTTGCTACTTTCTATATAAAACTCTTGGTATATAGTTTTTATCGTCTTTGGCTGGGAGCTTAAAATCGTGCGGCCTGGGGCGAAGATTGTAATGTTTTTGCACTACCCCTGGAAATAATCCCCGAAGCACATGGTTTTCATTCCAGATCACTGCCTGCAATAGTCTCCTCTCTGCCTCGCCAATCATCTCCTCGATTCCCTTGGTCGTTGATGGAAGATAACCGATTCTCTGCATCTTTCTCTGGAACCGTTCAATCCTGTGACGATCTTCAGCTCCGGCGAAGCCCCACCAGGCTGGAGCAGCATACAGGAGGCGTGCCATGGTTGTCGCCCTTGCCACCTCTTGGAGTGCTATTGATGGTAACCCATGCGCTCTTAGCACTCTAAGCGCGTGGAGTGATCCCGAGCAGGCGGCAAGGACTCCATCGACATGGGAGGTTGCACGGAGGTCATCCCTGATTGTAACACCGAGGATAACCATTGAGGCTACCCTCTCCATGTCGAGAAGAGGCGGAGGTGCGACCTTCCATTTTCCACCACGAGCTATTAGCATCTCACGTGATTTGCTGGTGTTAAGCCTCAGAATTGTTTTGAGTTGCCCATGTTCTTATTCCATCAAGTTCCGCTCGCACTGTGTCTCTCATTTCGGCGCCTATTATGAGATAAGTATCGTCAGCATATTTGACGATCTTATTTTTGGCATAGATTGGATGCAGGTCAGACGCATTGACGATAAAGTCTGAAGGGCCCACACCAGACCCTTGTATAACGCTTGCGTTGATCTTTGCAACTTCTGACAGCTGACCATTGAATCTGGTAACGTGCTTCCTATCTTGCAGGAAGTTTGCTAGCCGGTTGAAGATGGCATCTGGTATTTCGAGCTGTGCTAGCTTGTCGACAAGGACTGAATGACGCACCGTGTCGAAAGCCTTGGAGAAGTCTAACGAGATGAGCGTTACATAAGCGTTGGTCTCGAGGAGCGCGGTGACCTCATGCAAGATTGATATTATGGCTGCCGTTGTTGAGCCTGTCGGTCGAAAGGCATACTGGTCTCTCAGTAGAGGTTTCATTGTTGTTGATTGGAATGATGGATAGAGATATACCTGAACTATCTCCCGTTCCACCATCCTCGAAAGTACCGGTACTATCGATATGGGTCGAAAATCTGATGGCGTTTTCGGGTGCGCAACCTTGGCCACTGGTCTGATTATGGCCGTCTTCCACTGTGTTGGAACGTGTGATGCGGAGATTGAGTGGTTAAGTAAGTGGGTAAGAACTGTTGTGTAGACTGGAGCTGTCAACCGCAAGAACCACGCTGGTAGACCGTCTGCACCCATAGATTGGATGCAGGTCAGACGCATTGACGATAAAGTCTGAAGGGCCCACACCAGACCCTTGTATAACGCTTGCGTTGATCTTTGCAACTTCTGACAGCTGACCATTGAATCTGGTAACGTGCTTCCTATCTTGCAGGAAGTTTGCTAGCCGGTTGAAGATGGCATCTGGTATTTCGAGCTGTGCTAGCTTGTCGACAAGGACTGAATGACGCACCGTGTCGAAAGCCTTGGAGAAGTCTGTGTGATGTAGCCTGGCCAGTAGGTTAAAGACTCGGATTTCAGTGACCAATGGAGTGCTTTGGGGTACTGTGTGTCGTAGGACAGGGGGGACGTAGTTAGCATCCGTCGATGTATTAGCGTAATGGGCATTCAGTTCTGCAGCTGTTATTCCGGTGTCCTCGGGGTCCGCTCCCTTCTTCTTCAGAAGTTCATTGACCCGACTCCAAAGATCTTGTAGTCCCGCTTGTGGATCAATGTTACGCAGGTGCGCTTTGTTGGTTCTTTCGATACATAGGCCTATCCTACGCGCCAAGGCAGAAGCCTCTTCGACTCGACCCAACCTCATCAACCTATTCTTTTTACGGAGTAGTGACTTGGTCTCTGGGGTGAGGAAGCTGGGGTCAGCGGATGTCATTGTGACTCTGCGTAGGGGATAGACCAGTTCCAGGTGTCCTCGGGCCTCCTGGTAGAATAGGTCCCAGGCACATTGCGGATCATCTATGCTCAGAATTGTGGAACAGTCATAATCAGTCAGTATCCTCAACAAGGTGGCGTGCTGTTGAGGTGATCTCCTGCGGAAGGTGACTGCTACTGGATTCTTATTCTGGCTAACAACCTGCTGATGCATTGTGGCGACGATTGCTCTATGATCCGTTTTGATGGCTGATGACAGGATTTTGATATCTGTATAGCACGGACTCGATACAAATAGCCTGTCCAGAATGTTAGTACCTCTCGTTGGCTGATCTACCAGCGGTATCAGTCCAGTTCGCTCGATAACTTCCCTCTCTGGCAATTGATTGAAATCACCGCCCAAGATTATTAAAGCTGCTGGGTCTTCAGTCGCGATGGCTTCGATCGTCTGTTCAAGTCTAGCCAACAGCGCAGCGTCCTCGTATATAGGTTTTGGCGGATGGTATAGGGCTCCTACGTAGACTTTCCATGCTGGCATGTTAACCTTTATCCAGAGAAGCTCAAGAGTTCTGTTGTCTCCCTCAAGAACATACTCTTCCGCTTGATACCTTTCTCCGACCAGTATCGCTACTCCTCCGGAGCGACGGCCTATCCGGTCTCGACGGAATATCTTGAATCCGTCCATTGACACTGTCCGGTCCTTGTGATGGGCCTTAAAGTGCGTTTCTGTAACGATGGCAAGGCTGAGGCCGTATCCGGTGAGTTCTGCATACAGCTGGTCAATGGCGTTTGGCTTGGCGAGTGATGAAGCATTGATGATATAGAGACCCGGTAGTGTTTGCTCGCATGTCTTCTGGGGTGTTGTCATTGTATCGTTAGCCTGGCTTAGCAGGACCTTCGTTAGGCATCGCGGTAGCGCTATCTGTCGAGTCGTCGACCTCTGATGACGCCTTCTAGGGACAATCGCAATGGGTCTCCGCTTATTTCGTCCAGCTCTAACACCTCGGTAGCGCAATAGGCCCAAGGCCGAGAGTGCTTCAAGAGTTGCTGTCCGGTTAGGGTGCTGGCTGAATTGGGTCTTGTTTCTCCTAGCCTCGTACAGCTGACGACGAGTGTATTTATAGTTCCTAATTAGGCCGGTGAAGGTCGGTCCTTCGTCTCGCTCCATTGAACCGTAGCGAATGTCTATCCAAAGCTTAGGTTTTCCGAATTCCGATACAGTTTTCACAGGTTTACATGTTCTTAATTCGATTTCCGTTATCACAGTTTTAAGCCATACCTATGTTTCCGACGACAAGCAAAATCCTAATTCCGAACTGATAGAACTGACAAAGAAAACACGTATAACATGGTTTGAGTAAACTCCGCGTGTTGGCAGCCGTAGGTGGCGCCACCAATTCAATATCTGTGATGAAGGTATGACATTCAGTGGACTGTTAAGACGGAATGATGATAATAATAATAATAATAATAATAATAATAATAATAATAATAATAATAATAAATGTTTAAATGGCCCATGACGTCACATTGCTATGACAACGTACTGTTTCTTAAAGGCGGAACGTAACTGTTTATCCATTTGAATAAAGCTCCTATCGCCTTAAACACAACATGAATGGGAAAAGTACTAAGGGAAAGGCATTCTGGTCAAGCCCGTGTATGCTGGGCAGAATTTAAGACGCACTCATCGGATGGCACCATTCATCGTCATGGACCTAGGCCTTCTCCCTGCCCCGGATCGAGTCAGCCACCGGCAGAGATACTAGACGCCAGCGCGATTTTGTCGCCTTCCTCTACAACCTACCCTCAGCATCACATATCCATCATAACACAACCAGGTTCTGATGGACAACGAGGTGTTGAACAGCCAGTATCGACACTCTTGCACCCGGTCGTAAGAGGCGCGCTTGTCAAAAGAATTCCTAGATCGGCAAGAGCATCATGCGCCGCCCTTTTGGGTGAACTCATAGAGGCTGTCGTGAGGGAACCAGAAGACACTGGGAGATGGTCGGACCTCTTAGCCTTTGGATCGTGCATTCTGGTCAAGCCAAAAAGAGGGGGAGTCAAACGCAAGCTAACGCGGATAATAATCTCTAGAATTGCGAACTGGCGTTCGAAGGGACCGGCTTACGATACAGACGAGGATGAAACTAGTCCAATGCCAGTCCGTCGCACAGGTCCGATTAAACGTGACTCGGCTCAGTACCTAGCATCGGCAGTTGCAAGCAAACTGGAAGATGGTAACTACAAGGCTGCTATCTGCCTTATCTGCAGCGATGACGAACCAGCTCCCGACACTCCTGAGACGTTGGCCGGACTAAAGGCGAAACACCCACCAGCTCCATCAGACAGGAAACCAATCTGTGACCCAAAGCTTTCGGATCGGTTTGCTCCGCTACAGATTTCAGAGCGATCGATCGTCGTTTCCAGCAGGCTCAGCAGCTGGTCCAGATGGCATCACTCCACAACACCTCAAAGACTTAATTTCTATTAGAGTCGATTGTAACCTTATCCATCACCTGAGTGAGCTGGTCAATCTGATGCTGGTAGGGACCCTCCCGGTCGAGGTAAACGAAATCATCTACGGGGCCAACCTCATAGCTTTGAAGAAAAAAGATGGAGGCATCAGGCCAATCGCTGTCGGATATACGTTGCGACGCCTGGCAGCTAAATGTGCGAACACTCACGCTGTGTCCAGATTGTCTACTCTGCTTGCCCCTGTCCAACTGGGGGTTGGCATACCAGGAGGCGCCGAAGCAGCAGTACATGCAACCCGCCGCTGGGCCACGTCGATGCCGACGGACGGCGTTCTGGTCAAATTAGACTTTGCCAATGCTTTCAACACTCTTCGCAGGGACTCACTCCTAGAAACGGTTGCAAGAGACATTCCGGAACTTTACCGTTTCGCATATTCTTCATATTCCTGCAAACCGATGTTAAGACATGGATCAAATATTCTTCGATCAGAAGAAGGAACTCAGCAGGGTGATCCGATGGGTCCACTGGAATTCTGCATCACACTACAGCCGATCCTGTTAAAACTGGAATCTGAATTAAGAGTGGCATTCTTAGACGATCTGACACTGGGAGGCAAGGTGGATGTGGTGGCCCACGATATTCAGCTGATCGCACAGGAGTCAGCTAAACTTGGGCTTCAGCTCAACCGCACGAAGTGCGAAATAGTCTTCCAGAACGACGACAATAAGATCGACGATCCTTCATTCTACGGCTTCAAACACACTCCACTAGGAGAGGCGACGCTGTTGGGCTCACCTCTGATGCCTGGGCCAGCAGTCGATAAGGTGGTGACTAAGAAGGCTGATGACCTGGAACGAGCAGTAGGTAGGCTCTCCATGCTTCACTCGCATGACGCCCTAATCCTGTTACGAAATGGATTAAGCGTGCCAAAGCTTCTATACACAATGCGCACAGCCCTATGCGTCGACTGTCCTAGTCTCACCAGATTTGATTTGCTGTTAAGAAATGGATTGTCGAGTATTTTGAATGTGGATCTATCGGATGAGAAATGGCTCCAAACATCCCTTCCGGTGAAAGATGGTGGCCTTGGAATACGCTGTGCTGCTACGCTGGCACTTTCTGCCTTCTTGGTATCTGCTGCAGGCACAAGCGAACTCCAGGCAAACATGTTGTCACCAGAATTAGCTGATACCCCAGACGATCTAGTTAATACAGCGCTGAAAGCATGGGTACTACTCACCGGTGCCGAACCACCAACAGGATCAGCCGCTCATCGTCAGAGAGAATGGGATAGCCGCTGGACAAGTAAGGCGTGGACAACTTTGCACGAGTCGGCGAACAATACACTAGACCGGGCTCGTCTCTTAGCCTCCCGGGCACCACACGCGGGAGATTGGTTGCTGATCTAATTTGGCGTTCACTACCGAGTGCAGATGTCCCAAGCACGAAGGAGCCAACGGGTCTTCTGCGGACCGATGGCAAACGGCCAGATGGTGCTACACTTGTTCCCTGGTCTGCTGGCAAATACATGACCTGGGATGCTACAGTGGTCCACACTTGTGCTGCTTCCTACTTGTCACAGACTGCAATTTCAGCAGGCTCCGCAGCTGAGCAAGCCGCGGTTCATAAGACTGCCAAATATGCATTGTTGCCTGCAACCCACATGTTTGTTCCCGTTGCCTTTGAAACCCTTGGTCCTGTAAACGCTGAGGGTGCAGAATTTCTCTCTGAGCTGGGACGTCGCATTTCAGTTGTCTCTGGAGATCAACGGGAAACTAAATTTCTGTTCCAACGTCTTTCCATCTGTGTGCAGCGCCACAATGCCATTGCATTCAGAGGCACATTTCAGGATGGCTGTGTAAACTGGGACGAGGCCTGATTTCTCGGAGAACGTTTTTTACTCCTAACCTAATTTTTTGTTCCTGAGGGATTATATCTACCTCGGGTAAAATAATAATAATAATAATAATAATAATAATAATAATAATATTCATCCCTCCCCGCCACCCACGAGTTCGTACCCGTGGCCGTCGAGTCGCTAGGCCCCGTCAACCGGGAGGGCCGCGAGTTCTTGATGGAACTGGGGCGCCGAATGACAGCCGTTTCAGGCGACTCTCTGGAGACCGTGCACCTGTTCCAGCGTTTGTCCATATGCACCCAGAGATTTAATGCCGTAGCCTTCAGGGGCACTTTCGCACAATGCACCGGGGACGAGGACCACTAACTCCAGATAGCACACCTTAGGACAGTTTCTAAGTCCCTGAGGGATCATGTATACCTCGGGGCATAAAAATAATAATAATAATAATAAAAGATAATACGGGCAGACCTTGATACCGTGGAGTGGTGGACGGACCTTACTATGGGATGCGACGGTGGTGGACACGGTGGCCGCCTCATACATTTCGGAGACAGCGGCCGCGGCTGGTGGGGCGGCAGAGATGGCCGCTGCAAGGAAGCACGTCAGGTACTCGGAGCTGGAAAGGAGATACACGTTCGTACCTGTCGCCATAGAAACCTTCGGTCCCTTCAACAGAGAGGGCCTCGACTTCTTATCGGAGACCGGAAGCCGACTGTCGAAGACTACCGGTGACACTCGCGAAACAAGCTTCCTCTTCCAAGGCCTATCGGTCATTATCCAACGCTTCAACGCGGTGGCTTTCCAGGGCACCATGTCAAGGCTGCCGGGAGCCGAAGAGCGGCGAACTCTAGACAGATCCAACAGAGGATATCGATAATGGAGCTACTTTTAGCCAACACTCCATAATAATAATAATAATAATAATAATAATAATAATAATAATAATAATAATAATAATAATAATAATAATAATAATAATAATAATAATAATAATAATAATAATAATAATAATAATAATAATAATAATAATAAGCAGTATGCAGGAAGGCTCAGTAGTTGTTAAACTAGATTTTTCTAACGCGTTTAACAGTTTATACAGAGACCGTATGCTCTCTTCAGTTTCAGACACTTTGCCTGAACTGCTACCGTACTGTAATTTGGCTTACGCGGAAACCTCTGACCTCAAGTTTGGTCGTTTCTCTCTACGGTCCGAGGTGGGGCCGCAGCAAGGCGATCCCCTCGGTCCGCTGCTTTTTTGTCTTCCACTACAGGCGACACTGCTGAATCTGCACTCCCCTTTGGTGCTAGGATACCTTGATGACCTCACGCTGGGAGGGGCAGCAGCGGGGGTAGCTGCCGATGTGGAAACCATTGAACGTGAGTGCATAGAAATGGGGCTATCTCTAAACCACGCAAAATGCGAGCTAATAACGCATTCTGTCGACGCGTTCTCCCTGAACCGCTGAATCGCTTTTCGGTCACTACACCGGAAAAGGCCGTCCTTCTGGGCGCTCCACTTTCCACCTTGGATGCTCTCACGGCCTGTCTCGAAACTCGATGCTCTGAGTTATCTCTGGCCTTGTCCAGACTGGTAGGCGTCACTAAACACGACGCCCTCATTTTGCTAAGATGTTCACTCAGCTCACCTAAGCTGATGCACGT
This sequence comes from Aporrectodea caliginosa, assembly GCA_020284085.1. NCBI lineage: Eukaryota > Metazoa > Annelida > Clitellata > Crassiclitellata > Lumbricidae > Aporrectodea > Aporrectodea caliginosa. The sequence continues at coordinate 554,446 of JACEVL010000249.1, read as the reverse complement.
CCTTCGCTGTGGTCCTTGTTCTGGCCATCCACTTCTTGAACATTATGACTCACTTTTGAGAACCGGTCTGCTCAATTCTGAATCTTTCGCTGACGGAAGACCAATGGTTGCAGGCCTCCTTTCCTATGAAAGCTGGGGGTCTAGGCATCCGCAGGGTATCTTCGCTTGCGCTTCCCGCCTTTTTGGCTTCCGCTGCAAGTACCCTCGCTCTCCAATCCTTCATGCTTAGCAATGTAATCTTAGATACAGACACACAATTTGACGCCTCATTTGAACATTGGTGCCTAAAATACCCCACCTCTTGTCCAGATGGAGAGCTTCCTCATAAGCAGTCATTTTGGGACAAACCTATTATTGCAGAGACAATAGCCGAGCTTGACCACTTTCACACTAGTGATTACCATCAAGCACGTCTGAAAGCAGTCTCAGCACCTCATGCAGGTGACTGGCTGTTTGCTTTACCCATAAACCATCTCAACAATCGCTTACATAAATGCCAGCATTGTCCAGGGCTCTGGCCTAGGGCCCCTGAATTTCATCACGGCCATATCAAAACTAAAAACTGTCTACTCTCACAATCGAATGGCTAAGTACGCTGATGATACTTATTTGTTAATACCATCCTCAAGAAGCGACACGATCAGGGCCGAACTGGACCATGTAACGGAGTGGGCTGCGAGATGTAACCTGAGTTTGAATCAAAAGAAAACTCAAGAGATGTTAATCCGCCGCCCACGCGAGCGGGGGGGACAGGAAGCAATTCCTGGGAAAGTGCCAGGACTCCCAAGGGTCCAGACTCCAGAGCATGGTCATCCTCGGGGTGGTCATGACTGAACATATTGGCTTTGAAATGCATATAAAACGCATATGCCGCCCACGCGAGCGGGGGGGACAGGAAGCAATTCCTGGGAAAGTGCCAGGACTCCCAAGGGTCCAGACTCCAGAGCATGGTCATCCTCGGGGTGGTCATGACTGAACATATTGGCTTTGAAATGCATATAAAACGCATATGTGTCCAAGCTAGACAGTCGATGTATGCTCTGCGCATCATGACGACACATAGCCTTGCAGGACCAATGCTACATGATGTTGTTCGAATGACCACTGTGTCCCGCTTGTTATACGCGTCACCGGCATGGTGGGATTTTGCGGGGCAGCAGGAGCGCAATAGACTACAGTCCGTGATGGACTGTCTGGTCCGACTACGCTACCTTCCAGAGAGTAACCCAACATTAAAACAGTTGTATAGAACGGCAGATGGGAACTTCTTTACTGCTGCCTTGATGGACCCCGGCCATGTTCTGAACCCGCTCCTCCCTCCTGTAAAGACACTCTCCTATTCCCTGCGTCCCAGACCACATGACCGAATTGTCCCACAGGCTGACAACTTAATGAGAAAAACGTTTTTAACAAGAATGCTTTATAATGTGTAATTTCATGTAAACCAAAGTGCGGTTATGCAGTTGGATAAATAAAGAATATACTTACTTACTTACTTACTTTACATGCGGTCTCAGATTGGAAGATGAGGCGGTTCGAATAGCGGTGGGCCTCCGTCTAGGCACCGTCATTTGTCATCCACACAGATGCCCATGTAGCACGCTGGTGACCGCCAAAGGATCGCACGGCCTATTGTGCCACCTAGGCCCGGGCAGACAAGCCCGACACGCGGTCCTGAATGACTTAATCTGCAGAGGTCTTATTCAAGCGGGCATCCCGGCGGTTAAAGAATCCCCCAGGTTTGTCAAGGTCGGATGGTAAGAGACCAGACGGCCTAACACTGATACCATGACGCTCGGGTCGGTGCTTGACCTGGGACGTCACAGTTGCTTCTTACTTGTCCACAACCTCCAACCAGCCAGGAGGAGCTGCTGAACTGGCTGAAGCCAGAAACAATGCTAAATACATCTAACTGATGCAATCCTACCACTTTGTCCCACTGGCTTTTGAAACCATGGGACCAATTAACGCCAAGGGACTGGCCTTTCTCGCCGACCTGGGTCGTCTCTTGGGCCAAATTTCGGGCGACCCAAGAGAAACCAGTTTCTTGTTCCAGCGCCTGTCGGTTGTAATCCAACGTTTCAACGCTGTTGCGTTCCACAGCACTTTTGTTCTTCCAGATCTTGACAAGGATGGCCACTCCAGAGTAAACATTGCTTATTATTAATATCTGACACATGAGGGATTATAGATACCTCGGGTAAAAAATGATAATAATAATAATAATAATAATAATAGTATTAGTAATAGTCATAATAACGGTGTCAATGGTGGTTGACACACTAGCGCCTTCCTACCTGCAGGCAACGGCCGTGACAGCAGGAGCAGCAGCAGAAATAGCGGACAACAGAAAAAATCAAAAATACCAGACCCTTCTAGACACACATGACTTCATCTCGCTGGCCCTGGAAACTTTAGGTCCCATTAACTTAAGAGGCCTTGCGTTAATCAAGAGGCGACGGACGACGTCAGAGAGACAACCTTTCTCTTTCAAAGACTTTCGTTGACAATTCAGCGCTTTAACGCTGTGGCCTTCACCGGTTCTTTTGTTGACCCTATGCCCGAGATGGAAGAGAGATAGCCCTTCCAGTTACACTAGATTTTGATATAATAGTAACAATAATAATTATTAATAATAATAATAGTAATTATAATAATAATAATAACCCGCTACTAGGGGTTTACGACAAGCTGCTACGGAGAGGGATCGAGTGGATCCTGAATATTTCGTTGACTGATGACCAATGTATATGCAAGCCTCCATACCGATCAAGATGGGGGGGGGGGGCTGGGAGTTAGGAGGGTGTCCTCGCTGGCACTACCCGCCTTCTTGGCTTCAGCTGCGGGCACCATCCCCACCCAGTCCCTCATCTTGGGAGCCACACTGGTGGACTCGGACACGGCTTACTACCTGGACAATGGACATACTACGTGGACTACCTGGCTTCAGGTTGCTGGTGTCCCGGTACCGATGGTCCACCTCCTGTCACAAACAATCACAATGGGATAGACTGCTGTTGAATCTCATCCATTCGGAGTGCTACTGCGGATTCCTCTCCACCTGCGTTCTCCACTACGGACTGCCGGCTTTCTGCTCTTCATGAGATTTCAAGCGTCGAGTTGCGTCAACTGATACTCGCCTCCGTGCCTAAGACGTGTGAGTTAGATCCTGCGCGCTTCTGAATAGCTCTGCTGTGAGAAGCGCTTTACAAATGTTCAGATTAGATTAGATTAGATTAGATCCTGCGCCAACGTTTCTCGTGCAGGAACTCTCCTGCCTTTCCTCACGATCCTGTGCAACCGATCGATCAGTGAAGCATGCCTACCTGCTTCTCAGAAACGATCGGTTCTTCTGGCAACCTTGAAGCGAGATGGTTTGGATGTGAACGATCCGGCTAACTATCGACCTATTGCCAATGTAACTTTCCTGTCTAAAATTCTAGAGCGCATTGTTTCTAATCAGCTGATTGCATATTTAGATGTGAATGAGCTGATCCCTCAACAGCAGTCTGGTTTCCGCAGGAATCACTCCACGGAAACCCTTCTGCTCCGGCTTCTATCTGACTTCTATAGCGCTATGGACCTTGGCCAGGTTACACTCCTAGCTCTTTTCGATGTTAGCTCTGCCTTTGATTCTGTGGACCACTCCATCCTTCTTCAGCGCCTCTCTACTTCCTTTGGATTGGTTGACCAGCCTTTAGAATGGCTTCGATCCTTTCTATCTGAATGCACAAACTGTGCGGTTGTTGGCTCCTCTAGGTCCCTTTGGGTCCCCGCCCCTTTTGGTGTGCCCCAGGGCTCCGTCCTAGGTCCTCTTTTGTATCTTCTCTATACGGCTGATCTCTGTCCTCTGCTGACTTCTCAGGGGCTTCTGCACCAGCTCTTTGCAGATGATGTCCAAGCTTACATCCATTCCCATCCATCAGACTCAGTCGCTACTGTACAACAGATGTGCCTAACGATAGATGTTCTTTCCTCTTGGATGGCCTCAAATAGACTTCTCCTAAATCCTTCCAAGACACAGTTTATTTGGCTAGGTGGCCGTCGGAAACTAGATGGTATTGATTTGCTCCAGCTTACTCGGGTCTTTCCTGATATAACTTTTTCCCTAACGGTTCGTGACCTGGGCCTCGCCCTTGACCAAGAACTTAGTCTTTCTCAACATGTGAACTTGATCTGTCAGCTTCGCCAGCTCCGAGTAGTTTCTCGCTCTCTTTCTCATGACGCACTAGTGGTTCTTGTGCATGCCTTCGTTACCAGTCGAATTGACCACTGTTGCTCGATCCTCATTGGCCTCCCTCTTGGGGTTCTGGGGCGACTAGATCGTGTTCTGCGCTCAGCTGCTCGGCTTATTGGGCGAATTCCCAAATTCGGCTCTGTCTCTGCCTACATGCGCGATGTGTTACACTGGCTGCCTGTGGCCCAGCGGATCTCATACCGTATTGCTTCTTTGGTTTCACGCAGCATCCTTGGCTGTGCTCCATCTTACCTGCGCAACCTCTGCCGTGGGACTCAATGGTGGTGGACACGGTGGCCGCCTCATACATCTCGGAGACAGCAGCCGCGGCTGGTGGGGCAGCAGAGATGGCCACCACAAGGAAGCACGTACGTAAGATACTCGGAGCTGGAGAGGAGATACACCTTCGTATCTGTCGCCGTAGAAACCTTTGGTCCCCTCAACAGTGAGGACTTCACCTTCTTGTCGGAGACCAGACGCCGACTATCGAAAACCACTGCTGATATTGGCGAAACAAACTTCCTATTTCAATGCCTATCGGTGATGATCCACTGCTTCAACGCGGTGGCTTTCCAGGGCACCATGTCAAGGCTGCCATGAGCCGACGAGTGGTGAGCCCTGAACAGATAATAACTGACGCCTCGGACAACGATGATGCACCCCAGAGAATGACAATAATAATAATTATAATTACAGCGGCAATTTCTAGGTCACTCAACACAGCACTTGCCATAAAAGCGACTTCACAAAGCATCAAAGCACAGTGAGTTAGAGATACGCCTTAGAAAAAAAAGATGTGCCTTCAGTCTTGACTTGAACAACTCGACTGAGTCAGCAGTGTGAATCGTTGCTAGATGCTCCAACGGCAGGGAAGCTGTTGAGAATCACCGAAGCGCAGAATGAATGAGTGAAAGGACGGGACCAAGCACAAGGCTTGATTTCAATCATGATTAGGTAATGATCAGTAATGTGGACAACAGAGTGTGATAGTTTGGGAGATAAGAGAGAGGCAGCGGAAGTGATGACAAGGTTGAGGGTGTAGTTCTTGATGTGGGTTGGGAAGTGGACGTTTTGGACGAGATTGACTGATGCGAGGAAGTTCAGAAAGTCAGATGCAATGTGGATTGTCAATGTGGATATTGAAGTCATCAGTGAGTAAGAATTTGTTGGGAGTAGTGGCAGTGAGCTAGAGGAGAGATCCAAATTCATTGAGAAGGACAGAGGGTTTGGAGGAGTAGGCAGACAAGGTAGGAGGACAGTAAATATTGAATACTATGAGTAGTTGGAGTGTTGAGGAGCATTCGAAAGATTGGAAAGTGTAGCAAGAAGAATTGAGGATGACAGCAGGTTCACAGACCAAGTAGGCAGTGCCACCACCAGAGATTTTTGTTGGATTGGCAGTGAAAGTAGATCAGAGCAGCAAACAGCTGACAGATGCAGAGAACAGACAGTGGATGAAGCCATACAAACAGCTCATGCATCTGTCCTAACTTCAAGCAAAGCATTCATTAACCATCTTGTCAATTACTAACAATAAGAAGACAGTTCAGTTTTACACAAGACTGGAAAATTATGCCAAATTTCAGTTTGTAGTGGCAAGTTTACGACCAGTATCTCACTGTTTGAGTTACATATATGGTCGGTTGACCAGACGTCCCGGTTTTCCCGGGACAGTCCCGATTTTCTGCTAGCTGTCCCGGCTGCCGGGAAAGGTAGGCCAAACTCTAAACATGTCCCGGTTTTTAAAATCTGACCTGACTCCGATCTTATAATATATGATGTATTTCATGTGCGTTTGTCATGTGATCAAATAAACTTTAATAAAGGATATAATTACTTACTTTATCAACGTCTCCTTGATTTTACTACTGTCATCTGGCGAGTAAATTCATATTTAATCTCACTTTTATTTATTACCATGCATATGATACCATACCTCTTCCGGTTCTAATCGTCATATTGTCGTAGTGATAATATTCTGATAAAACTCATTTTCATAAAACAGTTCAATCTTTTTATGCAACTTCTTTGGAATATTTTGACATGTGGGAAGTTAGTTATGCACCATTCAAGCTGTTCAGTTGGATGAATTTTAGAGGAACAATTACTTGGGATATGTTTGAAAGAAGCCTTGAGGATCTTATCAAAATTTGTAAGCCAGCTGGGTATGACATTGATGACAATGCACTGTTTGATGAAATGACATGCATTTGTAATTTTGTTAGTCGAGAAAAGTGGAACAATGGAATGAAATGTTGCGGTGGATAGCAGATGGGTGCAGATTTTCAATGATCTACAAGAAAGAGAGATAATTATTCCAAATTTGAAAATGATTCTACAATTCTTGTTAGCAATTCCTGGAACTAATGATCCAGTTGAGCGAGTTTTCTCACTGATGAACTCTTATTGATCAGATCAAAAAAGTCGATTATCAGAAGAAACTCTTGAAGCTGTTATGATAGTGAAAGTGAATATGGAAGAAACATGTGTTGAATTTTATGAAAGAATATTAGCAGACAAAAAACTTTTAAGAAGCATACATTCAAGCGCCAAATATGAGTGACTGATTTGGTCAATTTAGAATAATTAAATTTAAATTTAAAAGCAAGATTTGTTATGATAGAATGTTAGCAGACAAAAAACATTTAAGAAGCATACATTCAGGTGCCATATTTGAGTAACTGATTTGAGAGATTTAGAATTTAATTTTAAATTTAAAAGCATGATTTGAATAAAACCTTTCACTGAGTCTTATAGTCTTATACCAATATAATAAGCATAAAATAGATACTTGTGCAAGTTATATTATATTAATTACTGACAACATCACAAATTTATTTTGTGATTGAAGTGTCCCGGTTTTTAGTTTCCAATATCTGGTCAGCCTAATATATGGTGATGCAGAAAATATCTGCATAAAGGATCAGTTTCTCATGGTTCAGATTAAACTTCACCAATATACCAATATACTACTAAACTTTGAACTGGGCATGTTGTTTGACTTGTGTGAAAGGCAAGTATATAATGTCTTTTGTACATGGATATAATTCATCGTAATCATAATTTTAAGCCCCAAACTTCTAAAGTGCCACTCGAAAGCCAAGTGCAGGACACCAGCTTATTCACGGGCACTGCGATGAGTCAGAAGGGTTGTCCAAAAGAGTAGTCCAAAGGAGGTCCAAGTCCACTCATGTTACTTCAGTGAATGGAGCTGAGTTTGTGGCCTCACCTGATTTAGTAAATTTTTAATGCCTTTTGATTTCCAGAAAATGTTTCCAAACACACATATTATTAGATGGAGCTGAATGCTGAGTAAGAACTCCATAACTTTGCCTTCTTGATGCCTGTTCGCAATGTAGGGGTTGTTCTTGATCAGGAACTTACCTTCTCTGAACATCTAAATCTTTTATGCTGTTCTTGTTTTTTCCACTTGCAGTAATTGCGGGTCATTTCCCATTCACTTTTACCAAATTCTGCACTTGCTCTTGTTCATGCGATTTGTTTTAGGATTGATTACTGCAGTGCCATCTATGTTGACCTCCCTTTGGGGCGCATTGCACAGCTTGAGCACGTGGTTCGTGAAACTGCCAGGCTTGTTGGTGGTTTCTCTAAGTTTGACCATGTTTCGCATTATATTCATTTCATTCATTTCAGAAATTTATATAGCGCCCCTTCAAGATTTCTACTCAGAGGCGCTCCCGACTACAGTGCGGACACTGAATCGGAGTTTCACGCCGAAGCGCATGAGCAATTGCGAGTGAAGGACTTGCCCAGGGTCCATACGCGGCGGCTTGAGGTGGATTCGAACCCGCAACCCTCCGGCTGCAAGGCACCGAACATACCTCTACACCACCGCGCCCCACAACATGCGTGACATAATCCACTGTCTTCCTGTTTCCCAGCACATTCAATTTTGGTTATCGGTCTGGGTCGAGCAGTGCCAGTTAAGGAGCGCCCCAGCCTACTTGCGTGAGTTGTGTTGCCCTATATCTATGTACAAAAGACACTATATAAGGCACGTTAGTATTGCTAAGTTAGAAGACCAGAAGGGTATATTATAATGCGTAAATAAATAAGGGACGTAAAAACGATATGTTAGCAAAATACGCAGGTAAACTTGGCAGCATTAAGACATTTTCAATTCCATCTTTTTATTTTGTTTCTTATTTCCAATAAGAAGCCACGAGCCAGACTCGTGAGTTGAGTCTAAATTGAATAAGAAGTAACGTATTTTGCGCCAAAAGTGGTAGAAATCATCTGGAAGCCGTTGTTGAAGCTGGCAGAGTGTATATTGAGTCAGAAATAACTTCTATTGCACCCAAACGGGTAGAAATCGTATGGAAGCCATTGTTGGAGCTGGTAAAGTCTATACTGAGTCAGAAATAACTTCTACTGTGCTCAAATCAGTCTGGAAGTGGCTTTGGAGCTCGTAGAGTCTACCTTGAATAAGAAATGACTTTCTATTGCACTAAAAGTAACTTCTATTGTGCTAAAACCGCTAGATTTACTACTACTGCAAGACCTAATCTAATCTAATGACTTGTAATGTTTAGTGCTGTTATCATAATGCCAGAGCAATGGTAGGTGCAAATGATCCCCCATGCAAAGAAAATTTGATAATTGATATAATGGTCACACATAAAACATCAAAGTACTCTTTCAGAAGAGTCGTGAGAATGGTGTCAAGGAGACTGGTTTTGCTAGGTGAGGAAAAGACAACTTTTTGAAACTCTGCAAAAGTTGTTGACCAATGCAAGGAGTTGATGACAGGAGATGGGGAATTTGGATAGAATTTGTCTGATGCAGATTGCAGAGGGATTAACCAATTTCAGCCTTATATGTCAGAAATGTTGTCTGCAAGGAGGTCAAGAATTTACTTGCTAGTAGCTAAGTAAAGGCGGGTATAAATTTAACCTCTCCTGGTGTAGTACTTATATGGGGCCAACCTTAATTTGCATCTGTTAAGATCTATTAGATATCCATGTTTAATGGCTTATGAGGTTGTGAAAAAGTGCTGTATAAAACATATAAAACAAAAATTGTGAAAATTCTGGCCTTCCATAATGGTGTTTGCTTCATAACATATATTTGTGATTTCTTACAGAATAATGATGAGCCTGTGCACTTTGCTGCTAGACAAGGACATTTGGAAATTCTCCAGTATATACAGAGGCAAGGAATTAGCATGGACAGACAGAACAAGGTGCAAGATACATTTACCTTCTCAAACTAGAATGCAATACTTGTTGCTGGAATTGTGCAACGTTGGACTTTCTTTATGCAGTATAGTGTAACATTCTCTGTTTTGTATAAATATAAATAGTTGTTATGTGCATACAGTTCTAAAACCATCAGATAGTGGTTTTCCTTCTCATTGTTGTTTGAATTAACTTGTAGTTTTAATTATTTATGCCGATGATGATGATGATGATGATGGTGATGATGATGACGATGACGACGACGACGACGATGATGAGCCGTTACAAGGGCACTTTGACGCAATAAAAAACTTAGTCAGGATACGCTAACTTGAAATAATGTGTTTGAGTCTGGAGTTAAATGACTCCAAGGATGTTGCTGAACCTATTGAAGGTGGTAGATTGTAACAGAGAATGCGTGGTCACCGAAGCAGGTTTTTCATTTTCGTACCTCAGATCGCAAAGAGGGTCCCAATCAGGGCCGGATTAACCACTCGGGGGGGCATGCTAATTATACTCGGAGGTACTGAGCAGAGAGTGATAGGATACCGTAAAAACGTGACAATCAACTTTAGTAAAGCAGGGTCAATGCGACGTGCTGCTCAAATCAGCGGCGCCGCCAGGATTTTAATTATGTAATGTAATGTAATGTAATGTAATTAGCAACTTCTATTGCACCGGTGTCTAATGCACAAGGCATCAACCGATGGCACACCAAAACCAAGCCATAATCAGGTCAACATCCAGAAGATCAGTCCGTAAGAGACAGAGAGGCAGCCTAAGGTGGATAAGCAATTTGAAAGAGGTAAGTTTTCAGCCGAGAACGAAATGACACAAGCGACTGAGCACAGCGTACAGACACAGGAAGAGAGTTCCAAAAAGTAGGTCCAGATACTGAAAAAGCTCGTTCACCGAGAACAGTTCTTGATTTAGGTATGACAAGACAAAGACAATCAGATGACCTCATTGAATAATGATAAGTCAGAGGAATAAGAACAGATTTTAAATATTGTGGTTGGCCAGAGTTCAAAGTTAGTCAATAGGCTTGAGATCACACGTAGGCCGCGGACAATGGCATATGGGGGTACTATGAACGAGCGTCCGAGGAGAGGGGTTTGGAGAGGGGATGTGCCCATGGGCGTCCGCAGGAATTTTTCTAGGGGGGCGCAAAGTTTTAAATAGTTGTCACAGGGACTCAATAGGGCGTCGAAAGCAACCGATCACTCCACTTTCGACGCTCGGTCCCACGGCGCTAGCTACCTCTCCATCTTCTGGCACAGATCCCAACATGCGAAAACATTCATAGACAATTACTGTCAAAAAGTATTATGATAATTAAATTTTATATGACTGAAATCTGACCTTATTCTTAAAATAACAATTGCAATCGTCTGGGTTCTTGTCCAAACTGATTTATCACTCTATCTGTGAATTCGACTTTGTTGTCTGAAATTTTTTCCGATGTACACACATCATACAGAGATAACGGTCGTCAGTGGCAGTGTAGCCTACACTCAAAATTTTATACGAAATTGTCCTACTCCGAAGTGTTCATCTTCTCCGTTCGTGTGATACTGTTCCACTGACTCACAAAGCGTAGAAGTTTCAGTTTAACGACCGGTGCGACAATAAAGATCAATAGATTCGCATTCCTCCTTCATCCAGGCTCGGGACTGGTTCCGAAGCTAGTGGGGTATGTTTAAAAAGTCTGGCAGAACGTGTGTTAGCTGGCATCTAAGGGAAGAAGCTGATTACTTAGTCAGAGACTGTCGCTCGAGCCAGTGTCATTCATATATATATATATATATATATATATATATATATATATATATACAACGTCCCACCTACGAGGTTTACCTGCCGGACCTGTTATCTTTCAGCAATCGGCCAGAAACAACAAAACATCCACTGGTAAATGGAATACGATACCAATTAGCCGACACTGAAAGCATTTCGCTATCTCTGAGTTGACAATATGACTTTACATATTGCCAAGAGAGAACTCTATACATTAAATTTTCAAAAAAGGCTAAGCAAAGATGTATAGGGCCTACATGTATGTCCAACTTGGGTTAATTTTAAATAATTACCTAAGGAATTTAGTGTTTTTCCGATAATAACGTTGAAGATCGTGTTGTAATAAATAGTCATAATAACCAAATAATCAAATTTCTCTGCAAATATGCACAAAATCCAGGGGCGCACATGCTCCCCCTTGCGCCCCCCTGCGGAGGCCCATGGATGCGCCCCCTCCCCACTTAAAACTTTTTCGAATTTTCACACTGTAATGGTAGCATTTTAAGCAGTCATCTGAACAAATTGCTGTATAATTTTAGTGCTAGTAGGAACCAGCCGTCACTCGTAGCTAAGATGTAGCCTAGTTTGAGTCGATTTTGAGTTTGACTGCGGACAATAATAGCAAACCAGACATTTATTGAAATTAATATAGAAACTAGAAAATACGTTCAATTTCCAAGAACATCATAAGCCTTAAGGTAAACTTATTGCCGACCAGACACAATTAGCAGAAATAGTTTACAAATGGTACACAAACCAAGTAAGAAGGATTCAACTACCGAATCTAAATGTTCAAGGAACAAAACATTTTGATATTTTGAAATTTGAAAGATACAGTAGCATTCGAGAGAAGCCATAGCTGCCATATACGCTGCATTTTTCAAGTTATCACTGCATATTTTGTGTAGCACTGCACGTTAAAACAACCCGTGCCATCACAATGAGGTAATAACCTGTGATGCACCGTAAAACTGGAGGCTTCGTCTAATGATGGTATAAGACTACGAGTAGCATCATTTGGAAAATTTAGTAGGGTCTGTCGAAACCGGTTTAGGGGTGGCCCGATGCTTAAAATTATTTTCTTGTAAAATATAGATTTCTAACCAACAAGGTCCAACAATATCGATCATGGGCCTACTTGAAAAATTATTCGAAACAAACTGTTGTAAATAATGTTGTAAATAATGCTTGCACTAATCTACTATGCTTAATAAGTTAGTCGGTTCCTTAGTCTGCTACTACTAATTCACTAAATGTAAATCTAAGTGTAAATCTTCGAAAATTTCTCAGCGCCTACAAAAGCCACGTCAGGGAGACCAGCTTATTCACCGGCGCTATAACATTTGGGGTTCTTGGCACTTACACTGTCCTATCCTCCATTCGTGGTTGCTCCACTGGTCCCGACTTGATCCCACTCTGGCTCCTTTCTAACATGGCCCATCTTTTGGCTGAACCATATTTATTCAACCTCTCGTTGCAACACTCCTCTGTCCCTGACCAATGGAGGTCTAGTTGCATTACTCCTATCCGTAAGATCCCTTGCCCTGCCACTGAGGCTGATTACCGACCCATTTCCATCACGCCGGTATTATGCAGATTGTTAGAAAAACTTGTAGTGCGTCTATATATCTATCCCATCCTCACCAATCACGAACTGAACCGTCCATTTGCTGACCAATTCGCCTTCAGGCCATCTAGTTCTACCTCTGCCGCTCTTATAGCCATTTCTGACTTCATTCTCAGCTCACTTAATTCTGAACCCTATGTCCGTGTGATTTCTCTAGATTTCTCTAAGGCCTTTGATACGATCAGACACTCATACTTGGCTGAACAATTGACCTCTCTGCCTATACTATTCCAGCTAATATATTCAACTGGATTATCTCCCTCCTGAGCAATCGTAGTCATTGCACCAAGTTCCGTGGACTTTTATCTGCTCTGGCTGAAATCAATGCCAGCATAATTCAGGGTTCTAGCATGGGTCCTGTAAACTTCCTGGTTGCCATCTCCGGCCTAAAACCTGTCTATAGCTTTAATCGTATTTTCAAGTATGCTGATGACTGCATTCTTGTGATCTTTGCTTCTAACATCTCCACTACAGATGCAGAATTAGATCATATTAGTCCCTGGGCTCTTAAATGTAATCTCCACCTGAATCACTCAAAATCCTGTGAGATTGTATTTACCAAACCAAAGGTGAATCTTTTACAAGCCCCTCCTGTCTTGCCTGGCATCAAAAGGGTTGTGTCATTGAATATACTGGGCATTGAGATTACCGAAAAGTTCGGTTTTCCCCGTATGTTCAAAGACTTTGCATTCGGGCCAAGCAATCTCTCTATGCCCATCGTATTTTGATCTCACATGGGCTTTCAAGGGTCAGGCTTCATGATGTGGTCAGGGCTACCACTATCAACCGCATGCTATACTGTTCCCAAGTATGGTGGGGCTTCGCCAATAAACAGAAACTTGACTCTCTGAGCGCGCTGGTCCGCAAGTTGGTACACCTGGGTTTCCTACCTAAATCTTTCCCCACCTTTGAGGAGCTTTGCAAAAAATCTGATATAGACCTATTTAGAAACATCTTAACAAATACTAGCCACACCCTCCACGACCTTCTCCCCTCTGTCAATTGCACTGGTCATGACCTGCGCCCACGCTCACATAACCGTGTTCTCCCTAGATTTGATTCCCTTACCAGGCGTGGCTTCTTAGCTAGGATGTTGTACAGTTAGACATATGTTTTCTAGTTTTCTTCTAATTATCGTTTTCTTTGTACATAAATTATTTCTGACTTTGTATGTAAAGCGCTGAGCGTTTGCTTGCGTTCAATAAAGAACATTCTTACTTACTTACTTACTTATATCAAATCAGCGCCAGCTCAGGAACCTCCTGACCAAATCAAGAAATCCCTGACCTTCAGTACACCTATCCACTAACTCTTCATCTCATATCTTCACCTGTGATGCCTCGGTCCGCAATCTCGGTGTTACTTTTGATCCACATCTCTCCTTCTCTAACCACATATCTAACCTCTCGCGCTCCTGCTTCATGCACATTCGTGACCTCCGCCGAATCCAACCCATGCTCGATTTCAAAACTGCCTCCAGCATTGCCACCCCCATTGTCCACTCAAAGCTCGGCTACTGCAATTCCCTCTTTCTCGACCTGGAATCCACCAACTAAAGCTTCTGCAGCTCATCCAAAACACACTAGCCAGAGCCGTCACCGGAACGCCCAAGCATCGTCATATCACTCCCATCCTCAAATCACTCCATTGGTTACAAATCCCAGAGCGAATTCACTTCAAAGTCCTATTACTAACCTATAACTCCCTACAATACTCCCAGCCCAAATATCTTCGCGACCTCTTCACCATCCAATTCACCATCAATTCATTCATCACAATCCAAGGGGTGAGTTCCTTGTTCCACGGACTCGCTTGGCTATTAGGCAGCGCCGTGCTTTCTCGGTTGTTGGCCCTTCCATTTGGAATGACCTACCACTTAAGCTCCGTTTTTACTTGTAAGCCATCTGACAGGGTTCTACAAGTCCCTCAAGTCTTTTTCTTTAGTCGTGGCTGGGCCGGGAGCGCTCCTGAGTATTTTTCTTGAAGGGGCGCTATATAAATGCTCTGAATGAATGAATGAATGAATTAATTAATTAATGAATCCAGCCAACCCGCTTTACCCGTTCATCCTCCGTTCTCACTCTTTCTCGACCTCCGGTCACTACTAATCTCATGTTCTCCAACCGAGCCATATCCAACACTGCACCACGTCTCTGGAATGATATGCCTCCTGAATTCAGCACTTTTTCGGTTCCTCCACCATCATCGTCAATCACCCACCATCATCTGCCTCAGGCTTCTCTATCCATCACCCCAAGGCTTTCCACTCGAAACTAAAGTCTCTTCTTTTCAAACACTCCTACCTCGACTCAACTGATCATCTACCTTCCAACTCTCGACCTAAACGACACCCACCCTAGCAGCTACTCTGACCCCTCTGATCCTCTGGAAACCGGACTCGGACCTCCTTCGGACTACTCTCTCGGACAACCCTTCTGACTAGACGCAGCGCTCGTGAATAAGCTGGTGCACTGCGCTTGGCTTTCGAGTGGCCCTTTAGAAGTTTGATTACGATTACGAAATCAAGTCCGCAATAGCCAAACTCCTCTGTTCGTTTCGGTGCCAGGTCAAAATCCGGGGAGGTCAAGCCGAGGAGACAGCATAGTGCTACGGTGGCAATCGGTGATGATGGTTGTCGTGTGGTGGCGCAGGAGTAGAGTCAGGATAGAATATCTTGAAGAGTTTGGTGTTCAGTCGTGAGTGGAAAGTAGGAGAGGAGAGTCAAGCGAAGGGGAGGTTAGATTAAGATGAGAGATAGGAGGATGAGCAAACTGGCGGAGGTCTTTTGGGAGTCCGTTTCAAAGAGCAGGTGCAACGGTTGCAGAATTTGAGAGAGGAGGAGACTGGAGGCCGAGACAGAGAAAGATATGATGAGCGAGTAGACCCGGTCGTTTGGATGGTGACTAGCTGTCGAATGTAAGAAGATTTAGAGGTTTAGTGGCTATTGTACCCGCGGTCTTGTAGTCAAGTATTGGGCGCAATTGACAAAGGTCACAGATATGCATACAGCAGGTTCGAGATAGCTGGGTGATGTGATCGAAAAAGGTAAGGTTCTTATCGAAAATGATTCTAAGATTGCGAACAGGAGAAGAGTAAGGTACGGGAGAAGACTGAAATCTGAGTGATGGTGTTGCGTAAGTGATTTATTGCATACTACCGGTAGTTTATTTTAAGGCAGTGAGGGGAGAAAGATATGAAGAGTTGTGTGTCGTCGGCATAAAGGTGCTGAACAGCAGAGGATGAGGAAATGAGTTTGTTAAGTGTAAGTGGGGAGGTATAAAGAATGAACAGCAAAAAGACCGAGAACAGAACCTTGAGGAACACCGCAGGCGAGTGACCAGCGGCATTGACAGTGAAAGAGCGTGAGGAAAGGTATGAGATATAAACCTCTAGATGGTGTTAGACTGTGAGTTTACCTGCTAAAACTAGTATCTAAGTTATTATAATTTTATAACTTATCGGAAAAGGTAATAATATTTCACTTTTTTCATTTGCAATTTTTCATTTCTTAGCTTTTCAGTGCTGTACGCACTAGCGTAAGTGCGTACGCCTAGCGGCGCCTTTGGCTCAAATAGTAGTCAGTGCATGTAGCACAACTTCTACGCTTGCATTTTTGGAACTATATCTAAGGTTGTTTCAAATGTTTGTTATAGTATATGGACAACAGATAGCCGGGCCTATACAATTCTGTTCTGTTCTGTTCTCAGCCATCCTCGTTTCGAGGGTCGGCCGCATCATGAACCCCCCAACACCCATTCATTTGTCCGCATATATTCTTGATCAATCTCAGACACTTCATCTCGAATGCGTCTATTCGTCTCTGCTCCTCCCTCCTCAGTGTCCAACTCTCACAACCATGCTACCGGCCAAACCAGTGCTCTCCACAACTTTATCTTCGTTGTATTGTTAGGCCATGACTCTTCCATATCCTTTTGAGGTCTGTAGCTACTGCATAACCCTTTGCCAATCTGCACCGCAATCGCTTTTTTCATTGATCGTTGAACCCAAATACGTAAATCTATCCACCTGCTCCAGTTCCTCCTGATTAATCCTGATTGAACATTTGGTTTCCGTTGTTGTCATGACCTTCGTCTTACCTGTATTAATCTGCATTCCATATTTCTTTCCTGTCCTGTCCTATCAACATCTGTAATTCTTCCTCAGAGTTTGTCAGTAGTACAATATCATCAGCGTATTGTAAGTTTGTCAGCCTTCTTCCCCCTATCTGCACTCCTCCATCATATCCCTCTAATGTTTCCCTCATCACTCTTTCCGCCAAGATGTTAAACAGACTTGGAGAGAAGACGCATCCCTGTCTCGCTCCACGTCTGATACTGAATTCTTTCGATAAAGTTCCTGCCACCTTGACTCTTGCTTTTTGTTTCTTGTACAGCTGTGTTAGCAGATTTATTATATGCCCTGGAAACCCCATTTCGATCATTGTTGTCCAAAGCGTTTCATGAACTATGGAGTCGAAAGCTTTTTTGAAATCTACGAAACACATGAAAAGGGGTTGTTGGTGTTCATTTGCTTTTTGCATAATAATTCGCAGGTTCGTGATCTGGTCCCTTGTACCTCTGGCTCTCCTAAAACCAGCCTGTTCCTCTGCCACCTCTGACTCCGTCTGGTTCCTTATTCTCTCCAAAATAATCTAGGATAATTTTATTTGCATGTGCAACCAAGGCCACTGTTCTGTGGTTCGAGCATTGTCTAGAGTTTCCTTTCTTTGGTATAGGAACAAAAATTGACTCTTTCCAATCATCTGGCCATTCCCCATCCTCCCATAACGCTGTGCAGATGTAATGCATTTTTTCTAATATCTTCTCTCCTCCGTATTTTAAACAGCTCTGCCGGCACTCCGTCCGGACCCGCCGTTTTTCCGCAAGCGACCTGTCTTATCGCTCTTGCCACTTCTGATCTTAAGGGCGGCGGTTCTCTTTCAAATCCCGTTATGTGTTCCTTCCCCTCTTTATCATTGTATAGCTCTTTGTTTGTTTGTTTGTATGAGCACTTGTTATAGCGCCCCTTCAAGATTTCTACTCAGAGGCGCTCCCGACTACAGCGCGGACACTGAATCGGAGTTTCACGCCAAAGCGCATGAGCAATTGCGAGTGAAGGACTTGCCCAGGGTCCCTACGCGGCGGCTTGAGGTGGATTCGCACTCGCAACCCTCCGGCTGCAAGGCACCGAACATACCCCTACACCACCGCGCTCTTCACAGTATTGCTTCCATCTTTCAGCTATAAGCTTACCTTCCTTATCGGTTATGTAGTCTCCATTTTCAGCCTGTATCGATTGTAATGTAGGCTGAAATTTGTTTGTTAAGGACTTGACTGCTCTATACAAATATCTACTGTTGCCCCTCTTATTCTCTGCTTCAACCTTTTCACACATATCCTCAATTTGTTTTTGTTTGTCCCTCCTCAAAAATCTCTGTACCTCCGCTTTCCGCTCTTTGTATTCCTCTCTATTTCTCTGCTTAGCTTCACGCTTCTTGTTAATGAGACTGTGCGTTTCTTCAGTAATCCAGGGTTTCCCCTTCTCTCTCTTCTTGTATCCTATAATTTTTTTTGCTGTTGTAAGTAGAACCTCTTTTGTTTCTTTCCATAGTTCATTCGGTGATCTTTCCTCTGCTACAACGTCCAAAACTTTGAATCTATTTGTTACTTCTATTTCATAGGCGAGTCCTTTGTACCCTTGAAGTTCCTCCACGTTCAGCCTTTTTATTACCTCTACCTTCTTTGGCCTTCCTAGTCTTATCTTCAACGTTGCCACTAATAAATTGTGGTCCATATCACAGTCGGCCCCAGGATAAGTCCTACAGTTACTAATACACGTCCTCCACTTCCGCTGTATTCCGAGGTAATCAATCTGGTTCTTTGTTGCCCCATCTGGTGATGTCCAGGTATACAGTCTTCTCGGATGTTGTTTAAACTATGTGTTGGCCAGTGTCAACTCCTGATCATACAGAAGTCAATCAACCTTTCCCCGCTACTATTTATCTGTCCCAATTTTTCTTTTTCAGTCACTGGCGGTGTGCTCATATCTCCCACTTAAGCGTTGAAATCCCCCATTAATAGTGTAATGTCTCTTTTCGGTATATTCCTTAATGTCCCTTCCAGCTTCTGGTAGAACTCCTCTATTTCATCCTCTTCTTTATCCGCTGTTGGTGCGTACACCTGAATCAAACTGATGCACTTTGGTTTTGCCTTTACCCTTATCACCAAAATCACACTGTCTCATATCCTAGTGTGGCCGTAGTATACTGTATTCCTCTTGTGTATCCATACTCCTACCCCTCCGTACCCCTGTGTCTCTTCTCCTGAGTATACTATCATATGTCCCTCCGTCGTGATGAAGTGTCCTCTTCCACCCCATCTTACCTCCGCCAATCCACATATATCCATCCTCAATCTCTCCATTTCTCTACCCAACACGTGTGTTTTACCCAGTTGTAACATACTCCTGATGTTCCATGTACCCACTCTCAGCCTCTTCCTAAGTTGTACTGCAACCGTGTCTATATTCCTGCTATTCCCTTCAGCTGTCATCGTTGTTGTTGTTGCTGTTCTTGTGTAGAATTATAAGCAAAATTCGAAACTGTTCTCTTTGTTAACAGCTCCGAAACACTAAAGACTTTTAGAAGCTTCAAACTGTGTAATAATTTGTTCGGCAAATGATATCAGTTAACTTTAAGCATTATTATTCTCAATACATGCAATGATAATTGATTTCTTGTTTAAGTTGCGGCTCTGTCAACTTGATTTTTCTTCTAATAAATGAATATGAATATGATGATGATGATGATGATGATGGTGGTGGTGGTGGTGGTGGTGGTGGTGGTGGTGGTGGTGGTGATGGTGATGGTGATAGGTGATAGGTGATAGGTGATAGGTGATGATGATGATGATGATGATGATGATGATGATGATGATGATGATGATGATGATGATGATGATGATGATGATGATGATGATGATGATGATGATGATGATGATGATGATGATGATGATGATGATGATGATGATGATGATGATGATGATGATGATGATGATGATGATGATGATGATGATGATGATGATGATGATGAGCAGACATTGTAAGCAGTACAGTGAAACCTTGAGATGGGCTGAAAAGCAATCATTTTCTTAGTTGACACTCACATTCGGTGGCCAAAAAGAAAACAGCTTATTATTCAACTGGCGATTTTGTCCCTCGTACAAAGTTGACATTTCTTTATAATGTCGTTTTGACGTTGGGTAATCATTGGACTCGGACATGTTTCTACAGGTTTCTGGTCCCTTTTCAAGCTAATAATCAGTGGCCACTGTAACTGGCAACCATTTATAGATATCAGTCGAGTGACAAGGAGGTTATGTAAACTTTGACGTTTTCAGACGGACGTCTAACAATTATTGTTTCAATAAGTTCAGTATTGTGAGTCTTGCCTGTATGAGCACGGCCTCCATCTTTGGGTATATGTACAGTGCCATCATGGGCGTATTTAGGGGGATTTACAAGTCAACCCTCCTAATACATGCACTACTGTTATAAAAAAAATGGAAACCTCCCGAAAACTATATGCCCTCCAAAAAGTTTCCTTGGCTGCGCCTCTGAGTGCCATATATCAGGAAGTTCCGAACCTCCCTTCTTCTTCTATCAGATAGGTTGTCTATATATGCCTATCTATGGAGTCTGATACTTCTTAATACATTTCTTTATTGTCTCTTGATGAGTAACAGTTCGATTGCACACGATTTTTCTAGTTACACTGAAGAGGATGAGATAGCTAAGATGATTGCAACAACTTCAAGAACCCTTATTCTAGACTTCTCAAGAATAATGCTTAGTGTCTACTGAACACTAGACATGACACAGTCTATGCAGAATGCCCAACTCGCTACCGACTGTCCCACTCTCTATCTATACTGACTTCTTTATCCTCAGACAGTCGGAAGCTCTTGGTAAAGGTATAGTCGTGATTGATCAGTCCCTAGATTGACATTACTTAGACCACTGGAAGGAGTGGCCTCAGTCAAACCTTACCTATTCTACTTAACCAATGGGAAACTCTTGCCCACGTGGATGGATGACCTTTCCAGTCGATTCTGGAATCCAACATCTGGGGTTCATCAATTATCTTCCTCGAAATGATATGATATTCTCGGTAGACCGGTGTTCTTTAGAAGTCGATGGTGGACTAGCCTACAGCAATATTTCTTTATCAGGAGACTGTCATCACATCTCCTCTTCTTTCAGATCCTAACTCTGTAGGTGCCATGACCTGCTACTTCTATTACTGGTATACATCTGCGGTCAGTGGGTTACTGGTTAATGCAGGCCTAGATTCATTTGTCAGAATCTTGGGACTAATATAGCTCACTGGCTATGTAAAGCTAAGTTACTTTACATTACGTTCCCAAAACGTGCCTTAAACTAACTGTGTGATACATGTATTCACAGCCCATAGTTAGCAATGAAGTTGACAGTGGTAGTGGAACATCCCTATACGCCTATACGGTATCAGGCAAGTCTATTTGTTGTCTTCTTTTATCGTTGCTCTTTGCTTTACAAGAAATGCATCCAAACAGCACACAGTCTTTTCTTTAGCAACTTGGCGTTTCTTAGCAGCGCAAAGCAGAAAGGTTCTAGGCATCGTGTACATTTAAAAACTTTAAAACTAAAACTTAAATCTGGGGAATGAATTGCGTCGGAATAAGAACAAAAGTGACATAGACATAGGTTATTTATTGATAGATGAGTAAAAAGAAGCACAGCAGTTGGTTTCATGACTGACATTTCAAATTTGCAACTAATGGCTCTTTCTTATGAACAAACAATTATTTGGTGAAATAAATTCATATCTATGTAGTGCATCATTCCAACTCCAATCGGGGAACCATGTCAGCAGGGGGCCCCATGCTAAAGTATATTGAGCATACTGATTAATCCGGCCCTGGTCCCAACCTAGATACTGGTAGCCTGGTCCCAACCTAGATGACGACATGCCGATGCAGTATGCTCTGAGGTACTCTGAAGATTGAAAATTAAAAGCATAACAGTATAATATGTCTTGTCTGGATCCAGCTGATAAAGATGGCTGACATGACAGAGGCAAGTAGTAGTAGTACTAGTGTCCAATATTGAGAGGCATTCATTCCGTTTCTTGCCAATATTTCTGCATGGTTGCAGAAATAATTGTGCACAAACAATCTGTTTCATCTTCGACCTTTACCTCAATTGTCCACGCTTTCATCTGCTCTCGAATAGACTACTGTAATTCTCTCCTTGTTGGTCTCCCTAAGGTTCGCCCATCTCCTCTAGAGTCAGTACTTAATGCTGCTGCTAGACTGATTGCTTGTCTTCCTCAATTCTGTGACATCTCTACATTCATGGTTGAAGAACTTCACTGGCTCCCTCTATCTGTCCGAATACAATTCAAGGTTCTTATTTTGGTCCTTAAGTCTCATTTGGGTCTTGCTCCGAAGTACCTTTGCGATCTCATGCTTCGCCCACTCCCTGCCACTTCGCTGCGTCCTCTTCAATCCTCTGATCAGCTTGACCTTTTTGTTCCCCGTGTCAGGACTGTGATGGCTCAATCTAGATCCTTCGCCTGCATAGGTCCTTCTCTGTGGAATGGACTTCCTCCACCGGTTCGCTCTGCCATCCTTTCTGGTAGTCTCTTCTCATCTTTTTATAAACTAAAATCCTGTCTTTTCCCTCGGGTTGCTCGCACAGGGAGCGCTTCTGAAAGGTTTTTGCTGTGAGAAGCGCATTATAAATAGCCAAATACAATACAATACAATACAATACAATTTGTCTAGCTTTGTTGCACAGTTTTGGACTTATATAGCACATTTTTAGAACCTTGCAGATGCTGCAACATACCTTTGAACAATAATAAAGTTGGTAGCAATGTCTCACATTTGCATGGAAATCTAATAAGGTATTAACACTATTAATTAACAGTATTAATTTTAGTAGCATAACTTTGATATGAGGAACTTCTGTTGATGCTGATACTATCTGGCTCAGGCTGGTGAATCCTGCATTCATGTTGCTGTTCGTTATGGCTACACTGACATCATTAGATTCATCTGCCAAGCTGGTGCAAATATCAATCTTCAGGATAAGGTTTGTCATACATAGGTGTTATCAGGAGTCGTAACAAGGACATTTGTTAAGAGGTAATGAAATGGTTATGTTATTGTTCTGGACATCAAAGGCTGCTATGGCAGTGCAGTCTAGTGTTGATGGCTGAATATCTAAACCATCTGTACCATCTGTAATCCCAAAATACTTGAATGTATTGTCTTCAGTTGTGATGGTGGTGATTATGGACTACCAGTGCTACTAACCTTTTCTAGATGGCATCTTATGAAAGTTTGGCTACCTTACTAGTTTAAATGATGTTCAAGTTAATTAAGAACAACAAGATCATCTGTGAACACATAATATGAACACATAATGGAGGCACATTTCAACTCTTTACAGATCCTGTTTTTATCAAATGTGTCAGAGTAGTGTCATACGGCAAAATTTATCATTTGACATTGCTGTAACTCTCATCCACTCCTGCATTCTGAGATGCCTGGACTATTGGAACTCTGTCCTCACAGGCTTCTCAAAATTCCAGATATGATAGCTTCAACTGTGCTGCCCAAAATTGTTGCTAATAATAATACTAATAATAATAATAGCGACAATTTCTATGGCGCTGTAACGCAGCACTTGCCGTTACAAGGCCACCTTCACAAGCATCAACACACAGTGAGTTAGAGATATGCCTTGAAGAATAGATGTGTGTTAAGTGAACAACTCGATTGAGTCTGCAGAGCGAACTGTCCAGCAGCAGGGACCGGCGGTCGAGAAAGCCCGGTCACTGAAGCGCGTCCTTGACCATAGCACATGTAGGTCGCCCTTCACTCCCGATCTCAGCACAAGCCCGGCTCTTGATGAAGACGTTTTCAAATAGTAAGTCACGAGGTAGTCCGGCAACGTGCATCAGTGATCTGTGCACCAACATTGAGACCTTGTAATCAATGCAGTAAGGCACAGGAAGCCAGTGCAGCATGTCCCGCAGTAATGGCGTCACGTTGTCGAATATCCGCCAATTACATATGAGCCTCGCCGCTGCATTCAGCACTGACTGTAATCTGTCCAGCAAGTATCCAGGTGCGCCAGCCAGGAGGTTATTGCACCGGTCCACCTGCAAGACAACGAAGCAGACCACAGCCGTTTTGGCAGCCTCGAAGGACAGGAATTTCATCCAGCTCTGATTAACTGCAGCTGACGGAAACATCTGCCCGCCATCAGTCCCACATGATGCGACATGGACAAGTCTGACTGAAACATAACTTCGAGATCACATACCACGGTCGAAGGGTTCATCGTTCTGCAGATGTTCAAAGGGTCGGTGCTAAGTTGACCAGAGCGCCTGTGAGTCACACACCACAGAAAGTCTGTCTTTTCTGCGTTCAGCAAGAGTCGCATGGACCTCATCCAGTCTGCCAGTGCCTCGACTCCTGACTCCATATGGTGCTGCAGCCGAGGCGCAGTTGCTGACCGGCCCGTTGTATACAGCTGTGAGTCATCGACATACAAGTGCGAAGACAGGCCGATTCCAGAGGCAAGCTTGCCGAGATCCGCGGTATATAAGAGCAGTGGTCCAAGGACCGAACCCTGAGGTACTTCACTAAGAAGTGGGTGCACAGACGATCACACCCTGTCGAAGATCACTGACTGACTCCGACCACGAAGATAGGAGCCAATCCATTCGAGCGCCACCAAGTGTACACTAGGTCCGAGAGAGGCGCTCAATAAGGATGTCGTGATCAACGATGTCGAACATGGCTGAAAGATCGAGGAGACCCAGCAACGCATGGTCGCCTCTGTCCAAATCGGTGAAGACTTTTAGTGGCGCCCTCTCATTGGAGTAGAACTGGAACCTCCGATACGCCGATTGATGTCTGGAAAGAAGACCAGTAGAGGCAAGGTATCCCATCAGCTGAACACTCAACACCCGCTCAAGTAATTTTGATAATGTCTGGAGTTTTGTGACTGGTCGATAGCTTGAAAGATCCTCACGTTGAAGCGATGGCTTCTGTGTAATGTGCAGGAAACACGCCGGCACACACAGAGGGGTTGAACATTGTGGCGATGAACGGAGCTAGAAGGTCAACGCTCGACTTGAGCAGCCAGGTTAGCATAGGGTCGAGCATCGAGTACTTGTTCGTCGCCTCGTGCACCATCTTGCAGACGTCATCTGTCGTAACTGGCATGAAGTACTTGAATCGGACGTCTGACTGGGTGTCAAGAAATTCTGGAGGCACCACTCCATCAGTCGCTGCCCTGACATCGGCCACCTTCCGGTCGAAGAAATCGGCTAAGGCATCAGCCGTGAGGCCAGGCGCTGAATCCAGCCGCTGATCTGCCTTCCTGCACATGCCGTTGTCAATAATCCGCCACACTTCATCCGGATCATGACAAACGCCTATCCTCTTTGTCCAGTAACGCCAACATTTAGTTTAATTGGATAAATTCTCACATGTTTCAAGCTATACGCGAGAGACGTTGCTCTGGCTTCCGGTTGAGGACAGGATTACCTTCAAAATTATCCTCATGGGAAGAGTTTCGATAGTCGATGCTGCGCCAAAGAGCTCTGTCTTCTTGTTTCCAGTCAGCCTACTCGACAGTAAAGTTCAGCTGCCCATGCTTCTATATGATGATGCGGGCTCGTCATGCCTTCTCATGCATTAGACTCCTGGAACAGTCTAACAGTCTAACTTATGAACTATTTTGTTACAGACAACTTTTTGCGTTCGTTGTGTACACACGCCAGTGCATTAGACCCGTGCTACTTTCGGCTTTTTCAAAGTTTTGCCTGGTTGTTAGGTCATAGGATTTTATCTCCTGTTTGCATTACTCTTCGTAATCGTTCTTCACGTATTATGGACGGATTTACTCGTCTAGGTAAATGAGTAACTTTATCTCCATTTCAAACTGATTTCAAGTTTCGCCATTCATGGACCTTGCATTGTACGCTCTAAAGTGTGCACGTCGTCGTATGATCATTGTTCACGACATTGTTGACTTCAATTGGAGGGCCTATAATTGGCTTCCTACGTCTTGAGTTCTACCTGCCTTCAAGATGCGTACTAACTACTCAATTCATGATCTCCATCAGATGTGGTCACCTGACCAGCGACGTATACGTCTGCTACGAAAGACATTATTTAGCGCTCGGATATGGTGTCCAGCCATCTGCCGTTCACAGCGTCATCTGCCTGCGGCCATTTTTCGTGGGACATCTTCTCCTACAGAGACAGCTGATCGCTCAGATAGTCTGCCGCCTTCTGCCACATCACCGTCGGATCTTAACCCTCCAGCTTCTTCACCTTATCCATCATCTTCCATTTCTTCAGGTATACGAGCTGCTACCTGGAATGCTCGTTCGCTTTCAGGTAAATCAACTTATGTCGCTCACATGCTTCAAGAAAGCCAGCCTGACGTCTTCACAGTCACCGAGAGCTGGCATCAGGAGACTGACGATGTACCAGTCCAACGTGCTGCACCACAAGGCTTCTCGATTCGTGATCGGCCGAGGCCTCTCCTTCCTGAAGGGTCGGCCGGCTCGAGGTGGTGGAATCGTGGTCTTCCATCGAACGCTTCGTTCTTCCGTCATCCCCTTGGACATGGAAATCTCGACGTTTGAGGCCCTTTGCCTCAGCATCGCCAAGTGGCATGGTTCAATCACACTACTATCCGTCTAACGACCTGGCTTCGACGCTCCCACAGGACAATTCTTCTATCAGTTCTCCTCTGTCATCGAATGCCTTGTCACAAGAAATAGCCAGCTACTGATCATGGGCGATTTTAATCTTCACCTAGAAGATCATGCTGACCCGGCTGCCATCTCTTTCCTCAATCTTCTTCCTCAATTTGGATTACATCAGCGCGTCATTGAAGCTACCCACCAACAGGGCGGCGTTCTTGATCTGATTATTACTGCTGACAATGAACAAGTTCGTAACCTACAAGTTCGTAACCTACAAGTTCAACCTCCTACTCTCTCCTATGATGCGTTCATTCAGTTCTGCTTACCTCATCTCCATTCTCAGCCTCTTCATGCCATTCGCAAGTCTTGTGGCTGGAGATCCCTTGACCATCGGATGCTTGGCGACGCACTTCGTAGCTCTCAGCTGTCTTCACCGCCATCGATGGTTGACGAGGTAACGGTTGACGAGCTTTTCGACTATTGCACTAACACCATGAACCAGCTTATCGACACCATGATACCGCTACGGGAAGTGAAGACTCGCTGCCGACCTTTGGCCGTCTGGTTCGACGGCGATTGCCACCAAATACGTCGTCGCTCTCGCTGCCTAGAGAGGCGTTTCCGTCGGACACGGGATCCGGCCGATCGACTGGCCTGGGTCACACAACTTCGTGCTCTCCACCAGCTCTACCGCCGGAAGGAGGCGGCCTACTAGGAAAACCTTGTTATACGAAACGAGAAAAACCCAGAACGACTATGGTCATCTATCTCTGGTCTTATGGGACGCTCTTCTCGACCGCCAGAGGACCCCTCCTTCTCAGCCAGTGATTTCCTCGCAATGATTTCTACCAAGATAGAAACCTTCGTGCTTCTACTGCTGACTCGCCTCCGCCTTTCATCGCGTCGACTGATTCCGTTCTTGATGGATTTTGACCGATTCTGGAAACTGACCTACATCTGCTCGTTTCTTCGAACTTAAAATCTTGTGAACTGGACCCTCTTCCTCCATTTATTATTGCTGATGTTGTTGATTACATTGTTCCGTTTTTACTGTATCTATTTAAAAGGTCTCTCTCCGAAGGCTATGTTCCCGTCTCACAAAAACGAGCTCTTGTTTATCCTACTCTCAAGAAACCTACCTTGGATCCTAACCTCTGTCAGAATTACAACCTTTCCTTCCTTTCCAAGACTCTTGAATGCCTGGTCTCTCTTCAACTTCTTCCTTATCTTGAACAGTCAGGACTTCTTCGTCCTAATCAATCAGGCTTCAGGGCTAATCATTCAACTGAAACTGTCCTTCTGTCCCTGCTATCCGACATCTATTCTGCTGTTGATAGATCTGAACTTACACTGTTGGCTCTCTTTGATGTTTCTGCTGCCTTTGACATGGTTGACCATGACATTCTGCTCCAATGCCTCGAGACCTCCTTTCGCATCAGAGGCCTTCCTCTTCTCTGGCTCCGTTCTTACCTTACTGGTTGTACTCAAATGGTTATTTGTGGTGACTCTAGAACTCCTGGGTCTTGGTCAAATATGGTGCTCCTCAGGGCTCTGTCCTGGGTCCTCTTCTCTACCTCTTATACATGGCCAACATTTCAGCTATATTCTCTAAACACTCCTCAACTGGTCACCTCTATGCTGACGATGTACAGGCGCTTGTCCATGGTCCACCCTCTGCTCAGCTTGCTCTTACTGGCCGCATCAATGCTCTCGAGTGACTTGCACCTCTGTATTTCCTTCAATCGGCTCTCGCTGAATCCAAATTAGACACAGCTCATCTGGTTCGGCACTCGCCAACAGCTTCTTAAGCCAGATTTCCCTCTTCTGCAGAGAGAGATTGCCGTCCTTCACTTTTCACTCCAGTGTACGAGACCTTGGCGTGGTCCTGGACAGCACCCTTATCTTCTCTGAACATATTGCCAATCTTACACATTCCTCGTACTTCCACCTGAGGCGTCTTAGAGCAATCCGACGTTCGGTCTCCTCCTCTGTCTTTGCCGTTATTGTCCACGCCTTCATCTACTCTCAGATTGATTACTGTAATTCTCTCTTGGTTGGTCTCCCAAAGGTTCATCTCTCTCCTCTTCAGTCTGTTCTAAATGCTGTGGCCAGACTAGTAGCCTGACTTCCTCGCTCATCCCACATCTCTGCTTTCACGTTTGACCACCTTAATTGGCTCCCTCTCATTGCGCGGGTTCAGCTCAAGGTACTTTCATTCATCTACCGGTCGCATACTGGACGAGCTCCTAAGTATCTATGTGACCTTATCCGGCTGCCGGCCTCGGCTACTTCCCTTCGCCCGCTACGCTCACTAAACCGGCATGATCACTTTGTTCCGCGAGCGAGAACTGCTATGGCTAAAACGCGAGCCTTTGCCTTCATTGGCCCTGCACTATGGAAACAACTTCTTCTTTGACACATTCCTGTTTATTAACTGGTGGGCCAAGTGCCTCTTCGTTGTCTGAAGACCTCTTTCTTTTCTCTGGGTGTTTCGCACTGGGAGCGCCTCTGACTGGTGTGCACTGCGAGAGGCGCTATATAAGAGATAGTCGGTGGTTTACTACATAAGATTATTTGCATTATAAAATTGTAAATTTCTAAGGAAACTACGGATGAAGTGAAGATTTCTAGCTTAAAATATTGGTTTGTATGGTGAAACTTTGATATTGCAAGGTTGAAAGGATGTACGGCGCGAAGGTTTACATAGTAAATTGAGAACATACACCTTGCGCGGAGAGGCATCCTTAAGGATTTCACATTGAATTTATAAATAATAATAAATCTACGACAATAATAATAAATATCCGCCAATTGCAGCAATGACAACTCAATCACGCATCGTACGACCATCGATTGGTCAAAATTCAAGTTGTCAATGGGATGAATACATATGCGTATCCGACAGTAGCTGTATCAATCTAAATCTAACCTGTGATGGAAGGAACGATTATTTCGACGGATCGGATGAGAGCATTTGTCCTTTCACCGGTATGAGTATTATACATATGGATTTTGCATATCATAATATTATTCAAAATATTTAATTATAAAATCGAAGAGACTGCAACAGAAAATCAGGATCCGAGATAATGATGTTCGGCGCTTGTGTAAAGAGAAGTTATTCATGGTAGAAATGAACGCGTCAAGATCATATGTATACTATAATAGGAAACCAATACACTTACGCGATTTACATATTAATTATGCGATACATAGGTGGCGAACTTTATACCGGAGTCATCAATCGCATTTTCCTTCCAAATCGAGTCATAATCGGTGTCAGCATCCTCTCTATCGTCATCTCCGTGCTAGTCGTAATGTACATCATCAACGCATTTCGATCCATCTTGTTTCGAACCATCAGACTACAAGCTCAGACCATCGCGGAATACCAAGACACCTGCCCGAATCCGCCTCCCTACAACTTCTATCTACCACTCGCACCATCTTATGCGACCAATCCGCCAACATATGCACGGATTTCCACCGGAGGAGATGAATGTTTATAAGCTGAATCGACATTATTTGAGAAAGTAACAAATTTGAAAACGAATAGATTGAGAAATTTACAACTTTCAACGAACTTTCAACTCGAGCAATGTAAAACGTTGATAGGCTAACTCACAGCTTTTGAAAGCGCGCAGCTTTTGAAATTGAAAATTTTTAGAGAACTTACAACTCGACAAACACGAGAAACTTAAAAATTCATGAAACTTGCAACCTTTGTGAAACTCGCGAAACTGTCAAATCGTGATATTTAAAACTTTTAGAGAACCTACAATCTTTGTGAAACTTGCAACCTTTGCGAAACTCATGTGAGTTAAAACTTTCAGTGAACTTTCAACTTGAACGGATTAAAAATTGTGAAACTCGAGAAACGTCAATCTTTGTGGAGCTAGCGGTCTTTCCGAACCTTGAGAAACTGTAAAGTCATGAAATTAAAAACTTGGAATATTGAAAATTGTGAAACTTGTAGGCTAGTCTTTGCCAAACTCGAAGACCCTAAAACGTGAGAAACTCACAACCTTGGAAGCATACAACCGTGAAGCCTAGAAACTTAAGACTAGTGAAACAGAAATCTTTAAGGGAACTTACAACTCCGGAAACTTCAATCTTTGCGAAACTAGTAGTCTTTACAAAACTTGAGTAGCCTAACCTAAGACTTGAGAAACTCACGACTCGGGAAGAATCAAGTCGTGAAACACAAAACATGAGAAACTCACAACTCTGGAAGTTTCAAATTGTGAAACTTAGCATTCGTGAAACATAAAACTTGTGAAACATAAAATGTGTGAAGTTTACAAATTGCGGAAGATAGAAACTTAAGACTCGTGAAACGTAAAAGGTTTAGAGAACTTTCAACTCGGGAAGCTTAAAAATTGTCAAAATTATAAATTTAGCGCTTGTGAAACTCGCAAACTCGCAAGCTTTGCGAAATCCATGAGCTGGAAAACTTATTATCAGCTATATTCACAGAATCTATCGATTTGATGTTTTACAATAATTAGTTCAGTTGTTTGGCATGGATATGACTTATAAATCGCTTAGATTTGGCGCGGATGCTATTAAGAATAGGCCAACTTCCGCTGTTTTCGGTCAAGAATTTTGGAGACGATGCAAAGAATTATGGTTCGAAACAAGATGGATTGTCGTCGAAAATGCGTTGATGATGTACATTACGACTAGCACGGAGATGACGATAGAGACGATGCTGACACCGATTATGACTCGATTTGCGAGGAAAATGCGATTGATGACTCCGGTATAAAGTTCGCCACCTATGTATCGCATAATTAATATGTAAATCGCATAAGTGTATTGGTTTCCTATTATAGTATACATATGATCTTGACGCGTTCATTTCTACCATGAATAACTTCTCTTTACACAAGCGCCGAACATCATTATCTCGGATCCTGATTTTCTGTTGCAGTCTCTTCGATTTTATAATTAAATATTTTGAATAATATTATGATATGCAAAATCCATATGTATAATACTCATACCGGTGAAAGGACAAATGCTCTCATCCGATCCGTCGAAATAATCGTTCCTTCCATCACAGGTTAGATTTAGATTGATACAGCTACTGTCGGATACGCATATGTATTCATCCCATTGACAACTTGAATTTTGACCAATCGATGGTCGTACGATGCGTGATTGAGTTGTCATTGCTGCAATTGGCGGATTATTATTATTATTGTCGTAGATTTATTATTATTTATAAATTCAATGTGAAATCCTTAAGGATGCCTCTCCGCGCAAGGTGTATGTTCTCAATTTACTATGTAAACCTTCGCGCCGTACATCCTTTCAACCTTGCAATATCAAAGTTTCACCATACAAACCAATATTTTAAGCTAGAAATCTTCACTTCATCCGTAGTTTCCTTAGAAATTTACAATTTTATAATGCAAATAATCTTATGTAGTAAACCACCGACTATCTCAGGTGTCTTTCGACCTATGCAATTTTAGCTTCTAGTGAACAAGTCATATTCTCGTGAATTTTTATAATATAATGTAATAATACAACTATATTTCGGTGTCGTCCTCCTCCTCCTTACAAAGTACTGAATACGTCGAATACGCCGATACATGTGTATTGTAGAGAAAATGTGAGTGAAGGACTCGCTCAATGTCCACAGTAGGCCTAACTATCTTGGATGAGGCCCGAACCCGTACTCTGTACGTTACAGATCAGGCGCTCTAACCAGTCGACCACCATGCCTCACAATCTTTGTACTCAATATATATACGTCTCTTTACAATATAGAAATGCATAAGTCTGCTAAGAAATCATCCATCTC
Organism: Aporrectodea caliginosa; assembly: GCA_020284085.1. Lineage (NCBI taxonomy): Eukaryota > Metazoa > Annelida > Clitellata > Crassiclitellata > Lumbricidae > Aporrectodea > Aporrectodea caliginosa. Next base: position 521,998 of record JACEVL010000249.1, on the reverse strand, counting down.
ACGTTGTACACTGAAAGATGTGCATTTGCTTTACAAATAATCATTCCTTCTATCTCTGCTCCATTCAAATATACAATTTAACTATACGAGTCTTCTACTCATGTCACAATACAGCCTAAAAGTCGTGGGTTTGTACTATCTTCTGTCTTTCAATCTTCTGTCTTTCACGATGGCAAATTTCAATCTCTTGAACTTCTAATGCTCTATAGGTCAAACTAATGTAGGCCTATCTCTCGCTCACGCTTATTAACTCTCTCGAACATGTAAAGCATTACACAAAGTTTGAAGTTTTCCAAAGTTTGTAGTTTCCTAAAAGTTATAAGTTATTAGTTTCTCAAGTTTCGTGTTTTCTAAGAGTTGCAGGTTTCACGAGTTGTGAATTATCTGAAAGTTGTAAATTTGACTAGGTTTCTAAGGTTTATGGTTATCTAAGAGCTGTAAGTTTCACGAGTTGTGAGTTCTCTAGAAGTTTCACCAGTAGTTCTTAGATCTCTAAGACTTTAAAATTTCACTAAGTTTCTCAAGTTTCGCTCTCTCGAGCTTCTAAAGCGTCACACAAAGTTTTAAGTTTCCTAAAATTTTGAAGTTTTCTAAGAGTTGTAGGTTTCTCAAGTTTCGCTCTCTCTGGGTACACTATGACTCTCTCATTCTCTCGAACTTTTACAGGTTTGTATGTTTCTAAGTTATCCAACTCACGGATTCCTCAAAGATTGGCGGTTTACGAGTTTCACAAAGGCCAAATTTCCAAGTTTGACAATTTTTAAGAGTCGCTAGTTGTGAGTTTGTCAAGTTTTATGTTTCATTAGTGTTAAGTTTCTAGGTTTCACAACTTTTAAACTTCTCGAGTTGAGAGTTTCTCATGTTTTACGTTTCGCAAGTCTTAAGTTTCACAATTTGAAAATTCCCGAGTTGTGAGTTTCTCGAGTCTTAGGTTACTCGAGTTTGGCAGAAACTGCTAGTTTCACACAGATTGAATTTTATAAAGCTCCATATTCTAATGGTACTCTACGTCTCTCTTCCGAACTTCTAACTCTTCCGCCGAAAATTCTACATGTATTGGATCGTTTATATGATAGAATTCCAACCTGCATGCAGAGTTAGGTAAATGCGCAATATTGTCAAACAATTGCTGGTAAGTATGAAATGATGCGATCGTTTAATATTTATAAGAAATACTCTTCAAGGTATGTGTGCCGTGGATATGTAAATGAGGACAAGAAACTTGCTATTCGTATGCTAATGAGGTTGTGTGGCGAGGTAAATTGATTGTTATGTAATAGTTGATGTGGTGCAATAGGTGAGTTGTTGCAATAACGATGTGCTAATTAGCTCATGGTTGTTCGATCGATGGTAGATGATGATATAGAAACTAGGCGTGCCGTCGTGATGGAAATGGTGACAACAAACCTGCTATTCCTATGCCAATGAGAACATGTAACCAGATCATGTGAGTGTTATGTAATAGGTTAGGTGGTGAACTAATGATATGCTAATTATCTCATATTTGTTCAAGCGAGCGTAGGTGTGTAAGAAATTATGAATGCAGTCGTCATGGATATGGTGACAACAAACGATGAAACAAACCCTTATTGAGATGCTAACGAGTAACGTCAGAGATCAGGTGGCATACTTACTATATGCTAATTGTTGTGCAGTGGAGCGTGGGTGATTCAGAAACTAGGCATGCCGTCGCCATGGAAACTGTCAACAGACTCCCATTGTTGTGCTATTAATAGATATGACGTCATACATCACGCGACTGGCGTGGACCAATCTGGTGGCTTCCTACCCTCCTCACCTCCCCCTCCGCCCCTCCCTGATATGTTAAGTGCATGCGATAAGCGTTCGCCGCCGCCGCCCTTGCCATTGGGTTTGGGGGAGGGGAGGGGGGTTTACGAGTTTACAAGCCGATGAAATTGGATGGTTCAGAGCCGCGTCCAATGGAATTGCTCGCACCTGCCTGTCGATCAAAGTTGAGCCACCCTGCTTTGGGAACAATAGGTCCACCTGCACATAACTGTCAATCATGTTTGCCGTCCCTGAGCATTGTCCAATGGTTGAACGTGCGCTTACCCATCAATCAAATGAGTCGGCTGGAGCCTATGGTGTGCCTATCCGTCATTGGATCTGATTGGCCGTGGTCGAAATGAGAGAACAAAAGACTTGGGTAGGCCAGTCCAGCATACAAAGGAGTGGCATGCTGTGGGCCAGAGCAGGGAACAATAGACTAGCAGGCAGTAGCCCGGATTGGTCTATATGTGAAGACAATGGCCTAGCACGCGTCGACTTAAGCCTTGAGACAATGTCGGCCTGTAGAAGAACAATAGGGGATTAGTAGAACAATAGGGGTGGGGCTTATGATTAGTATAACAATAGGAGGCGTGGCTTAGATGAATAGGAGGCGGAGTTTATGGCCTATTGTCTTAGAATCGGCACTCGTATCACTACTCACACTGAACGAAAATTAGAATAAGAATGGAAATTAATTTTCGAACTGAAATTAATAACATAAGTGGAAATTTTCTATTATAGTTTTCCGATGCAGTTGTGTGGACAGCGTTTGCCAAGGCAGGATCTGAGCGAGGCGTTAGACAGCAAGAGAGTTGAGGTAAACAGGAGACTGAAGAAACTGTGCGAGGAAGAAATGAAATGATTAGATACTGCGAGGTGGAATTCAATCCTTGGAAATGCGGCTACTTGGGGAGAGATGGACTACATCTGAATGCTCGAGGTGCGGACATGGTTGCAAGACAACGACATACCAATTAACGTCCGCCGTTACAAACAGAGGTCTATTGTTCTATTGTTGTCACACGCTGAGGCGGATTTATTTACGTATCGCCTGAGGGCTGAAGAACCACATGTGGCTAGATTTTTTGCCCGCTTACGATGTCTGTAGGCGCATATAGCTTCGTGCATGAGGGGGTCTGACCTAATATTAGTCTAAATTATCATACACTGACCAATATTAGGTCCGTTCATGGCGATTTGAGGTGATTTTGACCAGTATTTAGGTTAAATGCGCCAGCTAGCAACGACTTATACTACTACTAAAAGTGATATAAATTTTGTTCTGTTTGAAAATTTTCGGTGCAATTTCGTTATTATACGTAGATATGAATTACCTTTAAGCCTGTGAAACGTGATTTAAAAATTCTTACTTTTGACTGAAATATTAGCATAAATACCTAGGGTTACTTTTTTGGTCCACCCTGTATATATTATGTATGTATACATGGAGAATCGACTATTCTATGTTTAAACGTATATATACATACATGCATATATATATATATATATATATATATATATATATATATATATATATATATATATATATAAGAACATTATATGGGTGACGATGGCATAACGGATCCTAACGTACACAAGACTCTCCAATAAAACTAATGCTCTGGAGGAATTATTGTATTGACACAAAACATTGTGTATGAAACACTGAGTACACAAAGGCTTATTCTGGCTGTGGCTGTAATTGCATTTGTACTGTTATTGTATGTATATACATACACAGAGCATGTCGTAAATCAAAGGATACAGACCTAATCATCGTATAATTTCAATTTTCAGACTCACGTACATCTCTGTGGATAATTGTACAAGGAAGTGCTACTGCTGGAGTAGTGAAACCAATGTACAGTAATCGGTAATGGAGGAAATCGGTTCCATGGAGACGAGTTGTAAATCTTACAGTCTATCACTCCGCTCATCAATCAATCAATCAATCAATCAATCAATCAATCAATCAATCAATCAATCAATCAATCAATCAATCAATCAATCAATCCAATCAATCAATCACCAATCAATCACCACCACCAATCAATCAATCAATCAATCAACCACCAATCAATCACCAATCAATCACCACCACCACCAATCAATCAATCACCAATCACCAATCACCAATCAATCACCACCACCACCACCAATCAATCAATCAATCAATCACCACCACCACCAATCACCACCAATCAATCAATCACCACAATCACCAATCAATCAATCAATTCCATAGAATTTATAGAAGTGCCTCTTCAAAGGGGCTCTACTCAGAAGTGCTCCTGAGCCAGGCCTGATCATAGAGGAAAGTCTTTAATCGGGCGTAAAAGGAAGTCGAGTGAACACGAGGAGAAAGGCGAAGGAAAGATGGCAAGTCATTCCACGCTGTTGGACCAGAGAATGCTCGGCGCTGCATAGCAGCAGTGTGGAATTGATGAACACAACTTAGCCCGCCATCACTTCGAAGTGCATGGTCAAACGAAAGTTGGTAAGTTAAAGCGATATCCTGATAACAGATTACGACGAATGTGTTTGCGCATCAGTTGACACGAACTCTTCCGAGTCTGTTACGATGTGTTCTGCATGGTTACGGACAATTCAATCCAGTTCCTGTTGCGGATACAGACCCTTCAATACCGTTTCTGCAGTGTTGCGGTATTGTATCTAAAGATTTATGTAGCGCCTCTCTCAGAATAACTATTCAGAAGCGCTCTCAGCACGAAAACCCCTATGTTCTGGTTTCTGGGTTTTGACAGTGAGCAAGCAGCTAGTGGGCGCCTATTTAGAGATGTTGGGTTTCTGTGCCGAAAATGTACTTGTACTTTACCCTTCTGTTACTTCATAATAGCCTACATCTGCTTTGCCTTTTTTTTACCTCTCCTTGCCTGTATAGGCCTACCTCAAACTATTTTTTCGCCCGTTTCTTACCGTATACCTTTACTCGTGTTCTTTATTTTACTCTCGTTTCATAGCTCTTACCTATGAAACGAGAGTAAGGTAAAGAAGGTAAGGTCTCTCTTTACCTTCTTTACCTTACACCTTTAACTTTCTTTAATTGTAATTTGCAATGCCGCCTTTCCTTTACTTTATTCCCTTTGCTAATCTTTAACTTAATATAGCTTATACCTTTCTCATCGCTTTCATGGTCTTTAATATGCTTTTACGAGATAATTCATACAGATCTATGTCAACATGTAAGCGTGCTCATGCGTTCATGTCGAAAAATCATCCGCGTGTAGTTAATGCTTCTCTGCGATCGTATAGCAGACGTTTTGCCTTGTTCTCTCGGTGTTTTCTTGGAATCGACGAACGTTTATCGGAGCCGGAGAATCACGCCATCTCTCATTTCCATAAAGCCGATAAAGTGTGCTTATTATAAAAACCCTTAAAAGCCGCCAACACCCGCTGCTCAAATGCAGGCTTACATCAAACGTGGCAATCAAAACGTCAGCGCAGACATAGTTTGTCTATCAGTGGATTGGCCGAGCATGGCATCAAAGGCGTAGTTTTCGAGGAGTATTGGTGTTTCCTACCCTCACTTTTTGGACTGGGTATGGTACCCCTACTATTTCCTATTTCCTATCGTGAATAAACAATGTCCAATCAGTTTACTGAATCTGGCATTCTCCGATTACCTCAAGGCAATAGGAGTCAAATAAAAATGACCACGCGAAATTGAAAGGTTGGGAAATGTGTTGGTACCCAGTTGTTAGACCTCTGAGTGCCTTATATTCAGACACCTACCGTCCCATATCATGTCTGATCAACGTCGGGCTCCAGTTTTCTAATCTAATCTAATCTAATCTAATCTAATCTAATCTAATCTAATATATATAGAGTGTGATGTTGACTAACCTGATGTAATCTACACTGTATATATATATATATAAAATATATATGTATATATATATTCTGATCTGGAATAGAGTCTAATATAATCTACCCTACTCTAAATTAATAAACCTCATATATGTCTATGTATGCATGTATATATTATGTGTGTAAGTAACTTCTGACCTTCCTACGCATATCCTTCGATCTCATCTCACCTAACTTAATCTCCACAGAGCAGCAGCTTTCTCATTACAGTCTTTCTCCACAGTCGGCGTCGCCATTCACTTTATCCATAACAGACGTTTTACGAGCCACAAGAGTCATTCAATCAGTCTTTTATGGTGCGCCTTTTCCGCTCTGCATGGTGTGCGATACGTAACCAGAGAACGAAACCTTCTCTGCAGTCAATGTTTCGGGATATCCCCCGTTGATAAGGATTTTCTTCATTCATTACATTCCTACATAGAATTTTATACAGATCATCACAATATGTATAAAAATTTATTATACATACATACATATATATATATATATATATATATATATATATATATATATATATATATATATATATATATATATATATATAGAGTCTATACATACATATATCAATCGCCTGCGATGTATAGATCAGTATATATATATATATATATATTATTGCATTTGTATATACTATATATGTATGCATGAGCTATGGAGGGTGTAAAGTTTGATGGGTGTGCTCGAACACATTACCACCAGTCTAGGAGACGTGCGGACCCTCTACTCTGTGGGGCTCCAGATTACAAAACGAATTGCAAATATCGGAACCGCATTCCAGACCAAAGGATTTCAGTGTGAGACGTAAAGGCTCGACTGGAATATGATCTCCTGGAACGATTATCCCGCAGAGAGAGTGGTAGAGAGAAATACAGACAGACAGACAGACACGTCAGACAGACAGACCAGACAAACAGACAGACAGACAGAGATGAAAGGATGGCTGGATAGATGGATGCATATGGATGAATGGATGGGTGGGTTAGTGGATGGATGGATGGCTGACTGGATGGGTGAGTGGATGACTGGATGGATGAATGGATGTATTGTATATTTGTATTCATTGTATTCCAACGCAGCAGAATAAAATTCAATATACTATGCAATACAGCATTAACCAGTTAAACAATACGATGTAATGCAAAACAACAGAATTCAATAATAATCCTACAACTGAAAGTCGATGAAGTCCCACACGTTACAGTTCAGAAGCTCTAAAAGAAATCATTCAGGCACAGATCAGCGACTACCAACATTTGGCACTCCAACTCATGAGTATATCAACTGCTTGAGGTTGCTAGGGTGTCAGACTGTCAGAACCTATAGTATAGAAGGCAATGGCCTGGTCAAAAAGGTGAGTTATAAGGCCCTTCCCTCCCTCCTCCTCCTCCTCCTCCTCCTCCTCCTCTTCCTCCTCCTCCCTCCTCCTTCTCCTCCTCCTCCACCTCCTCCTCCTTCTCCTCCTCCTCTTCCACCTCCTCCTTCTCCTCCTCCACCACCATCTCCCTCCTCCTCCCTCCCCCTCCTCTTTCTCCTCTTCCTCCTCTTCCTCCTCCTCCTCCTCTTCCCTCCTCCTCCTCCTCCTCCTCTTCGTCCGTCCTCCTCCTCCTCTTCCCTCCTCTTCCTCCCTCTTCCTCCTCCTCCTCTTACTCCTCCTCCTCCCTCCTCCTCTTCCTCCCTCCTCCTCCTCTTCCTCTTCATCCTCTTCCTCCTCCTCCCTCCACCACCACCACCATCACAACAAGCTCCTCCTCCTCCTCCTCCTCCTCCTCGTCCTCCTCCTCGTCCTCCTCCTCCTCGTCCTCCTTCTCCTCCTCTCTTCCTCTTCCCTCCTCCCTCCTCCTCCCTCCTCCTCTCCCTCCTCCCTCCTTCCTCCTCTTCCTCCTCTTCCTCCTCCTCCTCTTACTCCCTCCTCCTCCCTCCCCTCCTCTTCCTCCTCCCTCCTCCTCCTCTTCCTCTTCATCCTCTTCCTCCTCCTCCTCCACCACCACCTCTCCATCCTCTCCTCACAACCTTCCTCCCTCCTCCTCTTCCTCCTCCTCCCTCCTCCACCTCCTCCTCCCTCCTCCCTCCTCCTCCCTCCACCACCACCTCCTCCCTCCTCCCTCCTCCTCCTCTTCCTCCTCCTCCTCCCTCCTCCTCCTCCTCCTCATCCTCATCCTCATCCTCCTCCTCCTCCGATCTGTATTCATAGGCCGATCTCTCATCCAGTCTCCCATAATCCATTGTCACCCAAAGGATGGACAACCGTTCAAGAAAACCAACACACAATACATCAGAATTCATTCAGCACCTGAAGCAGGCAGTCTGCTGCAATCGTCGACGTCGCCAAAAACCATCTAATATTAATTGCATATTCAATATGTTCATGTGTTATAATTATATATATATACCACATAGATAAAGAAAGTCCAACTACTGCAACAACTCAGATATACTTAGATAAGACTTACATATATAAATATATATATATATATATATATATATTTTACACACATGCATGGGCTTATATAGGTCTACTTTATATGACAAAACTAATTTGAAGCAATACAAACAATTTCGAGCGCTTTCAACAGTTCTCGTCATTATATCATATATCATATTTATTGTATACATGTATATATATACACATACAATTATACATACATGCATGCATGTGTATATTTGTGTGGTGTATATAGGCCTACTCCGTTCAGCTGCTCATCATTGAGACACCGTAATGCGACCACCGTCATCATCATCATCATCATCGCCAGAACCGTCGAAATGGACGGAGTAGTATATCAAGGCGGCAACACGTATAAGTATGGCAGGCAAATCAGCGGTAACAATGATCTGGTCGATTGTAAGTCCACTTGCTAATGGACAAACGTTGTAGGTCAGTTTAATAATAGCTCGCCAATCATCGGCCGCGTGAAAGGAGAAGACGTCATGCAGTGGGGCGGAGGGGGGGGGGCAATGATGAACACACTTATAGACATGCACATACACTCACGAGCACAGACCTACAGACTGACATTCATATACCAGTAAATATTTACGTTAGCTTACGCTGGAGAACATAATAATAATAATAATAATAATATCTTTTCTTTAATAAGCGCCTGACAAACGCACTGCGCTGTACATTTACATGTTATGCAATTTAAATCTTAACTACTAACAGAACAGACAGCCTGCAATACATGAAGGGCGCTAATAGCAGCCTACAAAGCATATCCGCCCAACGGGGCTCGAACTCGGTACCTCTCGCCTCTGTGCCAGATGTTATCCAATGCGCTATCGGGCCCCGATTACAATTCATACGCTGGAGTAGGCTACATTACGGTCGCCTTTTGCATGATATCTTTACTGCTCTTACAAGAGCTCCTCGCCCAATCTTGCCTCAAGTACGTTCCTCTTATTGTTCTTAATTCATTGTCACACGTTCGCAAAATCGATAAATCAAAATCTGCATTGCGAATCTTCACTAATGCTTTTGTATCTCACTGTTCTCACATCAGTTGCCTAAACACGACATTTTCATGTAGCGCCATTAAATAGCTTTCGTTGTAGCAAGTGGTTGTTTTGATGAAAAAACCCCACCGGTTTATACAAGAAAATATGTCTATGTAATATGTATACGCGGAAGACATTTCTATTACCGAGAATTCGAGCGAGCCATTATACACTTCCACCTGTTAGTTAAAAGTAAGTCTTCGTCCCATTTTTCTCTAAGCCAACGACCGGTTTCCTTCGTGCGCCACACAGAAAGTTACTGTTTTCAGTTTTAAGACGAACCTGCGGCCCTTATTCAGACGGGTTTCTTTACGGTGGTTCTGCGCCGAATTGACGATCAGGGTCGACTGTCAATGACTCGGAATATTCCGTTCGTTTACGGCTGCGAATAATTGAATTACGACCGAAAGCTGACACGTCAGTTGGCATAAAGTTGTCTTGAAAACAGCTGCATTCGTAAGAGTTCCGTTTGTATGCTGTGGCGTGCCTCGCGAGCGCGCGGTCGGTCGGCGAGGTTTCCTGTGACGTGGAACCTAATCGTCCGCCTGTCAATCAATCACAGACAGTGAATCAGACTAAGGCAGGTTCCCTTGGTTTTTGATTATTTCAACTGTTACGGGTATGACAACGCAGAATAAAGCACGGCATTTGACCAGTGGAGTAACGAAGGGTTTCAGCGCCCGGGGGCAAGGGTTGATGACTGCGCCCCTTTTAAGTTTCTTGTTGACCTTTAATCGTTCTTGTCATTGTACTCTGTACCTTACTTACCTTAGACCTTAGTCCTTCCCGTGCAGGACTGCACATCGGGCAACGCAGCTTCTCCACTCCTCTCTGTCCCTCGCCACCTCAACAGCATCCTCCACCGTCATCTCCAGACATCTCAGGTCCTCCTGAACAGTTCCCATCCAGTTCTTTCTTGGTCTTCCTCTCCCGCGCTTTCCTTCAGGAGTCCACCTAATCACTTGACTTGCTTGTACCTCTGTACCACTGAAAGCTTATTTTGCGCCCCTCTGGTGCTGCGCCCGGGGGCGGCTGCCCCCTCTGCCCCCCCCCCCGGTACGCCACTGGCATTGACTCTTCCAAAGTTTGTTTCAGTTTACTCTTCTACTGTCTTCCATAGAATGATACAGAGGCAGGCAGGGCATTGCAGGCGTGGCATTCGATCTTCAGAAGCTGATCTTCTGCTTTAACATTTTACCATCTCTCTTTGCTTGACGTCAATGGATTTCTTCCTTAACAGTTAAATTATTTATTCAATGGATTCCTGCACCGCGTGCACCGATATTCACTTAACAATCTGCAGGTTCTTACAGATTTGTAAAAATCTTTTGTTTGTGTCTTTAAAATATTTCGAGGATTTAATGTTGCCAATGATTCAGACCCCCTCAAAGTCAACGTGGTGAGGGGGTGGCAAAAGTCAGTAGGGGAGTGCCTGCTGAGGCTATGCCATCAGTGGTGAAGGTCTTGGCTGAAGTACCACCTATAGCGCTACGCGAGGTGGACATGTGCAGGCTCAGCAGGAACCCTGAAAAAGCTGGCAAACGTGGGCGGCATCGCCGCCTTTGATACCACAAGATAGTGGATATCAGAGCCAGTCCTAAGCCTGGAACTCTCTTTAAGGGAGAAGTGCGAAGGTCGAACGGATGGGTGCAGATACTCCGTTCGTAAAGAAAAAATACGCATGAAATCCAATGCAAGCATTGGACTCCAACGGGCCTCGGCCCATGGATCCGATGCAAGCGTTGGACACCTACGGGCCTTCGGCCCATGGATCCTGATGATGATGATGATGATGAATGATTCAGAACAAACGGAGCATTTGAACTTTCCTATATATTCTTCAGTCACTCAAATTAGAGGTAGCACAGTAAAGCATGCGACCTGGGTTCGCATTCAGGGGCCGTCATATTATGATATGAGATCGACAAATTCGACATAGATGACATTGTGGAACTGTGCGTTACATCGCAGGCCATCATATTCGAAATCAGTCTAATTAAATTCAATACACGGTGAACCGTCGAAAGTCAAGGTCCACGATGCATACGCTGGCAACAATAACTCTTCGACGTCGTATCGTAATCGTAATCTCCACACTTCTAAAGCGCCACTCGAAAGCCAAGCGCAGGGCACCAGCTTATTCACGAGGGCTGCGTCTAGTCAGAAGGGTTGTCCGAGAAAGTAGTCTGAAGGAGGTCCGAGTCCTACAATTAGAGTTAACTCGGTATTTCAAAGTCGCAGTTTTTCGAACGAATTGTCTCATCTGCTTGATCCAGTTACAAGAATAAGAGCGGACTTAAAACGACTCTAAAAATCCATCAGCGGGATTGATGTGCGTGCCAGTGTTTTCTCCGAGAACGTTCACGACAGGGTGTCGCATATATATATATATATATATATATATATATATATATATATATATATACATATATATATATATATATATATATACATACATAGATACGTTTATACATGTAGGCCTATATGTAATGTATACATTATATATATATATATAAACATATATATGTCTTTGTAAAGATGCACGCGTCACAGTTGGGGTGTGTTGGAGACTGAATTTCATATGAACTGACTGAGAGGAACTGTGGGTAGGTCTGGCAGGAGACGATGGTCTTTAATTGAATTCCAGTCACTTAGAGGGAAAGGCAGGAGACGTGCCACGACTGGTTCGGGCCACAAATAAACTTGGATTTATGAGCACGCCGCGTGAACTGAATATTCCGCATCGTTTCTCTTCTTCGTTTCTCCAAAGACAAAGCAACTTTGGCACTTCACAAAGAGACTATATATAGTATACCCAGTGCCAAGAAGTTCTTGGGTGGCGCTATATAAATTTCCTTAATAAATTTCCTTAATAAATAAGTAAGTACACTGGACTAGTATTAGACTCGATTGATTGCTGTACCCGTCCACAGCGAGGGTGTTGTGAAGGGCGCTAAGTTTTACCCTCGAAGGCTGAAACAGAGGCGGACCTACATTTGGTGGGCCCTGAAGCTTGAACTGTTATGGGGCCCTTTCGCAACCAGACACCGAAAACACTTATGAGAATACGTATTACATCAGACATGAAGAACATTTTACAAAATACTCTTTTACTGGTTTTTCTAGCAACATATTCATGTACAGTTTCGTAAAATTGTGCACTTCAGTCTGTATACAGTCTGAGTCGCTTCTGGGGCTGGGGCTTGAATCTTCAGCTTCATCAGTTTCATAGTAGATCCGCCTTTGCCCACAAAGTGGTGGTGACCATTTCCGACCGACCTCCCCTCTCCTTCCCTGTGATACCATCAATTATTACAAGGTGGTTACAGAGATGGGCAGTAATTGAAATTGCGTAATTGAAATTACTTGAAATCACGCAATGTGTAATTTGCAATTTGTAATTCAAGGATAGCCTAATCTATAATTGTATTGTATTGTATTTGAACACTTGTTATAGCGCCCCTACCAGATTTCCCATTCAGAGGCGCTCCCGACTACTGCGCGGACGCTGAATCGGAGTTTCACGCCGAAGCGCATGAGCAATTGCGAGTGAAGGACTTTGTCCAGGGTCCCTACGCGGCGATTTTGAGGTGGATTCGAACCCGCAACCCTCCAGCTGCAAGGCATCGAACATACCCCCAAACCACCGCGCCCCAGTTGTATTGTAGTGTTGTGTATTGTATTGTATTGTACTCCACGTTTATATTGCGACCGAGCCACCCGCAGTAAAGATCCGAGAAATTAATCTCTTTATATCTATAGGCTATAAACCGAGCGATCGGGTATCGAACCCGGGGCGCCGGCGTGGCGAGCGGGCTACCAACCCACTCGGCCACTCAGGATCCTTCAATAATAATAGGGCCTAATGAGGATAACAACAGAATAACGTCTAAGACGTTAATTTTGAATCAGACGTAAAAGTTAATGTCTGCTTTCAGGCACTAAAAGTCGTATACGGTAACGGTAAATTTGCGTGCATAATATGATGGCGTCTGTAGCATATAGTTTAATGGTATAAAGTAAAAAAAAGTAAGAATATGCTACCTGCATAACATACAATTACACACACACGCGCGCACACTCACACACACACACACACACACACACACACACACACACACACACACACACACACACACACACACACACACACACACACACACACACACACACACACACACACACACACACACACACACACACACACACACACACACACACACAATAGCATACACACACACAATAGCATACATATAATAATAATACAAAATATATTTGATCCAATAGTATTCGTTCCATCTACCTGCATAAATTCTCGGAATGAATGAATGAAAATTATTATATATGCGGTGTATATGTACAAACAAAAGCAGATATTATATGTAAAAGCCTCATACACAAATGTATGTTGTTACAGTTGCACGTGCTCATTCTATACCTGTATTCTCTTTGTTGCAGGTGGGCCCAGCCATCTCACCTGTCCTGGATGATGGCGCCTATCTTAGGTGTGTTAGAAAATCTTTGGAAGCTGATTGGAGCTTTCAGCGAGTGAGATTAAAGATTTCGTTTTTCTTGAAGAGACGTTCGTACATTTATGGCGGTGAGACTGCAGGTATGATGACACCGGTAAAAAATTGTTAGACAAAGGAACTCCCCTTCATCGAGTAGATGGGAGGGGGAGCGGGAAGCAGAAGGAGGAGAGTGGAGGAAAAGGAGAAGAAGAGGAGGAGTAGGAGGAAGGTGAAGAGGACAAGGATTGAAAAGAGGAGGAGAATGGCGGAGAGGAGGATAAGTAAAGGGAAGTGGAGAAAATGAGGAGAAGGAGGAGGAGAAAAAGGAGGAAGATGAGAAGGGGAGTGTGAAGAGGAAGATGAGGAGGAGGAAAAGGGAAGAGGATTAGGAGAAGAGGAAGAGGAGGAGAAAAAGAGGACGAGGAGGAGAAAGGAGGAGGAGAAGAAGGTAAGAAGGGAGTGTGGAGAGGAAGATGAGGAGGAGGAAAAGGGAAGAGGAGGATTAAGAGAAGAGGAAGAGGAGGAAGAGTTGAAGGAGGAGGAGGATTATGAATAATAGGAGGAGTAGGAAGTGGAAGCAGAGGAGGAAGAGGATATAGTGTGTCGAAAGGCATGGAAATTATACAGTGGGCGGACAGAGGAGTGGACAAAAGAAACTCATCTAACTGTATATGTATCGCCTGACGATTTTTCCCTTTGTAACAGGACGATGTTGACTGGGAGACGACGGGCAAAACTTAGGAGAAAATGAGTCTTGCTTCAGAATGGCCCTGTAATTAATAGGAAATTCTTTGTCCAATTGTCAAACGAGCCACTCCAGTCTCTGCCCACTCTTCCTCATTCCTCCCCATTCCTCCGTCCTCCGCTACTTCCTGTTTCCTTCTGCGGAAGAACAGATCGATGCAACCGTTGCAAAGAGGTTGCCAACTGACTGCAAACAGTCGTACGGCGTCGGAATTTAATTACGGCGTCGGCCATATATCGTATTTCTTCCTAGTAGTGTATGTGCGCGAAGCTGGGGCAGCGCTTGTAAATGTACAAAAGCCACGTCAATGATATCTGCCGAACACCGGCGCAATATCAGATCGAATCCGTAAGAGCCAGGTTGTCTGGTTGGTTTCAGTGCCAGGTCAGAATCCTGTTTGAGAAGGGGATCAAAAGGTAGCTGTGATCTGCATATTTCTGGATCCTGTTTCCGGATTGGGATGGCTTAAGCTTGGATATGGTTATAACAAAGTTGTTTGGGCCAGGACCTGTACCCTGGACAATACTAGAGTTGATATAGTGACGGTGGGTGCGAAGTCTCGGTTGAATTTGGTTGCATTGTAGAAACAGGAGAGAGAGAGAGGAATAAACCGGAGACCGGAATAGAGCACTGCATGAAGTGGAATTGGGAGAACTGAAGAAACCAGCGCTTTACTTCACTAACAATTTGGATAATTCGTGCAACATTTCATCTATTCGACTCGGTACGTTTCTAACCCTCAGGATCTCTTATCCCAACTGTCACCGGGATATTGGTCGTTGCGGATAATGATCTACACGTCTGCCTCCTCTCTCTTGACTCTCCGCACTCTCTTCGTCGTCGCCGTTATCTCAATTATCCACTGAAGTTTCAATCATTCTGTGAGGACCCTCCTGGAAGATCTTTGCTGGTTGTCTTCAATCTTCACACCTGTTTCCTTCCATCTGTCGGTCCATCCTGACTGTGTGTGAATCAACGTTTTGACAAAATGATGAGTGTCTTTATTTTTTTGCTGAGTTTGCTTTGTGTGGTCTGATTTTTTTTTATTCTAATTTCTCTTTTACTTGTTTTACTGTTTTCTTTCTTATATTTCATGATTTGTGTGATAGATAGATCACCATTCTGCATTAGTAGTAAGTCACTGCACTAGATTAATTTGTAGTTTTTTGCTTTCTTTACTGAGATGATTATCTCTATTAGGACTTGTGGGCATGAATCTGTACGCAAGTTGTACGCAACTATTGTGTACGAAATTGCAGGCAACTTCTAATGATGATCAGGTTCTGCTTAGATCTCAATCATTCCAGTCTATTAGGTAGGGTACGTGAAAGAACGAGGAGGTATCGAGTATTAAGGCGATACTGTATATAAACTTTCTGATGTATATAAACTTTCTGTTGATCGTACACTGTATAGCATGCACTTACACAGACCAGTAATGACCCTATTCACATCTTTAGTTTCTGTACAACATTGTTAAGAAGCGACATTGTTACCACACGTGGACCTTTGCCTTCTTGCTATGTCGGAAGGTGACCATCGAGTATGCGGCATTTGCACTGGTTCAATTAACGAAGAATTAGATGTTGTAACTTGCGCAGTATGTAAAGGTGTGTACCATATGGGCTGTTTACAGCGGAGTGCTGAGCTGTGTGATGACTGGGATTGTTGGCTTTGCGTGCATTGTACTAGAAATTTGTTTCCATTCGCAGAGGCTGATGATGAATATATATGTAAGGAACCTTTAAAGAAGATAGATCCGGATCAGTGCGGATCAGTTGATGCCAATTGTGAATTAGTGGTGTTCCCTGAGGAATCTGATAATCGTGTTTTGATTAATAATAATGATGTTGACCCTGATCAAAACTATTTTACTAACCTCGCATGGAATAGTCCATACACTACATTACATTCTTGGGATGCAAAACTTGAACTTATTGAATCCAACTTTGCGATTTTACATATAAATTGCAGAAGCATTATGTATAAATTAGATGAGATTCGAGACATACTTAGCCATATTCCCGTCACCATACTTGCTGTCACTGAAACTTGGTTAGAATCGGCGCTGGAGGATGTCATCAAGATACAAGGCTATAATTTTATTCACAAATCAAGAGAGGAAGATAGAGGAGGGGGAATAGGAATGTTTATAAAGGAATCGACTAAATATGAATTGCAAAAAGAAACTGTGAAGCACAAAGCCTATGAAGGACTCCTTGTTAAAATTGGCCTAGAGAATAGCACATGCTTAGTGGGGGTTGTCTATAGGCCACCGGGGAGGAGTATGGTTGAGTTCAATGTGGAAATAGAGGAACTATTGCTTCACATTACAAAGGGTACTAAGAACTTAATATTAATAGGGGACTTTAATATTGATCTGCTCAAAATTAACGAACATAAAGAAACTAACGCATTTTATAACTGTCTTACTTCCCATCAGCTCATTCCAACTATTACAAGACCCACGAGAATTACCACTGACACCTCAACTCTGATTGAGAATATATTTACGAACGCCTGGTCCAGGCTGATAGAAACATCAATCATTATATCCGACTTATCTGACCATCTCCCGATTCTTGCTTGTTTTACGCTTAAAAGCCCGAAGAAGAAGGAATCAAATTCTTTTGATTATCGTATTGTTAATGAGGAAAGGATTGAGAAGTTTAACGCTCTACTAACGAATAGTAAATGGGAACTAGTAATGAGCATTAGTAGAGAAGGAGATGCTAACGGTGCATACGAATTGTTTTTACAATTATATAAAACTGCTTACAATAAAGCATTCCCGTTAGTCTCTGGTAAAAGGAATACCGAGAAGCCCAAATTTATTCAACCTTGGATGACTCCTGGCCTTCTTAAGTCTTGCAAGAAGAAAAACTCCCTATACCTAAAATACCTTAAAAAACCTAATGAATTTAATAAAAACAAATTCACAACATATAGGAACAAATTTAAGACAATTAGAATTAAAGCAGAAAAAAATCATTATGAAATTGAATTTTGTAAATACAAAGAGGACCTTAAAGCAACTTGGAAACTTATACGCTCTATCATGCAATTAGGGAATGGAGATACGCGAATAGAAGCCTTAACAATAAATGGGGCTACAGTAAAAGACGCGAATGTAATGGCTAATGCACTTAATCACTATTTTACTAACATTGCACATTCCCTCGCAGAAAAGATTCCTCCTACACCTTCAGTTTCTTTCGATAGCTACCTTCATACCCCTAGTCTGAGCTCAATGGGACTATTATCCACATCCTCAATGGAGATTTTGGATATTGGTAGAGACATCAAATTGACGCATAGCAAAGGCATTGACGATATTGATCCTTGTTTAGCAACACCTTCTCTTTGTATTGTCGCCAAACCTTTGGCCGAGATAATTAACTGCTCCTTAAATAGTGGGGTTGTTCCGCAGGCAATAAAAACGGCTAAAGTAGTCCCAATATTTAAGAAAGGCGATAAAGATAATGTTGCAAATTATCGTCCTATTTCTATTCTTCCATATTTCTCAAAATTTTATGAAAAAATTATGTACACTCGCCTTTATAATTATGTAAAAAATCTCAATGTTATCTGTCAGTCTCAGCATGGATTTCAGCCTGGACACTCGCCGTATATGGCACTTCTGAATATGCAAGACATGATCACTAACGCGATTGAAAAGAACGAGTACTCTATAGGTATTTTTTTTGATCTGGCTAAGGCATTTGACACGGTAGATCATAGGATTATGTTAAGTAAGTTAGAATACTATGGAGTTAGAGGAAATCAGCTTAAATGGTTTGCGAGCTATTTGGATAACCGTTCACAGAGAGTCCTCTGTAATGGTGCCCTATCCGAGCTTGGTATGATTAAATATGGAGTGCCGCAAGGTTCTAATCTTGGACCCTTTCTATTTTTACTTTACATTAACGACCTGGCACTTGTTTCCCCTACCTTGTTTTGTGTGCTATTTGCTGACGACACTAACATGTTCTACTCCAACGGTTCCTGGCAGGAACTAACTCGTGTAGTTAACGAGGAGCTGTTGAAGATAGATGTCTGGTTTGCTACAAATAAACTCACGTTGAATTTAGACAAAACTAATTATATATTATTCAAATCCCACAGGAAAGCTCTTCCGACTGGCAGTTTCGATTTACGTATTAAGGATACCCCTATTGAGATGGTAGAGTCAACGAAATTTCTTGGCGTCCACATTGATCAACATATGACTTGGAAGGTTCACATTAATCAGATTTCAGCTAAAATTGCTAAAAATGTGGGCATATTAACCCGTATAGCATACTTACTGCCAAGAGCAACAAGATTGAATTTATATTATGCACTTATTTACCCCTACCTCACCTATTGTAATATGGTGTGGGCTTCGACATACGCCTCGAGATTGAGCAGATTAATTATCCTGCAGAAGAGGGCTGTTCGTTTAGTTGCAGGCATTAAGAAATGGGAACATTCAGGCCCATCCTTTACCGAACTAAGATTACTGAGAATCGACCAGATCAAAGACTTTCAAATAGGTGAATTCTATTATCGGCTTGAACATGGGCTCCTCCCCTCCATATTTAAGGACTTCCTCCAGCATGCCTCTGACATCCATTCGTACGCTACTAGGAACAACTCAGCTTACCGCCCTGTCTCAGCTCACACTAACACCAGGCGTTTCACAATCAAGTCATATGGTACTCAGGTATGGAATAAAATACCACTGGTAATACGTCTCACCAATAATCTATTAACCTTTAAAAAGAGATTTCGTACTTCATTACTCTCTTCCACGTTATAAATTAGTAATTTTCATAAAGTGTAAATAGCCGCGTGTAGTTAAGATAATAGTTAAGTTCTTAGTTAAGAATTATCTATAGTATTTTGCTAATTTGAAGTGTAGACTTTTTCTAATAGGTTTACAATTGATTATTTGTTTGTATTGGACTTTGGGGATCAGCCGTTAGCTTTGAATATTTTGTTTACTGTGTTGACCATCTTGATGATTTTTCCTGTAACTGCTATTAGGGTGGCCCTGCTCAGCGGGATTCCTTTATCCCTTCTGGGTTTCCCTTTGTTTGCCAAAATAGTACCCCTTTCTGTGTGCAAGGATGTTTTATTTTTTAACTTGGTTGCAATAAAAGAAGATTTGATTTGATTTGATTTGAATTGGGAGAACTGGGGCAGTTGCATAAATGAATAGCGGGCGAAAGTAAATAGGATAAGAAGTTTATTATTTTTAGTGGCCTCGCATTGGTTTTCAGTAAGTTCAAATTCAGTAGGCAAGGTAGTAGTAGTTTCAGTCTAACTACATGTGATAAGAAAGATCATTAGTGTCTCCCTCCTCCTTCATCCAGGCTTGAGACTGGCACTGCCTGGCACTAAGACACGAACGTGCAGTGGCTTAGTTCCGTGCAATCGTGTGATGTCGCAAAACACTTTTATACGCACGATGGATATGCAAGTTAAAAGGCACTTAGGCACTGACCCAGATATCTACATTGGGTAGAGCGTATGTTGCGTCTCATGCGCCTCTGTATTAGAGAGCGTGCGAATCCCTTCGCTCTGCTTCTAGCGGGAAGCTTTTGGTCCCTCGTGCTAGAACCTCAACCTGTCAGCGTCGTGCTTTCTCAGTTGTAGGCCCTTCTATCTGGAATGGTCTCCCGTTGGAGATACGCCTGTTACCTCGGGATAATTCATTTACGTTCTACAGGCTCCTTAAGACTTACTTGTATCACCGTGGTTGGACTAAGAGCGCCTCTGAGTAGGCTTCTTTAAGGGGCGCTATATAAATTCCTGAAATGAATAAATGAATTAATCGCGGTTCGCTTCCCGATGCTGGCTTATTTCAGAGATTTAAATCTCGGTCTATATAGCACGGTCCTTTTACGGGAACCCTAAATGGCGTGGCGCCTATTCAAACTGGTAGCGGTGGTGAAGGATCTCACTCGATGAATTCATTGAAAAACGAGCAGGGTCGAGTCCATATACGGTCGCTATATAAAAACCTGTACATTTACACTTTGCATTTACTTCGAATGGTGATTGCAGTAAGTGAATTGGTGGATGCTCGACCACAATTGGGGGGGCGATACCGCATTGGATAACACACTGGCATAGAGAGCGAAAGGTACCGAGATCGATCCCGTAGGGCGGACATGCTTTGTGTAGGCTGCTATCAGCGCCGTGTATTGCAGGCTGTCTGTTCTGTTAGTAGTTATGTCTTCTGTCATTTGTGCTCTTGTGAATTGTTTCAATTGCATAACTGTACAGTGTACACTGTAACCGGTTGCGGTTTGTCAACCGGATTGTTCCAATAAAGAAAATATTATTAATACGTTTTCCGTGCATCTGCTATTGTACAGATGTCCGTGGCTTCAAAGCGCCAATGACATCATCGCAGACGGTGTCACTTGCAGCTCGATAGCCTTGGCTAATACTTTATGGTCCACAGTCTAAGACGGAAGGCTTTCCGAGGTCGTGACATCGAACAGCCATCTGGCGACCATTAGCCAAATTAACCTATACGTAGCATTTCTGAACCTGTCGTTCAACTCCGTCAATACGCTTAACTGTGACAATGTAATGCGGTGCAATGCAATTTAACGTGATGTGAGTGAATGCACGTACGGCTATGAATGAGTCCGGGGCTTTCCACTCAAGACTGAAGTCTCACCTTCTCCAGAACTCATACCCCGACTCACCTGATCCTCCTCCTACCAATTCTCGTCCTAAACGACACCCACCTTAACAGCTACTCTGCCCTTTGACCTCTGGCAATAGGACTCGGACCTCCGACTACCCATTGGACAATCGCTCTGACTCGACGCATATGTCTATTTATACATACATACATACATACATACATACATACATACATACATACATACATACATACATACATGCATATATACATACAATCATACATACATACATACATACATATATAGGCCTACATACATACATACATACATACATACATACATACATACATACATACTTGCATATATACATACAATCATGGTAGCCCGTCATTAGCGCGCACGACAATTGCGCGCCGACAAATGCGCGCCGACAAATGCGCGCCGACAATTGCGCGCCGACAATTGCGCGCACCGTCAAATGCGCTCAAAAGCGCTCAACACGGTTTTTAAAATAGTGTTTACTAACGAATGTAATTCAGGCCGCCTGAACCTTTCGGTGACGCTTTGCCTAGGACCGGCATATGTTACAAAGTGCTGAAAAGTTCAAAGTACACCTACGATTTAACGCCGCCTTAACCTTTCGGACAAATGTGAGAGAGTGTAGAAACCTTCAAAGTAAGTACGAATTGCTGCCGCCTAAACCTTTCGGCGACGCTTTGCCTAGGACCGGACAGCAAACAAATGTTACAAAGTGCTGAAAAGTTCAAAGTAGAGTGTTAGTAGACCTACGATTTTACGCTGCCATCAAACGTTCCTCGTGGCTATTTAGACAAAATAACGGAGAATAAGTTTATAAACATACTTTCACTCCAACGCCATTTGTTCAAGGCGACATTCACATTTGTTTGGTACGTCATAAATTCACAGTTAAATGACTAATTAGTTCATAATCAAGCAAGTAAAATATAGAAGAAATCGTTTGTTTGTTTGTTTGATTATCAGGCCCGTATCTTCCCTATGGACATGTTTATGTTTATGCGCGCGCAATTGTCGGCGCGCAATTGTCCTACGCGCAATTGACGGTACGCGTAATTGTCGGCGCGCATTTGTCGGCGCGCAAATGTCGTGCGCGCTAATAACGGGGTGCCTACAATCATACATACATACATATATACATACATACATACATACATACATACATACATACATACATACATACATACATACATACATACATACATACATACAGTCATACGGACACGCAGACATACATACATACATACATACATACATACATACATACATA
Source organism: Aporrectodea caliginosa (assembly GCA_020284085.1). Taxonomy (NCBI): domain Eukaryota; kingdom Metazoa; phylum Annelida; class Clitellata; order Crassiclitellata; family Lumbricidae; genus Aporrectodea; species Aporrectodea caliginosa. Next base: position 499,621 of record JACEVL010000249.1, on the reverse strand, counting down.
CATACATACATATAATCATACATACATACATACATTCTCTCAGAGTACCTCGCACTGGGAGCGCTTCTGAAAGGCTTATGCTGTGAGAAGCGCTTTATGAATGATCAAATACAATACAATACATTCATACATACACGTGCATTCCATGCATAAATTCATGCATACATACATACATACTTGCATACATACATACATATACATACATGCGTATATACATACACACATGATATATATGTCGTAGTTTATTTTACTGATCCTCAGCTTATGTATAAATGTGTGATAGAATCGCAACCGAACGCTGGCCAATCAGCGTTGACTTTGTCGAAAGCAGAGATAAAATCGCAATTGCTGTGAGGTTTAGATCGTTGGCTCTCCTCTCAGTTCGTCCGTTAGTTAATGCAGGGCTTTTAATTTCCTCCCTGCATCCAATTTCTCATCTGCTATCAGTCGATCGGAGAATAATCCGCGTCCAACATGTTGCTGTCAGCCGCCGTGTGTATGGTCACGCTCACTGGACCACGGATTTACCTCATGAGCGTTCTCGACCAGCTATCGGTGGATCGGTCTGGGATGGTTTTCGGTGGGTGGGTGGGAGGGGTGGGTGGGGTGGGTGGGTGGGAGGATGGTGGAAACAGGGTGGTGAGGTAGTTGTAGTTGGATCTGTGATGCCTCTGGCTGGAGAGGTGATAGAAACAAGGTGGTGCCGTCGTGGTTTGGAACTGGGATGCTACTGCATGGGTGCATGGGAGAGTGTTAGAAGCGAGGTGGTGCGGGGTTTGTGATGCTTCTGTGTGAGAGGGTGATAGAAACTAGGGAGTGCGGTTGTAGTTTGGTGGACTGGTGTGCTTCTGGGTGCACGGGAGGTCTTTAGAAGCGATGTGGTGCAGCCGGTTGTAGTTGAGTCTGTGTGATGTCTCTGTGTGGGAGGGTGTTAGAAGCGATGTGGTGCGGGGTTCCCGGGTTTGTGATGGTTCTGGCTGGAGAGGTAATAGAAACAAGGTGGTGCGGTCGTGATTTGGAACTGGGATGCTACTGCGTGCACGGGAGGGTTTTAGAAGCGTGGTGGTGCTGTTGTAGTTGGGTCTGTGTGATGTCTCTGCAGTGTGGGATGGTGTTAGAAGCGATGTGGTGCAGCCGGTTGTAGTTGAGTCTGTGTGATGTCTCTGCAGTGTGGGAGGGTGTTAGAAGCGATGTGGTGCGGGGTCTGTGATGCTTCTGGGTGTGAGTGTGATAAAAACGAAGTGGAACTGACGATTAATGTGTATGGCTAAGGGGTGAGTGCATGGCTAAGGGGTGAGTGCATGGCTAAGGGGTGAGTGGCTAAGGTGTGAGAGGCTAAGGGCTTGGCGCTGTCTAAGGAGGCGCAAAATGGGCAACAAAATGATATTTTAAAGACTTTTTACATCTGCGCCCGTAATTTTGAGACCACGAAATTAAATCCATCAGTGACACTATGAGTAAATGGACACAGAATGCACAGAATGGCGAAGAGGTTCAGAAAACCGCTATAATTATGGTGTCCTCCGCTCTCAGACATTATTATAGACCACGCAATCATAACATGTAATACGCATATTAATAGCTCTATTATAGCTGGATTGTTTCCCAGGTCCCAGCGCTAATGTGCGGATTTCCGATGGCAGAGAGAGTAGGAACGAGAGAGAGACACAGACATGGATACAGACAGACAGAGATAATGGAGAGAAAGTGAGAGAGAAAGACGGAGGGAGTAAGACAAGGAGGAAGCGGAAAGGATAGGGAAGGACGCGAGGAGAGGAGAGGAGAGTGCAGACGTAGGGAGGGCAGGGAAAAGGACAGAGAGAGAGAGAGAGAGAGAGAGAGAGAGAGAGAGAGAGAGAGAGAGAGAGAGAGAGAGACAGAGAGAGAGAGACAGAGAGAGAGAGACAGAGACAGAGACAGAGACAGAGAGAGAGACAGAGAGACAGAGACAGAGAGACAGAGAGACAGAGACAGAGAGACAGAGAGACAGAGAGAGAGAGAGAGAGACAGAGAGAGAGAGAGAGAGAGAGAGAAAGAGAGAAGAGAGAGAAGAGAGAGAGAGAGAGAAGAAAAAAGAAGAAAGAGAGAGAAAGAAAGAGAGAAAGAAAGAGAGAGAGAAGAGAGAAAGAAAGAGAGAAAGAAAGAGAGAGACAGAGAGACAGAGACAGAGACAGAGAGACAGACAGATACAGAGATAGACAGACAGAGACAGAGAGAAACAGAGAGACAGAAAGAGACAGATAGAGATAGAGAAACAGAGAGAGGGATGAAAGATAGGAACTGAATGATGGTCTGTTTTATCTGTGGAATTGTTCGATTGGTCGTCGTCGTTCGATTATTTATTGCTGGTCGTCTGATCGGCATTTAGGGATAATCGAGAGGATCATCGAGAGTGGGATCAGAGGAAGGAGGGAGGAGGAGGAGGAGGAGGAGGAGAGGAGGAGGAGGAGGAGGAGGAGGAGGAGGAGGAGGAGGAGGAGGAGGAGGAGGAGGAGAGAGGAGGAGGAGGAGGAGGAGGGAGGAGGAGGAGGGAAGAGGGAAGAGAGAATAACAGGGGAAAGGGCAACAGAGTGGAGAGGCAAGAGGCGAGCTGAGAGGAAGAAGCGAACTGGGAAGAATCTCTCCAGATTGTATCCTGAAATACAGCGAAACTGGCGTTTAAGGCTATAGGTAACCAGTACAGTAGGGGTCAAGGGGAGTCCAGAAAAATGACACATCACAGAAAACACCCAAGTTTTTCCAATTATTCTATTCATACAGTGTATATTGTCTATAAATATTTTACAGAATTTTAGAATGTTATCCTGAGGTCGCTCAAAGCCCATGAACATACCCTACTCAAATTCCCAGAACTGAAGGCGCTCATGCTCGGGTCTTGGAACTTGGTTTCATTGTCGATTTACTCTTTTTATCACAAAAAATTAACGAAGCGTTCGATTTGGATGAACTTTAAGTCATTGTGTTTGTCTCGACGAGAGCTACATCCCGGTAAAATATGTGCATATGTTTGGTAAGTGCGTGTTTGCATAAACGCATGTGTGTTTGTGTGTAGCTACATGGAGGCACGAGGAGGCAGTTGCCTGCCTCTTGCTTTCTTTATATACTGGAACTTCTATTGACCAATGATCCCAATAACAGAATTTTGCCAAGTTGCCTCCTCTTGAATTTAAGTCTGGCTACGCTCCTGGTGTCCATATGTGTATCATGCATATAATGTTTGCATGTTTGTACGTACGGCCAGGAAACATTGTATGCATGCACGTATGGGTGTATCAGAATATTAATATAGCGCCTTCTATAGTCAGTCGCACAGTGCATGTCAGTAGTGCGCTTTAATAATATATCCAGATATTATGCAGTGCTTTGCATGGTAACAATGCATGCGTCTATATGCAGGAAACTCTGTTTCATTACCATCTCCCGTGATGGAGTCCTCTGGGAATTAGAGTCCAGGCTGAGATTCTGCCAGAACGTCACGTGATCAATTCGCTTCCCCACCCTAATGGCGCCGACACGCGGACGCAATGGACGCATGTGTGTCTACTTTATTTGGCTAAGCAATGAAATATTAATGACGCAAATGAGAACCTCTAAATGTAAATATCTGAAACTAACTGTGTGAAATAATTAAGGTTTAAGAATTTCTGAACGGCAAAAAATGTATTAGTAAAAGCACACTGTCCACACAATATGTCATTTTTAGTAGCTCTATGGTTACACTCTACTTGTATATCTATAGGGCCTACTCCGAACGTTACGCGTCATGACGTAGTAATCAATAGGTGCGAGTTTATTTGTGATGGGGTGTTTTCCGATTACATCGTCACCAGACATCATAGCGATGTCTCGATTTTCCTGGCCACATTAGGTTACGTATGTTTTACTATACATTATTTCAATAGCAATCGCTCGGTCTCTTAAGTGTCTCTAAGTGTTCCTGATACAAGAAATTACTGTATTAGTGTCTATTATTACCATAACTATCAGCAATGGCTCGATTTTTATACCACATTAGTGTATCACTCTACAAGACATAATAGAGCCTGACAACAGAAAATACTACGATTTGTATACCTATACCCAATACGCTGCATGTAAAGCCTGGTTCCTAACACCCTCCCCCCAACCCAGACTGATTTCGACAATCGTCTTTGATCGTCGCCAATTAAACGGCGCCAGGCAATGCCCCTCTTTCAGCCTCCGAACGGTGCCATAGCCTGGCACGAACCACCGCCCCGTCCGCATTTACCCAAATCCTAACCGGTATCGCAGTTCATAAATTTTTAAAAGATATCTTAGGCATGTTTTCATCGCTATCCAGCTTCTACTTCTACTACATATTTCCATCCCTCATCCAACTTTTACATCTACTAAAAATATTTTAATCGCTCATCCAACTTCTAGTTTTACCCATTATAATTTAGTTCAAAATCATTTTTTCGTCGCTCATCCAGTTTCTATTTCTGCTATAAATATGCTCATCCAACTTCTAATGTTACTGCAATAATTTAGCATTATTACCATTTTTCATAGCTCATCCAACTTCTAGTTTTATGTATTACATTATATTTATGACCTGCTACACCGGTTGGGATTTGGGTATAAAATTATATGCGTCCCATCCGAGCGCATGAACAGCCACATCCACATACGACGCTTACGGAACGTATTGGCTTAAAACGTCTCCCCTTCATCGGTCTTCATCGTAACCTCCTATTTCTGCATTTGTATGCAATTGTGCAGGTACCCACGATGGCTGATCCAGGCACAGCGATTGGTATATGGCTGGTTTTCTGAGTAGATATCATGGAAGGGCGCTATATAAATTTCGATTTATTGATTGATAGATTAATTTCAGTAGTCCAACACGCCAATCACTAGGCTATCCCAGTGACCAAGTGGGGAAACTTGGTCAAACATTATTACAATAATACACAGCAGATTACCCCCCGAAACCCGTTTCGTTAGGGTGACAGTTACGTTACCTCACAAAAGCGCTGCCTGTGACAGTCTGTATGGTGTAAACAATTATCACAATCAACAGAAAGAAATGTCATAAGCAAAACAACGCACAGGAAACGACGAGAGTCATCAATGCCGCGCCCACCCACCCACCCACCAACCAACCCATTCCACCCATTAACGTGGTGCTTAGAACAAACGGATTCCATTTCATAGTTGAGAGATGACATTACATGTATGTTCAAGGTCTCTAAACCATTTGGAGTCTGGATAGAATTCGGTCCCTGTAAAGGCTCTATATAAACCATTGACTTAGCACGTGACCTGAATGGCCTACTTAGCCAGGATCAGTCGGGCAATCAATGGTTAACAGCTCTCTTCTTGAATGATGACTACCCAGCCCAGTGGCGTCTACCAATGGGGGGGTTGGGAGAACGATCTCCCACCGATTCGAAAGTGGGGGGTTTGACACAGCAACTGGGGGGTTGTTGATTTCCGTTAATATAACGGCCTGCAGTACGAAAATTAGTATGCCATATACTGATATCGAACCGTTATCTCGGACCAATACACCCAAGGATCCATCCAACTCAGAGACATCAGTGGTTGAACACACCACTTATCACTTCAGGTCACGCTTATTGAAGATGCCAAGCTTAACCCCCCCCCATGGCGGGGGGTTTCGGCCAAATGAAGGTGATGAAGGCTGATTAAGGTGGCCTTGTAAGTTGTAGCAAATATCTAACGACCCGTTAGACACCGTATAGGTACCTCAATCTTCAAACAGGGCATAGCCCCTTGGAAAGCTAATGAAGCTAATAACAGATGTTTCCTATTAGATTTCCGACCAGCAGATCCCTGTAATGGATAAGAGCAGCTATAGCATGCTGTAAAACTGCCTTTCAGTGCTAGAGGTGCAGTCGTATAGTGTTGGGGGTGTATAACTGGTTGTTGAATGTGATATTCATTATAATCACAGACTAGGGAATTTTACTGTTTCTTGACTAGTACGTGTTGAGAGTAACTAATCATTAAGCATCAACATTCAACATCAACAGAAATTCTCGACGGCTATAGAAGGCAGTCTATACAGACAATCTCTGAGCAGAATTCGGATAATATTTTATTTCGGTTACCAGCAATGGGAAATTTCTTAGTGGTGAGTTATAATAATTTAGAATTTTACACTTCTCTACGTATCTAAATTCACCACCACGTTTTGATTTAGCTTAATTTTTTAATTCTTTGTCCTGTTCTTTTCTGAAACATTTGCATTAGAAGTTCATCACATAATTAAATGGTAGGCAAGCTGCATTAGAGCTCTGTAGCATTAAGAAAGTTAATTGTTGGCCTACTAGCCAATATAAGATGCTGTTTGGCTGATAATATGCCTAGTGATACTATTATTAGCAGCTTAGCTGCCATATCGCTAGTGCTGAGAAACCAGTTAATCTGCAGCTAATAGGCCTACAGCTGATATTAGAACTGTTGAGAAACTGTGCCGATTTACTTTTCTCAACTGTAACTTGCATTGTCTGTGTTGCAATTGCCATGATTAGGGTACTTATTAGGCCTTACTGTGACAATACTGAGGCTGGCAAGAAGCAATACAGAACTACTTTATAATATTAACATCTTTGCGGTTAGTAAGCTTACAATAAAGAATCAAAGCCTTTGATTCGTTATTGTACAAGCACAGTTTCATATTACTTTATCAACCGCTGTCCGCGGGCAGTCATCCTACGAAACTGATATTAAATTCAAATAGAATTGGTGCACATTCGTGTAGCCTACACACTATTTTGAATAAAGATGCAAATTTTAAATTGTTTGCTTATGTGGTACTATTACCCATTGCATTGCATATAACATAGACGCTTAGAATAAAGTTATTATTCCATTCTACCGGTCACTGGTGACGGTGCTTTGTTAGCTGTGAAATTTATTATTATATTATGTAGTCGTTACTGGTCAGAGCACAGTATTAATGAACATTTACTGTATTATAACTTCTAATTGCCTGTAGTAACTTTTATAATGTACTATGCTCATGTATATTAATTTACAGCCTATGAATGACTTCTGAGTCTCTTTTTATATAAGTCGGCCAGAGTGGGGGTTTGTTCTCCCATTCCAGGTGGGGGGTTAGACGCCACTGCCCAGCAGCCATCAGCCTTGATCATAGTCGTCTGCCTGCTTGACCTATTTGGATCTTGACCTGCAACCGACTTTTACCACTCTGCCTAGATTTTGTTTTGAAAGCACCTGCGAATAAGCATCCGCTTCTGTGAAGTCCGTGGACTATAGCAACCTCCGCAATGCTACTTGATCACCTTGCCTTCCTTTTCCGCAGGCGCTTGAAGACCATTCTTTTCTATTCTGGTGTTGTCATCGGGAGCGCTCTGAGGAGTATTTCTGAAGTGGCGCTATATAAATTTACGATGATTACGATTGTTTAGAGATCCGACCGGAAGTATTGGTAGCCCGCTCGTCGCCACCCGGGTTCGATTCGGTTCAGATTAATTTACTCGGATCTTTACTGTCGGTGGCTATCGGTCGCAATATAAACGTGGAGTACGAGGTTGTCTTCAAATCCGAACTAATCATCTTCGATATGAAAAAGGTCGTTAAGCCGAGCAATATTATTATTACGATAGAAGACCTAAGCCTAATTAGTTTATGTGATGTTGAGTGCCAATTTTGTGAAAATGCCTAAAATAAATTTAAGAAAGGTTTAAGAAATTGCTGAAAACGTACTTCTTAACACTCAGAAACTTCCATAAAAACATAGATTTAGTACAAGAAAACAGAATCACAAACAAGAACGAAAAAACATAGATATTGAAGAAAAAACATAGGAATTGCAGCACTGGTCACATGGTTTACCGCAATTACGTAACAATTGTGTTCTGCGTAATCGACTCTCTGCGTCGGATCACGTGACCCGACCGGAAGTATTCCCGTGGCTCCACCTATTGTCCGTCGTTCAATTGATTTACAGCTATCAGTTGAGGCTATCGATCAAATTAGCGCTGGTGACTGTCTTCGAATCGGACAGCTAACAAGGACAGACAGAGGGTGGATATATATATACACAGAGCAAGACACGTAGGAGACATAAAGCTCAATGAAGCTGAGCAATGCGATCGGGAGACAACTATATTCTACGACCAATGACGAACAAAGGAACGGACGAAGAGGGAAACGGACAAACAGAAGGTCGTAAGGACGGACAAAAGGACGGTTGGATGGACGGATAGGGACAGAATGGAAGGACAGACGGACAGAAGGACGAATAGATGGACGGAGAGGGGAACCGATGAAATGAAAAAAAGGGTTGGATGGACAGAAAGGGGAACTGTCAGACAGTATAGGACGGAAGGACAGTAGGACGGTAGGACGGACGGATGGGTGTAACGGAGAGAGGAACAGTAGGACGGAAGAACGGACAGAAAAGGGGAAGAGCTGAATTGAAGGACGGAGAGAAGCATGGACGGACGAATGGATGGACGGAGTGACAGACGATTAGCTCCTTCGAGACACCCTTTGCGGAGAGAAGAGGGATGCCAGACGGATATACGGACGGACAAAATGAGATACACAGAAGGATGGGACAACGGACAGAAGGACTGATGGGTGGGCAGAAGGGTTAGTGCGACTGCCGACGCATGCATAACCCTGCATAATTTAAGTAATGCATTTGAAGATGTCGAACGTATCCAGGTGATGAGTTCTATGCTCAGTGCTCAAGTGCCCTTATATTATGAGATTATAACCTCATCACCCCAACGACAGCGAACTGTCGGAATTGCTCATAGTTATGTTCATCGCAAATTTCTATAGCTCCTATACAAGAAAGGCAGTTTGGTGCTACTGCTGCATAACCCCCTCAGGTTATTGCACCCATGGCTGTATTTGTGCATATAAATAAGCATTAATGTTAGTCGGATTAATGCCAAGAAAGACTTCTTGCAAATGTTACTCAATCATGTATTTAGACCTATAGCTAAGAACTTAAACTCTGAATTTTTGGTAAAATATCGTTTTAGCGTCTCCAGTATAATTCGACCATTATTATCTTATCGTTTCAGCGTCACAGATTAATTTCAACGTTAACCTGTATAATAGCTCTCACACATCAGAATACAATAGTGTGTGAAATACGCACAATTAAAACGACCAGAAACTAAATTAATTAGCCGAAACATCAATTGATAAAATAATGTGTATGCATATAAGAACCAATCATTTTCGACTACCGGAAGCTGCAGTTGGTCGCTTGTTGTGATAAATACTACATTTTAAATGACAAATTCTCTTGCGGCGTTATTATTTTTAACGCATTATAAAATTTCTGGCACTCTCAATCAGTAAAGGTAGGCCTGGAGTTTTTAATTTGTGACGCTAGAACGATTTGCTGTAATAGCAGAATAACTGAGAACGATAAAACGATATTTTACAGATTTTTGTATCTTTCAAAGCAGTTGCCAAACGTAGATAAGTCATAAAAGCGCCTATTGGACGAAAATGCATACGTTGGCAGAGGCGTAGCTTTAGTCTAAAAAGTCGGGTACCAATTTTTACAGCTTAATACACTGATAATGATGATGATGATGATGATGATGATGATGATGATGATGATGATGATGATCATCATCATCATCATCATCATCTACCGTGCGTTTGCTTGTAGTCAAATAAAGAATATTCTTACTTACTTACTTTATCTTACTTACTTACTTTATCATATCAGATCTTGAAGTCAAAAGGCTTCAAAGCATCCAAAATGCCTTGGCCTTCGCGTTTCTACGTGTATCTACTCCTAACCCTCAACCCTGTTTGGTCAGCTGCATTGGCTTCCTGTTGAGTTCAGAATATAAAATTTAAACTAACCAGTTTGACCTAGGCCTAGCCTACAATAAAAGCCCTACATGTATAAAACCCTTACAACGAGCTTTCAACCACCATGACGTAATCCTAAGGTCTGAATATTTCGTTTAGACTTTATTTCTGCTTCTCATCGGCCACCGTTTCTTGCGCCTCGTACGTGACTTCTGACCCCATAAACTTGTTTCCCCGGTCGCTATACATAGTATTTACAGACGCGAGGCCTCTGGCAGTGCACGAAAAGTGTTTTGCCACCCTAAGTGACTCGTCAATGGCGTCCATAGACGGCGTACTTCTGCAGCTCTTGATTGATGCTTAGTCGTCGGCATAAAAGGACTGCATATGCCTCTCGGTCCTAATCAAGTGTCGGACGCCTAAGTGGACGTGTGACGATGTCCGGCAAAATCAGCCGAACAGGAGGCCTGCTGCACTGGCTTCCTCTTCAACTACGATGACACTTGGACTCGACATCAAAAGCTGGGCCGCCATGGGGGGAGTGGCGTCATTTTTAGAGGGTCCATGGCGTCGCCCCTCGCAACGGAAGACGACGTCCACTAAGAGGGGCGGAGGGCCGTCTATTTGTACGGTCGTATGTCCTCTGGCGAATTGTGCGCTGAATTTACGGCCGTGGCGGCAATATCAGCGCATTAATTATAAAAGACGTTTTCAGGACTTATGGCAGGCTTCCGTCTACTTAGAAACACGTCTGTTTGTTTTATGCTTTCTTCTGCCAGGAGTTTATGGACGCGAACAGGTTTCAGGTCCTATTGTTAATCCTCTGACTAATAATAATATTATTATGCCTGTTGATGTAGGCCTACCTCTCGCTAATAGTAGGTCTATGGCCTATAATCCCACTAGGTCCGCTGAAGGCATTTCTTTTGCTATATTTCGAGTGAACGCTGTACTTGGAAGTCGTGCTTTACCGCTTCTGGCCCATGGTTCTGGAATGCACTGGAATGCACTTCCACCTTTCCGCGCTCTCTTATTATCCTTTCAATGGTAGACTATAGGCCTTATTTCCGTTCTCCACTTAAAGACGCTTTTGTTTCAGCATACCATTTTCTTCTCATAGGACTGATCCTTGGAATTGTGATTGCTTTTGACTTTTCAAAAGCCGTACATTGATGCCTAGCGCATCCTTATGGAAGTTCTAATATTATACGAGATACCTAAGCGTTAGTCCACTGGCTAACAATATTGCCTATAGTCCATTGAATAATAATAGGGCCTAATACTGGGGTGTTTTGTAAGTCAGCTGACCAATAATAGGGCTTGTTATGGCCACTCCTTTGCATGCAGTAAGGGCAGCAAGGGCTTGGTGGTTGCCCAGTGGTTTGGGGGCTCATGATTGGAGAGGTCAAGGAAGGGCGTTCGACCACTAAGACCACAAAGCCGGCTTGACAATGCCAAGAACAGGCGATGACAATCGACGAAATTACGGACACGTAACAATATGACAGCTAGCAAACAATGACACAATCAACGGGTTGGAGAAATGTCCGACTAGAAACCTATCCGTGCCTCTCTAGCAATATCTCATTCGAGGTTCCTTCTAGAATAAAAACACATGTAAGCCTAATACTAGTAGGCCCGATAGCGCATTGAATAACACACTGGCATAGAGAGCGAGAGGTACCGAGTTCGAGCCCCGTTAGGGCGGACATGCTTTGTAGGCTGCTGTTAGCGCCGTTGTATTGCAGGCTGTCTGTTCTGTTAGTAGTTAAGATTTGTGTCCCGACATATGAAAAGGTACCATAAGTCGGCGTACGGTTTCACGAGAAATCGCGCATAATGACGTCGGGGGAATATATTATCAAATTTGAGCTCTTGGTATTTTTAGCAGCAGGCAAGCCTAAAGTATGATGTCATCGCTAAATATATGGTACCTTTTCATATGTCGGGACACATATGTATGTATGTATGTATGTATGTATACATGTATGTATGTATGTATGTATGTATGTATGTATGTATGTATGTATGTGCGCTTTAAAGAGTTCCAGTTCTCGTGTTAAGCCATGTTTTATCTTATAAGTCGGTCATTTATCATCCAATTTTTATCTGGTTTTCAGCAAAATGTTCAGCTCACTTAGCTGGTTTGTGAAGGCATAATAACTCCAAACCCGACTTATGGTACCTTTTCATATGTCGGGACACATTTGTTGTTTCAGTTGCATAACTTGTAAATGTACAGCGCAGTGCGTTTGTCAGGCGCTTCAATAAAGAAAAGATTATTATTATTTATTATTATTACTAACTGTGGTTTGATTTGTCATTGTGTTGTATGCTACTGTACATCGAGAGGACGGTGGAAGCTCCTTTCATGGTTTTGCCATTAACACGTGCGTCCGCCGTTTACATCGCAGTACGATCTGTGAATAGGACGAGAGACTGTAAGCCTAGCCTACCAAAAGCGATCATAATGATGATGAATGATCTGAGCTGATCCAAACAAGGCAACTGGGGGACACAGGTATAAATTATTTAAGAAACCAAAAGGAAGATTAGTGCAGACATTCTTCAGTGCAAGAGTTGTGGACTTGCGGAATGATCTGGATCATTCCACAAGTCACTGGACGGCCGCAGCTTTATCACAGCTTTTAGCGAAGCTAGGATAGATAGGCTATTAAGCATTACAAGTTAACTTGTAGTGGTTCTAACACAGACTACACGTCTTCTTAACCACTTTAGACCCTTGTAATGTTTTGTTATGTAGGCCTAATATCGTCGAAATTACCGACACGATGAGAGTAGGCTATCATTATAAGCTACTAAGAGCGACTTGGAAAATAATTATGCGGCTCGTCGTTAAAGTGTTAAATATACCAATTATAAGAAAACTCTTCATCTGGGCTGAGCCATTTTCTATAGGCCCTATCGGCCTACTTATGATACGACAATCATTGCATTTTGTGAGAGTGGACGAAAATTGACTTTGTAATAAAAATGCATTACTTTGAAATAAACCACCTAGTTTGTATGTATAATGTATTGTACATAGGGCTATAGGCTATGTGTATCAGAGCACGTGTAAAACGCCCCGTAGGCCCAAGTACCGCAACTCACAAGAAAAAAGTAGAGTCTAGTAGGACGTGATGGGCGCTTTGCATGGCTGCCAAACAGTTTAATTCGACTCTTGTAATAACTTGTGATCATCCGGCGTTCATACTATGAATTGTAATCATAGGCCTAGTACTGCGTACTTGTCAGTTTGAAAATATTAAACGAAGATTATTATTATGTTAAAGCGTAGAGGAAAACGAATTCTCGAGCCATCACAATAACCGAATTAAAGTCTCGAATGAACATAATAGTTAGTGTTCAACGACATCTTGCGGCAGCCAAGGGCCATTGACATCGACCATGACTGTATTTAAATTTCACAATAGCCAAGTAAATCTTACTCCTTGACAGATACGCAAAATATATAATAACTGAACTAATCGATTTAAAGGTGTCTAACCGACCCTAAAATATGTTTTAGCGTGTAAGTGTTTAACGCCATCTAGCGGCTGCCACGGTCGGTTACGTCGACTTTCAATTAGCAAAGAATGTCTTCTTTGCAATTCGTAGTAGTTTATTTTGATCGAAGAGGTTGATAAGTTACTGTTTAACAACACTGTCCATAGGGCCATAGCAAAGATAATTAGCGTCGCCTTCCACCTTTCTCCAGGCCTTGTACTGTCACTGTCAGAATGCGAGCAGTGTCAGAGTTTTCGATCCAACTTATTTATTATTCCAAAGTTTAACGTCGTCTTAGGACTTATGGCATCAAAGGCCGTTGACAATTCACAATGTTTCGATCCAACAGAACTAAAAACTAGTACTTTCAGTTTAACGACACTGTGATAAAAAAATCATTAGCGTCGCCATCTTCGTTTTTCCAGCTAGGGACTGGCGCTGCCAGATTACAAGCCGGTTAATACGTTTATTTAACGACGCCGTCATATCGACGATGATTCGCGTGTTAACATGCCGTGGCGGAATAAAAATATATACATTCTGAAATAACCGATGTAAAGGTGTCTAACCTGAACCTAACATAATTAATCGCTTCAACGTGCAACGACATCTTGTGGCCGTAAGGGCCGTTGCCGTCAACGTAACCTTTTTTAAATTATCTGAATAGGTGACCAGATGAAACTGATAATAAATATAACGTAGGTTACACTTGATTTAAAGGTGTCCATTCAGAGCGGTTCCTTACACTAATCCCGAGGGGGCAGCCATTGGTATGAAGTAATCGTAATCGTAATTGTAATCTCCAAATTTCTAAAGCGCCACTCGAAAGCCAAGCGCAGGGCACCAGCTTATTCACGAGCGCTGCGTCTAGTCAGAAGGATTGTCCAAAAGAGTAGTCCGAGGAGGTCCGAGTCCGGTTTCCAGAGGATCAAAGGGGTCAGAGTAGCTGCTAAGGTGGGTGTCGTTTAGGTCGAGAGTTTGTAGGTGATCAGTTGAGTCGGGGGTAAGAGTTCTTGAAGAGAAGAGACTTTAGTTTCGAGTGGAAAGCCTTGGCGGTGATGGATAGAGAAGCCTGATGCGGATGATGGTGGGTGATTGAAGATGATGGTTGAGGAACCGAAAAAGTGCGGAATTCAGGAGGTAGGTCGTTCCAGAGACGTGGTGCAGTGTTGGATATTGCTCGGTTGGAGAACTTGAGATGAGTAGTGACAGGAGGTCGAGAGAGAGATGGAGGAAGATCTGGTAGAGCGGGTTGGCTGGATGGTGAAGAGGTCGCAAAGATATCTAGACTGGGAGTATTGTAGAGAGTTGTAGGTTAGTGACTTAGTGATAAGACTTTGAAGTGAATTCGCTCTGGGATTTTTAACCAATGGAGTGATTTGAGGATGGGAGTGATATGATGATGCTTGGGAGTTCTGGTGACGGTTCTGGCTAATGAGTTTTGGATGAGTATTAGAGACTTCATTTTCTTCGCCTCAGCATATTATGACGCTGGATGGCCATTCGTCTCCCTCGCCGCCTGATCTTCCCACTGGCAGTGTACGGCCAGGGTATTCATTATTCCATAGTGTAGTGGTAACATCACTGGCGTGAAGAGCAGTAGGTAGGGATCGCTTCCCGTAGCCTACCCTCCCAAAGATCCACTCAGCCTATCATTCGCGAGAGGGCGTGTTGTAAAATGAGATATAGGACGTGATGGGCGCCTTGCATGGCTGCCGTATACAGTTAAATTCGATTCCTGTAATAACTTGTGATCATCCTTTTACCCTGATTTGTAATCATACTGCATAATTGTCAGTTTGAAAATATTAAACGAAGAGTCGGCCTATTATTATAGTTGAGTTGGCTAGGCCTAGGCGCGCTTAGAGGAGTCGAATTTCCGAAACATGGAACCCCGAATGTAGGGATGACAGACGCATTTCCCGCACCGACTTTGTCACTGACTGAGCACCCGATGATTAGCTAATTCCATTCAGCGCCAGGACAGTCATAAGATGTCGCTCACGTTGTGTTTCGCTCACCTTAGACACCTTAAAGTTTCATATTTATATGCTACAATAACCTCAGGACAGTTATTTTGGTATATTATTTAATTTATTTAGGACTATAATAACCGTGTTCGTTGTGTGTCAAAGATCTTAGTTTGCTTAGTGGCACAATGAGTGAGTGAGTCACAAAATTACTTTGCCTAGACTATTAAAGTGGCCGATTGAGTGAAAGGTCAGTTCTCCAGTTTTTCAGAAAAGGACGTTTTCCAGTTTTCCAGAAAAAGAAGTTTGCCAGGAAAGAATTCTGCAGTAATCGGAAAAGATTAACAAGAAATTGCGACTGAACCGCGTATAACTGTCTAGGCCTATTCCCCATTTCAGCGGTAATTTTACATCACTACAGACAGCGTATTACTGCATCATTACGAGTTCGCTAGATGGCAGCAGTGGAACAGAAAGCGTGAAATAACTTCACGGTCCAGCATGGATTACGGTCTTCTTTTTGTTTGCGACTCCTTCCTGAAGTAGTTGCAAATTGCAAATTACAAATTGTGGCACAAACGCCTGTCTCTCTTGTCCGTTACTCATAGCACTCGAAGACCATTATGTTTGAGCTGCTTGCATAAATCCTATCTTCATTCCTCCCAGCCGCAATTTTTTGGGCTAACGGCTGGCTTGAGAAAATTTACGGCGGCTTTTCTGGCCGTAAAATGACGTACACTACCTTTTCGGCTAGCCGTAAAAAATACGGCTTGAAACATAGTTCGTTCAAAACGTGCATCGACTATATAGAGTTCCAAAAAGCCAATTAATTAGACATTAGGACAACTGTAGGCCTACAATGCCATAAAAATTAACAATTAGGCCTAATAGTGGCACACAAAGTCATTCGAAACTGTACAGTTTCAATAAGTCCGAACTTGTACGGTAATCTAGTCATAACTCTTTTATACCAGCGGGGAAACTTTACAATCACAACTTTGGAGACCCTGGTCTCCGAGCGCTCTAAGCCTGCCCCTTCACAAATCTATGGCACCTTGACACCAATAAACCTGGCGCTTGTCTGCTCCAATGGCGGAGTCGCTATATAGGTTGCCTGCTTTTGGTTGGTCAGTTAGCTCTGACGTCATGCTTGGTGTAGTATCAAGACGCGGAGTTGATAGATGCTTTTCTTGTCGGTCGGCCATTGTTCTGGCGGTTTTCGGGTGTTTTCTTCTGGTATGCAAAGGAAATGGAGAGCCCTGAGCCCCGATAATTAAGTCTAATTGTCCGTTAATTTGCTATCTATGTATCGGGCAGCTAAATCTTGAAGGGCGACCGTAAAATGACGGTATAGGGGGTCCGAGGACTTCTTTAGCGTTGATCCCTGCCCTGTTCCTGTTAAGATTTGTAGAGCGCCATTTAGCTTAAATAGTTTGTAAGTGTTAGAACTTCATAAATTAGAACTAACCCTAGCCATTTATAGCGTATATATATTAATCGAACATTATTTCCGTTGAATTAGATAATTTGAAATGTGATCGGGTGAATCACGAAAGAACTGATGTATTAACGACTTGGTTGTATTCTGTTTCTGCAATTGTATCTGATCGATACTGTTAATTCAATTTCTTTAATAAATGTAAGTAATTGGCTAGTCCGAATGTCTCAGTCTGAATTCTTTGCCAATGATAATTTAAATGCAAGTCCCGACAATCAGGAGATGGGGAGGGAAGACCATTATCATCCCCATGAGCAGGGAGGACCACCCCCTAGTAGGGTGGACATGTTGGAACTAGGGTTCTTGTCCCAAGGTAGGGCTCTAGATGAGCTTAAAGAAGGTCTCGTTGAAATGAGAAGGTTGCTGGGTGGTTTAGTGGCTCCATCCAACCCTGACCTGAGATCCCCGCAGGTTATCCTCCGCCCGAGGATCGCAGATTTTGTCATGCCTGGCGCCACTGGTTGTCCTGGTGCACCCACTGCCTTTGGTATAAACGAGGAAAACTTTGAAACGGGTGAAGAGCATCTAGATAGGGGCATTTCAATTGAAACCACTAGAGAGTTAACTGGTAAAACTGATCGGTCCCTGGTAGACCTTTCTGTAGGGAGCCCAGGATTTGCGCTCCCTTCTGAGGCTAGACCCTTGGAGGAATTATCGGTAGCCCAAGCCCTGTTACAGATGGGACAGCCCCACCAAACTATACGAGAAGAGGGAACCAGCCTTCAGTTGGTGGGCCCGGTAAGTAGGGGAGTCCTGGAGTCCATAGTTAACCGAGGGAGGGGTTTGACCCCGGTGGCAGCTCAGATAGGGGGTCCGCGACAAAATGGTACCACTAAGTGGGGCTTACAGGAAGATGAAACCAGGACATGGGGGCCACAGGATCAATTTAGCACCAGTAAGGATCAATTTGATACCACTGAGAGGGACTTGCATGATTTTTACAACCGGAAATACGGTGCACAGCAACTTGAAACCATAACAGGTGATGAGTTTGCTAGAAGTAGAGATTTTGATAGGGTAGAAATAGGTTCAGACATGTTAGAAGGTAGGATAGAAGAAATGTTGCCAAAAGTGAGTAAGATAAGCAAGAACACAAGTGAGTCAAGTAAGAATTCTAAGGTAGATGACCCTAAGGATAGAAATTTCAAGAAGCAAGTAAGTACGCCTTACCCGACCGTTGATAATGACCGAACTGCAACTAACCTGAAGTTTTTAGTTTCAGATGAAGAAGAAACCCAGTGTTGCAATCAGGGAGGTCATGGGGACCCAGGGGATAGGGTTAGGGCAAATCCTTTTGTTCAACAACACCAGCAACACAATTCCGTAGCCGACAATCGTCGTGCTTCCACTACTTACACAAACACCTACAATCCCCTTCGGCTCGAACAAACAGTTACTTCCACTTTGCCCTTGCACGTATACCATTCAGAAAGGGAACATCCTAACACTATTACTTCGCAGTGGTCCGCCCATGAAATCAACCCCTCCAGTAAAGCTAAAGCAAAGCTAGAAATCAATCAACGCAATGACAATGTCAGTAAAAGCAGACAAACTAACCATCTAATGTCGGTCGTCACCCAATCAGCTTTCGGTGTAACAACGCAACCGTCTGTAATTTACACCACCTTATCCGACGTCCGTTGCTCGTTCGAACCAATGTTATCCTCGATGAGTAGTGCCCTTGACAGAGACAATGCTGAGAAAACAGTGAACGATTCCTTGAATCTCGGACCAGTCCGCCCACCTAAGTCAGAGATATCAAGAGACTCTGGAGACTGCACATCGCTTTTCCCTGTACGTCCTAAGCCTAGGGACCAGTCAATACTTTCTGAATGGGAGGAAGTGAAACAGCAGGCCGTGATGGTGAGACTTCGGTTACAGGAAGTTGAAGCGCGATGGAAAGCTGAGGAGGCTGATAAAGACTCAGAAGTGCTATTCGCAGAGGCGAGGCAGGCGATTGCGAAATCTGTTGAGGCTAAAGATGTCTTGGACAAGCCAGATAAAAACCCTGAGGAGAAGCGTCCTTCGAGTTTGTCAATGCCTGACAGTAAAACCCAGGTCTCTGAATTGCAAGCAACAGGTCAGATGAAGCCCAGGCAATGGCTGAAACTGGAAAGATATGATGGACAATCCCCAATTGAAGCATTTTTGGCTAAATACGAGATCTGTGCTAAACATAACTCTTGGACTGATTTAGAACGCCTGAGTCAGCTGATGTGTTCCTTGTCAGGGACGGCAGCACAGGTCTTGTGGGAATTTAATGCTGCCGGGGTCACCACTTGGTCTGATCTTGTGGGCAAATTGAGAGCTCGTTATGGAAGTTCGGACCAAACCGCCCTTTACCGTACTCAGCTGCGCACACGCCGACAAGCCGATGGTGAAAGCCTACACTCCTTAGCCCAGGATATTCGACGGCTGATGGTGCTAGCTTATCCGGGAGCTGCAACCGAGATGAGTGAGATGGTGGCCATCGATGCATTTCTCGATGCTCTTCAAGACCCAGAACTGGCGCTGCGAGTGCGAGACAGAGAGCCAACAACTCTAGATCTAGCATGTCGCTACGCCACCCGTCTTGAAGCAAACCAGAAAACCCGACCCCGGGTAGACGCTCAAGGTCAGAGATTCGGGAGGGTCAAGGCCGTTAAAGAGACTAAACTCGACGGGGATCAAATAAACCTTCGAATGATAGAACAGCTGACACAGCTGGAGAGACGGCAGGCACAGATGGAACAGCATTTGTCAAGTTTGGGTTCCTATCCGACTACTGAGCGGGAGTCGTTTGTGTCACGGCGCCACCCCGAGTCATTCAACCGCGGTTATCAAGAAAATGGGATCTTCTACCGGAACCAAGATAGAGGAAATGGCAGAGGTCGTCGTCCTAATGACCGATGCTTCAGCTGCAATCAACCAGGTCACTACAAGCGAGCTTGTCCGCAACGCTCAGCGGCTACTGCTGCTGAGGAAACCAGTCCAGATCAAGTCGAGCGAGGGAATGCCAGATACATTCAGGGGAGCAGCAACGCTTATTTACCGATGCGAGTAAATGGGCGTAACATCCTAGCTTTGGTAGACTCGGGAAGTGAGATGTCGTTGATTCCCGCCTCTTTAGTTCGTGGCAAAGATCTGATTCGCTCCAAACAGACACTTAAAGCGGCCAATGGTACTGCCATCAAGGTCCTTGGAGAGGTAAAAGTAAGGTGTGAAGTGGGCGATACCATATTCGTCATTCCATGCCTAGCAACTGAACAACTCAGTGAAATGATCATCGGGTTGGAGTGGCTAGAACGGCAGAAAGCAGTCTGGAATTTCAGCGAGAGATGGATTAGACTGCAAGACTGTGAACTCTCACTGTACAGCATGCCGCGCGGCAACAAGTGTCGTAAAGTAGCTGTGGCCCGTGATGTGAATGTGCCAGCCATGTGTGAATTGGACATTGAAGTTTACGCTATCCTGCCAAATTTGCTAAAGGAAGACAAACAATGGGCCACACGGCCGCAACTGTTAGAATCTGGACTTGTGGTCGCTGGAACTCTGCTTCCTGACAGAACAGATGAACTGCTCATGCGAGTATTAAATCCGACAGCTCAGTCGCTCTCGTTGAAAAGAGGAAATCAATGGCCAGTTGAAGAAGTTCAGGTGCTAGAACGGCCATTGGAGGCCGAGTTCGAGTGTCCGATGGCCTCGGTAAGACAAATTTCAGAAGAGTCAGAAAACGCTGAAGAAGAGTCTGTCTTGGCCCCATTATGGACCGAGATAGCTGACGATGTACCAGTGGAAATGGCGGAGAAGCTGCGTAGGATTGTGCTCGACAATCGGCAGGCATTTTCTCTACACGATTGGGATTTGGGTTATACAGAATTGCTGCAGCATGAAATCGATACGGGAACTGAGATGCCAGTCCGACAATCACTTAGGAGGCAACCGTTAGTCATGCTGCCAGTCATCGATGCACAAGTTGGTCAGATGTTGGAACAACACCTGATCGAACCTTCAAAGTCGGAGTGGGCCAGTAATGTAGTGTTGGTGCGCAAGAAGGATGGAACTTCACGTTTTTGCGTAGACTATCGGGCCGTAAACCTCAAAACACGCAAGGATGCCTACCCGCTGCCACTCATCAGTGAGAGCCTGGACGCCCTGGGGAACGCTAGGTGGTTCAGCACCTTTGACCTTCGTGCTGGCTACCACCAAATGGCTGTGCATCCCAGAGATCGTCACAAGACTGCCTTTGTGACAAGGCAAGGGAGTTTTCAGTTCCGTGTCCTCCCGTTTGGGCTGTGTAATTCACCCGCTTCCTTTGCCAGAATGATGAACCTGGTCATGTCTGGTCTTAACTTCTCCATCTGCCTCATATACTTGGACGACATCATTGTGTTTGCCAGTGATCTTGAGACCCACCTGGAGAGGTTGGTACAGGTTTTGCAGAGACTCCGAGCCGAGAATTTGAAGTTAAAGCCATCAAAATGTCATTTACTGCAACGCAAGGTTCTGTTCCTCGGTCACGTGGTCAGTGAGGAAGGTGTGGCTACGGATCCGACCAAAATCGCAGCGGTAAACGATTGGCCGGTTCCTCGTCGAATACGAGACTTGAGAGCTTTCCTAGGGTTGTGCTCTTATTATCGGCGGTTCGTGCCTGACTTCGCCCGTGTCGCCAGACCCCTTCATGCACTCACTGGGAAAGGACAGAGATTCCTGTGGACATTGGACTGTGAGAGTGCCTTTGTGGAACTTAAGAGACGGTTAACTGGGTCCCCCATTTTAGCTCTACCGAGAGATGAAGGAATGTACATTCTCGACACGGATGCCTCGGCCGACTCGATCGGAGCCGTTCTGTCGCAAACCCAAGATGGTCATGAACGAGTCATTTGTTACGGGAGTCGCGTTTGTTCGGCCGCCGAGCGCAACTACGATGTTACCCGGCGAGAACTCTTGGCCATTGTATTCTACTTGAAAGCTTTTCGACCATACCTGCTGGGAAGGAAGTTCGTCCTCCGTACAGATCATTCCGCCTTACAGTGGTTGCGGAAGACTCCGCGACCGATTGGGCAACAAGCTCGATGGCTGATTACGGTCGAGGAATTCGATTTCGATATCAAACATCGGGGAGGAAGTTCGCACGCTAACGCAGATGCAATGTCACGACGTCCCATCCCCAGCGAAATGATCAGAGCGGTCACTTCGTCAACGAACACTAATCAGTTTTTACCAGACGATTGGGATCGGTTGGTGATTAAACAAGAACAATGTGCTGACCCTGAACTGGGTTGGGTTGTAACTAAACTTTTGGCGACCAATCGGTGTCCCTCCTACGACGAACTACGACCGAAGAGTGGGTTCATTAAGACATTGATTGCTCAATGGCCTCATCTGATCCTCAAAGACGAACTGTTGAGTCGTGCGTGGGTGAACCGTGAGACTGGACAGGTTGAACGGTACCAGCTGATCCCACCACCTGCGCGGCGTCCTACTCTGATCTCCCTAGCTCATGAGGGGATGACCGGTGGACATCTCGGCTTACGAAAGACTCTGTCCCAGTTACAACGTCGTGCCTACTGGCCAGGATGGAAGCGTGAGGTTGCTTTTCAGTTGCGAGGTTGCCAAGACTGTGCGCAGTATCTTCGAGGAAAACCCCCGCATCAAGGACTTCTGCAGCCCATGGCTGTAGGTGAACCGATGGAGTGCCTTGGTATCGATATTACCGGAGCTCATCCGACGTCCAGTCGCGGATACAAGTACATTCTCACGGTTATCGATCATTTCACTAGATGGGCCGAAGCCTTTCCCATCCGAAATCAAGAGGCAGTCACAGTGGCTTCAGTATTGGTGAACCAGATCTTCTCTCGCTATGGCTGTCCAAAGCAGATCCTCACAGACCAAGGTCCGTGTTTTGAGGCCAAACTATTTCAGGAGTTGTGCCAGCGGTTACACATCGACAAGATTCGAACGTCACCCTACAAACCGAGTACCAATGGCATGATCGAGAGGTTCCATAGGACTCTAAACAGTATGATCGCTAAGATCATATCTGAGAGACAGCGGGACTGGGACCTTTGCTTACCTAGTGTAATGGCTGCGTATCGCGCCACCTGTCATTCCTCCACTGGGTATAGCCCCAATGCACTTTTTCTGGGGAGGGAGGTGATATCTCCGATCGATTTGGTTCTTGGAGATTGTTATTTAAGCGATACTAACCCAAAATTTGTTGATGATTTTGTTAAACTAACCTGGGACAGGCTGCAAACAGTTTACTGCAAGGTGAGGGAATTTACCCAACAGACAGCCCAGAGTCGAGAGGTTAGGTACAATTTGAAAGTAAAACCCGCCGAATTTGTTAAAGGACAACTAGTCTGGTATTTCTGTCCGCGGCGACGAGTTGGCCGTAAAGATAAATGGGAAAAATTCTATTCCGGACCATTCACCATTTTGGAACAGTTAGGACCAGTCCTCTACCGAATTCAAAGGTCACCTAAGAGCCACCCCAAAGTAGTGTATGTGGACAAGCTAAAACCATATACCGCTGCAGTACCCTTGGATCACCCATCGGAAGATGTGGCTGCTGCTTCACCTTTAGATTATGACCCACCAGAACTGGACCTAGAGGTAGGGGATTTATTCCAGGAGGAACCACGGCCCCGGAGGACTATAGTACCCCCAGCACGGTTTAGGGACCTATGAGGGTCATGAGGTTCCCGAGGAAGAGGAGGTTAGGCAGTACTGTTGGCAGAATCCCAGGAATTAGTATTAAGAGTTAATAACGACAAGGGTTGTACCCGTTTTGTGTTGATTGCCTTGTTCGGCACGTGTTCTTTCAAATCTACAAGCTCATAAGAAATAGCGGCTAGTTAACTTTGTCCTTTTAGAACCATGCGTATTTGTTCTTACATTGTAGTTAAGATGTTACCAGTCGTCCGCAGAGAATTTGAGGGAAGGGGAGCCCTGAGGCTCCGAGCTCTGGAACTTATGGCAGGAACTCCTTCGGTGATGCCAGCACCTGTGACCTCCAAACTGGAGGCTGGCTGCGCTGCGGGCACGGATAGCTCCTCGGGTGCGATGAGAAGAGGATTACCGTCGGGTGGTGATGAAAGGAGCAGTCCTCCTCCTCTCGGGTTGTCTGCTGTGTTCTGGACACCGCGTTCCGATCGGGGATTTCCGGTTGAATTTCGTCAGCGACAGCTTGCTCAGCTGTCCACCTCCTCCAGCACTGGTAGAACTTCTGGAAGCCGAGTAATCTATTCTCCTGCGGTCAGCTCATTGAGTTCGTATGCGAACTGTTCCCGGGCCGAACGTTTTGGTGTAATCTGGGCGCTGGCTACGGTGGTGCGGCGACGCGGAGATCCATTCCTGTCCGATTTGGATTTGGAGGCTATACGGGATATGATCCCTACGAGCGTTGCGGTGGACGAGTCTCTTCCTGTCATTGCCGCCGTAACGGAAGCTTTAAGCTTAATGCCTGGAGGGATGGATGTACTCCGGGAGTGGGCTGAGAAAGAGAACCGTTCTGCTGGTCGGAGCGGTGTTCCTCAGCACCCGCTACGTGTGAATTTGTCTTACCGGAAGGAAGCCACGTACACCTTCTGTACTTGGTCTTTGGCCTTGAGGGTGGCCAGCAAGTTTGTGGCACTGAAGACCTTGCCTTCGGAGTCAGAGTTCTTCGCCTCATTGGTCGACGTCTACTACCAGGCTGCCGGAGACGGGTGGATGTTGGACACCATGGTCCAGGCTCTCTTTGTCTATAAGGATCTAGATTGGTTGTGGTCTTCCCTATTTTGACATTCCTCTGGGGAAAACTTCTCTATCAGTTAAATGTTTCCTGTAATTAAGTCTGAATAAGGAGACTTAGTATAAGAGAATGTTTCCGTAATTAAGTATGAGTCTTGGGACTTAGCATAAACTGTAACATAGTTTAAGCGTTAAATTACTTAATCGGTTTTAAAGCATTAACAACCCAAAAGGGGTTTGTGTTTGTAAGGATAGCCGAAATTCTAGTATATCTTCTTTTATTGTACTCTTCATACTCTTTTTGTTTGTCTGTCTTACTTATGTGCGATGACCAATGACTGAGTAATCAGGATAGAAACCTGGCCATTGGTTTTGTTTACAGTCATTTAATACTTACGGATAGTGGTATTGGAGCTGTGTGCACAGCTTGGTTTCGCTTAATTCCTAACTGGTTTTGTGAGGATAAGACTTTTGCAATGAATCCTAAGGTGCATATGTTATTAATTTTGATTGTCTTAAACTGAGTTTGAATATCCTGATGATGGTAATTAAGTTGACCACTGCCTGGTTTAAAGCGTTAGTCATGAAACTAAATGTCGAATTGAATAGGCTGCTATGTGCTCTGTGGTAGGTGTGGCCTGTATAATCATGATTGAGACCATGCAGTGCAAATCTACGTTACCCTGTTTTGCTGACTATATAAGGAATAAGCAAATGTTTTGTCAACTAACTAAGCGTCAGATTACTCCCTGATTTTGGTTAGAATAGAACATGTTAAAGGTTTTATCTTGCTAACTTGCGTTATTATTGAGTAGAAAATTAAGTTAGTGTAATGAATCTGTTGTAAATAAGAGGTGATCTGTTGGACAATCTTAAGGTTCCTTTAAGTACTTGACAGTGTCTAACTATTTTTAAAAAAAATAATGTGGCCTTCATATAAGGTTAGTATCATGGCTAAGGTAAGCTAAGGATTTTTATAGGTCTTGGGTGCCCTATAGCTTTGTCGCCTTAAGTGGCGCTGCCACTTAAAAGGTAAGGTGGGGAGAGTGTGGAGACCCTGGTCTCCGAGCGCTCTAAGCCTGCCCCTTCACAAATCTATGGCACCTTGACACCAATAAACCTGGCGCTTGTCTGCTCCAATGGCGGAGTCGCTATATAGGTTGCCTGCTTTTGGTTGGTCAGTTAGCTCTGACGTCATGCTTGGTGTAGTATCAAGACGCGGAGTTGATAGATGCTTTTCTTGTCGGTCGGCCATTGTTCTGGCGGTTTTCGGGTGTTTTCTTCTGGTATGCAAAGGAAATGGAGAGCCCTGAGCCCCGATAATTAAGTCTAATTGTCCGTTAATTTGCTATCTATGTATCGGGCAGCTAAATCTTGAAGGGCGACCGTAAAATGACGGTATAGGGGGTCCGAGGACTTCTTTAGCGTTGATCCCTGCCCTGTTCCTGTTAAGATTTGTAGAGCGCCATTTAGCTTAAATAGTTTGTAAGTGTTAGAACTTCATAAATTAGAACTAACCCTAGCCATTTATAGCGTATATATATTAATCGAACATTATTTCCGTTGAATTAGATAATTTGAAATGTGATCGGGTGAATCACGAAAGAACTGATGTATTAACGACTTGGTTGTATTCTGTTTCTGCAATTGTATCTGATCGATACTGTTAATTCAATTTCTTTAATAAATGTAAGTAATTGGCTAGTCCGAATGTCTCAGTCTGAATTCTTTGCCAATGATAATTTAAATGCAAGTCCCGACAATCAGGAGATGGGGAGGGAAGACCATTATCATCCCCATGAGCAGGGAGGACCACCCCCTAGTAGGGTGGACATGTTGGAACTAGGGTTCTTGTCCCAAGGTAGGGCTCTAGATGAGCTTAAAGAAGGTCTCGTTGAAATGAGAAGGTTGCTGGGTGGTTTAGTGGCTCCATCCAACCCTGACCTGAGATCCCCGCAGGTTATCCTCCGCCCGAGGATCGCAGATTTTGTCATGCCTGGTCTACAAAAAACACAAACGTCACTGTAAAATGCAGAGTAACGTAAAACTTTTAAAATAATGAATAATATGCAACAGCAAATGGCGAAATTATATCAAAGCAACATCTCACATTCGTTAGGCATGTCATCGGTAATCACCATTGTCAGCTCATAATATCAACTTAAAGTCAGAAATTCAATATAATTGTATACTCAAGTCACTGGATATACATTTGAAAAACATAATTAAATGAGAAATGGAAATTTTAATCAATACAAACAGATCTAAAATCGTTCAAGGTACGTCTTCGTAAATCTCCAAATTTATAAAGCGCTACTTTAAAGTTAAGTGCAGGGCACCAGCTTATACAAGGCATGTTTCATGACAGAGGGTTTATACATGAGTGCTGTGTCATGACAGAGGGGTTGGTTCCGAGATGTCGAATGAAGATTTGAGTCTGGTTGCCCGAGAGACGTCTGTTGTCTGATAGACCAAAAACAGGAGGCAGAGAGCTGCTAAGGTGGGTTTCATTAACTCTTACAAATATAAATATTTCAACATCTTCGTTGCCTTTACTTCATTTTAAAACGTACGCTTATAGTAAAACTTAAATATTCCAACGTCTTAATGACCAGAATGAAATAGAATAAACAACTTATTATAAAAATAAATGACCTTGAACTATAAAAGCATAAATTTAAAAGATAAAATCAGAATGACAGCAAAATGTATTGTAAATTAGCTAAATACATTCCACTGAAACTCTCAGTAAAATCTTCGATTAAGGGACTACAGTTTGTGGCTCAAAAGATCCAAAGGACTCCATATAGACTGTTCAGCTCAACTGATCCAAGGATTTAATATAAACTGGCTCAAAAGATCCAAGTTATCATCTCAATTGATTCAACGATTTCAGATAAATTGCTTAGCTCAATCAGTCCGCAACAGTCATTCATTTCATTTTATATTCATGAATATTAAATAGAATGTTTTAAAGTTTTCCTCATGTACTATGCAAGATAATCTACCCAGACAAATAAACAAACACAATTAGCATTTAACACCAGTTTCCAGAAGAGTGGAGAGCATTTAACACCAGTTTCCAGAAGAGTGGAAATTGACAAGGTTCCATTGACATGCTAAACTTTGTTCCCAAATAATCAACTGGTTACATAAAAAGAAGCAAAATAAAAAGCTGGATAACAATGACACAGTCCAAACTTAATGGTCAGCCGCGAGCAATATCAAACCACAAATTAAACTGCGTCAAAGAATAGTAAGGAAATCTGGCTTTGTTGAAAAGAACCATTAGACCGAGACGAGAGATATTCATAAACGAAAGCAATTGCGGTTCATGTGTAGCAAAGCAGAGAAATCTGAACACTTTGATACAAAACATTTATTCTGAGGTAGCTTAACATAACGTTATAAAGTAAGAGCTTGTCCTTAGCAATAAGAACATCCATATTCTGAGATGCATTTCATAGGCCTCCTAATCAACTACGAGTCAAAGTAATGCAACACGTAGTAACAAGCAGATGAGTGGATGATACATTCATATACTTTGAATACCAGACCCCAAAGATGAACCGGTGCCTCGTGCCGATAGGATAATGTTAACACCAAACCAACACTTGTAATGTGGATTGTATTTTAACAGCTACAGAATGAAGGACTCCAAAATAATACAAAAACTGCAATAACTACTCACTATAAATGTTTTACAAAGATCAATTTGGTCAACATGAATTTCAGTAGCAACATCCCTATAATAAAACATGTTTAAAAACATGGGCCATTGTATGCTTCTAAGAGTGTTGTCTTTCGTTACATAATACCAGTGTGGCTAGAATCTCCTTTGCCATGAACTAGCAACAGAGCCTGCAGCCATATACTTTTGTTCCACGATCATGATATAAGGTTTTTATCAAGTACATACCATCTTTATTGATTATTTATGCCTAGACGTCTACGACAATTTAGTTTTACATTTGAAGAAAATTCATAAAAGCGTAAATGCAAATTAACCACTCTTTAAGAACTGGAGAAACAAGTTTCTTAACTTGCGTAAGTTAAGCCAATTGTTTCACAAATCTCAATTCAAAATTTCTGCTCAATCTGAATGTCTTGCAATTGACATTAGAGATGTTTTGTACAGTTGGCCAATATATGTTCTGCAAATTTTTCTTATAAAAATGTATACTGCCATAGGAAACATTTCGCTAATTGCTTCTTTATTCTCTTCACAACTTATGTTTATGCATAAAAGATTTAAACTTCATTGTAAAAAATTTAGGATGAAGGGAGTTTTATGGATCAACACAGACGATGTCAACGACGGCATTAAATTAACATCAACACATGCTTCTCAGCACACGCACGCACACGTAAGGCCTCGTTGCATACTTAACCACAGCACATGCTGCTCAGCTTAACAGTCTATCAATCCACAGTTTCATTACGTTACAAATAAATACATTTATAAATATCAACTTGTTCAGATCAGCATTTTCTTGTACATCGTATCAGGCTACATGTTATGAATGCTAAAAAAGAAGTTGTTTTCTCAAGAAAGCACTGAATTCAAGATTTCATAACGGGCCGGCTCTTGCCCCTCAGAGAAAAGTACGAGAAAAGACACATTAAAAAACCTACGTTATGCACAACTATCGCAGTGAGTGTCTGTCATCGAATCGCATAGTCTGTCAATATATTTCGGTCTCTTCGCATTTCCTTCTCTCTGTTTTACTGTTCTGGCCGGCGTTTGTTCTTGCCGGCTTCGTCTCTTGGGCAATCTCACCATTGGCAAGAGAAGAGTCTGCAGTTCTGGGCGATTTTCTTGCCACTTGGCCGACCTGCTGTTGCTGCTTCTCGAGAAGTGCATGCTCTCTGCGCAATTCCTGAATGTTTGAATACTGATGCTGTGCAACCGGTGATGAGGTCGTCTTGTTCTGCGACGACAGAGTGCTCGTCTTTCGTAGAGGAACCGGCGGTGGAACTCGACTCGTCTCGCGACTGATGTTTCCGTTGCTGCCTGCTTGCATTTGTTGCTTTTTATCACCAGGTGGCGTCTCATCCTTCGTGTGTGGATTGCGTTTTATTGTTCCGGTCTGCGAGTCCGCACTGGTCGAACTGTCAGAGTCACTGTCTTTTTGGCAGCAAGGCTTATCAACCGCCGAGACTTGTGCCAAAACAGCGGGCTCCTTTGTCGGGGCAGCCCCCCTGTTGCCGTTCGTAAAACACACTGGGCTGGTGGTAGCAGACGACTGTTTTGACGGTGGTGACTGGAAACCGCCTTGAACATATTCCGAAATTGGCCGCGGCTTCATGAACAACATGGTTTCAGATTGGCGAAAGAGGCCGAAAACGCTCTGCGGCCGAGCCATCTTGTTCGAAGCCACTGCCTGATCTGCCGCATCTTGCTTGCAGCTGTCTACATTTTCATAAAGAGAATTGTCTGCCGATCCGGACGTGTTGCCTGGAGAGGCGACCATTTTTCGTGGAGGCGGAGGCGGTGGAATTCGCTTCGGTCGGTTCTGACAGTCGTTGGAACCTTCTGGAATTTCTACAACGTGCTTGCTGAATGTGACACGCTCTTTTGCCGTTGGAGATGGCGAGACCGCCACCGTGCTAGACATGCTTGGCGATAAAGGGACTGAAAGGTTTATAATGCCGTCACAAGGAGATGACGCAGTGAAAATGTCAACTGGGGGATTAGTTGCCGATAACGAAGTCGTTGCTTTAGTGTTTGTAACAATTTCTGTGACTTTTGTAGAGACGACGACCAGTTTCTGCTGTTCACAGATTTCACTTCCAGATTTTGCGGTCGGTGAAACAAGGAATGCAACAGCTGCTAGCTCCTCCCTCTTGCCAAGACCAGAAGACAAATCTGACGGAATCTTCTTATCAGAAGACTCCTTGGT
This sequence comes from Aporrectodea caliginosa, assembly GCA_020284085.1. Classification (NCBI taxonomy): domain Eukaryota; kingdom Metazoa; phylum Annelida; class Clitellata; order Crassiclitellata; family Lumbricidae; genus Aporrectodea; species Aporrectodea caliginosa. The sequence goes on along the minus strand of JACEVL010000249.1, from coordinate 469,220 downwards.
TGCCTCGCTTTTACCCGGCTCATTGCTACACACAGACACGGGAACATCCGACGCATTGCTGCTGTCCAAGCTTTCTTTGCTCCGAGTCGGTTCCGTGCTTCTAGCATCGCAAGTCGAAAGGACCGACATACCCGAAACTTCATCGCCAGTGTTTAACCCACCATTGGGTAGGTGATTAACACCATTGGGTACAGAACCACTCAAACTGTTTTGGCTGGCGTGTAGTGCAGTGTGGCTTCTTGCGTCGTCCTTACTGGCTGCTCCTTCAGATGTCGTCGATTTCTGCTGGTATATTAAACTCAACACCTGTTCCTGCCTGGCTGCATTCCTTGCCATGTTGTCCGTCTCTCGAAGTTGGCGTTGTGCCAGCTCAAGCGTCTTCTCGAATCGTAAACTCTCAACGTTGCCGGTAATCTTCTTCTTCCTTTCTCTCGCTGCTGATGCCTCCTTTTAAAACAAAACAATGCTTCATCAAGAATAAGACCAGGATAATAGTACAAGCAAAACATCTTTTACACCGATAAAATGTTTAGAATATCTGTACGATATTTTTGAAATCGTATCTGTTTTAACGATCAAGATATCCAGAAGATTTCTAGAGATGACTAGGCTATCTTACCAATATCTTAAGCCTATAATGTAATTTACTCACTAAGATACGTTATTCATTCATTCGGGAATTTATATAGCGCCCCTTCAAGGAAACTACTCAGAACTATCAAACTCCTCAAGGTTAATTTAACCTATTCCAGGAATAATTAACTAATTCCAACTGGCTAATTATAGGAGTAACTACCTAATTCTGGACCAGCAGTATTTACCAGCAGCTTAATTCTTTAGCAACTTTCAACAAAAACACTGGATAATGATAATAAACCTGATGCCACACAAGTCATTAGAGTGGATCACAGCAACAAAAGAATAGGTAAATACAGTCAAGTAACTTACTATAAGTACTGCACGTATAAAGTGAAGCTGCTATATCCCATGTGGAATGTACAGGAGGTGCTCATTTCCTTCCCTTCACCCCTTGAGCCGGTAATGGACCAATCCCAAGGACCTGAACATGGGGACAGTGCATCACAGGACTTCCTGTGTACATCCCAGCTTATGCCTTACCATATTATACTGCTTAACAACAGATGAAGGGATGCACAAACAACTCGCCCATGGTCTTTACACAGAGTCGAACCCGCGACCACATGATCTGTCACCAAACAAGTTACCGATAGACCACTGCATCGTTATGAAGATTATAGTGTCTTAAAGTTAAAACAGAATCCACAATTGTTATTAAAAAATTACTGTCGAGTGTATAGAAGTCATATTTGTTGACTGAGGCCAAATACCTCAAGACACTGCATTCTTGCCTCATGATTAGGTATCATGCCCTCGATATTTAGCAGAACAGCCTGACGGTCATCGCTGGTCAATTCATGCTTGGTAGCCACTGTTGGTATGGAAACGGGACGCTTTTCCTGAACCGATGCTAGCCTGAAATGATGTAGAACAAATCTTTAGCCAAGCATATTAAACTACATGGCAAAAACATAAATTGCTTCTAAGGTACGTTAAGATACCACAATGACCCAAAAGGCAGGATAAGCTCACAGGTTCTGCATTACTCTTTTATTTATAATACAAAGGACAGCATTTTTAATGACAGAGTATTTCATCAGATCAAAACTTCTATAGCACTATTGTAATTATGCACAAGACATCACTGTAAATGTGCTGCAGAATGGGTTTAGCAACAAAACATCACTGCAAAAACAGAATAACCATTTGGCAATCATACAACAACAGGACAACTGGTTGACCACCTCTTCTTATAAAGTAAAGATCTCAGAAGTTTAAAAAAAATTACCTTGTGATTTCAACGTCATGCTATCAAATAGGTAAACAAATCTTAAACGAGTTAACAACATCCATCACTACTTTCTCCCACTTACTTTTTCAGCGTCAACAGCGTTCCCATGAGTTTCTTGGATCTTTTTAACGACTCCTCAATGCGCAATGGTTCTTCTCTAAGAAATCTACAAAACACAAAGCAATTGATTTCATTCAGGCCAGGAAAATGAAGTCGCAACACTTCAATTCAATTCAATTCTTTTATTGAAGCCATTAAAAATAAAGGTAACATGATTATTTTCCATTGTTAGCATCACAACACAGTAGCAGCAAGATTATTTTTCATCACTAGCCACAAAAGGGAACCCCGAAAGGACAATAGTCCCGCTAGTTAGGGTAGTCCCGCTAGTTCATACCCATGGCTGTCTCTAAAGTAGCTGGCAACTGCTCCCATTTGTCACTCATCTCTCGAACAAAACCAGTTGTCTGAGGCACGCAACATCTTTCCACCCTCTGATAATAAACGGACTTCCCCAAGATGTGTCCCCTTCCCAGGGTCCCCTCCTCCCCAATCTATCAGTTGCTCAAGCCTGGCCTATGTCAGGAGAGCCTCTGAGTAGAGATGCTGAAGGGGCACTACATAAATTCTGATTGATTATTAAATGTAATAAACATTCTGCTAATTAAGAATGCCTCTGATAAGTTTACAATTACGATTACAACTAATTAACAGAAGTTTGATCCTTTAACCCTTTAACATCTATTCAATCTTACTTTTCTTCATGTACGACGACTTCCATTTCATTTTCCATCACGGATTTCAACTGATCATGCACATCTGGGAAACCGCCTGCAACAACAATCAAATGGTAATTGTAGATTTATATAGCGAAACTCTTCAGTGTCATTTTATTTCAGACAATAGAGTAACACTAAAATATTATAACACACAGTGCTTTGTGAGGTGCTTGAAGCTGCTACATTGTCAATATACATTCAATCTCAAGTCACAAAACTTAAAACAATATAAAAAACTTCGTAAAAATGAAAGTTAATAAAACAGAATAAAGAACTTGTACAGGTTATGAAAATGTTGCACTGGTAATCGCGGGGGCCCGATAGCGCATTGGATAACACACTGGCATAGAGAGCTTTCGAGTCTGAGGGCGGTGCTTTGTAGGCTGCTATTAGCGCTGTGTATTGCAGGCTGTCTGTTCTGTTAGTAGTTAAGATTGTTTCAATTGCATAACATAAACACGCAGCGCGTTTGTCAGGTGCTTAATTAAAGAAAAGATATTATTATTATTATTATTAATTGAATCTGAACACCAGAAAAACAAAACACAGCGAACATGATATGGATAAGTAAAGCCCAATAATAGACTTAAACACCAAACATTTCTTTTCAGATAACATTAAATAAGCTAAAAAAATCTTTAAAAATTTATGTTTTTAGTTAAATGTAATTGCTCAAACAAACGAATTCTGTTGTAATAACCATTAAATAATACTTTTAAAATCGGCCAGAACATTGTTCCAACAAATGAAATGTATTCTTATAAGCTTAAAAATATACTTTGAAAATCAGCGAGAGATTGTACAAGCAAACGAATTCTGTTGTTTTATCCATAATATTTATAAAATCTGCCGGAGATTGTTCCAACAAATGAATTGTGTTGTTACAAGCGTAAAACATACTTTTTAAATCGGCCAAAGATCGACTGATTTGACTCAAAGCGAGGGCCAGACTCTCGACTTCAGCCATGTTGACTCTGCATTTACGACCGACGACATCTTTACGAATCTCTTCAACCAGTTTCTCGAGGTCCCTGATTAAAAAAACAACCAAATAACTTCTGCATAACGCTAGAGGAAATATATTTCTTTAATATGCTGACGAAAAAGAAAATACAATATTCTTGCTAAGTTGCTACCTCAGTTTTCATTTCCCTTGAAAAGGAGTTTATATTAAACACATTAGTCAGGAGAACAGACATATTTTCACTACATGCAAGAGGTAACCACAATCGAGCCCAATTATATTCTCTATCCTATTCTGTACTGAGCGCCTGCATGCTAGTTCAGCAAAATGTCCCCTCTGGTGAAAAGTCTGTTGCTCCCTTTCTCTCCCATTCCCCGTTCCTACCCCTGTCCCTACCATTCCGCTTCCCTCTCTCCCCCATTAATTAATTATGGGCCACAAGAGCAAGGAATGTTCTCACCAGACTGTTCAACTGTCAAATCACCTATGGACACCTCTGCACAAATTATTACATACAGTATTGATTTTACAGAAGTTTTTCACACAAAACTGACCAGTCATTGATACCTAACTTAATACTACAGTGGTAAAGAATTCACTGCATTAGATGAAAAGTTAAAATCACCTTTGATAAATTTAACAACAACAAAATGGTAAAACGAGATGAAACCAACCTAAGGCCTCCGTTGATCTGATCAGCCGTGAGATTGTAATTCTGTACGTGAAGTTGGGAGCTAAGGCGCTGAGTCCAGGAACTGGGAAGAGCTCGTAAGTCGGGAACATTGTCCATGGCAAGCTGCATTTAATAACAAAGGAAACATAGAGCTTCAGATATGATATATAGGCCTAACATTGAAAGGAAGCAATTAAATTACATGGTGTTTGTATTAGAACCAAAGATGCTTTAAGTGTCACATAAGGTAACAGGTTTGTGCAGTAAATGGTGTGAGATATTCATTTACCAACTTTATTATAACCTCGAATTATAAGTTAAACAATTTATTTTTTGCATGGTCTCATTGGGAAGACAATTTCTTAAATCTGTATACAGTAACAAACAACAGCCTTAAAGTATGCTGACAGAATTTCTAGTTTCTGTACAATGTACATGTATGGCATCTTAAGTCTCTTCTGAAATCTTGAAAGTGAATATTTACATACGTATTATCTGAATTTGAATTTTTTACAGGAGATAAATATCTTTATGAGGACAAGAATTGTTTTAGGACATGAATAGCTTTGAGTACGGTAAGTGAATAGCTTTACACCGACAGGAATAGCTTTGAGGGCATGAATAGCTTTACAAGGACATGAATAGCTTTAAGACATGAAAAGCTTTCTGAGGACACAAAGAGCTTTACGAGGAAATGAATAGCTTTATGAGGACACGAATAGCTTTATGAGGAAATGAATAGCTTTATGAGGACAGGAATAGCTTCATGAGAAAACGAATAGCTTTATGAGGAAATGAATAGCTTTGTAAGGACAGGAATAAATGTAAACCTTGATTTTCTGGAAGACATCCTGAACAGCTACTCGGATGCAGTCCGCATAAGCCACTTGCATGCGTCGCAGGTGGCAGAGCTCGGAGCGCACTTCCTGTGCCTGCCTGCGCAGGGCACACATTATGTTCAGCATGGTCACGCTGACGATGGGCTGCGGAGTGCAAGTTGATATGTCGGACACACCTGCAAATCAATCAATTACGCCTCACCTGTAATCAACTAAATGACCCTGCTACAATAATCAATAGAGTTCTTAAAGACGATAATCAATAAACTTCTTAAAGACGCTTAAGGACAACGCTGGTCGACTCTGCACATTTATTTTCTGATTACGTCATGGGACCAAATTCACATAAAAAAACTACAGCCGCAACAAAACCCATGGTTGATATATCTCATCTATCCTTTATGTATATAAATTGGTGTAAAATTGAATATTAATATAAATTAATTGCAACTTTTATTATAGCCTTAACCCAACATAAAATATTAAACATAAATAGGCCAATCAAATGCATATAGGCATCAAGACACTTGCTATAGTGCTTTTTAAGTATCTCACAAAGAACTCCCATCCCTAGCCTTAAGTGGTGTAACACTATCTAATAAATAATACTACACTAGATCCCTAGAAATTGTCGCAATTATTATTATTATTATTATTATAATTATTATTATAATTATTATTATTGGTATGTTTAAGTAGAACACCCTGCCTAAGAACAACAACTACATTACTTTACAATAAATGTTCACACAGTCACAAATTAGAATACAAAGAATCTGCTGTAAACATGCATTGTTCATATTGACATCTACTTACTGCTCTTGACTGAGTTTGGAGCTGATATGATGGCACTTCTGTGTATACTGCTGCTCGAATCTTCAACGGCAACACCGGTTTTTCCCTGTTTATACATTGCGGTCTGGACCCAAGCAGTCAAACTGGCCAACTGCGACTCCATTTTCTGCATCCGATTCCTGAATAAATGAATACCATAGTTAGCTATCTGACCCTAAGGTCATAAAAAATCTACCTTAACTTTGGAATACGGTTCCCTATAATATACTAACAGTTACCTGATATTACACATAATTTTTTATTTATGTAGCGGACTTCAGAGGTTTTAAATGCTCTACATAAAAACTATACAGAGCATACAATTGACTAAAATATTATTTATTAAGAAACACTATTTAATTAATTACCCAGCATCAATCGATGGCACTGATCAATTGTGAGAAAAGTATTAGCACAAGGTCTCTACACAGTAACCATCTCAGAGGAGGTTTGACCTATACTGTACATTTCACGAAGTTCGTATTACAATCAATCAATCAATATTCGTTTATTCACTACATCCAAGTTGTCACAGATGCAACTTGGAACAGACAATATACTAATTTTTTAGTTCAGCCGTAGGTCAATTTAGTCAATAGGCATTCCTATAGGGGTCATTGCATAATTACATAACGCTCCAGGGTGGGTGGATGGGGTACTTAAAAACGTTACGAACGTTACGAGGGTGGGTGGGTGTGTGGAGCTGAACGTTACGTAACGCTTTTACCAAAAGTTTAGTTATAAATGAAGTGTAAATTAACATCGAATGGCACGTTAGACACGATGTGATCGAAGTTCAAACTTCGTTCCATTGATTTAAAACTTCATTAAAAACACGCAATAGTATAAGTCAACACTAATTAAGTGTCTAATACACTGCCGCCGAAGGATCCAATAGGCTACCAGCAGATCGTCATTATTGCAAACTGTCTGACGCTTCTTCTTCACGATACTCGCCCGGATATTACGCGTTCACAGTAAATCTAAAATGATTTTTCACAACAATAAATACGTAACGCTCCGGAGGGTTGGGGGGTAGGGAAACGTTACGAAGCGTTATAGAGTGGGTGGGTGGGTCAAAAACGGTCATTTTCGGCGTTACGTAATTATGCAATGACCCCTAGAAGGCATGCAAGATAAAATTACGACCATCTTTGGAGGTAATGTAAAGTCGCGTGGCCTGTGCAGAGGTGGTAACTACAGCTACGGAGAGGGAAACAAACTCCAAAGCTTGTGATTTGTGTCCAGGCAGATGGCTAGGAAGAGACGGAGCAATGCGAGCGCTCTAACCGACTGGCCACCGTGTCCAACGGTATATTAAATAAACACGATGATGATGATGAGTTCTCTGCCAGAAGGCAGGTTCATTGGCTTTTATGCCACCCAGGGATGACATAGTGAGGTGGTTTCCTGTTGCCTTCCTCAAAGACAATTGTGGGTGAGCAACTTGTTCAAGGTCGCTATGCAGTGGCTTGAGGTAGATTCGAACCTGCGACCCTCCAGTTACAAGGCACAGAACATACCGCTACACCACTGAGTCCCATTAAATAAACTTAAGACAATCTGAAAATGACGTCACACACTTTTGAACCTTAAGTTGAATCTGCAGCCTTTTGAGCTTCTTCTTAAAATGTGCTATTTAAACCTACAGGAACACATATGTACATTCATACATTTTGTACCTCGTTTCCGAGTCCCCACTAGATGGAGTTACAGTTCCTGAGCTGTAGGCAGACAACGGAAGATCTCGGTCCGTGTAGTCCTGGTAACTGTGACTTTGCGACATGTGACTGACCGAAGAGCTGCTGCAGGAAACCGGTTCCGGAAGACAAGCCACGGAATGTCTCTGGTTCAACGGCAGACCTAACAACATTTCCAGCAAACAGGAATTCAGATTCAAGTCAACTAAACACACCTTCATGATTCTAGAAGGAAATGACGACCATTCCACTAAGCTAACCCAAGAGCCTTGAGATGGGTAACTAATTGATTAGATTCTAGTTGATTAGCTAATTGTATTGTATCTATCAATTTATACACACCCTCTGACATGATTCTACATGTAGAAGAAAATGAAGACCAATCCACTAAGCTAACCGATGAGCCAGAGATGGTGTAACTAATCGATTACACAAATAGCTAAAGACAAACAGCCATAATTCTAATCGATTAGCTACAAGATTTTGCTAATTCTAATTCTAATCAATTAGCAAATTTCATTAGCTAATTCTAATTCTAATTGATTAGCAAATAAATCGATTAGCTCTTTGTCTAATCGATTCTAGGCAATTCTAATTCTAATCGATTAGCTGCAAGATGATCGTGCCCATGCCATGAGCATTAACTGAGAGGCAGTCAAGGGTATGAAGTGTTAGCAATGTCATTCTTCCCAGTCTCACACAGAGACGTGTGACCAGTCCTCTCTCTAACCCCCTCATGTTTTAATTCGTTCATCCATTCATTACGAAGATTTATATAGCGCCCCTTCAAGGTTACTACTCAGGAGCGCCCGACCCCAGCACGGCTGAAAAGGCCAGTTTTGATGCAAGAATAGAAAGATTCAGAGTGGATTCTGGGATGCAATCACAGCGCCAGAGGGAGCCCATTCCAGAGGAAGGGGCTACCACTGAGAAGGCGCGATTCTCTTAATAGATAAAGTGTACTCGATCAATAGCCAAGTTTGCCACTGAGAGGCAGTCAAGGGTGTGAAGAGCAGTCATCAAGAAGCAGTCGAGGGTATGAAGTGTTAGCAATCTCATTCTTCTTAGCTTCATGTAAAGACGTGTGGCCAATCATCTCTATCACCCCAAGATCTTTAAGTACTCTATTTACAGCCAAGTATGCCAATGAAAGTGCAAGTGGAGCAGAAATTGACACATTCTCTGGACAACCCCTCTGATATGACGCAGCACTCGCTTAGCTACATAGAAGAGCTTTAGAAATTTGAAGTTTACGGTTAAGTTGTTACTAACTGCAATGACTAACTGTAATTACTAATGACTAACCTCACACGACTATGGATTAATAATCTCGTTATTTTTGGGCTCTGGTCTTCATTTTAACCTCTGACCTCCGAGTTGACAGTTAAGCATGCTAACCATTCCACTATTGCTCAATGCTCATCCCATATAACGTAGAAGCAACTAGTTTATCAGCATGAAAGGCCAATTCCTTTTATGGTGTTCTGATGTTATTTATACCTGTGGACTAATTTGCTGTTTTCATCAGCTGGGCTACACCGGCATCCACAAGTTTCATTGACTAACTGATCAAGCAAATTAAAAACTGTACTAATGCCATCTCTAAAGATTTTTAGAAATGACTAGGACATTTCTACGATATTTTAGAGATGTAAGCTATTCTTTATATATCCAACTGGTTTACATAAGATTATAAAGCATTCTTGTTAAAAACGTTTTTCTCATCATCTTATCTGTTCTAATGACTCAAGATATCCAGAGGATTTCTAAAGATGAAGATATCCAGAGGATTTCTAAAGATGAGTGGGATATTTATATGATATCTTAGTCAACTTATCTATGCTAATGGCCCAGATAGCCAGAGGATTTCTAAAGATGACTAGGATATTGTTATGATACCTTAGTCAACTTATCTGTGTTAGTGGCTAAGATGCCTTAAGGTTGACATTTAAACTTAAAAGCTCTGTTGCATTAGTATCATAGCAAGGTACCGTTACCCTTAGACGGACTGAGACACTGTGGTGCTAAGTGTGACCATGGATTCGTTGTGCACTGTGGAGGCAAGGAAACAGACTGCTGAGACGAGTACATCTGCAGGGAAGATACACTCGGAGGCAGAGAATGCGTCTTCTCCATTCCCTGCTCACGACAAACAGAATTACGAGATTACAATTACGAAAACACAGATGCAAAAATGCAGATTCACTGCGAAAGCCATCATAACACCAACTCTACCAAGCTAAATGCTGCTTAGCACCTCTGTGACTGATGGTCATAACAGGTGCTATATAAATAGATACATACACGCATGAGTGTGCTCATGCATGCACATGTACATACCTACATAAATGCATACATACCTACATACATACATTACTAATTACATGCATACCTACTAGGGTGGCTTAGAAAAAAATATTTCTGATTTTTTTAACTCTCACCCTCTGAAAATGTTCCAAATAAATAAATAAAATTTCCTGTTAAGTTTGTGATTTTTAGGATGATGCTTAGAGGTGCCTCATGGCCGTTGTAGTTTTACATGGGAATGTCCTATTCGTACAATGCCGCTAATTAGTGTAACCAGTTAAGTCTAAAAAGTGAACATATTATATTCATTGTCTAACAATATCTACTGTCTAGCAGTGCATACATTATTGACCAAAAGCAGTAACACTGTGTATTCAAAGGATAATAAAGAATTAATAAAGAAAGTTCTGAAAATGGTTCCAAGTCGGACATCACCTTCAACATTAAAACAGATAATACAAAGACTGTCTACCTTTAAACGCTAATGTCTAGCATTTCAGTCCGGCAACAACAGTTACTGTGGATTTCCTAGAATCTTGGAACAACTTTATAATCTCAGCATGCAACCATTTGAAGGAGAAACTGTTTCTGTTCTTCCTTTCTGGTCAGATCGGCATTAAACTCCTGAATCAGTGACACATCTCTTTCCGCCGTGTCATTTAGGACTGTCAGTGCCTTGAAATACTTCAGCACTGGTTTGAATTCAGAATTGTAGCACCATTGGCCACGACCGATCTGAAGATATATTATATAGTCTACGGGCAAGCTCAATGTTGTGAAGAATTGAATACTCTGCTGATTGGCAAAGAGGTTAGATTTCTGTTGACTGTTGTTTCCATGAGGCCCACTCTTCATTGCATTCACCATTCCTCGTTTCACTTCAAGAGTGACAGACAGATCAAGCATTGCAAGGCATATCATTTTCTCATTCAGATTCCGCAAGTACCTCAAATATTTCTGCATTGCACCATCAGATAAGACCTTATTTATGGCAGAGTACTCCTGCAGCCTTTCCAGGAACAACAGGTCATTATTTTGAGCCAAAGTTGGCATCAACGCTGCATCAACGCTGCAAACCATGCTTGGATGTATCCACCTGCTATGGGCAAACCAGAGAAGCTCACATAGACCATATTCTTCTTTGGCTGCCAGCTTAAACTGGCCACCATCTGCCTGGATGCGACCAAACATGAAGATTTTGAATCTGCATAACAAGTGTCCCATCTATCTTGCTCAGTGAAGTCCAACTGGAACACAGAAATGAATTCCACTCGGAGGGATCTCTCTCGGAATTATGATGACCAGAATGAGCAGTTCCTGGTAATCTTCTCGTAGCTGAGTTCCTGAAGTCATTGTTCAACAAAGTTCAAAACTTGAGGTCTTTCGCCTATAGTGTGATATTTCTCGTGATTTCAATATCCTCTAAACCTGTACGGAAAGCAGCATGATCCATATCAGCCCAGGAGGATTGGAAACGTTTGAACATATGGTCCAGAAGAAGGAGCTAATTTCAGTGAACAGACATTCAAGAATATGATGCCGACAGGCAAAATATGGCAGACGTTTGTTCAACTTCTCCTCCAGAATATTGCATGTACCGGATTTAAGACCTGTGTTCCATGATGTGGTGTCGAAGCCGTGCCACATATGCCTGACTTCATACCCCAATCCTCAATAGCTGCGACTACTGCAGCGGCCGTTATTTCTCCTGTAATATCTGGTAGGTATAGAATTTCAAGCAGCTGATCAATGCCTTCTCCAGATACCAATACAGGCAGATGATTAAGTTTAGCTTTCCCTGCCATGTATAGAAGAACTTACATCTCTATTCTCTAAGTACAACCATGTTGAGGCACCTCTAAACACATTCAGAATCAACTGAAACTTGGTCATAATTTTTTATAAATTATTTGGAACAGAATGAGGGGGTGAGAGCTGCCACTTTTGAGAATTTGTTTTCTCACCATTGCCGATGAGCCACCCTAATACCTACATACATGCATACCTACATACATGCATGCATACCTACATACATACCTACATACATGCGTGCATCCATACATGCGTGCATCCATACATGCATGCAGACCTACATGCAAGCATACCTGCATACCGACAAGCATGCATACTGACATGCATGCATGCCTACATACATGCATACCAACATACATGCATACCTAGGCTACACACATGCATGGAAGCGTTGCTTAGCACACACAATGTGACAACTAAAATGCGTGAAAGTTACAAGACGAAAACTTAGAAGTCATATCAAATGGATATATAGCTTGTGAAACTAAATAGATAAAGCAGTGCAAGTGGACAAGAAAACTAAATAAATTCTTTTAATTTCTCTGGGAGATTATATTAGAAGAATCGCAAGTGGTAAATAGAAGCAACTAGATTTTGACTTGGCACCAATTCTATTAAACCCAATATATTATTGATTTTGTCTTGACTGAGTGTCTAAAATATTCTGACTCTCCCAACATAGCCTTCTACGCAGTAAAGAAAAGAGGAAGTCGCAATTATGAAGCAAAAAAAATATAGGTGTGTTTCCGGTAACAGTGGTTTTAAAATCTGGGTAGGTAGGACAAAATTTTTATTTTGTAAAATATTTTTATGCAATGCTGCATCGTTGTATAATAATAAACGAATATATCGTCATTATATTTCACCTTGCTGAGGCAAAAAATATTTTATGCAATGGAAAGCAATGTTATCAATGTCGCAAAGGTTAAATTCAAGTGTCAATAAACAAAAATTTGTTTAATTAAAAAAAAAAAAATTTTTCACAAAATTTTCCCAGTCGGGCCTAAAAAGTGACTTGGTCGGGTTACCGGAAACACAAAATTATTTTGTTTTGGCCTGACTAACACTTCCCACGAGTCTAGGTAAGTTCAGGACAAAGTTTAACAAACACTGTCAAAACATAGCACATGGTACAATGACTAAGTTATTACTAACTGCAATGACTAATTACACATGACTATGGATTAATAATCTCATATTACATGACTCTAAGCTTTGCATGTAAGGTTAGGTTAGTTGTTGTTTAACGACACTGCATCATAACAAAGATGATTAGCGTCGCCCTCCTCCTTTCTCCAGGCTTGGGACTGGCACTTTATGTAAGAGAAAGCTACGAAACCCAGAGCTCTCTTACTTCGTGTGGCGAGGTGCATGGATTGGTGGACTGTCCAAGCGAGGAAACAGATGTTGTTAAGTCGTGAGGGGTCGTTCGTCCGAGGGTGTCGTAAATGGGTCTCGTCTGTTGCAGAGCTCGAGGACTGGCAAGCGTCATGCATTCCGAGTGCTCAAATATTTTTAGAACAATTCGATCTTTTATTTCCCTGAAACCATAAAAAACAAACATTAAAACTAATAAACCAATTATTAATTCAGTGTTTATTAAGTGCCACTGATAGCAACCAGGGCCAAGTTAAGACATCCGGGGGCCCTAGCCCCAATCCCAAAGCAAAGCCAGTTACCAAAGTACGGGTATCTGAACACAAAGTTCTACACGTACCTGTACATGATAAGCTATGTTTTTTCTAATAAAATAAAATTATAGGCCTGTACAGACTGTGAGTGCAAGTCTGCGACTAAGGTCAGTTTTTAGTGCATAAGTAGTAACTTAAACTTACTAGCACTGAAAAAAGTTTCAGTGTAAAGCGCTACATTATTTAAAATTACACAAAATCAGGAATTTGCTACAACAATTTGATTTAATTTATACAAATTTTGGGGCCCTCAAAAAAGTTGTGGAACCTGTGGAGCCCTAAGCCATGGCTTAGTTAGTTGGTTTATGCCTTAATCCGGCTCTGATAGCATTGAGCAACTGTTGTATTTAAAGGACTTGCTCCTTTCCCAGTAACAATCTAACAGAGGGGCTCAAACCAACGCACTCCATGTTACAACTCTGAATGGTTAATTAAAAAACTGAATAAAATACACAATTAAACTGACTCAAGCTGACTGCACCATAAACCTCAGTTAATGGAAGTTATCACATGAAGGAAGGTCGATAGTGCGGCTCATGGTAAGATCGATTACTTTGCAATATGGCTCAACAATTCCAAGATGTCGCAGGGTGCAGTATGCAGCAAGTCAATGGAATTACTCGTGTAAGATGGCCAGCCGAAATGATCGAAGCGATCACATAAAGAAGTAAGCAGCTAGATCAATACCTGAGCTGACTTCAGCAAGATCAATAGCTGCTTACTCTGATGGCTGTCTCCATTGTGGGCCCAACCATTTGGAATGGCCTTCCAATGGAGCTATGTTTGCTCCAAAGGACAAATTCCTCAGTCTTTTACTCATCTCTGAAACTGTTCTTTCCAGCCACAGCTAGGCTGGGAGCACGTTTGAGTGGGTACCCTGCAGGGGTGCTATATCAAGTTTATATTGATTGATTGATTGATTGATGCATGCAGGCCAATCAATGGTCAATGAAATAATTCTGCAGAGAATTGTCTCAACAAGAAGTCGTCAGGCATCAAAACACCAGAAAAGTAACAAAATGCCTTTATGCATGCAATGGCATTCTATTACAACATGTAAACATGGAATTATAGGCAGTGACAGAGAACCAACAGCTGACATGGAGACTTGAAGGAAAGATACACAAACACTGAATCCAAAACAACATGTACTTTAATGACAGCAGATACATGTATAATCAAAATGCAGATGGCACAAGAAGCTGCATCAAGTTACTTGCCACTAGGCCACTATTCCACTAGCAACAAGTCCACTAGCCCCTAGTCCATTAGCCACAAATCCATTAGCCACAAGTCCATTAGCCACCAGTTCACTATATACAATATACAATACCACTGCATTCGATATCGCCTTTCTTCCAAAGGTGGCCCAAAGCTCAGAAGTGCTTATGCCTCAGTGGCGCAGATGCAATTATATTGCAGAGCAATTGTGTGCGAAGGACAGTAACCGCCCCGGACGAGGATCGAACCCGTACTCTCTGCGTTACAGGTCAACCGCTCTTACAATCTGCCACCATGCCACAAGTCCACTAGCCAATAGCCACAAGTCCACTAGCCAATAGCCACCAGTACACTAGACACCAGTATATTAGCCATCAGTACACTGGCCACAAGTTCACTAGCCACAAATCTACTAGCCACAAGTCCACTAGCCACAAATCCATTAGCCACCAGTCCATAGCCACAGAGGTTTTATCGAGTTGCAGCTTAACAAACACAAATTCTACTACAGACATACATGAATCAAAATCCAAAATGAATCAAAACTACACAGCGATCAAAACTGGCCATGGATCGAAACTGCACACAGATTGAAACTCCACACAAATTAAAATTCCACAAAGATAATAAAATTCAAAAAATAAAACAGAGTTCAGCCATAATTACCCAAGATCTTCAAGTTCGTAGAAGACATTTGTTGCTGAATCGAGAATGTATATTTTCCGATACGGAGAGTCAAACCATCGCATTGAAAGACTTCTTGGGAACGATCGGACAAAGAGAGCACGGACCGTATCAATGGACGTCACCTCATTTGGCAGAACTGCACGCTTCGTTTCTCCATGGTAAACCAGAAACACCTGACCTGAAATTATGCACGAAATAAATAATGAAATAAATGACCTACTCAATCCATGCTTCTTATGGTAGCTCTTGGAAGGAGCAGAATTATTATGTTTTAAAATTATGATAACAAGCTACTAAGAAGGTGGCTCTAAAGGCAGTAGTTACATGATCATCCACAAATCACTTACCAGTAAGCTGATTTAAAAAAATTTCTTCATCACATGCTGCATTTGAAATCAGAGAATTTTCTAAAGCTAACCCTCGCATATATGAAGGTGGCATTGTAAAAATATCAGTGCCTCTGAGTAGTTTCTTGAAGGGGTGCTATGTCAAGTTTGCATCGGTTGTTCAAATGATTGAAAAGAAAGCTATTAACGTTTTTGTTGAAGCATATTGTTGAAGCTGCCTCAAAGCGTCTGCAAAATAAATTTAGTTAATAAAAATAATGATGTTGCATAAAATGTTACAGATATTATTAAAAGAGATTATTATTAAAAGAGATATTATTAATACAGCTATTATTAATGCATATATAATTAAAAAAGATATAATAAAAAAAGATATTATTAACACAGATACTATAAATACAGATATTATTAATACAGATATTTTTATCGTTAACATGACAGATTCCGAATCCGATACCTAGAGGGCGTTCCATGGATTTGTTTGGTGACCTAATGACTGGTAAGGTCGAGCGCAGTTCGCGACATGACCCGAGGCCACTGCTGCTGACTGGACTGCCAGCCTCAGCAGCATCAGCGCAGCAGGATGCAGCCATTCGGTCTGTCATCTGATGAACGCTTGACTGGCTTCCATGCATCACCGGTGCGATTCGACGACGTCGTATGGTCCCTGAATCCTTCAAGAAAAACAAATCGTCGAATCACAGAACCATAATAAACAATGAATCCTTCAAGACAACAATTACAGAACCACAATAAACTAAAATGATCTTTGTAGTTTGTCTGTCATTTTAAATGTAATCACAAACTTATTTAGCACCACTTCAAGAGGGTGATTGATAGTGTAGTGGTTAGAATGCTGGACTGTCAATCGAGAGGTCAGAGGTTCAAATCCCCACCTGGGCCCATATTTGTGTCAAGATTTTCGCTCCACCTGCACCCATAGCCAACTTGGCTATAATGAGTACACTGACCGTACACTGTTGGTGGGAAGATGAGAGGGCAAGGGAGAGGACTGGCCATCTGCCCATATATGTAGAGGCTAAGAAAATGAAGTCGCTAACACTTCATACCAATGGCTCCCTCAGGGCTAGCTTAAGAGAACGCTCTGCTTCTCTTCAAGAGACTCTGTCTCATCACAGGCATGTTCCACCAAAACTGTAGAAATATCGAAGTCATGCAGGTTGGTAATCACATGCAGAAATATATCTGGCGATCAACACAGCGTCTTGCAAATGTTACCAACCCATGCGCAGAATCTCTTGAAAAAAGCTTAGAATCCAAAGACCTCACAGTTCCATTCAAACAAGCATTGAAGCTTAAAACTGTTAACAGAATACTTTCAAAGCAGAACTGATATTACGTTTATTTACAGCACACATCCAATTTTCATGATGAATCAATTATTATGGAAACAACTTCAATGACCAGAAGTCTGATAAATTGACTCAAAACTGAAAAAGATCAATCTCAATTTTTTCCTTATTTGCTATGCTCCGAAATAGACATAACCTCCAGCAAAAACCCCTAATCGTGTTTACACAACGCGCTTAAAAACAACCCGGTTAACAAAACATGTTGTCCAATTCGAGTCTCAGAGCAACTGGGGACAACAGCTGCAGTGCTCAGATAAAAAAAACTCATTTTGCTCAAAACAACGAAGCACTCAATTATCTGTATATAGATACATAAATATCTCCAAGTAGATGGGTGGCTGCTCTGTCGATACCATAAATCAATATCAATGTACTTCACCTGTTTCTGCTTAATAGCGCCAAAATAGGACACCAATTTATTCAAATTATACAGTAAAGAAAGTAAATAGCAGAAAAATCTGCTGGAGAAAGGAAATTGTTATCTTTTCCCAAGTAAAAGATTACATATAATTAGTCTGCTAATCAGTGCAAATTGCATCTAATGCACTGTGGAAACTGCATCGGATGCACTGTCATCATAGAGTGCCTCTGACGGGTGTGCACTTGGAGAGGCGCTATATAAATTTATAGATACAATACAATACTATACAAGTTCAGTGTCAATTAAATAGAAAACTTTTCTCATTACCAACACGAAGAAAACTCCGCAACTAGTCATGTTCTTCTCATCCAAGGAAAATTTTAAAATTCGTTGTACCCTTAACTCTTAATTCCTAACTCAAGTGAATGGTTCAACCCACTGGTCCAACTCTATACATCACTTCCACTAACACACCCTCTGGATTAGAGGAGCCTTCTGTTAATTACCCCTGATAAAGACCTGCCTAATGAACACACCCATCTACCACTTTTAAGGGCCTTATAGCTACATCAAAGATGGGTTACGGAGTTAGGCTAACAAATGCACATGTACATGTACATGTACATGTACACACATGTATATATGTGTACAAGCACACATATATACATCACGTCCATATAATTGCATACACTACAGGTGTATATTGCTCTTACAGTGTATGTATGTATGTATGTATGTATATGGCCACTTATATAGCGCCTTACAAGAAACTCACGAAGGCTCTATAGTGCAATTTTGTGTGTTAACATATTAATTATACAACATATCCACATAAAATATAAATGCATATCAACATAAAGTTCGGTTTTGATTGCATGAAGCATGAACTTCTAACATAGTTTAACGACATCTTATGACTACGCTACAATGGCCGTTGATGTCTTTAAAGATACATGCGCGACGTTCTCCACTGGGTCCCCTCTGAGCAGCCCATTGCGTATAGGATAGCTGATCTAGTCTGGCGCTGCTTACGAGGCCTCACCTCTGCCTATCTTCGTGAGCTCTGTTGCCCTGTCCTTAGTGCTAGGGGCTCTCGATCCCTCCACTCGTCTGAACAGGGTTTGCTCCTTGTCCATTTTGCCGAACAGTCCACTATAGGCATAACCGCGCTATCTCGGTCTTGGGTCCCTCGACCTAGAATGGCCTCATTCCGGAGTTTTCGCCTCTTTCCTAGGACCTTCTCTCTTATGTTCTTTTCTCACCTAAGACTGTTCTTTTGACCGTGCTGGAGTTGGGAGCGCCTAAGAGTACTCTTCTTAAAGGGGTGCTTAATAAATGTTTGATACGAATGAAGAATGAATGAATAATTAATTGTATTTCAGTTCATTTTATAAGAGTTTCTTCCATCGATTTTCGTTTTTTCTCTTATCGTTTGATTCATGTCTTGCAGGTTGATGCATGAAGGCTACCTGGTAAGTTAGACCACATGCGGAAGAATCAGCATAAAACATTAAACAGTGGATAATGCATCAGTGTCAGTGTACACATTAACACAACCACTACTTCTATCACTTGAACATCACTCTTTACTTAAACTTCACCATCAATGTCAGCATAATAATCACCCCCCCCAACGGCCCTGTTCTTATTATGGTATTACCGTCACCACCGTAACCATGATGACGATGATAACGATGACTAACACCACCAATAACAAATCAAAATGGTCAATTTGTGACAAATACTACTAATTACTGACACAGATAATAAACATTATTCACCAATCAATATCATTGCTTGTTTTATCAGATCGGCTTATCGTGCACACACACATACACATCCACGCAAACATATACATGCACACACACACCACCACACACACACACACACACACACACACCTACACACACCTACATATATATATATATATATACACACACACATGCACATAAACACACACATCTAAGCACACACACACACACTTAAGCACACACACACAGACACACACACACACAAAACACACACACACACACACACACAGCCACACACACACACACACACACACACACACAGCCACACATCAACACACACACACACACGCACACACACACACACCGACACACACACCTACACACACACACACACACACACACCTACACACACACCTACACA
The DNA here is from genome assembly GCA_020284085.1 of Aporrectodea caliginosa. NCBI lineage: Eukaryota > Metazoa > Annelida > Clitellata > Crassiclitellata > Lumbricidae > Aporrectodea > Aporrectodea caliginosa. Next base: position 449,590 of record JACEVL010000249.1, on the reverse strand, counting down.
CACACCTACACACACAAACACACACACTCACACACATCAGCGTGATTTATAAATCAGAGAGGCTTAGACAGTGCACCGACATCGGACATAAAGCTGCATTGGTCATGAGGTGCCACAGACCAAATAAATCAGGATAACTTTCCTATACCCTGTTTTCACACAGAGCAGACCTGAAAGCGGCAGCTACATAAATCCGTATATATAGCTATACATGTATTATACAGCTGTTCATATAAATTGCTGTGTCAACATCACTGACATCATGACCAAATGAATAGCATGGACAGAACGATTTTTTTTATTGTATTCAAACATTTATAAAGCGCCTCTCATAGGGTGAACGGTGAACCTTATTGCAGTGTATATTAATAATCGAATCCCCATAAATTTTATATAACATTGAATGCAGTTGAATATATTTATAGAATAGAATCTTCGTTTATTTGCTAACACATTGTCATAACACAATGCGATTACAAGAAAAAAATACGTGTAGGCATTGGCTATACGGTTTAAAGTTTGGTCCAGGATATTATTAATACTTTAACTACGAGCTGCGTCAGAGTCTCAGCTGCTTTTAGTACAGTCACGTCATGAAAGTGTTAAACAGAACCTTTATACAGTTGGAGATGTACTTGAAAAAAGGTTATATGTGATCTAAATAGGCAAGTCTTTGATGGATTGAGTGATGGATTGATTGACTTAAGGTACACAGCAAATGGAGCTGAGAATGCTCATGCTGAGCTGAGAAGGTGGTACACTTCTACGGCAGCAAGTAAGTATATTCCTTATTTAACCAATTGTTAACTGCACGTTGGTGTACACAATATAATGTCATTAGTTAACAGTAAAGCATCCTTACAACATATGTATTATGAGGCAAACTGCTTGTGTGTGTATAATGAGATTATATTATTAATTAGCTCGCGGGTATAACTGTATTGTGGGTTCGAGGACGCAGTGAATAGATAGCGGGTTTGATGGTGTAGCAGCCCATGCAAAACGTGTGTAGATTATTAATGATGGATAAAAAAAGACGGGAGTCGGTAGGTATAGAAGGTCAAAGATGCTCCAAGATGCCGACCCAATGCATAAGATAGCGGGCAACTCTGTCAATAATGTCTGAGGTTGAGGCTGAAATATCCTCCAGGGCTAGCGTTTTTTATGGTAATTTTTGCTTCACTTTTGCCCCTAGAAATGCGGCTATAATGAGTAGCCTACTGTAACACTGATCGTACAGATCCAGTAGGAAGATTGGGCAGCAAAATAGAGCGTTAACCAAATGCCAAGAGGCAGGAAAATGAAGTTGCTAACATTTCAATGCATCCCTCCCTCTAAAGCAGCTACCTTAAGGGACTGCTTCTGCTAACTTAACAAAGTACTCAGAGATGCTTAATGCAGAAGAGCCCTGAGGAAATAGGTTATAGGCTATATACTAGTGATGTAAATTTACCGGTAAAATATTTTGCAGTAAAAAATCCGGATTTTTTACCGGTCGACATGGTAAAATATGGTAAAAAATGGTAAAAAACGATTTCAGTGATATAATATCTTGGTCATGTTCCCCAATAGTGTATTTTAGCCATTTATCAGTTACAGACAAATACTAAAATGCCTTAGTAGTCCTACTGAATTGCTAAATAGGTAGTTTGTTTATAAAAAAACACGTTTTTATTACAAAGTAAGTTTTCGTTTGCTGTCACAAAGTGCAATAATTGTTGTAAGTGATTAAGCTCAGATGAAAACTTTTCTGATATTTGGTAGGCCTATATATCAGGTCTCATTCACTTTAAAAACTACAACTTATCAGTTCTAGTAAGTAGAATTTAGAGAAGTAAATAATAAGTAGGCTCCAGTGTAGCTGTCTATTTGGCCCTACAGTAGCCTAATATTACTTGCCACTTGTTGGGCGATTTTATAGGTGGATTTCTGCTAAAGAAAATGGTGCACAAAAAGAAATTAGAGATAGACCAAACAGAGAATGGCTTGGTGATGCAGGGATTGGTGCAAACTGGGTGTGCAAAGGATCAGTCTTGTGGCACAGTATCGAGATGAGTGGAGAAAGAGAGCAAGACATGCGGCCAACACCAACTGGTGCCCACGAACAGAAAGAAAGAAAAAACTTTACACAGCAAAGTGCATATCAATGCGACACTAAGCTTATGATCAGTTGCTACAATTGTGTGAATGAAGCTGACACTGAAAAACTTAAGTGAATATTGTTACTAATATATATAATATTCATTCTGATATTTAATAGGCCCTAAGTGAAAAGAAATAAAACTGTAAGCATTTACCATTTTAATCATTTTTTACCATATTTTACCATTTTACCACGGTAAAATATAATGCGGATTTTTTACCGGTAAAAATCATAGTTACATACACACAAACATGCACATACATGCCTGTATTATAGGCTGTATATATATCTATATAATAATGTCAATGTACCACAAACATAGTCGTAGTCACTACAATAACTGCTATTATTTTATTAAACTTTTTAATTGCAATGGTAAGAAGCCACCCTAGTGGAAACCAGAGAGTCAAATTGCAGACACAAAGGAACATGATTGATGGATGGAAAGATGCTCTGGCAGCCACCTATCCACTTAGAACGCCTCCCACCAGGAGGAGGAGGAAACAGCGAAGCGTGACTTGACGCTGAACAGTCCACAGCACGGATACAACAATGAAATGGAAAACAATGCAATCTCATTAGACTCTGGCTGACGAGTTATTTCCATTTCTACGGATATGACTCAGAGAGAGAGAGAGAGAGAGAGAGAGAGAGAGAGAGACAGAGACAGAGACAGAGACAGAGACAGAGACAGAGAGACAGAGAGACAGAGAGACAGAGAGACAGGCAGACAGACAGACAGACAGACAGACAGACAGACAGAGACAGAGACAGAGACAGAGACAGAGAGAGAGACAGAGAGACGCCGCCGCACATGGCACCAATTCCCAAACCACTTACGGAATACAAAATGGCCGTCTGCGATCTGGCCATGAGCTGCAACAACAATAAACTGTCGGAGATTCCGCTGGTAGAAATCGCCGATCCACGGCGCAAACTTATGACTCATCGAGGTCCCATTCTTCCGGACCCTAATGCAAAAATCAATCGCAACTAAGACTAAGAATCGCCGTCATCTGATCGATCTTTTCGAAAGCAGTGTCTCCGACTACTTTGCCCACCCGTCTTTCCAACGACACACTGAGTCGCCCGCCCGTCCGAGAAAAACTTCATTTCCCTGCCATCAGAAAATTAGTATCGATCGACTCTTGTTTGACTGATTGTCTGACAAACATCGGGGCTTAGAGAGCAAGATGAAGCCAAACGGAGAAGGATTGAGCGAATGAAGAAAAGTCCCAGGGATTAAGTTGGCAGAAGCTAATCACGAGACAGACGGTTTCAAGACAACAGAAAGGCAAACTGAAATTCCTCAAAGTTTAACGTTTCCATCAAATCTAACAATATATTGGTTAGCGTTCTGGGCTGTCAGTTGAGAGGTTGGGGGTTCAAATCCCTGCCAGGGCAGAAATTTGGTTCGAGATTTCTGCTCCGCTTGCGCCCCCTAGCCAACTCGGCTATAATGAGTACACTGACCGTACACTGTCGGTGGGAAGATGAGATGGCAAAGGAGAGGACTGGCCAACAGTCTTCATATGCCGGTGCTAAGACAGTGAAGTTGATAACACTTCAGTCTTCATACCCATGGTTACTGTGTAGTGTGCAGGGACCTTGAGGAAGTCCTTCACTTCACATAAATATCAGGCATAATAATAATAATAATAATAATAATAATAATAATAATAATAATAGTAATAAGAATAATAATAATAATAAAATTTGTTAATGAAGAGGTCGGGGTTCAAATCTTCAAGGCAGAAAACTGTTTTGAGATATCAAGCTCTTTGTCTTCAAGATTGTAACATTCATTGTGCCAGTGTTACAATTAGGTCTGCATGTTCTACAGAATTTGAGGACTTTAACTGATCTTTAAAAGATTAATTAACTACATATAATACATAAATAATAAATAGATAAATAATAAAATATAAACTGTATATTATAAGACATAAATAGTAATAAATCTCTACATGACACTCCACTTATCTGTTTGTTCATCACTTGTCTGTGTAACCTACATATCCGTGTGGTATGTCTTGATTTGCTTCAGTATGTTTCTGATTCACTTACATTAGCATATTAGGCAAAAAGATACATGTACTTGTAAAATTCTTACTATTTCACTTCTGCAACCTGTTCTTCAGATGTGATGCTCATCTATTTACAACGTTCTTCTGACTCATGAACTATATGTTCAATTAACACATCTACTGAATTTGTTGATAATTCACACAACGATCACTGAAAGAAACGAGTTCAGTGACATCTGACTAACCTGAAAATTAATTTAATTTATTCTACATAGAACTACTAAGCGTAGAGGACTCTTCCTGCAACATTCCTTCCTATAAACAAAACTGATAACCCCACGAAAGGCATCCAGTATATATCGGAGGCTGAGAGTCTTTTAACAAAGCAAGCAGCTGCGAATGGTCACCTGATGCAGCTGAATCATCTGGTCAGGAGATTGGTTATAGTCACAAGAAAGACTCGAGGAAAGAGAGAAGCCCATACGTTAGGCACTCCCTGTACATCAGACCAGCAGAATGAGACGGACGGACGGACAGACAGACAGACACACACACACACAGACACAAAGGCAGGAAGACAGACAGAGAAAGACACAGAGTGACAGAGATACAAACAGACATAGAGAATGAGTGAGAAAGAGAGGGAGACAGAGATGGACAGACAAAAACACAGTAGACACACAGACAAAAAGAGAGACAGACAGACAGACAGACACACAGACAAAAAGAGAGACAGACAGACAGACAGACAGACAGACACAGAGGCGGGCAGACAGAGACGGACAGGCAGAAAGAGACAAACAGAGAGATCATATGGCTGCATTTCTTTAACTTCGTTATTAGGTGACAAGCTTCTATAAATGGAACCTGATCTCTCAATATCAGACTATAGCCCATCTTGCCACGTCAAAGCATTTGAAATGCATCACAATACCTCATTATAGACATATATGCTATGCATATGTCTTGTAATAAATACTCTAATAAACTATACAATAATACATATATAATACTAGATAATGATAAACTAAACATAATGCATAAATAATAATACATAATAAATAATAAACTAGATACACAAATTACAATTTGGGTTCATAGCTCAAATTCTTAGAAGCAAAAACAAAAGCATTCAAGTCCAGTGCCAGGCCAAATATTTTGAACTCTATCCAAATCGAAATATTGAACCCCTAACATCAGAGCAAAGCTTTAAGACTGAAATAATTACATCCCAGCCCAGCAGACAACTACAAACATGACAGGAATTGAATTGATTCTAATAGATCAAGTAGACTAACAGTCAAACGATAAGTAAACGTCCAAGATATATATCGACAAGTTTTAAGCAATTCATTCCACTGCACTAGAGCTATAAAATTTGGGCCGTACAGGGAACCAGAACGGGAATCAGCATCTCACAGGGAACCACACAATGTGATAAGAAACTATGATTTCACTAAGAACCAGAACAAATCAGGCATGACAGGACTGATCAAATGCAGAACGTTTTATGTATCTAAGTGATTAGTTTTGTCACATGGACTGCATCAGACAAGAGGCGACCTAGCGAAAAGCATAAAGTACCATTAATCTGTTGACAACCTTCAGGCATTTCTTGGAAATTATTGAAATAATTTTGCAAATTTATATGTAGGACATCTGGCCATTTGATGGGGAGGAACAATTAGCACTTCAATATCGCAGAAAGGAAAGTAAAGCAAAAAGCCAAAGGCATCAAAGCATGGATAAAACTAGACTCCGCTGAATTTATGAGCCAATGAGAGAGAGAGAGAGAGAGAGAGAGAGAGAGAGACGAGACAGACAGACAGACAGACAGAGACAGAGACAGAGACAGACAGACAGACAGACAGACAGACAGGCAGGCAGACAGACAGACAGACACACAGACACAGAGAGAGAGAGAGACGGATGGACGGACAGACGGACGGACACGGATAGGTAGACAGAAAGAGTGGAAGAGATAAAGAGTGGAGAAAGTGCATCTACCCTTACATACATCAAGAATACATAAGTTACATTTTTATATCTTTATGCTTATTTCGAAGATCAATTCTTAGTGTAAAATCAGAGAAACTGAACTTGAGTTGTTGACAAGGAAATATACATTTTTCTGAGAGCGAAAACTGCACTAAATGGCATATAATTCTCAGTTAATCAATTTGCCGTGAATTAAATAAAGTACCAAGAGCATTTAAATGTTCCAGTCACGCGAAAAGAGACAGACAGAAAGACACAGAGGGAGGAAGGGAGGAGGGAGGAAGGGAGGGCACAGAAAGAGAGACAGACAGGCAGACAGACACAGAAAGAGAGATCTCGACATAGACAGAGAAAGAGAGAGAGAGAGTGTGTAGAGAGAGACAGACAAACAGACAGAGATAAAAGAGACAGAGATACATAGACAGAGGTAGAGAGGGAGGAACGGAGGGAGGAGAAGAGAGACAGAGACAGACAGAGAGTGAGAGACAGACAGACAGGCAGACACACACACAGACCTACAGACAGACAGAGCCAGAAGTGCAATCTGGACTACAGCTGGTTGCCTCCTTCTGTTACGGTTCGTGGCATCGTATTATACCACCTGCTAAATGGAAGAGGAGAGCATCTCATGGGCTTCAGAGGCAGAAGAATGCTCCAGATGACCTGCGCTCAACCAAAAGACGATAACGGAGCCAGATGGCTGGAAGAAGACAGATCTCTGTCTCTCTCTTTCCTTCAGTCTCCCACCACGGACCTCCTCTGGATAATATAGGAGCCCTTGAGTCAGCCTTAGGACGGCTCCAGATACGATCTTTGTTGACTGTTATTACATCAGAAACACGCTATAATGTTGTCATTGGCATCCGTATCAAGAATCGCCTTACAACAAGGTCTTGTTAAAACAGGTTATTGCCCATACTGAACTAATTCTGTATCGGAATTCATGTTAAAACGGAACAAGTTATACTGAGTCTCATGGGCTTCAGAGGCAGAGTTGATAGCGCTGCTGATTTTGAGCAGAGCTATATCAATGTTTGATTACATTAAATTACATTACAGATTTACAGTACAATTTTGAGATCCATGGCTTGGACCATGTTGTATCAGAATTCATGCTAAAACGGAGCATGTTACACTGAGTCAACCCATCTCGCATATAAACGTAGCAAATTTACTACAGAAATGAAGCTCAACTATACACTTACACCCCACTATGGTCCTAGGCCCTGGCACTTACTTCTGAACGAACAAGAGTAAAAGCTTAACAGAAATCAAGTAAAATATTATACTTACACTTTTCATTCAAGGATTCAAAGCCCAGGGCATCAGCGCTATAGTCTATCAGTCTATTTTGGTCGGTCAGTTTACACATAGAAAACCGTAAGGAATAAAACTAGCAGGACCAACGAACCATTGACATCTAAAACGGAGCAAGCTGAGGACTAACGACTGAATGCCTTGCATCTGTCCCTGTGAGGTGCTATGCAAAATCAATAAATGCAAATGCATTAGTGCTCCTTTAGGGATAACCCTTTGACACTATAGGAAACCGATTGTCTTATGGTAGACAACTTTGCTGCATACATAATTGATAATCGGACCGAAGTGATTATGTACTGCTAGATTTGTTTTTGTGAAGAATTTGGTACTTGGTGTCAATAAAAAGTGTTGAATTGTTGATTGAATATAGCACCTCTCGCAGCATAACTAGATGTAAATCTTCAAAATTTCAACCACACCAAAGCCCCGTCAGGGAGACCAGCTTATGCACCGGCGCTATATCAAATCCAGTCCATAGTAGCCAGGTTGTTTTGTCCGTTCCGGTGCCAGGTCAGAATCCGGGGAGGTCAAATAACCCTTCTTATTAGTGCAGTTTAAATGGGACAAACGGCCTATGCAGTGTGCACGCATGCAGCTGACCGGAAAAACCCCGCGGAGTAGCCTACTAGCCATCAATGGACTTGGTCAATGACCCCAGAAAAGACGGACAGTCTCAGAAATGGTAGCTGACCAGGAAATGCCAAATGACCAATCGCTGGACTCAACCAATGACCCATGACCCCAGCCAAGACAGCATTTCAGAAACTGATCTTAAAGTTCTGAACCAATATTTATCATATTTGTTATTATTACTCAGTCATATATCTATGAATGTAGTCTACTTCATTACTTTCTCTTGCACTGGTCGAAGAGGTAAGATCTCCCCGAAAATCGGTACCGTACTCAGAAAGGTCAAACCCGACAGTTAGGCCGAGAGGAGCGAAGGGTATAGGGAATAATCCAGAAGAAATCCAGTTCTACCGTCTTTGTAAATGCAGGAATCAATCACACCGCTTCATTTCTTCCCTGACCTTTCGATGACCCGTTGATGAAACTGCATCGTAAATAATGCTGCCTTCTCTAAATGCTGGTCAACATAGACATGCAGGCACGCAAGCAGACAGAGAATGACACCCACACCAATAAACACACACAACACACCTACACAAACCTACAGTCCTATGACACACACACCACACCAATAAACACACACAACACGCATACACAAACACTACAGTTCTGTTATATACAGTACACCACACACACACACATACAGACACACACACCTACAGACACACACACACACACACACACATTGTACACACACACACACATACCTACAGACACACACACACCTACACACACACCACACACACACACACACACACACACACACACACTACAGACACACACACACACATACACACATCTACAGTCCTACACACACACACACACACACACACACATACAGACACACACACCTACACACACACACACACACACACACACACACACCTACACACACACACACACCTACAGACACACACACACACACCTACAGACACACACACACACACACACACACACACAGTCACACACACACACACACACACACACACACACACACACACACACACACACACACACACACAGGCCGACCTTTACACTGCCTGGAAATGCCTTTCGCATGTCTCATCTAACCTCAAAAATATAGCAAGACGGTAGGTATGCCAGCGTGCCAAAGGTCACGGCTATTACGACCACAGCTCTCATCCACCTCCGCATAATATGATCGGACTTTACTGCCACCTCACCTGAGAAACCGTGTTTCCCAGATGGCTAACAGAGTCTGGGAACGAGTCTCTGATATGTGATGAAGTGTTAACGATATGACTGTGTTAATGTGCTTAATGGATCAGAAGACGGCTTTCCCAGACAGTTGGTATTTATAATTAACGAAATTAGTAACAGTGATAGCTGTAAAAGCGGAAGCCATTATTCTAAGACGGTAGTGACAATAATAGAACAATTATAATAACAGAATGACTTAATAACGAATGTGCTAATGATCTCATAATCGGCTAATTGCAGCAGAAGGCAGGTTTGTAGCTATGTAGGCCTACATATAGTCATAGTTAACGATTATTAGCAAACAGTAATAGCTGTAATACCAGAAGCTGTAACTGTAGCGGTAGATACAACATAATGATGGTGATGATGATGATAATAATAATGCTCTGATCAACCTCCTTGGCCACTGCCTTGTTCAAATATCGGGTGTATATGGGGAGACTACTTTCCTACATCAGTGCTTATCTATGCTATCCAGCGCTTCAAAGCATCACGTTTTGCAGTACTTTTTCCACTGATAAAACCTTTTGTAAAGAGGCAAAAAAAACAAAGGCTCTGTTAGTTCTGGAATGGATGATATTCTTCTGATAGTATTTAAGAACCTGAGGGATTACTTCTACCTCGGGTAAAAATAAATAAATATAATATACAATGTGACTTAACTGCGTGAAATGCATTGACGCAGCTAGCGGCAGCTAAGTCAACTTGCATCATATGCACAAACGTTTAGCACTTTCAAATCAAAGCCCAGGAAAGTCTTTTCATCATCCCATTTTTGTCTTCTAATTTCAATGCATTCACAGCAGAACTTCAACCTTTTTGTAATTTCACATAAACCGAGGACACGTTTCTTACGAAATAACCTTTTCGTAGTGACGAACCTTACATAAAGACTCATCTGAGAACACAACGCAGAAATAAATGTAGGCTAACTTAACTTACAATGTTGGGATAATCACGTAATAATGTTAATTATTTTAACATAGCATTGTGTCTAGCAAAATTGACTGAAAGAAGTGAAGAATTCTGCTCAATGCTCATTCTTTCGTGGGGTAAATTCAGAGCTCTGGCGTTTTTCAATTTTTATATGAAAACCCTGGCCGACACTCACGATAAAGAACCCCCGTTAAAACCCACTGCTCTATTCTGTAAGCATTTGAATACCATTCTGTTCAAGCTTCTGTCGTTTGATCAGAAGCGCCTCTGATCATTCTCTCTTGATGAGGTACTATATCAATCTTGCAACGACAATTACAGTGGTAAATGAAGTGCGAATAATTCACAGAGAAATCAATATACCCCGAGGCAAATCTGGTTTTGCCGAACACGGTCAACTTAAGTAACGAAAACACGAGACTGTTCGACAGAATGCCTCAGGAAAACAAGCAGCGAAATTCTAATGTTCATCAAAAGCAGCAAATGAGTTTCACGCCTTAGGGTGAGAAAGACATTTATCCCCTCATCTATAATTAAGATATTGCAATTCTATGTTGTTTGTCTTCTTCTCATTACAGATTCAACGTCTATGGTAAGATATGCTGCACTTTCGTGCGGATGACAGAAAGGATGGATGGATGGATAACTATGGATATCTATGGATAAATAGATGGATGGATGGATGGATGGATGGATGATAGTTGGTTGGATGGATGATAGAGAGATTATGGATAAGATGATGGATGGATGATCATGGACTGGATGATGAATGAAATTATGTGATAGATAGATGGATGAATGGATAGATGAACTATGGATGGGTGAATGGATAGATAATGGAGATGGATAGATGGATGGATGAATGGATGAATGAATTTAATGATGGATGATGGATTATAGATGATAGATGGATGGATAGATAGATAGATAGGTTGGATTTATGATAGATAGATGAATAGATGGATGACACTGATGGATGGATTTAGATGGATGGATGGATGATGGATGAGATGGATGGATGGATGGATGGAGGTGTGATGGATGGATAAATGGATGGATGGATGGATGATGATTGGATTGATGGTTGGATGGAGGTGTGATGGATGGATGGATGGATGGATGGATGGATGATGGATGGATGGATGGATGGATGGATGGATGGATGATGGTTGGATGGATGGATGGATGGATGATGGATGGATGGATGGATGGATGGAGGTGTGATGGATGGATGGATAGATGGATGGATGGATGATGGATGGATGGATGGATGGATGGAGGTGTGATGGATGGATGGATAGATGGATGGATGGATGGATGGATGGTTGGATGTGATGGATGGAGGTGTGATGGATGGATGGATGGATGGATGGATGGACTGATGGTTGGTTGGATGGATGGATGGAGGTGTGATGGATGGATGGATGGATGGATGGATGGATGATGGATGGAAAGGTGGATGATGGATGGAATGGTGTGATGGATGGATGGATGGATGGATGGATGGATGATGGTTGATTGGATGGATGGATAAAGGTGTGATGGATGGATGGATGGATGGATGGATGGATGATGGTTGGTTGGATGGATGGATGGAGGTGTGATGGATGACGATGGATGGATGGATGGATGGATGGATGGTTGGTTGGATGGATGGATGGATGTGATGGATGGATGGATGGATGGATGGATGGATGATGCGATGGATGGATGATGCGATGGATAATAGATTGGATGGATGGATGATGGATGGATGGATGGATGGATGGATGATGGATGAATGGATGGATGGATAGATGGATGGATGGATAGGGATGGATGAATGAATGGGATGGGTGGATGGATGGATGGATGGATGGATGGATGGATGGATGGATGGATGATGGATGGATGGATGGATGGATGGATGGATGGATAGTAGGACAGAAGAATAAATGGGTGAGCAAAGACTCAAACAGGCAAAGGAATGAAGAGACAAATGGCATATTGTGAATCTATTAGTCACCGCCATGGAGGCCAAGGTTTCCACCGTCGCCCTGCGCAACCACAGGAGGCCCGATCTTGCACACTCCGCATTTGGGACAAGAACAAGAACAAACAGCGGCTCCCACTCTACTCACCCAACAGCCCCATTTCCCAGACATTCCACTTGAAGGCAAAGGTAAAACAAGTGAAGGTCACAATTTACCCCAAGTCAAGGTCAACACATCTCCTCAGACACTCCTCCAACAGCACAAAGAACTGAATACACTGATATGCAGCTTTGGTAAATTACACCAAGAAGGTCTTAACCCTAACCATCAAGGACTCAGTAAGACCCCCTTGCCTTAGTCCCTGTATTTAGACCTCCCTGACTATACACAGATAGTCTGGTCTAACTAATAACCCATACGGACAGATGCCCGTCCCTCATTAGCACCTCCATCGGCCCCACACAGATGAACTCTTTCCTCTAGCCACTGCATGCCTGCCTGTCTGTTCGCCTGCTTGTCACCTTCTGACCTGGAAACAAAAGGGCTTTGTGGCATAAAATGACTCTTCTGTCCAAAAGACAAACCATCACATCACAAAAGAACATCTAAACTGCTTCAAATTACATCTATCAGTCCTATAAAATTATTGTAAACAATATTAGAATTATTCAATATTATAAATATTAATAACTATTATAATTAATTTTTGTAACCAAATTAAAAAAGGTCCTAAGGTTACGAATTTCAGAAATATATTATGTTGGGGACAGAAAAGCACATCACCAGCAATGCCACAAAATTAATGTGACACAATCAAAACCACCAACACGACTACCATCACACCCTCCAGGACAACCATGACTTTGACCATCACCACAACCATCACCACTACCACCATGACCACTACCACTACCACCAAAACAACTATGTCTATGACCACCATGACCCTGACAACCACCCCCCATAGTGACCACCACCACCACCACCGTTATCACCACGACAACCATGATCACGACTACCATGACTTTCACCACCACCACGACTGAACCACCACCATGACAAAGACGAGTTGATGACCATGACTTCGACCATCACCCCAACAACAAACACTGCTACGTCCATGAGATGAGAAGAACATCCAGACAGACAGACAGACAGAGACAAACAAACAGACAGACAGAGATAGACACACAGACAGACAGAGATACACAGACAGACAGAGATACACAGACAGAGACAAACAAACAGACAGTCAGACAGAGATACACAGACAGACAAAGACAGACAGACAGAGACAAACAAACAGAGACAGACACACAGACAGACACTGGTTCTTCATTAGTTTTCAGCAAAAAAGACGACAGCCGCTGATGATGAAAAGACAAAGAGAGACAGATGACAAAGAGTGACCAGATGATCAATAAACAGAGGCAGACAGGCAAAGATGGGTTTGGATCAGAGGATTAGATGTTTGATTACAAACCATAATTGAACGAACAGGGACTGTGTGTAAACAGACTGTTAACTGAACTAATTAAGTATGTGAAAGTAAGTAAGTATATTCTTTATTAAACCGATTGCAGAAGAGCCGCACTTCGGTGTACAAACATCATAGGACAAACTTAATACAAAATCAATAGGCGTACAGCATTCTTCCTAAAAATATTTTCCTCATATTATTGTATGATTATAATTATTGTATTAATTAGGTCAAGGAAGAAACTAAAAAATATAACTGAACTTCAGAGTGAAGAAGTTTGATACCAGTTTGTTCATCAGCGTGCACCTACAGAAACAACTGTTACGAGAAACTGAACTGCGGGACAAGTATTCAGCAATAGGGAACCAGTTTAATTAACATTGAGAAGAAATTAAAGACTGAACTCTTTTACGCACCAACAACTGGCAGCAAATAAATAACTCAGGACACAGTTTGATTGACAGCAGCACCACGCAAGGGAAGGAACAGAGATGGAAAAATACAAAAATCAATTCAGGAATTGCTATTCTCTTTATTTACTATCTACATATTTATTTATCTAGCCTATTTAAATATAGATCTATCATGTGTGCAGAATGATTAAATTTGATCTGGGACAAGGAGTAATAAGGCAGAAGAAACAGGCAAGAAGATGAACACATCAACAATAGTCGGATGAATTATTACACTGCTGAATTATTTATGTGATGAACTTTTTAAACTGATGAATTATTAAGAGGTGACGCCTCTGGCATGTTAACTCTGGTCAGTCACGGCTCTGTTTATAAATCACTCAAGTCTTTTTTCTTTAATCATGGTTGGGCTGGGAGCACTCCTGAGTATGTTTCTTGAAGGGGCGCTATAAATAAATTCTCGGAATGAATGAATGAATGAATGAATTAGCGTTAGGAAACAATGATTGTCATTGTCGTTGCTTTCACATTGTGGTTTCTAATCTCCCGGTGACAGACGATGGTGCTCTTGCGTGATGTAATAAACAACATCAGCAGGTTTTTCTTTGCTGTATATGTCAATGTTCATTTAACAGAATAATTATTTAACTGGATTAGTTATTGAACTGGATTTATTATTTAACTGGATGTTCAATTATTTAACTGGATAAATGATTTAACTGATGAATTTTTTAACTGGATTGATTTTTTAACTGATGAATTATTTTAACTGGATGAATTATTTAACTGATGAATTTTTAACTGGATTGATTTTTTTACTGATGAATTATTTTAACTGGATGAATTATTTAATTGGATGAATTCTTGAACTGAAAGAATTTATTAACAAGACAAATAATTTAATTGGATTAATTATTTAATTGAATGAACTAGAACTCAGTGAATTTGTTAACCAATGAATTATTTAACTGGACGATTTATTTAACCAGATGAATGACTTAATCGGATGGATTATTTACTAGGTAGGCATAGTCATTTTGTTTTTGTTTAAGACATAAATGCAACAAAAACATCTTCCATCGTAGTCGTCATCGCTGTCGTCTTGAGTCAGCCGTTGGTCCAATCGCCAACAGCTTTGCAGCATCTCTATAACGTGAGTATTGATTATAAGACGGGCTTTGGCATTGCCTGCTGCCACTGCTGCTGATTCTGCGACAGCCACTGCCTGCATAAATCATAACATAGCATCGCCACCGCCGCGGTTGCAGAGGATGGTGGAAAGAAGGCAGCTATATACGGCATCCAAAACACTGGTGGTAGTGGTGGTGGTGGAGGTGGTGTTGCAACCGTATCGGGCATTTGGGAAAACACAGTGCTCAGGAATCACATCATATTGATCTGGCACGAAAGACAACTGACTGAACCTTGGCATATACAGTTAAGAAACCCTCCTATGTTGTTTAGAACATCACAGAAGAACAACCATCATCTGTCACCACGAGAAACCACAATTATTAAACAATGACAATGACAATCATTGTTCCCTAACGCTAACAACAAAATCACCAACTGTCACTAAACAACCACTCTCCTGCTGTCGAGTTTTGCATGCATGACAGCTAACAAAAGTGCTTTTTAAAACAAACAAACCGTACACTGCATAACTGTACCGGCCATGCGCATTCATCTGTTAAGATGCTCTTCAGGTACTACATAAACTGTTCAATTTTGATTGTGATTGTTACGGGTAATTTGAGTTTAATTATGTATCTGAACATTTATACAGGCAGATCATTTAAGACAATTCGACAATGGAATCAATAGTAAACGAGGAACAGCAGAGTCAGTAAAATCATAAGAACATCTATACAACACAATGGCCTATTACTACAATACAACTGCATTTGATATTGCTCTCCTTCCAAAGTTCAGCAGTGCACATCACCATACAACAGAGCATCAATGGTGCTGAGCAACTGCGAGTGAAGGACTTGCTCAAGTTCCCTACACAGTAACTGCATTGTAATAATATTAATATCTTTTCTTTAATCAAGCGCCTGACAAGGAACAGCACTGTCTGTACATTTACATGTTAACATCAATAGAACAATTCACAAGAACTACAATACAACTGACAGAAGATATTGCCCTTAACTTCCAACAGTTCAGGAGCCTGCACATCACCATACTTGTAACAGAGCATCAATGGTGTCTGAGCAACTGTGAGTGAAGGACTTGCTCAAGGTCCGCTATCGGGCAACTGCATTGGGCAAGGCTTGAACCCATACACTGCACATTACAGGCCTAGCACTCTAACCAGACGATACCATACCCCTACAGAGATTTCAACGTTAGACCGCATCAGGACACCATACAGTTTACCTCAAAGGCCTTCATCGTCTCTGACATGAGTGCCTCCTTAAAATTGTTTAAAAAGTAACCTAATGCCAAGGCAAAAATCAATCAACTCCATGATTAATTCCTTAGTATGCAAGATCTACCTTCGAGATCATAATTATCTAACATCTCTGATCATCATAGCTGCAAATCTTAATCAACCATAAAGATTCGATCATGATTATGATCAGGAAACAACACAAAGCATCCAATCAACATCGATCTACCCACACCTCGCAAAAACCAATCACACCACCCCAAAGTCATCCTACCAACATCCCTTGATTTGCTTTGCACCACACTCTACCCACCCTTCCCTCTCCTCTACACAGAGACAGCATAGTAAAATCACAACGAAGACTCCCTTGCACCGTTCCCATCCCCAACCTCCCAATCCCCAAACGGACCCCGCTCCATCCAGTCACCCATACTCCATCCAACCGCAGAAGGACACATTCCCGCTGCCCTGACCATCTGTCCGTTTAATCTACGCTTTGACTCACTGTGTCTCCTTGAACAACGACGAACAACTCAACGGACGGCAGCGGCTGGCAGCGCAGACTCCTCCGCGGGACAGCGGCTGGCGACGCAGACTCCTCCTGGCGAACCCATCACAGCCTCCAAGAAACCGTCGCCTCTTCCAGCTCCTCCTCCTCCTCCTCCTCCTCCTCCTCTTCCACCCTGTCCTCTATCTCCAATAAGGCCTCAGATCACGTGTTCCTATGCGTAAGCTAACACTCCAGCGAGTGCACGCACTCTCCAAGCAAGGAGGAGGCAGAGGGGCGCAACGACCGACGATGCGTGCGTGCTCAGAGCCTCCTCTGAATAAGACCAATACGACTACGACGACATCTGCGCATGCTCATCGCAGCTGCTGCTCCACGCTCCTCCCTCCTAAAGCATTCCCGTTGCCACGGAGACCAATTCCGCGCAGCTGCCGGTGTGGCGCACAATCGGTACCCCGGCGAAAACAGCACCGATTCTTCCCACTTTAGCACAACATAGTAAAGCGAATTTTAAAGTAGCCTAGCTATGACCCTGAGAGTAAGTTTCCTAGGAAACAATACCATAGTAAGGCAAAGTTTAAAGTAGCCTGTGACCCTGAAAGTAAGTTTGTTACGAACAACACCATAATACGGCAAATTTTAGAGTAGCCTGTGACCCTGAGCAGTGACGTAACTAGAAATTTTCGTTTGGTGGGGTCTTTAAGCCTTGAACATAGCCCGAGCCTATAGTGGAGCCGGGGGCTTCACTCATTTTTGGGAGGCTTAAGCTTTGTTTGGGGGGGCTTAAGCCCCCAAGCCCAACGCTAGTTACGTCCCTGACCCTGACAGTAAGTTTCCTTCGAACAATAGGCTACCATAGTACGGCGAATTTTAAAGTAGCCTGTCAGTACCATTTGCCATAGTAATACCACAATAAATAGATAAAATAGAAGCTCAAGCAGACCCCAAAGCAGTCTGCACTGATGCAGTCATAATTATAACAAAACAATTATGACAAAGCGGCAGCAAATGCTATCAACAGAACATTTCTGTTTTCAGACGTGAACCCTGTGTCTCCAATCACAATATCGTTGGGAACTATTTTCGGCTGGTCCTAAATTGGCGTCACACCTGAGCAAGGGATCGCTTTCATTAGGTAGCACAGTGTTCACCAGATGGAGACATAAATCTCGCTCAAGAGATGTTATGTCACACACAGCAAGTGCATGGCCGACCGTACAACGCCATTCCCCGTGGAGCAGCTTATGCACGGTGAAGATATTGACCTCCCTTCCATCATTTCAACACTTCCATCAACACTTCCATCACCATTCCATCACACGTCACGCTGCGAAAAGTGCTACATAAAATGGTCCATTATGACACGACAAACAGATGAGACAGAGACAATTTATTTATCTGTTCACTCTGTCATCATCATCGTCGTCGTCGTCATCATCATCATCATCAGTAGTTCCTGACGCCAGCCATTTGGCAGCAATGTGTGTGAATAAATTATCTCCTTTGTCCTTGGTCTTCTATCAAGTGCATTTTTACACAGCATTATATCATCCTCATTCCATCACTAGTGACACACTCCTAAGTGGCACTTTATAAAGGTTCTTTCCAGTTACATTACGTCATGTAAAGGAGAAAGAGATTTGCGTATTCTTTAATTTTATTTATGTAGCTCCCAAACAGCTACTCTAAGCAATTGTGTACTAGCGACTTGAACTTCAAGGTTCCTATTCAACCAGTAACTGAGACAATCTTTGAACCTACAAGCTACTGCTATCAGCCACTAGCATCCTCACATCTCAGTCACGAAATGCAGCAATCCCATTCAAATTTGCAGACATCTTTTTAATCTCATTGCATAGCATCCACGCAAACAAAATAATAAAAGCGGGGAAGAGCAGAACCTAAGCTAACCCCAAGAGGCAGTCATGGGTATGAAATGTTAGCAACTTCATTTTCTTAGCCTCGGCTTATAACCATGCTTTCTCAGTGGTAGGCCTGACTTTCTCGAATGGGCTCCCCATGGGCCATGGAGCTACTACACCTATTTGCCAGAACTCTCTCTGACACGTTCTACAGATATCACCCTTAAAACTGTTCTCTTCGGCCGTGCTGGAGACGGGAGCACCTCTGAGTAGTCCCATTGAAGAGGTGCTATATAAATCCTTGACATGAATGAATCCTTGAATGAATAGAACTGGTAGCCATCTCCCTAAGCTTAACACTGATGATTACCGTATTTCATAGAGGTCTGAAAAAGTGCCAGCAGTAGGGGTCCAGCAAATCAACCATGAGGCCATCACGCAATGCCAACCGACTGTGTGAAAACAAATACAATTTATGCTGATGTTCCTGGATTTGCATTACTTACATAAATCGATCCTCCGGGCGATCGGATTGCATCCGCATGTGTCGGGTATTTCTGGGCCAAATGATCAAGAAGTGCAGATTTCCGTTCTTCACTCCCCTGCAACATCACAAACAGACAACTTCCTAATCAATCAAATTCCACAAGAAATGCCAAGGCAAACTTAAAGTGAAATTCTACCAGAAAAGCCAAAGAACACTCACAGTGAATCCTCAACAAATTTCCAGCAGAAAAGTCCAAGCAAAATAAAAGTAAATCCTTAATGAAATTCCACCAGAAAAATAAAATCAAACTGAAAGTCTATTCTACACGAAGGCGAGGCAACTGGAAAATTAAACCTTAAAATTCCACCAGAAAAACCTAGGCAAACTCAAAGTGGTTGATGTTTTGTGTCATTTCACAAACTACCGAGTCTTGCATGATGCCAAAAGCATCATGATCAGTCTTCGTAACCATGACTTAGAGTCTTCAAAGTGTTCACATTGAATAAAGATCCGTCTGATAAAAGTAATGCATCATCAGTGGCTTACTTAAGGTGCTACATCTTTTTGCTACCTAAAAACTTGTCTAAGTTACTCTCGTGGACCTTTGCACTGGGAGCGCCTCTGATTGGTGTGCACTGTGACAGGCGCTTTATAAATCTTTAAATACAATACTGTCAATACAATACATAAATGCCCAGTCACATACACACATACAAATCTGTACAATACAATTAGACATTTATAATGCGCTTTGACAAGACAAGTCTTGCACGAGAGCGCGTACATGTGTTCTTAGTCATAGTGTAATGAGAATAGATGAGTTTTTAATTTTGATTTAAATTGAGTAGCATAAATATGTGCATAAATAAGAGTGCACACATCATACATAAATGCACAAGTTATGTACATACAACTAGTGTATGAAACACATATTGTACATACAAAAATACATACAAAAATTGATCAGCTTAAAACACTTTTAGTAGTTTTCGATGAAAGGCACTGTATAAATTCTACCAGTGCTGCACAAAGGCGCCGCATGGGGTCGCACAAGTGAAATGAAAAATTACAGAAAAGAGAAGGAAGTGGAACGTTTGGAGCCCGCACACTCACATAATCTGACTCAAGTCTTCTAAGAGTTAGAAGAAATTACAAGCCATCTGGACTGAGTAAGGAACCTCTGCGTAATAAAGGGTCCATCCTCCTTAGGGCGATTTTCCTAATTTAGCGCAATACAATTACCACGCATGACAACGCAATCGGATCCTTTGTAAACGAGAAGAGCGCGGTTCTTTTGTAAACACTTTGGACGACACAAAGACCGGACGATTAAAACTAACGAATACATTAGCAATGATTTTGAACGCTAATGATGAGTCATTAGGATTTTCTACTTTCGCGCACGCTAGACGAATCTACGCCGAAATGGGTCACATAATTAGACTCTAGTTTCAAACCCCAGGCAACCGACCAACGGCTGTGACCGGAATAAATTTTTCAGGTCACCATATGCAAATGCTATGACTAAAATCCCTCTTCTCATTCTCAATAACATCCAGGCCGTCATTTGATACTGCAATGCACTCACGGCGGTAAACGTTTGACAACAGCCTCAACAGGGAATGTGTACTGCAACGAACCACGGTGATTGTGGACAGCATAAAAGTATAATAATAATATAGCACCATAGTGCAGCCGAGGCCGAACAAAATGGCGTTGTACATAGGCCTAATAAGTTCATAAAATCACCAACTCATATTTTAAAAAGATAGGTCTTCTTCTGTGATTTGAATGTCTCCAGAGAAGATGCATTCTTCACATGTTTGGGAAGACTATTCAATGCATGGGTCCAATAACAGAGAAGTAACAGTCACCAAATCTAGTCAAGACTAATGTCTGTAATATGGCACTTCAGAATAATTGTTCCTTGTACTGTCATTGTGATTTCACTCAGAATTGTTCCTTGTACTGTCATTGTGATTTTGTACCATTGTTGGTAAATTGTCCATGGTTTTTCCCACTAATAGGCATAAAGGTTGCTTACTGATTCAATAGACAGACAGATTTGGAAGTGTGCAGTTTTCAGCCATTAGGACACCAGCATTCACCCACACCGCTACACTAGCAGTAATCGCTCTCAAGTGGACTAAGAAAGGGCAAAAAAATTCTGCATTTCATACATTTTAGTGTTTATTTGTTACATAGGCTTTTACAAGAATGTAACAATGTAAGTTTGTTCATAATGCAATGCCCCTGCTATTTTTACTGTAGGCCTATGCAGAACACTAAATGCTGATTCGGGTTAGTTCTCATACTGTTCTTATTGCATATACCAGAATGAGTTACACTGTTACATACTCGTAAGAAATTAACACTAAAATCTGGTAATCAATTTATTCATATCATATATACTGCAGATAAACACCATTTACGACCAGATACGAATCGAAACATAAATGATGCAGCAGCCGAAGTCAAAACCACAAAGGACTTCAACCAACAAGAACACATAAAAAACATCGAAAGCTCCCATGGACCAAACACAAAAACTGTCTCCAAGGACAATCCAAAAACAACATATACAACAGAAGAAAAATATAGCCTACTATTAATATATACATATACTTAGTACTTCCCGTGCAGTTCTGCACATCAGGCAACGCATTTCCTCCACATATATGAGGTAATAAATACACAATATATATATATATTGTATCTAAAGATTTATATATAGGGCCTCTCTCAGAATAACTTCAGAAGCACTCTCAGCATGAAAACCCGGGGAAAAAGAAACGTCTTTAAAGAACGAGAGACCAAAGAGGAAAAACTAGTCATTAGTTTAGCCCTTAATGATAATATATAATTAATGTATATAATTAATATATATAGATTAAATGATAAATATACAAATATATACTGTTATTATATACAAAATACGTATGATAGAAATACATACAAACCCTACATCTGCAGTTATTGCATATACATGTAACACACACAAACCAAAATCTTTGTTAAGGAGCATTTATACAATAAATGGTAAAGCGGTCTTCTACTGAACCATGGAATGTGAAGTCAATTGTAGATGGCAGCACCAATTGCTTCTGCCTGGTGACCATAGGAAAGGCGCTAACCTCCAATTGGATTGACTACATCGATCATCCTGCCCGCAGACCGATCAATGTCATTAATAAAACCGGGAAATCCTCATACTTATCGATCGTTACAGATGTTTGCCTACAGCAGCACATAATGTTGTGGCTGTCTACAGGGTTAAGCTAATCCCAAATCGAAACAGTAACGTTACCCAGTGTTTAATCTAGTCCCCTTGCTGTCGGGGGGAATCGAGGGTTCTGGAGGGGTATCCAGCTTATTATAAAAGTTGACGACCGGGGGAGGACGAGTTTTACCAAGAACAAGACTTCAAAAATTTTCATGGAATTTTCGAGGGGGGGTAGTAACGACAATTTTCCAAGACAATATTCTACACAATTACATGTCTTTAATTTTTCTTGGGGCTAAAATTTCATCTCTCATTTTTCTGGGGGGAAAACTCGATCCTGGGGGAACTTACCCCCCCAGAGACGTCTAGATTAAACACTGAACGTTACCATAGATTAAAAGGCATCAGCTATTGATTGCACTGAAGCACAGCCATAAGCTGTCAAGATCCAGGAGGTAAATGCCTAAATGGAGACCAGAGAACAGTAATCACAGTACAGCAAAGCACATTATCACAGCAGCCTTCAACTACACTGGAGATTCATTACCACATGGTACATTATCACATGATTTCTTATTATTTTATCTAATGAATGTATACACCAAAGTGCAGAGAAGGAGTCAGTTAAATAATAAAGAATATACTTAAGTACTTACATACTTACTCAAAACAGCCAGGGACATGGACTCCAATGCTAACTGAGCTATACAAAATATCCTCAATATAACTTGACCTCAGTGTAAGGTACTAATCTGTATGGATCTCAAAGCATTATGTTTACATAGCATTGTGACTAGGTCCAGTCTAGTTACACGGGAGCAACCTAACCTAAAAAACTTTAATTTTACTAAAAATTTAATTGCATTTTGGCTGCCTCTCCCGCAGCGAATTATTTACATGGTCTCTGTCCTAGTGTGGCACTTTCTCCTGGGCGTGGCCCCTGCATATTTGAGGGGGCTGTGTTGTTGGGTGTGTGAGCCGCCGCTCTCTCCACTCCTCTGCACAGGGTGAGCTCCTAATCCCCTACGGACGAACCTCAAATAGGCACCACCGTGCTTTCTCTGTTGTTGGCCCTAAGATTTTAAATGGGCTCCCTCTGTTTCAGCGCCTGCCGCCGAGGGTGTTTTCTGATACCTTCTACTTTAATCTTAGGACTGTAGCCTACTTTTTAGCCGTGGCTGGGTCGGAAGCGCTCCTGAGTAGTAACCTTCAAGTAATCTTGAAGGGCGCTATGTAAATTTTCATAATCAATGAAGGAAAATGTTAAGAACAGTCAGGGCCGGATTAAGACTTTCGGGGGCCCTAAGCCAAGAGCCGGGTTAAGACAACCGGGGCCCTATAACCCCAAAGCCATGCATAAATACGTGTCTTTGAACACAAAGTTCGATCTGTACATAAGCGAATTTATTTCGATTGAAATATTGGCTAATTAGTAACACAAGCATGCATTTACCATTGTCAGTTTGTCAATTAGGACCTTGGTGCAATCTGATTTTAGATTTCCTGATAGTTGGGGGCCTTCAAAACGTTGTGGGGCCCTAAGCCATGGCTTATTTGGCCCCACAACAGTAAGGCATCCCAAATCACAAATTCAAACCAGTTTACAATGGCAATTCTTGTGTTCAGCACCTTTGTCTAGATACTATGGCACCCTATAAGTTGCATGATTACAAATGATTACATTTACTATTTTAATTATTATTTTTAATATTACTTTTATTATTAATAATAAATTACTTAGACCGACCGTGTGGTTGTCAGCGGAAACATCGAGGTCGCCCGAAAGAGCGCTGAGGTTAACTGTGCTGTTGCTGTCAGCTGGAAAGTTGGCCATGGTCGGCCGTCTGGGTTCGTGATGGCCACTCCTTGGGAGGACGCTGGCTGACTGGCATTGTCGGAACTTCTGATCAGACATCGTTTGATCTTGACTTCCGCCAGATCGTAGACTTCCACTGCGACCTTTTTTCACTGAAAACAACAAAAATTCTATGATATGCCACACAATACAACTGAAAGTTGATCATGCCTCTGCTGCCCCGTTGCAAGAGCTCTGAGGTCCGTTGCTTGGATATAATATATGCACATGCGGTCTGGTTAATGTATAAATCTTAGCAACATCAGCAAGAAATAATAAAAGTCATCTATTATTTATTATTATTATTATTATTATTATTATTATTATTCAAATTTGTAATGCATGCATGGTCACACCAAAATACAAATCTGAGAAGATGCAGTTAGATATCCATGTGCTTGTAAGCCAAGGAGAAATAGAGACTTGTGAGTCGACTTTTTGAAAGAAATGAATTTGAGCTACGAAGAGAGAGTGGCAGCTGATTCCATTTTTTGGCGGGAAGAGGCGTGCCTTTGGTGATCAGCTGCTGAGCAAAACCAGAAAACGTTTGCTTGGTGTGACTTTGAGTAGATGCCTTTAATGAAGCTAGGTAACTGCTCTGAGCGAATGAAAATATTCTGTACAGCCATAGATTTGTCAAATCTTAAGCTCTAAAAGCTCTCAATGAACGAATCTACTAATGATTGAATTACTTAAACTTTGCGCTACTGACTGGCCGAGCCTTTGCTGAGTAGTGCACGGCGTTCAGTGATGCAATGTAATGTAATAAGACATTTATAAAGTGCCACTTAAGAGTCTATCAGAAGCGCTCAACACGTGGCCATCAAACAGTTGAAAAAGTGCATCTCATCTTTAAGAGTCTAGAGAAAACCATATATCCACTTGCAGCATTAGTGGCATGAACAGAGGGTAGACAGAGCATATCCAGATCCGAGGAGCCGCAATCGAGAAGTCCCGATGAGCACAGTGATAGTAAGTAAGTAAGTAAGAATATCCTTTAATAAACCAAATAGCTAACTAACAACATGTGAACTGCATGCTGTTGTTGTACAATCAGTTGAGATTGCACATCTAATCATGCAACGACTGAGCACCATAAGCACTTTATGGATGGATGTCTTACTCACATTTAACATCATAGCGCACGCAGAGCCTCCGATTTGCTTTTGCTCTTTGAGCGGCGCTATATAAATGTTCAATTACAATAGGAAACCCCTAGAAATAAAGACGGCGTAGAAGAAATTTTAATTACTTATCTATTGCTCAATCTCGTAATTAGTTTCAGAGAAACGTTCTAATGCTTATTACGCTTAATGGGCTGAAACACATCACACCTACATCATGTTCTGATGTAACTTCAAAGCAGGTACTCAAGTCTTGCAAATGACTCTGGCTAATAGCCTGAGGCAATCCTCCTCCCTCAGTGAACAAAACAACCAGCCAGCGAAGGGAGCCACCAGGGACCCAGACACTTCTCGGCAATAATTATAACTAAGGCTTCCATCATCATCAGTTACTATTTCGAGTAACTTTAGTATCGGTTTTATTCGCTCCCTGTCAGTCTGGAGGGGTCCGTCTTAGCTGTATCCGCCTGCTGTGGCTAAGTCATTCTGCCCGAGGCTGACTAACGCTTACGCCATACGAGTGTCTTTTTGGCTGTAGGGATTTAACTGCGGCTATCCATTATCCAATGCCATTTTCCATCGTCAGAAGGGCACAGTGGACATTCGCATGCGATCAGTGACTGTGGCTGCAGCCAACGTAACATTAACTTACAATTACGTTCACACTCTCTTAGTCAGGTACTTAAAGTCGCTTGATGCATTACTCCTTAATACATACACATACATACACCCATACGCATATATATATATATATATATATATATATATATACACTTATATAAGCATATATATATATATATACACACATATAAATACATACATTATATACATACATACGTAGTACACACACCCTTATACACATATACCTGCATACAAACACTGCACAGAATGCTGAAAATGCCTTTCGCATCCAATTGGTTTTGAGGAGTCGAGTATTCATCCAACATGAACAAGGCCTACAGATTTTCCATCTAAGCTCTAAAATGCTCTTTTGTTCTTATCACACTAATGTCTACTATCACTAAATTCTAAATTAAGCAAGACAATTCAGATTCAAGTTTAATTTTTTTAGTCTGCATGTAGAACAGTATGCGATATATGTAGGGCTGCCATTTTGCTTTTGCCATTCCGGGACGCCCGTAGTCACTCGATATGCCGTTACGGTTTTTACCAATATAACATGTCCACGTCATTGTAGGCCTAATGGCCTATGATAAGAATGTTGCGTCGTTTATAATGCTGAGCACTCTCTCGCAAAAAACGTTGGAAACGGAAACTGATCGCAGGACCTACTGCTAAGTAACTGAGTGTCAGTGGATATTCTAGTTTTGAAGACTTAAACCTAGCGCTGTCCAACATCCGATGTTGAGCCAACAATGTCAGGTGTGATAGAACGCAGAATGCAAAATTCATCGTACAACCTGTCGAGTTTATTGTGCGAAAAAAAGAACAACATTAAATTCTGGTGAAGTGGATATCTACACCAAATTCCGGGACAATTTGGAATCAATCCGGGACACGGGACGCACTAGGTCGATTCCGGGACTGTCCCGGCGAATCCGGGAGGTTGGCAGCCCAGTAGTGATATATGTACAAACAAGTACATCATGCTTTCAAGATTTTCTTAAGACGGCTTTGTCGAAATACGCCGCTATTATTACTTGCTTACTTCCCTTGTCAAAGGCCGTTAATTCAAGAACAACTTAATTTGCGATTCAACTCACGACCAAAACAGTTGATTCACAAAGTCAAATGCATTCAAATCAGTTATTCCAATGCATTCATTTCCTGTTATGTAGGCCTACATCACATTTTCCGAGTGCGTTTCAACAGCAACGGCTTGAGTTCTTTTCGACAAACATCTTAAGCCCCACAACAACAACAATACACCACAAAGCAACGATCAATATTAGTCTAAGCAAAACGGAAATTGGACAAATTTCAAAATTATAAATGCCAAAACTGTCGTCTCTTCAACTCTCTTGGCAATTGTTGTACAGTCTTTGTTAACTTCGTTTTATGACGGTTCTACTGTTCTAGTTAATTTCATTTATATACATCTGATTAATTTGAACGGTAGGCTAGGCCCTATTATGCCATTTTTATGAGTTTTATGATCCGAAATAGGAAATCTCTAAAACAAAAAACCAAATAACCAAAAAACCAAATAAAACCAAAAAACCAAAAAACCAACTTATCATTTTGAAAAAAGTTTGGTTTTTTGCACCTCTGCTTAAGCCCCACCACAACAACAATACTTCACAATGCAACGATCAATACTAAGCTAAAACGGACTGGAATATCAGAACGTGTGGTCAATCCAGTTGAAATGCAGATTGCAGCCAACGACATTAAATTTCTAAATCACTAGCCAAGGGGTCATTCAGTTAGAATATACGCATTGAGGGAGGGGTTAACCCAAATGCATACGCTTACGAAAGGGGTAGAGGGTCTACTGATAATGTTGGCATGCATAGGAAACGGGGGTGGGGTGAAATTCATAATAATCTGTCGATATTGGACATACTCCTTGATTATTACTGCTGGATTAAATATAGACCAGTCGTTCTATAGGATTGTGGGGGATGCGTCAAGCGTACGTACGTAGGTGGGTGGGTGGGTTGGTGGAGGGTGGCGGGGGTAAAAAGTACACGTGCGTACAGGAAGGGGAGGGGTCAATGTTTCTGGATTTCTGCATACATACTAAATGGATGGCCCCTAAAAGAAACCGAAGAACATATAAGAACTGATCCCCTGGAAACCGGACTCGGACCTCCCTCGGACTACTCTTTTGGACAACCCTCTGATTAGACGCAGCGCTCGTGAATAAGCTGGTGCCCTGCGCTTGGCTTTCGAGTGGCGCTTTAGAAGTTTGGAGATTACGATTACGATAATGATCAAAATGTTGGCCTGTGTTCAAACACCACACTCATATTCAGTTCAATTCCATTTCCCTTTTACCACTAAACGGTCCCAAAGAGTGGAACATAAAACCATATCAAACGGACGGAGTCGAGATGGAATCTTTCAACAGTTCCATGAATACAAAACTCTAATCAAAACATTTACTAAGTGCTTCTACTGCACTTAAATCTAGTAAGGTCTTGATTTGAAATGATTCTATGCACTCGATATTGACAGCACTATACATCAAAATAAAATACACTGCTATATATTTAGTACCACAAGGCCCATGCACTTCTAAGACCATAATATTATACTCACAGTACTACAGACCAAAATCAAAGACACCGTTATACATGTGCTATACATGTAGAACCGTAGGCCATGCACTTCTGTAGTATATCATAAGACAATACTCACAAAAAACTACACTGTTATATATGTGCTATACATGTAGAACCGTAGGGTCAAGCACTTTTAAGACTATATAACCAAAACAAGATATACTGCTATACATACATTATATGCTCTTTTCTTGTGAGCCATCCGACAGGGTTCTACAAGTCCCTCAAGTCTTTTTTCTTTAGTCGTGGCTGGGCTGGGAGCGCTCCTGAGTAGTTTCTCGAAGGGGCGCTATATAAATACTCTGAATGAATGTAGAACTGAATGCACTCCTAGGAATAATAGGTGCTTTAACTCCTTCCAAGATAATTAGTGAACCAACGGCATAGGAGTAGGGGACTTCCGACCATAAAAACCCAGTCAATATTACAACACCCCTGAACCCCCCCACTCCTCAAGTTAATCCCAGCCCCGTGGCAACAATAACACCAATCCAATCAGAGCGAAAGGGCAACACCTGAACTCCATGGAATACGCACCAGTGCCAATTAATGAATTCCAGAACAAGGAACTCATTTCGAAATGAAGCATTGAGCTCCAACCGAACTACAAGCATACAAATCCCTAAGCCACATCCAGGCAGCACGCAGGTCAAGTGTAGTAATCTACATAGTTTTACATAAGATATTACCAAAGTTGAGCCGTCCGCAACGTACAAGACTATCAGACGTGCTTGAGTTTAAGTTATGCCTCTAACCCCATCCAAAACCGTTAGAATTTACAAGCAGCTCATTACTTGCCACTTGCGAAACCTGGGGCTTCAGTCCACAGACCTTCACAGAACTTAACGGAGGTGCCTATACTTATGATTTATGCAGTGACCAGACAGTGGCCACTAAACCTTCCCTCATAATAAATAGTGTGCTGCCAAAAAAATACTGTACAATGTCGTCAGCCCAAGGAAACAATTTAAGGCTCTACATAATGCACATCTCAAGCAGCAAACACAAAAAGAGCACAACTTACACATCATCAGTTTGCACCTTTGTGCGGTTTTTGTAAGGAGCTATATAAATGACTATATATAGAAGTTGATATTGGCTTTGAAAGCAAATCATAATACATCTGAAGAAACTAGTCAAGATTCTTTCATTGTATTCAGACATCCACACTATGATTATAAGATTAATTTTTTACTCGTGTTTGCAAGATTCAAAGGAAAAAGAAACAAAGGAGACCAAGACTGCGCTGAACAGATAATATAAATGAGGACATAACATTACTTGGACTAACACTAAAAGCGAGCAATGGACTTGGCAAATGACCAAGGACAATGGAGATCATTTATTGGTACCCATCGCCGTCAAATGGCTGGCATCAGGAATAGATGATGATGATGAAAGCTAAAAAAACAACTCAAACCCTACGGTTTTTAATGCTATAAATAAACCACATCCACATAACACAGAACCACAGAGCTTCTTCAACAGATCTTCACAATGTGTTACTAAACATGTGGTGGACCTGTAAACATTGGAGTTTAAACCTCATGAAACTGTGACAGCTCTCAACCTTGAAAACAAATTCTCCGTCTCCTTTACTAAACCGTGAATTGCTTTCACAGATCTGTGGTGTCTGTAAATACTCTGTGTTCTACAGATGGCAAAGAAATAATATGGACTCCCAGCCACGACCTTGAAGCACATAGATCATCATCATCATCATCGCTATCAACATCCTCATTGTCAGCATCGTCATTACCATCATCGTCGATTTGGTAGTGTATTAAAATCATTGAACTTAATTTACCGGAAGTGTCTTTTAATTACCTCACAAAAGCCGTCACCAAGACCACTGACACCACCACTGACACTACCTACACCGACACCACCAACACTGCTACCAACATCATCACCACCACTACCACCACTGACACTACCACCACACCGACACCACCACTGACACCAACACCACCACCACCACCACCACTGACATCACCGACACCACCACTGACACCACCACCACCACCACCACTAACAACACCACCACCACTGACAACATCACAAACACCACCACTGACAACACCACCACCACCACTGACACAACCATCACATTCCAGATGCCAGCCACCTGCATCAGTGAGCACATATGAGCGGTCTTTCTTCAGTCCTATAAAATAATGCTTTCTGATTCTTATACTATATGTCAAGTATTGTATTAAAGGAATGTAAGCTGTTCTGTTTTCAATTATATTCTCTATCCATTGTAGTAGCCCTATTTCTCTCTCCTACTATCAATGATGACGATGATGATGATGATGATGATAATGATGATGATCATGATGAAAACAATGGTGATGAAAATCACAACTGTGGCTATAAACAGTCTTATGCAACAATCATCATCATCATCATAATTATCAACATCCACTGACGTCAGCCATTTGGGCGGCAATGGGTATGAATAAATGATGTCCATTGTACTTGGTCATTTGTCAAGTCCATTGCTCCCCTTAGTGCTAGCCCAAGTGGTGTTATGTCCATTTTTCTAGCACTACATAAATATCTAAAATACATAATACTATTGTTTTATACTTTGAAGACCACATCCAGAATTGTTTGACAAAAAATTCTTTCTGTATGCCTAAAAGCAAACTGCTGCCTTAATTTACTAACTGCATTAACTTCTGCAGCAGATATATATATAAACAAGGCATCTTCCAACAAAGGCATTGAAATGTCCTTTCCTCAACAGCAACAAGATCCATACTTCATCAAGTAAACAACAACGACACACAGACTATTTCACAAGTCTGTATCTGGACTTTAACTAAGCACATTTTAGGAAGCCAGCAAATTCGGTTTATTAGTCAGTTTCCAAGATCAGTGGGAAAATATGCTGCATTTTAGCACCAAATGAATGTAAAATCATCATCATCATCATCATCATCACCACCACCACCACCACCATCATCATCAGTTCCTGAAGCCAGCCCTCTGGCGGCGATGGGCATGCATGAACGACCTCCACTGTACTAGGTCACTTGTCAAGTTCAGTGCTCCGTCAGTGTTATGTATGTATATACGTAAGCATGTATGTATGTGTGTAGCCTACGTATGTAAATATATATATGTATTTCTGTCTGTTTGCGTATATCTTCATTCATGTTTGTTTACGTACCGTATGTTTGCATGTATACATGTATAGGCCCTGTACCTGGCACTTTTTACAGTCCCTATATAAAGCTCCTCATACATGCCCTATCGGCACTGTTGAGCCCGTATTGATGCAGAAATATACGGCAGTCATTTTCACTCTCGAGTCTCTCGTACTGAACATACATCTGAGTAGAATTCAAAAGACCGAGCACGACAACGGCAAACAATGAACTGCCACGCGGTTCTCTGCCAACATCTCTCAATCAAGCGATCAATTCACAGAAAAATGAGCAGCGTCCAGGCCACACGGTCGATATATAATAGACGCCCGTGTATAATACAATGTACATCCATCATGTCCATTGCTAAAGAAACGCAACAGGCACCTACCTTTCGATTTGAATTTCTGCCACATATTAGAGAGCTGAACGAGATGTTAGTGGAACCGGTGATGCAACAACCAACAACCGTCTCTTTACAGAATCAGCAGCAGTAGCAGCAACGGCAGCAAGAGGCAGAATGCGGCATTATAATCACATGCACATCTGGTCGTTCGTTGGTCAGACGAGCGCGTCCATTCCGTTCCACGACGCCGGGATAACACGCTGAGGAACTGAAAAGTTCGGTCAGGACCAGCTGCGTCTTTAATACGCTGCATGGATTATTTCAGAGCAGGTCAAACGCGCCATGCTCCCCATTAGTAGGCTGGACAGAGGGGTTAAAGATATGCAACAGCGTCAACCCCTGCCTGTCGGTCAGGCCGCCCTTTCGTAATAATACTCCTCGTCCGATCACGCAACATGTGCAAAATTTTCTCGAGCCGATCATTGCCGTCTCCGGCGCTGCAGACGCGGCGCTGTCTGCTCAGGCATCATCGGCCCTGGTAGGATCGGTTCATCGGGCGAACAACCACCTCCTTAGGGTGTCCTGGATATCCTTTCCTCTCAACCTGCACTCGGATCAAAGCGCGCCTTTCGCAAGGCACGGCTGCAAATACGCTATCGGCTGAGTCAGCAGCAGCTGTAAGTCAGGCGCTGCCACTAATCGGATATCAAAACAGAGCGTTGCTCTCAGACGATTTCAGATCTTTTGCGGGAAAATTTTTCCGGATTATAAGACGCGGCCGCAAACAATTCGATACAGTGGAATAATAATAATAATAATAACAATAATAATAATAATAATAATCTTTTCTTTATTAAGCGCCTGACAAACGCACCGCGCTGTACATTTACATGTTATGCAATTATTTAAATCTTAACTACTAACAGAACAGACAGCCTGCAATACAACGGCAATTACTATCCGGAAATCCACCAGAAAAATGGGATCCGCCTCTCAGGAACGAATTTAAGCCGATAGTAGGCTAGCGTCAGCCGTCGTCGCCCGTCGATTTGGCCGTGATGTTAACGCAACTGCGGAAACGAGGCCAAAGTGGCGTCAAAATATGGACGCAGACTGCGGACGATAATTGCGGTTTCAATGTCTAATCTTTCGTCAAGGGGGTTTTTCGGTGCACTCGGCAGCCCTGCCTTCTTCTGCTATTATGATAATGGCCTTCTAGGACAATGGATCTTCCTGTGTGCACTGCAAACACAAAGACGCAACGGCCTGAAGGAAGACAAGAGAAATTACAGCTGGGAAGCACCTCCTCCCCTCCTCCTTTGACGCAGCAGTTGCTACAGTCATTAGCCATGGAAAAGACCCGTATCTGCTTCCTACCAGGGCACAGGTGGTGGCACGGGAAGCTGGGTGGTCACGCCCTAGTGTCGCCAGTCACCCGAACACCTGGTTAATATTATTTTCTACTAAGTATTTAA
The DNA here is from genome assembly GCA_020284085.1 of Aporrectodea caliginosa. Classification (NCBI taxonomy): domain Eukaryota; kingdom Metazoa; phylum Annelida; class Clitellata; order Crassiclitellata; family Lumbricidae; genus Aporrectodea; species Aporrectodea caliginosa. The sequence goes on along the minus strand of JACEVL010000249.1, from coordinate 415,771 downwards.
TTAAGGTCTGGCAATGATTCCAACAAACCATACTCCGCCACTGCTCCTACTCTGGCAGTGTCAGGCTCAAGCCTGGAGAGAGAGGAGGGCGACGCTAATCGTCTTCGTTATCACACAACATCGTTGTGCATAAAAAGCCCTCCTCCTTCATCGAGGTTTTGGTCTGGCACTACCAGAGAACCTGGCTCCATATGGAACAAGGTCAGACTGTCTCTTCCAATTCCTCTGGAGCAAGAAATGCTCATAAGAAATGGCTTAAACTAGTTTATATCATGATCAGAGTTTTTCCCTGAATGAATTTAGTAGATGCAGACCCTTCATTCACAGATGGTAAACAGCTTGATGTATATATCACATACAACTGGGGCGCGGTGGTGTAGGGGTATGTTCGGTGCCTTGCAGCTGGAGGGTTGCGGGTTCGGATCCACCTCAAAGTCGCCGCGTAGGGACCCTGGGCAAGTCCTTCACTCGCAATTGCTTGATGCGCTTCGGCGTGAAACTCCGATTCAGCGTTCGCGCAGTAGTCGGGAGCGCCTCTGAATGGGAAATCTGGTTGGGGCGCTATAACAAGTGTTCAAATACAATACAATACAATACTATAATTTCACAGCAAAACTACATAACAACAAGTCATCAATACACAATGCAAACAGCTAGGGACGTATGCACCATGGCTTCAACAACAGTGACTGCTTCACAACCGAAATATTACAGTGTAAACACTTGAAAATATACTTTTTTAAATATAACTATACAGGTTATTTACTCAAATTTCCACTAGGCTACATAAATTTATGCTTATTGATAATCCCTCCATGAATAGACTCACTATCGTCTCTGTATTTTAACTGGTCTGTTCCTTCCTCTTTAAACATCAGAGACATACAATAGAAGTTATAGAACATTTATATCATCTGGACTCTCTGGAGTGCACTCGTGCATAAGATGAAGGCCCCCAAACCGTACAATTAGTTAATTATCTGTGCAAACAAACAGCTCAAAAACTTACCAGTCCACATGCAGAAAAATCGTTACGGCTGACAGAGCTTCAAATGTTGTTTTTAGCTTAATAAACACGTCCAATAAACTCCTACATCCATTATATCCGTGGAACTTTAGACCGGATCCGTTGCAGGTTATAGGAGGTCTTAAAACGATTTGCCTAAAAATTTATGAAATTATATTACCCCTGCCCTTCAGCCTCTCATCTCGGCAGGAGACTGGAGTCTGAGATCAGAGAGCCTGCCCAGCGTGATAAGGAACCTACAAAGGCGACAGTTCCATAATAGCCCGTGCTGGCTAGAGTTCGGGTTGCGCCCAATATGGCCAGCATCAGCAGAGCTCTTCAACAAAGGCTACTAGAACAAAGTCCACATCAAAGGCACTGTCCTCCGCCTTCTTCAGCAGATCAAAGGCCGCTTCTTAATTGTCATCAACTTCAGAACAACGTAGCTGGGTCCCAACATCCTAGGAATAGGATGAACGAGAATTTATCTTCATTCGTAAAAACAGGAAATGGAGTTTATCTTCATTCTAACGTAGAAGAGACGTTACCCTTTCATTCTTAGCCTACACAGAATGGAGAATCACTCTTCATTCTCACTGATTTTATTACCCAGGAATAACAGATTTATACAGGCTACATATATATATAAATATGCAAATGCACAATGTAAGGCTTCATACTACATTGCGGATAAGTGTGCATATATGTAGAGGAGTACTCTGTTACTGCCAGTCTCAACACTGAATATAGTTCGCGACGCTAATCATCTTTGTTATAACACAACGTCCGTTAAAAAGTGACTAACCAAGAGACAGAGGGACAGGCAGACAGACGGACAGAGAGAGAGAGTTGAGAGAGAGAGAGAGAGAGAGAGAGAGAGAGAGAGAGAGAGAGAGAGAGAGAGAGAGAGAGAGAGAGAGAGAGAGAGAGAGAGAGAGAGAGAGAGAGAGACAGAGACAGACACACACAGAGACACAGACCGACACAGACCGATATTGACTACAGTATACACTGACATAACCATTGCCATATGCCACACACACACACACGCGCGCACACACGCATACACATATGTGTGTGTATACTGTACAGCCTACACTTCCACAACTACTATATATACATATATATATATATGTATACATACAGGTCTACAGTTAAGGCAGTTCTATATATACAGTACATCAAGACACACCAATACACATACTGGTATAGACACACACAAACACACACGAAGACATACACCACGCATAGAACCCACTGCCGAAATAGCAAATCTGTCATGCCTAAGCCTGGCCAAGAATATCGACTGCCATATTGAGACGCACACACAGTCCAGCAGTTGGCCATAAACGGACGAGAGGCCGAAATGAGAGGAGGCTGCCCTGAGAGACCGCGGCAGGAGACGACGTTCGTTGGGAAGGAGCAATTGGGCAACAGGACGATGAAATCTATGGACCAAGGGCAGCAGAAACAACTAGTGGGCCAGGTTCCGAAGACACAAAGGCAGTCAGTGAGTAGGAGTCCCACCGGCGTTATTAACATCAGATACCACTAACAGAAGAGCTAACTACCATCCGGGTCTTTGCGGGTCTCAACGTAAGGGCCACAGCCATCCTAAATCAACGGCTTTTGGGATGAGGCGGTTAAGTCCGCCGCGAAGGAAGGTCTACTGCTGGAGAAGAAGCATTGAAAGACCTTTCCGTCATTTTCAGAATGCAAATCTTTGTCCGACGAAGGCAGTAAACAGAAAATTTATTAAATCTCTTAGTCAGTGCGAAGGATCTCTGCTATGAGACGCTTAATGTCGCCAGCAATGGCCCCGGGAGACTGAATAATTTCGACGAAGTTTCTCACACGCCAAAAACGCTCGGGGCAACATGATAATTGAGGGCAGCAGCAGCATTCCTGAGAAATTGGTGGGTGGGGGGGGTAGTAAAATGTGCGCTTTTTACCACAAAGTGGGGATATTTCATTCATAAGTGGCCAAACTGAAAAGTAACTGGGGGCTACCCATCACTAAGTCGACAACTCTCATCACCGCTAACACACAAGCAGCACACACACAGACACAGACACACACACAGACACAGGCCTACACAAGCACACACACACACACGTAAACACGTACACACACACACACAACACAAGCACACACACACTAGGAATTTCCATTTCAAATTCTAATCATCCTGCCAAAAATGCACAAACAGAAGATTTCCATGCATGATCCAATCTTCTCCAAAGTAGCCCTATTTTCAATTTTCAGCTAGCCCTCATTGACTAACTCACAAGCCCATTCAATTAAACCTTAAAAGTCACAGGTCAGATTATACAGGTGCCACAAAACAGCTCACAGCTCTAGTCAGATTATACATGTGCAATGGAAGTCACACATTCAAATTAGTTGCAGAGTCATTTTACAGAGGCTGCGCCGTATACATACATACACATACATATAGTCTGTTTCGCTACATACATGTATAGTCACACGGTCAGATTATACCCTGTGACCTAGAAGTCAAGAGTATGTATGATTTGTGGCTGGCCCCTCGACCTGGAATGGCCTCCCTCTGGCACTCCGCTCTCTTCCTAGAACCCCTTCTCAGGCATTCCTCTCTCTTAAAATGGTCCTATCTGGCCGAGCTGGGGTTGGGAGCGCCTCTGAGTAGTTCCATTGAAGAGGCGCTAAACAAATTCAAGTAATGAATGAAAGAATGAATGATTAGACTTCACAGTTCACACCACATAGTAAATGGCAGGAACCTATATACCTACAGTCAAACTTCTATCAGAGAACATCAAGTCATCCTGGCACTTGCAGAGCCCGCGCTGGAAGACATCTCTCTCACCAGATTTATTTAGCGCCGTTGCCTAACTGAGGAGCTAAACAATCATCAAGCCCTGGAGTAGAAAGCCACATCCAGACAACTGATATACAACCAAAGAATAATATATTTATCATTTGTATTACACACCGCATCCACTAACTCTGACATGATTGATCTATTCACCATCAGTTCAACTCTTCGACAGTAACCAGATGTCGCTACAACACTAACAGATGTTTGTATATATAAATGTGTATACATGCACATACAAGCCGGTATACACACACATGCACCACAAATAAACTGAGGTTAAAATAACCTCTTGGCACTTAGTACAAAGTACAATCACATTCCTTGTTTCTTAGCCACGTTTTTTAAATTGCAAGCCAATTCTCTTTCCTGCCCTACTGAGTGTTAGATTGGTACACACTCAATTCCAAGTGAGAAACTAAGCCAAGCACTACCAGGACAAATAGTGAGGAACCCGGCTCTCAAGGTCCATTCTCAGCCACCAACCACCTGTGAGACAAACTTGTCCAGCTGGCTAACCCCAGAAATTCCAGAATGTTACACAAACTAAACTGTTCCATATATATTTATACACACCGAAGAGAACTGAACTTGTGTGTACATAGTACATGACAATGAAAGGTTAGGTAACTATACAGTGCATTTCAGAGCATGCAAGTCATGTTCTAGCAACATTGGCCAATTACAATTAACATGTTTGTATCTCACACACAGATTGTTTATGACAAGAATGCAATACTCTCTATAAACGTATGAACACCAAAGTGCGGATATAAAGCTGGTACAATAAGAAATGTACTTACTTACTTATATAAGAGCTTTCCAATGGTCAGATTTCATGCATGGACTGCACTTCCAGATTTGCACATTTCCAAAGAATTGTTTTTGACTATTTTGTCAGCAGCCGCAAAAATATTAAAGCTCTCGGTCAAGTTTATTATTAATTCAAACTGACACACTGCAGTATGATTACAAGTCATAACATGAAAAGATGATTACGAGTTATTACAGGAGTCGAATGTAACTGTATGGCAGCCATGCAAGGCACCCATCTGTCCAACTGCTCATTTTACCAATGCCACCTAGCGAATGGAAGGCTCAGTGGATCACTTGGAGGGTAGCGGGAATCGATCCCACATCCATGCTGATCTTCTTCTCCTAGCGCCCGGAGTGTTGCCATTCACCTAAACTCCCCCCTCCTGCTAGAGCAAAGACTGGGTCATGTCTGCCCACGGATCAATTGCCTGAAGCCAAAGACTTTCCAATAAAATCAACTATGTTTTGCATACAAAGCAGCATTTAAAACACACGTTACTATGAGATTTACAGTTTCTGAGGATGAAATCTTTCATGAACAGAGTATATCAGAGGGTTGGCCAGTCGACCTATCATCCATGTTACCAATACAGACGGAATAATATTAGCAAGTAGTGTCATTACCGGTGATACAATGCATTGCACTGATACAACGGCCAATATCTGTAAGACGTAGCAAATGGACTCTCCTTCTTCTTAGGGTCAAGTCCTTACGAGATGGGAATCTCTGTTAGAGGTTCAGTCCTGATAGACAGCAGACAACCGGGGAGGGGGTCCAGTAGTTCAGTAAGGCATCAGACAGAAGCATAAATACACCACTCAGGACCAAGATAACTACAGAGATAAGAGATTGACCAGCAATTGAAGATGCTGGAGTGTAATCAGAGGGAGCGAGAAAGGACAGACAGACAGAGTCACAGACAGAGAGACACAAACAGAGAGACCGAGACAGAAAGAGACAGAGACAGAGATCCATTAAGAGAAACAGACACTGGATTAGGATGGGCTAGACCACATACTTGCAGATGTAATGCAATTAAAAGGTTCTCCAGTAAGTCAAGTATTTGCTAATGTGGCCCAGAGTCACCTGACTAGAGTCAAAACAATACAGTGTCAATCCAACAACATGCAATAGTAATGGCCAATAGTCCTTTTTACTAATAAGCAATAGCCAATTCATTGTGTACATTTCTGTGTGACTTTGTAAACAATTTTAGTATAGTATTGATAACAGGTTATTTTATTTCTTTCCAGGGCTTTTGGCTTGATAATAATCTATAGTTTTGCATCAGGATTCAAACCTTTAATACAGCATTATGGCCTGGTACTTTAAATAAAGATGGAAGCTAAAAGTATACAAATATATCTATAAATAATTAAATATAAATAATCATTATGTAATATTATATGTGTAATACATTACACAAATATATGTGGTATTATATGTTGTAATACAAAAATGAACTTATACAAGCAAGGTATTTAAAATAAAGATTGGTCATATAAAAATGGGCATAGAGCAGTTGCAAAAATAGATAGGGCCTAGCATTTGTGATGCGCTCTCATATGTTATGGACATTTTTGGAAAATTTATCACTAGTAAAAAAGGACTCGAAACTTACAGTATCTTCTTGGAAGGTTTGCGAGAAACGATGACGAGGATGGACTTCCATCAAAAGTCATATTCCTATTAGCTTCTGCGACGTTTTTGTTGATGTCAGTTGTGGCATTAATTGCAACGACGTCAAAGCACTGATGTGACTTAACCTGACAGGGCATCAATTCCTCTGGAATGTCACTGAGTCTACTTATAACGCTGTGCATTACAGGACCAGCTCTCTTGGGAACAGAATTCTGCTGTACCCTTTGCTGTCGCGATTCACATCCAACAGTGGCGCACGTAGGATTCAGGCCGCTATTATAGGATGTAGAGCTTAAGCTCCCTGCGACAGGTTTACGGTTCAAATCCGCACAGCGACATGAACAGATCTCTCTTGGTATAGAAAGTTTTTCAGAATTAATGAGCTCCAGTCGGTTGGATGAGCTGCCATCAGTCTGATTGCAACAGACGCCGGCGAATTCCCGGTAATCCAGGCCACTCCGGGATTCCCCGCTGTTGCTTTGATAGTCGCTGCTACAGACGTCTCTGTCGCGAATGTTAAAGTCTGTGTCCTTATCTGTGGATGAATGGGACGGTGATTTACTGCAGCAGCCAACAGCAACGGTTTGGCATCCTTTAGGATTCAGCAGATTGCTCCGCTCAAGAGAATCGTCTCCGAGCGTACGTCCGTTTGGAGCGTTAACGTTCGTCAGGGATATTCTCATGGCGGTGTCCGAGCTTGCGATTAAACTCTGGCACACCTTCGTCGCTGGCTTTACGTCTGCCCCAAAAATTGAGTGGAGCTTCAAAATACCTTGTTTGTTACTGAATCTCGTTTTAGCATCTTCAGTCGGCACAGCTGGAGATGGCTGAGATGGTAAATCCTTTGTCAGTTTCGAAGTATCTTTGTTGAGAAATTGCTGCTGTTGCACGCAGCCTGTGGGGCGAATTAAGGTATCACCCGTGGCATTTTTAAAAGATTGAGAAAATAAGTGACTAGCATTATTTGGATGAGTTGCACTTGCATTGTCATGATGAGTATCGATGTCATAGCCACTCCCTGTGGCAACTGGCTCGGTGTTGGCCTTCGCAAGTGAAGTCACAGAGGACTTCTCCTTACGAATCTGTCCTCGGCCACTTAGACGAGCCAAGAAACTCTGCGACCTTGCAAGCAGCGATCCCTTTCTGCAGAACTTTCCATCCACTTCCACGCCACCTCTTCCAGGCTCTTCCACCTCTGTGGATGGTGCGCTCGGTTGCTTCGGGTGAACTGGTTCCTGGCTCGGAAGACTTCTTTCCGGTTTAATTTCTTGGGACTTTGAGGTGGATGCACTCTTTTTCATGCATCCAGCGATAGTCTCGTGGCCCAGTTCTGACCTGACATTTGATTTACTCCTGGAGGAAGATGCCTCATCTGCCTTCAGCCGCTGAAACCTTCGTCCCCTAACTGGTGACGCGGACAAGGTTGCCGTGGTAGATACAGCAGCCACCGAAACAGCAGATCTTGAGGTAGATACCGCAGCCTCCGACACAGAAGATGCCCTGGCATTGACATTATTCGTTGTAACCGTGGATGACTCATTTGGTAAGCTGGATTTGTCAAGACTTTGAATCTGCTTCTGTCGCTGCGACTTCAGTCTCTCCTTCATCAACAAAAGCCTCGACTTTGGCTTCGGAGGACCCGCTGGATCTGTCTTTGCCATGGATGCAGCCATCTCAAATGCACATCAGGCATTATCCGTCTAAACACTACCTGCCTTACAATCAGAAGAAATGAATAAAAACACAGAAAATTAGCTCATGTATCAAGCCAGAGTGCAACATAATCAGAGTCATAGGGAGAAATGATGATGATGATGATGATTATGATGACGAAGATGATGATGATGATGATGATGCTACTGCTGTCGTCGACGACGACGATGATGAATAACCCATTAAATTTGTACTATTGACACCCCACCACACCCCAACATCATGATATAAACATTAGAGTGTCATAATTGAGAATTTGATAAGTTACTGTTGTTGGTGATTCAGTATATATGTGTCATTGCATAATCAATGAAAACCAGCCCAGCTCAGCTGCACAGATATAACTTCAGCCATGAAATAAGTTTGGATGAGCACAGATTGGCCTACTTAAGAAGCCAAATTGCAGAATACATTCTGTAGGAACAGGATATTTGGAAAAGGATACAATACAATACAACCGAAAGTTAATAATACCAATGACAAACAATAGCTCAGAAATGAAGAGAAAGTTTAACAGGCCTATTCACTTTCAGCCATAAAATAAATAATAACAGACAACCAGACTACATATATAGGTTCACTTCATACGTCTTCAAATGCATGTACAAACATTCAACTTTTAAACGGTGACTTGCAGAGGGTATCCTATAACCAAAAACCTTTCCTTGAATATATTATTGCGGTTGATATTGAACCGTTAATCTCACAAGGAACACTATCCTTGATCCTAGAAAAGCATTAAAATTTGCAGCAACTCCTCTGCTCTTCCACTAAAAGTACCAGGCCTACATGCGTTGTCATACACTAAACCATACCAACAAAAAATCAAAAGTATTTAGTTTCAGAACAAACCATCATTAGTAATGCTCAAAACAAGTGAAACTTCTGGTTTGATAAAAGTTGAAATTTAATGAGAAACAAACAAACTTCTTCAAGCCTCATGATTAATCCTTCCATAAATGATCCTGTCCAAGTTAAACAGATTAAGTAACTGTTAAAGACTGATGACACGTTACTCCGTGTTCGTGCTGAGTAGGCCCCTAGTTAGGGTTAATTAGTTCAAACTTTCAAGTTCCTGAAACGCTATCAGTCTTAACCTCAATATGAAACCTATCCATCTTCTACCATTAGTAATCCGCTACTCACCTTCTGTGAATATGAAACTCACCTACTACGCATAGGTGAGTAATTCTGACACACGAGCTAAACTTTGGCGCCTCGCACTGAACTCCCGAAATATGAATGACCAGCCAACAGATCCTCGAGTAATTGCCTATCTGCACGCTGCCCCCACTGCATACGCTCACACAGGCTCAACTGGGCCTGGCCGTACAATTGAGATATATAGGAGGGGGCATAAACGATTTCAACCGCCGTGAGAACGCACTGTCATTCAAACCGAATAACCTATCGAAGCACCGGTCTACCAGGGTACCACTACTCATCTACCAGGGCACCAGCCGCAGCTCATCTACATTGGAACCTCTGCCCAGCGTTTCAATGAAACGGATACTGTATTCTCGTTGCCTCCACCCTCCCCTACCTACCCCACATCCATTTGTAGATCTACTAGGGGATGCCCTCCAGGCAGCGTTATCGACTGCCGGTCATTTACATCGGTCATGTTCAATAAAATGAACCACTCTCGTTATTTAAATCACCCCAGCAGCAGCTGGGTCGGGCGTCCACCCTTGGCCGCTTTTACAGCCTCTGACCATCGTAAATCCTCCGGCAACAACAAGGGTGACCTACTAGGAAGGCAGAAAGGGGCATAAACTATCTCAAATTTGATACAGTTGCCTGGCTTCCTTGTCTGGCTGCGTGTCATTGTCTACCCTATCGTTTGTCCCTCTGCCTTCCTTCCATGTTTTATCAGACAGTTCCCACCTTTGTCTTGGAATTATCGACCCCAGACACAATCGCATCTTGTCATTTACAGCGATCCCATAAAAGGGGAGACCAACAAATCTCCCGATCCTACCCAAACGAGACGGCCTATAATAATTATTAGCATACCAAACAATTTCATATATTAGTTTGCTAATCCAAATTAAAGCATTTGCTACTAAACCTCATACTTAGCCTAAGCCTGTGTGCTACATCTAATTGCAACTCCAAACAAGTGCAGAAAACCTTATGTACACATCATCTTAATAATAAGTCATTTTCATTCTACTGTGATTTCAAAAGTGGCAAAAAATTGCCTAACTGTTATGTTATTTTCTTGCTTGCTTGAGCCACAGGCTTCAAATCTTGTGATGACTAATGCATCACTTACAATCATTCAATCGTCGTTGGCAGATAGACTTTGATTCATTCTATAAAAATTTCAGCTCCCCCAAAAAGTGCTTATAGAATCGCTCAAATTTTCGAATCGGGGAATACGTTCCATTGGCCGCAACAAAACGGCGCGCTGCCTGATTAAACGCAGAGGCGTTGAACTATTTTTAGAGTACACGTTATAGGATACTAGATGGATATCAATTTTTACGGGCTGTATTTTATTTTCTAGTTATTAATGGCATTTAATACCATGCACGGTAGCACTGATTAGTTTGGTATTTGAGTGGCACTATATAAATGTTCAATTACAATACCAAGAATTCAATTTCCTGCTCAATTGCATCAATTACATTATTACATTTAGAAATTAGGCAGATCCCCATATTCCAGCTTTCTTAAATAGATATGACAGAAACTACTTCCACTCCAAGCAAGTGAAAGCAGACTTCCTCTGTTTCCGCTTTCGCAAACACCCATGAAGCACAAAACACACTAAGAGGAGCGTCCTAAAGGTTAATTGGTCACTTCCCATTTTCAAAAATTCACACCCCTCCGTCCATATGTTTGTACGCTGAGCAGCCTGAGCTACGGCAGATGGGACTGTTCACAGCTAATGAGATCCCGGCCACACTATAATTAAGGCAATATCTTTTCCTGCCCCACAGGTCCAAAACAGACAGGATACACACCTACACACACGTACACCCACTTACACACCTACTCACACCTACACACTTACACAAACACAAACCTACACACACAACGCACAAACACCTACACACACGCACGCACGCGCACACACACACAAATAGGCGACCGTGTACACAGACAGACAGGACACACACACACACACACACACACACACACACACACACGCACGCACGCACACACACACACACACACACACACACACACAAACACACACACACACACACACAAACACACACACAGAGGCATAGAGACTGCCTGCCTCTACACGCGTATACCTACGTCTTATACTGTAGATCTGGGCGTGTTGGAGCGCGTAGGTGCCGGTGCAGCAGGAGTCTACAGCTGGTGGTTGTTGGAGCTAGGGTGATGTGCATCAGTTTGCACGCGTGCTTGCCTCGCCCTCCCTGAAACCTAGGCCGACGAGGCTCTGGGTATGAAGTCGTCTTTGTGTCTTCTTTAGCCACTGCTTCTCATTACTGGGGATGACACAAAAGCCCCTGCATGGTGGGCATTGTGTCCTCCTGTCCATACACATTATACAATGACTGCATCACTCAGACAGTATCTAAACTCGGTCCTTATTCTTCGGTGTTCGACAAGGTTGTCTGGCTGTCTTTCTCTGGTCAAACCCAAAACTGGAATTGGTCTTTGTGAAAGAGCTTTTCAGATGCAGGCAGTGGCGTAAATCATGGGGGGGACGACACAGGGGGGACTGTCCCCCAAAGTTTTGACTTAATCCTTTCTGTCTCCCCCAAATCGGGCGCTCGTAGAATCTCCCCCAAAAAGAAGTTATGTATAGATTTTCGCCTCTGGATGCAGTACCCTAAAGGTTTTCATATTTTCTCGTTCTGCTCCTTCGCCTGTGTCGCTTTCGTTCTCTACCCAGGATATTAATTTCTCTTAGCATGCTAACCCATTGGCGGACCCTCCACATTGGCTGCCTCTCCATCTTGGTCGACTGATCTTCTGCATGCTGATCTGATTATGTTTGGTTTTGGTTCGGGGTGTTCGATGGTGCAGTGGTTAGCGTGCTGGACTGTTGATCACGAGGTCGGTGGTTCAAATCCTCGCCAGGGAAGAAATTTGTCTTTGGATTTCTGCTCCATCTGAACCCCTAGCCAAGTCAGCTGTAATGAGTACACTGACCGCACACTGTCGGTGGGAAGATGAGACGGCGACGGAGAGGACCACAGCCCTCATATGCCAAGGCTAAGAAAATGAAGATGCTAACACCTCATACCCATGGCTGCCTCAGGTCTAGTTTAAGGGTCTGCTCTTCTTCTTCTTCTTTGGTTCACCATCAGTTGATGCCTTGTGCATTAGCTATGGTACTGCAGAAATTGCTGATTAATAATATAATAACACTGACATTTCGGAATTTACTTGTCTCCAGCTATGCTTTGTAGCATAATTGCTTAAATTTAAAATTAAATATATTTTAGTATGTTTCAATTCAAAATATTTCAAAACCTGCCCCTTTATCACATAATGCACAGTGGTACTTTTTAAATTGAAACTTTGAGAAATATTCGATACAGTTACTGTTTTAAAATATACTGTAACACCCGAGTTTCCATTATTATAATAGGCCTACTGGCATTTCAAAATTCTTGTATTTTTTGGAAATTCAGAAAGAATGTTATCTGTTAAACTAACTTTTAAAAGTAAAGGTTGAGATTAAGCATTTTTTCCTCATAAAGAACTTATAAGAAGACGAGAGAGCAGGCCCTTATGTTACCCTATCGAGCACCCACTAAAGAATTCATATCAAGTTCAAAACTAAATTCCAGTGCGAAGCCCCTTTGGCGGGATGCTGAAAACTACTGATAGCACAGATCTATAGTTTTGCCCTTATATCCGGAGCAAAAACATTACGAACACATCTCAGATTAGTGAGCTCGGCAGGGTCAAACCAAAATATATGGCCCATAAATATATACATGTAGGACTCAAGACTATGTCTTAATTTACCATTGTGTTATGCAGAATCATCATCACCACCACACTATCACCATCGTCATCATCAGCATCACCACCACCACCAGAACTATCATTTACAATTTATTGTGTCTTACAATTCTGGTGATGTAGAATCATCATAACCACTAGCACCACCACCACCAACACCATCATCATCATCATCATCGTCACCATCACAACCATAGTTGTTAAAAACGGTAAAATCAAAATAAAAAACGGAAAAAAACGTCGTTTTATTGAAAAAAATAAAAAACGGAAAAAAACGAGAAAAAAACGGAAAAGAAAATAATTTGACCTTTCTACATAGCATTTTGAATAACTTAGAAATTCAAATAACTGTTATAAATTTTATTTCCTGTACAGTGCTGTTTATTTCAACTGATGGCACTAAATTGTTACATAAATTAGATGAATCCTTGAAAGGACGGAGATCACGTAAGGGATATCAGACAAAAATTAAATTTAAAAAATAGTAACAGACAGTTAATAAATAAATAAAGTTAAATAAAAAAAATAAAAAACGGAAAAAAACGAGACGAAAAATAAAAAACGAAAAAAACGACGTTTTTTGGGAAAAAATAAAAAACGAAAAAAACGTTTTTTACAACTATGATCACAACAACTATCATCATCATCATCACACCACCACCACCACCACCACCACCACCATCATCATCATCATCATCGTCGTCGTCGTGGTCGTCGTCATCATCGTCACCAACACAACTACCATCATCATCACCACCACCACCATCGTCATCATCATCATAATCACCACCATCATCATCATCACCCATTTGTGAATTGTGATACAAGCTATTTGGACATGGGTGCAATTTAATGATATCAATTCTTTGGTCATGTGTCAAATCTACATAGGCCTATGGACTTTTCCGTGTTTAGTCCAAATCTTGTTATCTATTGGTTTATGTTGCATAGCCCTAGTCGTAAGTTCAGATAGACAAATCACAAGATACTGTGCAAACTCAGTGCACTGGGATCTTAAATGGCAACACCCATTCAAATTGGCAGCAGTTGTGAATGATATCTCACCAAATCAGTTCAGTGAAAAATGCGTATGGTCCAGGCCATATTATACGGTCGCTATTATAGACAAATTTAATTTAGCAACCATTTTCTGCCACGTTATTCACTTGGAACAATTTACATTTACTGCATGGCTAGCCAATAGTTTAGCCTACAGAGCTCTTCGTGTTCGTCGGCATTTCGTATGTATTGTTTACTCTCTAAATCTTAATGAAACGAAGCACATCTCCAGCATGTATGCCTAATCAGATCAGCTGCGCTACAAGCCACCTCGTTCCACACCTTACGAAACCAAAAGTTAGCATCGCTGTCTTCTGTATCTCTTGTCTCTAGACTAAAGCTCGCTGCCGACCCTCAGCTCGAGTCCAGCGGGCATTTTGAAAAATGAGCACGGTCGAGACCATGCAGTCAAACACGGTCGATCGTTGTCGAAAAACCTGTGCATTTACTTGGGCTACGCAGACAAATCGCCGTTGGCCGTATAGAAATTCAAACACCGTGACACAGAACAAATCATAATAAACAGCCAACTCGACCGGTGGAAAGCTGGAAGCAAAATATGCCACCCGAGAATGTTTATCTGCCAATCAGGCGTCAAACAGGTGGTCGCCGGGATAATTGATCGAGAGCTTCGCGCAGCTGCATTGAAAGCTTCGCTGAGACTTGTCTGAACGCAGCAATTCTGTCCGAATTCCGATTAATATGTGTACACTTAAGAGGTATCACCTATATTAGCGAAACGAACAATAAACAATATAGAAATACAAGTTGGAGATGCATATCTTACCAGTTACCGAATTTGGCGCAAAGTCGCTCCGTCATCTTCAACGACGTAAAGACCTTATAAGAGATCGAGTTAAAACTGAAGAGTAAATTGGATAGAGGTAAACATCACCTGGTCAGGTACGAAACTAAGTCTCCGACCCCGCCTCTTATAACGGAAACGCCAAATATTAACGAACAAAAGCATCAAGCAAGACCTTAATTTGACTTTTGTACAATTTAATTATATTGAAACTACAATGTTACACGCTCGTACCGATTCAGTCTTTTTGATCTGTAATTTGTTAAATAATTATTGTGCAAATAACTCAAACGTGATAGACATAGCCTAGAGTTTTAAAATCCTTGTCCATTTTGATTGTGAATGGTATAAATTGGCCATACAAGGATGCCAAATGAAATATTCCTTAAGGGGCCGTCCATAAATGACGTCACGCACCTAGGGGGTAGGGGGTCGGAAATTTGTGACGATGTGTGACATGGGGGTTGGGTCTGAGAGGTGTGACGTCACACCAGGTCTATGTAATTAAATTTAACAATTAACAACAATTTAATTTTAACAATAGCAGAACTTATTGCAAGTATTACATTTTCATTATTTTTTAATATTATTTTATTGTATACGGGCACGATTATTAATCATTTTCTAATTATTTCAATATTTGGTCACCGTTAGATTTGAAAATATGCATGCTCTCTCTATTTGTTCCACGAAAGAACAATTTGCTTTGCCATGAAATTTGGTTTTAGGGGGGGTCAGAGCTTTGTGACGTCATATTTCAAGGGGTGTTACTTTTTTTGACGAAGTGTGACGAGGGGAGGGGTTCAAAATCGGCCAAATTGCGTGACGTCATTTATGGACGGCCCCTAATGACGGAAACACATGGAATTGATAGTTTGAGACTGTGCCAGAATTTCAAGAATGCTGAGAATTGAGAATATATGAAGACAACAGCTATGATGCAAAAATTTTAGTGTTAATTTAAAAGTCACTTTGTAATGTATTGTAATTGAACGTTTGTTGGTGTCGTCTAAGTAACTCTTAGGCCTAAGGTTTTCCTTTTAAAACTATAATGTTAAACTAATTTAATACTGTAGTGCAAGTTGAATGTGAGACAATAAAATGCATCAAGTTCACCCTCCCTGATAAAGACTCTATGAACTTTATTCCAAGAATGTTATATAAAAACATGTACTAATTAACCCACCCATAAGTAGCCATACTGTCAACGGTATTGTTCACCTACAGCGTTTTGCCTGTTTTTTTAATGAAATAAACGAATCTACATACATAGGCCTACATAATAGCCACAGTAGTAGGAATTGCATGCATCACTTGGGAAAAATATGGGGCTGACCATTGACCACCCGTCCAAACTCTTACCATGGGTATGCTTTGGGAAGACCTTTAGCGCGTATCAAACTATGGGAACAATTATATCATGTAGTCTATATTCAGGTTCTCAAAGAGTCAAACTCTGTACCAGTGGGTGGTTTTAACTTCCCACAAATCGCACCCAGTCCTTGCCAGTGATGTGCAGCGAAATGTTAGGAAAGTCGTATTACACATAAAGATCTGTTAACTGTCGATTGTTTTTATACGAGAATCACAGATCAAAGTAATGTTCAAACTGCCACCGCTGGGTCTGGGAACCAGTGCAATTTTCCCCGATGACCAGTTGAGCAGCGTTGGTCAGTTTTATGTCAAGACAAAGTCCACTTCCGACGTTCTTAAATGTTCCAAGAATCTGAGAGACGTCAACAAAGAAAAAGCAGATGCAGATACATAGTACTTCACAAAAGAAACGCTTTCGATGCCTTTTCCAAGAGGAGCTACATAAATATGAATATCGAGGTAAATACGACCAGGTAAGGCAAACGCCTTTTCAGCTTTCCATTCGAGATATTCATTCCTAGTTCCTACACATTTACTAATGGCATGTAGTTTTGTATTGTTTTTAGTAACTTATATAGCCCCGCTTGCAGCAGTGGCCATTCAGTAGCGCTCCTATAGTGCGAGAACCTCGAGAGTAGCAAAAGGTTTGAGGAGGGAAAAGAATGCAGGAAGAGACCCAGTAAGAATGGTAACACGTAAAGAGGAGGGAAGGGCATTCCGTAGGAAGGGCTCAGTTGTAGCAAAAGATCTAGTTTGGGCCACAGCAGTCGTAACTTACGGAACAAAGAGAACATGCCAGTCCAAGGAGCGGAGAGGTCGATGAGAAGCTGCAGAGAGAGAGAGAGAGGGGGGAACGAATGTGATCTCTGAGATATTTCGGAGCAATACCCAAATTGGACTTCAAGGACCAGGACAAGAACTTTAAACTGAATATGAGCTGGGAGAGGAAGCCAGTGCAGTTGATTGACCATAAACGAGGAGACGTGGGTGAATCTAGGGAGGCGAGCAATCAATCTGGCAGCATTGAGAACAGACTGGATAGGGGACAGGCAGACCTTTGGGAGGCCTATAAGAAAAGAATTGCAGTAGTCAATTCTAGAACAGACAAATGCATGGACTATTGAAGACAAGGTGGCTGAGGAGACAGATCTGCAAATGGACCCGAGATGCCGGAGTTCAAAGTAGGAGGAGCATGAGAGGTTAGTGATATGTTCAGAGAAGGTAAGAGAACTGAAAACCATCAAATACATAAGATGCGCAGGAGAAAACACTGGTGTGGAGCTTCAGCTGTAGAGGCATTGTAAAGCACATTAACTACATAGTCCACATTTAGGCCTACTACATCAAATCATACACTGTCCTGAAATAGTGGAGCTACAGAAACGATCAGTTTCACATCAACTTGTCGTGCAGCAGGTTTCAATAATTTCATGAAACTATTTTTGGATGCGAAGACTGTGGTTGCGCAGTTTTCTTAAACGGATCGATATTATTAGTTTTTAAGTTGTGAATGAAGGACGTGTGGTCTAAATACCTTGTCGTGTATCCAGTGTTTGTAGTCTGACTGCTCACAGTTAGTGTCAACCATTACAGTTCGACCTGCTTTATACGGAGATGTCAAGCAGGACTCCTCACGTCTCAGTTCATTTGCACGACTGAGTGAAAATACCTGCAAGCAGTGTAATCAGTGAACTGTAATAATAATGTAATAACAATTACAATAAATTGTTTGTCCGCATATTTAAGCTCCTTGGCTGTTCATCGGTTTAACTTTAACACTTAAATGACGAGAGTATACAATGCAGCTCGCCGTTTAAATGCTAAATAAATAAATAAAAGCATAAATTTCCTTATAGAGAAACTTCTAGCAAGTGAATACAGAACCAGAAATTCAATGCTCTGGAAAAGCATTCATAACGTTTTCAAATGCAGAATGCCAGTCCTTGAAACTGCATAATGTCTGTTCCGAGAGTGAGAAAGTTCTGCTTTCGCTCAATATTTGTTAAAGATTATGGAAATTTCTAAACCCAGTGGGCCAGTAGGCTACCTGATTGGAAGCCGTGATCTCATGACAGGGATAAAGACCAATATCGTACGGAGTCTTCTCATCGTTGTTCAAAGTGTCCAGACACAAATTACTTGATGGATTGTAAACCTGAAATTATAAGCAGAAAGTACAATCCACAAGAAGTAAATGCTTGGTAACCCTAATAGCAGATGAGGATGACAATCCTGAGCTGTTAAATTGTTTCGTCATTCATGGCTATTGCATGCTTTGCCACCTAATGAAGGGCTATCTATTTGGTCACTGACAACCAGGATTGATGACTGAGTTTGAGTTATGTAACCAGCAACTGAAAATTACAAGCTTACAATTCAAAAGTTCTCAAGGTCCAAGGTGGTAGACTTGCTTTTGTTTAACATGTATATTACCGCCCTGTTAGATACAGATCTACCCTAGGCCTGTCGAGTTTACAGAACTTTAATAAATTTAGTCTTAGCAAACTGGTGGATTATGCCACACCTTTCCATAAGCCAAGACATTTTCATCAAGTACAAATTTCTCAGGATAGATGTTGTCCAAGTACCATTTGAACGATTTACAGCCAAGCCTCTGACGCAATGCAACTCTTTCAGAAACATCACCAGCATCTCTGTCCTATGAAAAAGTCAAAAGCACAGAGACTACTTCAACAGCACCGCACACAGGATCTACTTACATGTAAATGCATAATGCAGTATTACACATGATCACTCTTTTTTGTGATTCACAAACCATAGGCCTAACAGAAACCTTAAGAGAATCAATGAGTGACTCTGAGGAAGTGACTAACTTGCGCGTCCAGTGTGTTTTAGACTATTCTTTACGCTGGCGATACCTAGTGTCAGTTTTTACAACCATCCAGAGTCTACCATTGATATAACGATAGCAAACGAACATCTGTATCATCATAATCGTGATGTACTCTACTGCTTGACGTCGTTGTGGTAGACTTTTAATACTTGTTGACCTTCCTCTAAGGGGTCGTCCATTAATTATGTCAACAAAATAGGGGGGCAGGGGGGGTTTGAAAAAGTTTGACAGTTGTTGACAAGGGGAGGGGGAGGGGTGGTTCGGTACAAGTTTGACGTCAAGAAATTTTTCTCCAATAAATCAACACAGACCCTTACAAATGGTAGCGAAAACATTAAGAAATGCTAAAAATGTATAAAGTGCTTAATGTTTATTACTACTAAAAGCTGGTAATAAACTAAACTCGTATATTTTTAAATTCTAGATTGCCCATTTTTATAGTAAAAAATATAAAAACATGATTCTACATGTATTGAGCCATTTTATTTCTTTTTTGTAGGGGGGTTCTGGGATTGTTGACATAATTTTTTAGGGGTCCGTCAATGTTTGACAGTTGTTGACAAGGGGGGAGGGGTCAAAACTGCCTAAAATTTGTTGACATAATTAATGGACGACCCCTAAGGCAGTTTCAAACACTGACACTGTATGCTTCGCCAGCATACAAGAAGACTTGTAAGTCGTAGAGGACGCCATATTGTTATATTCACGGCTCTGAATAAAGAATTTATCACTGTTTAGCCTACATACGAAATGGCCAACTTGTAGCAAAGTATTAGAATGTAACGTAACATAAATACTTGTTTAAAGAGAATTTCCTACCTTAAGATCTGGTCGGAATAAATAGAGAAGCCTCTTATAGTCATCCATCCAAACTTCAGCCACTCGCTTAATGTTCAAACCATGTGTGTCCTTTCCACCTGGAAAAGGGCCATTCCGTAACAACATTTGATTGGAGGAAAACATTATCTATTAAAATGATGCATGAGACAAATTTCTTCTTAGGTCAATCCATGAATGAAAACCTACCATTCTACTCTGTTTTTACCTTTCCTTAATTTCCTTATATCCTCATCTTTTTCCATTATCCATCATCCAGTCCAAGATCATTTTTGATCTTCCTGGGGCTTTCTTCCCTTCAAATCTTCCTTCATGAACTGTCCTCGGGAGCGAATTGTATTGTATTGTATTGTATTTGATCATTTATAAAGCGCTTCTCATAGCATAAGGTTTCAGAAGCGCTCCCAGTGCGAGGTACTCTGAGGAAAAAGGAAGGTTTTAAGGTGAGAGAAAGAGGTAGCTGATGCTATTGGAGAGGATTGTAGAGCGTAGAGAAGGAGGAAGTCGATTCCATAGAGAGGGACCTATGGACACAAGGGATCTGGATTGAGCCATTGTGGTCCTAACACGGGGAACAAAAAGGTCAAGCCGGTAAGAGGATCTGAGAGGACGCTTTGACGTGGCAGAGAGGGGCAGAGAATTTGGTGACAAAGATATTTTGGAGCAAGACCCGGTTGAGATTTGAGCATGAGAATGAGAACTTTAAATTGAATGTGCACGTAGTGTGTGGCCAGTCCAGTTAATTGGTTTCCTTTTTTTTTATCGTGTTGACCATTGAATTCTCCTCTTGCACCAGTTGCAAAACCTTCTCGTTTGTTTTACAGTCCCTCCAGCTGGCAGCTGAATGGACTATGAGTCAATAGCGCGTGAACAACTCATAGTTGTCACAAGGAGTCTGAAAAGCAAGATTGACTTCGCAATCATTTTGGTTATAGACCCAGTGCATTTTTGATTAATTAATTAGACAACCAAATTGAACCAATAGACCACCGTGCCTCTGTTTAGCAGCATATAATTATACGAAAGACGGAAATACGGCAACCTGGAAACTTGTATGGTTGGCCTGCTTGAAATATATGTCCGACACGAGAGCATTGATTAAACTCCAAGGACCCACCACACATCCAAATCTAGACAATTAAAAAAGAAACAATAAAAAAATTGACAATTTAAAAATAGAGTAGGCCTACATCGTTTCTAAGCCTAATCTCTTTTAGAGGTGTAGCTAAAAAGCATAAATTTAATTTAAAAAAATTAAAACTGAAAGGTTTAAAATTCAAAACTATGTTCTTTGGGCTTTGTGCCCTGCGCTTGGCCTTCGAGTGGCGCTTTAGAAGTCCGGAGCTTACGATTAAGATTTCATCAGTTTGAAATAGTTCACCAATCACCATTCTAATCTAATGAGTTCTCTATGCTGCCGTTGTAAAGATGAGTCTCAAGGTTCGACGAGAATGACATTAAAGAATCAACAGAACAACAAGAAGTAGGAAGCATATTCAAAAGCTTTGGACCACCTACTGAGTACTGAGGACACCCGAGAACCCAACACTGTCCACAGTCAGTGTCCAACAATCAAGTGCAGTATTTACCTTGTTATATCGTGTTCAAAACCTCTGCTCTTGCCAAGCAACGTGCAGAGATAAGTCGGCTGATTTAAAGTGAATGTAAAACCCTTATGAACAGTAGGAATAGTTTTATGATACTTTTTCTACTCTCAGTAGATATGGGCTATAATCCCTCACCGTCACGTTATCGTTAAATTAAACAAACGGAACCAATAAAAAGCCCACCTATAGATGTGAATAATATCTACAGCTCTTTTGTGAGGTTCTTAATAGGCCCCATTGGCTTTATTAAGTGTCCTGATACATGCATACATTATTGTGTGGTATCCATCTAGCATTTTCACAACACGGCAAATGAGGTTCCTACCCTGAATGACATTTCTAAGTTTTCACCGCCCCAGAGTTCCATTCCCGGATCATATGCACCCATTTCGTAGAAGAAGTTACGCTCAATGGCAAACAAACCTTCAGCCATTGTTGGAGATCTGAAACGAAGATGTTTAATCATAGGTTCTATACTACTACAACTGCTGCTGCTGCTGCAACTACAACTACTACTTCTACCACCACAACCACCACCACCACCATCACCACCACCACCACTGCTACAACCACTACTGCTGCTACTATAGTAGGCCTAATAATACCGCTGGTACTACTAGTAGTAGTAACCGTGCTAAGGAATTAGATGTCTAAGAATAAGTTTAGAAAGCTTATGAACTGCATCAAAGGTTCAGCCTTCCCTAAGAAACACAAAGTCATAATTATCTGAGGAAAGACATACGACATGTTGGTATAGTTGAATTCCTACCTCACTGGGTCCGATTGTGATTTCCTTCGCTGGGCTTCGCGGTCTGGTAGAGGTCGCCAGGTGAAGTGAAGGTCCCACTTAAATCCTCCAATGATACTTCCAACCGGGTCGTAAGCAAAGGTATTTCCTGATATGAGATCGATCACAGGGCAAGGCACGACTTTTCTGTCCTCGGCTATTCTTGCCAGTAGAGGTTCAAGCCTTTAAAACAAGGCAACATTCATGCTGGACTTTCTGATCGGAAAGCTGTGCACATGCTTGTGAATGTGTTTGGCAATGTGTGTGTCACAGTGTGCTAGCTTGTTATTGACAAACAACTAGTCGCTGTCTGTAGGTTTGTTTAGAACATGTAAACTGGTAATTCACCAATTGTTGAAGGTGTGTCTAGCACTTATAAACAGACAATTTGCTGCTGTTTGCAAGTTTCTCTATAGTTTATATTATGAGCAGACAATTTCATAACGCTGTAGATTACATAAACACATATAAACAAGCCACTTTGCCCGTGTTTATAAGTTTATCTAGCACATATAGGCTACTTTAAACAGAGTACATACCACTTTATTTGGGTTTGTCTAGAACTTAGAAAACACAACTTGCCAATGTTTGCTGGATTATCTGGCACACATAGACAACTTGTCAGTGCATGTAGAGTTGTCTAGCGTAGGCTATACAAACACACAGACTCACCACTGTTTGTTGACTTCGCAGTGAGCATCTATAAATACGAGGACATCACCAGTTGCTGCATCTGCTCCCATCAGTTTGGCTCGAATCAGTCCAAGTCTTTTGGCAGACCTCAGGATTCGGACAATTCCATCCGGCCATGTTCTGTCAACCGTCTCTTGCAATTCCATCTTCAGTTCAGCTGTTCAGCATGGCACATCATTGTCAACTTCATCGTCATCCTCTTTTTCTTCGTCATCATCATCATCACTATCACCTTCATCAACGTCTTCATCATCATCATCATCATCATCATCATCATCATCTTCATCTTCATCATAATCATCATCTTGTTCTTTCTTCTCCTCATCATCATCATCATCATCATCATCATCATCATCATCAACTCCCGATGCCAGTCATTTTGGCGGCGATGGATGTAAGATACATTCCGAACTATTTAATTACAATGGCCAATAATATTATAAGCATGTTCCTTGCTTACACTCTTACATGCACAATTCAACCGCGCTTCTCAGACAGACTGACAGTTTTACACTATCATCAATTGTTGCCTTGTGAAGTATGATAGTAGCAGTCAGCAGAGTACATTACAAGTAACGTTGGCAGTTATTGCAATTTTAAGTACCACAATTTCTATAGCATCGCAAGTAACCAGCTATTTCTAGGATGATTTACACACACTGACTACTGTTAGCGCAAATGCTAATGCTCGTATTGTGAGTCCAACTTACTTTGAAACAGTTACCTGGTGCGGTTGCACAATAATAAAAAAAAGTCCACTTCTGATATTACCATTGACCAATATCTTTCAACACGTCTAATCCGAAACGCAGATTCATCAATGGTCAGGTAAGGTCGTTAAATACGAAGTTATTACCAAATGCATTATTATCATCGCAAGTATGAGTGCTTTCTTAGAACAGTGATATAAATATGCCTACCCATGCGCCATCAGTTGAGGCCTAGTGCATTATAATCCGGAGCTATAGAAATTTCTAAGTAATAATAATACCTGCGACAACAAGATACAGTATAATTATATGATACCATCTACATTTCTGCAGCAAATTCACAAGAATAAGAACTTACGTCTATCGCTAAAGTCATCCACAAGAATGACCTCATGTAGACAATCTGGGGGTGAACGATTAACAACACTGTGCACTGTTCTAAGCAGCGCTGACGGTGCTTCATTGCAAAACACTATGACAACGCTGGCTTTAGGAAGGCTCTTAGGATATCGCAGTTCCTGACACCTTCAAAATTCAACATAAGTATGTAAATCAATATCAATTGACCTACTGATGTAGCATTCATTATTGCTTTATTGATATTGATTTATTATTGTTATTACGATATTATTATTATTATTATTAATTTTTGATTATTATTGTTTATTATTATTATTATTATTATTATTATTATCATCATCATCATCATCATCATCATCATCAGCAGCAGCAGTAGTAGTAGCAACAGTAGTTTACGATACTCATTTATTATTAATTGACCATTATGCTGAGGTACAAAGTACGTCACACCCGCTTTTAAGTGACACTATACATGTCACTTCAATTACCACTCTTTAATAAGGGTGTGCCCTAAATGAAGCTGTGTTCTCAACGTGGATTTTGGATCAATGTTCCCTTGTTATAATCAGAAGTTGCATCATTTGAATGACCAGATTCAAGCCCTTGCTGGGATGTACATTGTTAATCAGGAATGGCCATGTCGAGCTCTTTCTTGGAATATTTGCAATTAGTCAGTTAGCGAGTGCATTCCATGCACGCATTACCATTAATAAACGTCAAGTAACCCGTGAGACCCTTGTCTGGAATATTATGGTTATGTTACTTAGATCCGTCCAAATATTTTAATAAACTCACCCGTCCTTACTCGTGTCTGGAATCTCTCTGTCCAGTGCCACTTTTTTGCTGGCAATGACATTGAAGCTCTCTTTAGTGAACCTTAGTTTGGCCTCGGCATCTTCGTTTTCTATCAAGATGACACCTTTTCCCATCTCTCCAGGTCCATCAGGATTACTAGGTCTCACCTGGCTGGCATTAAACCTCTTCCATCGATACTCCATCACATCTTCCCGAAGCATAACTTTTCCAAATGGTGTTGGAAGTGCCTTTATCTCCACTTCATAACCTTCTTCTAACCTGGAACTCTGGATGAAGGAGCTATGATTTCCCGATTGCATTTTGTGAAGCCTTGGAAAGTTTGACATGTATCCGTTCTCCTTTAGCATAAAAGCAGAGTAGTACACGAGGAGAATCATGAAGAGCGCAAAACCAGTCAGTCCTATCTTTCGTCGATATCGACGATGTAAACTCTTGAACCACTGCAGAATCATGGCTTTTGAACGATAGGTTCCACCAATGAAAACTTGCCAGGTTCTGCACTCTCAAGATTCTCTAAGAAAATCCTACACCCGTGTTCACTGTGTGGCTGTTTCTGTGCTAAAAGTTAATGATCGGTCCACGACTGCCTTACAACAGCTCTACGAGAAAACCGTGAAGAACTGTAGAATCTAAGAAAACTTGAATAGCTTAAGTAGTAAAACTGCAAATAAATAATTAAAGCTTTATTCACCAACGATAACTTATGACGACGGTCTCTAAACTAAAGCTGGAAAGTGTTATTTCTTACTAATTGTAACTTAAATGATTCATTGCCGTTTGACAGAATAATTTCCAAATAGCAGAAGAAACGCTTATAACTAAGTCACTCTGTTCTCAACTAACAACTGTCGTGAAAACCATGGCACAGCATGGAGTAAATCGCCTCATTCAGAACTATCCATTACAGAAGGCCATGGCATCGTGGCTACGCAAAGACTCTGATGTACGCCAAATGGCAGCTGCATCCTCTACTGCAGAAATCCAGTCATAATGGTTCAACAGATGGCACGTATCGACGGATTAACTGCAGACTGATGTTTACAATTATTAGTATAACATGAAAGGGCATAGGCACGAATTGAATATCAATATCTTCTCCACCTAGCTCATAGGCTACAGATTTCTAAAGCCTGAAAGAGGTATGCATGGGCGTAGCCAGAAAAAATTTCGGAGGGGTTTTAAGATTTCCGGGGGGTTCCATTGAAAATCGTCGCAAAAGTCCAGGTTTTTGTATTTTGCATGTAATAGCATATGAAATTTTTTCGGAAACTTATTTGAGGGGGGTTGAACCCGTAACCCCCTCCCCCAAATACGCCCCACACAGTAATCTTCTCAAGGGGAAGCACAAACTCGTGCACGATCTCTGCATTCTACTTCTAGCGTACGCGTTTCGTGCCAAGCCAGTTGCAAGCGTTATCAGCAGCGAGACGAAGAGCCAATTGAGTCCACAACTGAGACGTGTTTGTGGACAGACATCGACACAGTCTGCACTGTGCCACAGCTGCCGACCAGATCGATGTCTGTACTAGGGGCCTTGAGCAAGTCCTTCGCGCACAATTGCTCTGCAATATAATTGCTTCTGCGCCGCCGAGGCGTGTGGCACTTCTGAGCTTGAGGCAACCTTAGAAAGAAGGGCGATATCAAAGATCAGTTGTATTGTATTGTATTGTATTGTATTGTATTTGATGAGATTGTCTGCACAGAAACACTGCCCTGTCCAAAATCGATTCAATGCAGTCCAGAGTTGTTGAGGCAGTTTGGAACCTGATGGACGAGCAGTTGCGGAGTTACTCGACCGGTGGAAAGGTGGTAGCAAAATATGCCACCCGAGAATGTTTATCTGCCATTCAGGCGTCAAACAGGTGATCGTCTAGATAATTGATCGGGCGCGCGCCTCCATGAAGACGGCTTCGATAAGACATGTCTGAACCACAGATAGGCCTATAATTGTCTGAACGCAGCAATTCGTTGCGATCTCCGATTTTTCTACGCCTAAGAGGTATATTAGCGAAACCAACAATACAGAATACCGAAATACAAGTCTGAGATTTAAGTCCTACTAGGCCTACCAGATAGCTGTCGAATTTGGTGCAATGACGCTCCGTCATTTTGAACGACGTAAAGATCTTAGATCGAGTTAAAAGTTAAAACTGAAGAGTAAATTGTGTCGAGGCAGGCAACCGTAATCGAAAACTTGCAATTTCTACAGCGACCACAGAAGCCAAGTCGCGGAACCAGCCTATAAACAGCACCTGGTCAGGTACGAAACTAGCCTCTTTAATAATGGAAAGTCCAAATATTAATGAACAAAAGCATCAAGCAAAATTTTAATTTGACTTTCGTAAAATTTAATTATACTCAAACTAAGAGATCTATGTTGCTGGTTTGTACCGTTTCAGTCTTTTTGATATTCGCTTTGTTAAATAATTACAAATAACACAAACACGAAATAGACAGAGTTTAATATCTTTGTCCGGTTCAAGTATGATTGGTACAAAGTGGCCATAAAGGGATCCTAAATGAAATATTCCTTAATAAAGGCAACACATGGAATTCGAGACTATGCCTGAATTTCTAGAATTCTGAGCATCATAGGCTATGAAAACAAAAGATATGATGCAAACATTCAGTGTTTATCTAGAAGTCGTTATGTAATGTATTGCAGCTGAACAACCGCCAAAAGCAACTCTTTGTGGCGCACCTTTTTAAAATATAATATTAGCCTAATTTAATACAATTAATTGCAACAGAGCGTCGATTGTGAATGTGCTGTAAGGCTGTAGGCCTATGCAGGTAGGCCTACACGAGACAACATCCAAAGTAGTAGGAATTGAATGCATTACCTGGAGAAAATATGGGTCTGACCAGTGACCACCCGTTCAAACTTATCATGAGTATGCTTTGGGAAGACCTTTAGCACATAAAAAACTCTACGGGTACATTTATATACAGCAGGGTCTCAAACTCTGAACCCGTGGGTGGAATTAACTCCCCACAAATCGCACCCAGTCCTTAAATTGCAAGTGATGAGCAGCGAAATGTTAAGAAAGTCGTATATTATAGATAAAGATTTGTTAATTGTCAATTGTTTTTATACGAGAATCACAGATCAAAGTACTGTTCAAACTGCCACCGCTGGGTCTGGGAACCAGTGCAATTTGTCGCGATGACCAGTTGAGCAACGTTGGTCAATTTTACGTCCATACAAAGTCCACTTCCGTCGTTCTTAAATGTTCCGAGAATCTGAGAGACGTCAACAAAGAAAAACAGTTGCAGATTACATAGGCCTAGTACTACACAAAAGAAGCGCTTTCGATGCCTTATCCAAGAGGAGCTACATAAATATGAATATCAGATAACTATGGCAAAGTAAGCCAAACACATTTCAGCATACCAACCAGGATACTCATTACCACACATTAGTGACATTACTAACTACATGAAGTCTTTAAAGCACATTAACTACATAGTCCACATTAAGGTCTACTGTATACAACATATTACGCACTGTACTTAGATAGTGGAGCTACAAAAACGATAAGTTTCACATCAAATTGTCATGCAGTAGATTTCAATAATTTCATTAAACTATTTTTCGATGTGAAGAATGTGACTGCCTAGTTTTCTTAAACGGATCAATATTATTGGCTTCTAAGCTGTTAATGAAGGATGTGTGGTCGCAATACCTTATCGTGCTTCCATTGTCTGTAGTCTGAAGGGGCGCAGTCAGGGTCAACCATCACAGTTCGACCTACTTTATGCGAAGATGACAAACAGGACTCCTCGCGTCTCAGCTCATACGCACGACTGAGTGAAAATACCTGCAAGCAGTGTAGGCCTAATCAGTGAATTGTGGTAATCATGTAATAACATCTAAATATATGTAAATATGTACGGTAATAATAATGCTGAAGTAGAATCGTTCCTTTTACCGCACTCTTCCTTGACCATACAGTCCGACCTATCTCGCCACAATACTGAATTTTTTATTGTAACTGTAACTTTAACTGAAAGTTTATAAAGCACTACTTCAACAGAAACTGTCAAATAAAACACAAAACCCCAATTGAACATTAATCTGTTTTTAAGCACTTATGAAAAAAGAAGCAGATTCCTTATCTGCCCATGCATATACTGTTTCTACTTCTTCTTACATGCATCACACCCTCCACTGGCTTCCCCTCCGGCATCGTATCCTGTATCGGCTTTGCTCTCTTGTCTGGCAATGTGTCTTGGGTTCAGCTCCTCGCTATCTACGCTCCATCTTTACTCTATCTTCTTCTCTCACAGGTCGCTCAGCCCTCCGTTTAATCTTCTGGGGTGACTTTTGGTCCCTTTTGCCCGCACTGCTACTAAGCAGCGCCGAGCATTCTCTATCGTTGAGCATTCTCTATCGTTGGTCCAACAACGTGGAATGACTTACCATTCTTCCTTCGCTCATCCCCTCGTACTCATTCTACTTCCTTCTATTGTTAAACTGAAGACTTTTCTCTATGATCGGGCCTGGCTCATGGAGCGCCTCTGAGTAGAACCCTTGAAGAGGCGCTATATAAATCGATTGATTGATTGATTGATATAGGTCTATTTATGTAGGCCTATGGACCTAGATGGATAAACTTGTGGAAATATGTCTGAGGCAATCATGTTTGGCTCATACCAATGACTGCACACTCTTCCAGGTCTTTCTTTGCCACTTTTTCGATTAGAGTATACAATGTAACTCGTCGTTAAAGTGCTAAATTACAAAAATTAATATTCATCAATTGCTTTATAAAGAAACTTTTAGTCACTGAATACATAACATGTTAATCAGTGCTGTGGAAAAGCAGTCAAAACGTTTTCAAATGCAGAATGTCAGTCCTGTTCCAAGAGGGTTTAGCTCTGGTCAGTTTTCGAACAACATGACTGTAAACATGTAAAGGATTATGGAAATTGTTAAACCCAGTACCTGACTGAGAGACGTGACCTCATGGCAGGGATAAAGACCAATATTGTACGCAGTCTTCTCATCGTTGTTCAATGTGTCCAGACATAAATTACTTGATGGATTGTAGACCTGAAATTATTAGCAGAAAGTACAATCTACAAGAAGTAAATGCTTAGTAACCCTAGAACCAGAGTGATTTAATTTAAATTTAATTCGTGACCATTGCATGGTTTGCAACCTAAAGAAAGGCTATCTGCTTTGTCAATGACAACTAGGATTGCTTATTGAGCTTGTGTCATGTAACGAGCCCACAGAAAAGTACAAGCTTAGAAATCAAATCTTCTCCAGGCCTAAGGATGTTAGACTTGCTTTGTTGGACCTGTTTATGCGCTCTCTTAGGCCTAGATAGAGATCTATCTTACG
Organism: Aporrectodea caliginosa; assembly: GCA_020284085.1. Classification (NCBI taxonomy): domain Eukaryota; kingdom Metazoa; phylum Annelida; class Clitellata; order Crassiclitellata; family Lumbricidae; genus Aporrectodea; species Aporrectodea caliginosa. The sequence goes on along the minus strand of JACEVL010000249.1, from coordinate 385,522 downwards.
CCTGTTGAGTTTACAGAATTTCAGTCTAAGCAAACGTAGATTTATAGACACCTTTCCATAAGCCAAGACGTTTTCATCAATTACGAATTTCTCAGGGTAGATGTTGTCCAAGTACCATTTGAACGATTTACAGCCAAGCCTCTGACGCAGTGCAACTCTTTCAGAAACATCGCCAGCATCGCTGTCCTACGAGAAAGCCAAAAGCACAGACTAACAACAGCACCGTACACAGGATCTACTTAAATACATTATGCAGTATTACACGTGATCACCTTTTGTGATTCACATACCATAACAGAAACCTTTTAAAGAGAATCAATGAGGGATTCTGAGGAAGCGACTCAATTACGCTTCCAATATGTTTTACTCTGCGCTGGTGACACCTAGTGTCGGGATTTACAACCGTCCACAGTCTCCTATTATTACAACGGTAGCAAACGAACACCTGCATCAGCATCTGGGGGCGTGACGTCATTTATGGACGGCCCCTTAAGATTTATGTCTTCTGTCATTTGTGTTCTTGTGAATTGTTTCAGTTGCATAATTGTACACTGTAACCGGTTGCGGTTTGTCAATCGGATTCTTTCAATAAACGAAAATATTATTATCAGCATTCAGCATCATCGTCATGTACTTCTTGACGTCGCTTACTTTTAATACTTGCTGTCCTTCCTCTATTATAAGGCAGTTGCAAACACATGGGCGTCCGGAAGAGGAAAATGGGCATTTGCTCCCTGGATTTGGCACATATTTAAACAAATTCTGTTATCATCTTAGTTTTTAACAATGAATGGCTCTGATTTTTCCACAATTTTATTTTTTATCCAAACTAGTCAAGACAGCATTGAAACTTCTAACAGGTTTTTGCTTGATATAAACGCTCAGATATAGCTTAAAACGGATCCCAGACTGCTAAAACAGGCTCCATATTATGTCAAATGCTTCCAAAAGCGCTGGCGGCTGTTGGAATCCGCGCCAGATCCCTAATCGCGGGAGCGAGCGCTGAGGGTGAGGTGATATTATGTTGCTTTCGGCACCCTTGTTCGTCCCCGTGCCAATAATTCAAAACTTTGCCCTTAACATTTTGTTCTCCCCCCCCTAAAAAATTCCTGCAGATGCCCATGTGCAAACATTGACACTGCATATGTTGCCAGCATGCAAAAAGTCTTCTGGAGGACATGCCATTCTTTCATTTCCACGAGCCCTCCACTGGTTTCTCTGAATAAAAGAATTTACCAGTGTTTAGTAAAGAAATGACCAGATTTTGGTAGAGTAGGCCCTATTAGGGTGCAACGTAAGATAAATACTTGTTTAAAAAGGAGAATTTCCTACCTTAAGATCTGGTCGGAATAAATAGAGAAGTCGCTTATAGTCATCCATCCACACTTCAGCCACTCGCTTACTGTTCAAGCCATGTGTGTCCTTTCTACCTGGAAAACGGCCATTTGCGTAACAAAGTTTGATAGAAGGAAAAACGTTATGGTGGTATAACAAGAATTTGAAATATTTTCCACTGGCATCACATTTGAACAAAGTCTTCTGCATGCATAGTTATAGTTACTTGGAACCGAAGGAATTTCCACTTGATTCAATAGCAAAATCTCAGTTTTACAGTGAATAATTTCAACATAACTTGCAATGGAGTTCCAGTCAGCTGGTGTAACTGCTGTGAACTTCATGTGGCTCTTTTCTTCCTCAACAGCGCTCGTGAATTAGCTGATGTTCTGCGCTTCGCTTTCGAGTGACGGTTTAGAAGTTTGGAGCTTACGGTAACGATTATGGTCTTTAATGCAACAACGACCTGGAGCTCCGAACATTGAGTTCAGTGTCAACTCTGAATAGGACTGCATTGGTTGGGCTCTACGTGTGTGTGAGGGCCTGCCAGTGTGGTGCCTTCCAGTTATTCGAGTATTAATAACTTACATATGAACTTGTTCTCTATGAACCCTAACCAGTGAGTTATTTTTTAATGGCACTGTTTCATAATACATATGATTAACGTCGCCCTACTCCTTTACCAGGCTTGGGACTGGCACTGCCAGAGTACGAGTAGTGGCTGAGTGATTGATTTATTTATACATGTGCAAGGTCTTTATCTTTTAATCGGATGCAAGAGACAAGTTTCTTCTTCTTCAGTGATCTGCCTGTAGGCAGGTCCAGGAATTAGACGACGACATTCTTCTATTTTTTTACCTTTTCCTTAATTTCTTTATATACTTGTCCTTTTATCTTTAACCATCATGCAGTCCAGCATCTTATTTTGTTAATGGTTTTCCCCGGGGGCTGAGGCTTTCTTCCTTCAATCACTGTCGTCGGGAGCGAATTTCAACCTAGTACGTAGCTAATCCAGTTAATTTGTATCCTCCTTTTGCTGACAGTTCACATCTCTTCTTGCACCAGTTGCAACACCTATTCGTTTGTTTTATAGTCCCTCCAGCTGGAGTGCCGGACTAGTGAGAAAAATGCGCGGAAAGAACTTGTAGTTGTTAAACAGAGTCTGCATAGCGACAGTGGCGGCGCCAGAGGAGGGATAGGGGGCTTAGCCCCCCCTAACTGCGACTCAGCCCCCGAAAAGTGGGAAATCACAGCAAATCACCGGGAGGAGAGGACAAAAGGGAAGGGCTTGGAGCTTTAAACCCCCCCAACCTGAAATCCTGGCGCCTCCACTGCATAGCGAGCTTGACTCCACAATCATTTTGCTTACAGACTCAATGCACTTTAATTACTTAATTAGACAGCTAGTGTCTGTGTCCTGTTTAACAGTAGTTAGGAAAGACAGCAACCTGGAAACGTGTATGGATGGCCTGGTCGAAATATGTGTCCGACTCGAGAGCATGGAATAAACTCCAGGGACCCACCACACATCCACGTCTAGACAATTAAAAAATAAACAGTTAAAAAACAGACAATTCAAGAAAACAGTGTGTCGTTACTAAGCCTAATCTCTTTCAAAAGTTTGGCTAAAAATCTACAAATGTTATTAAAACTAAGAAAGGTTTAAAATTCAAACTATGTTCTTTGAGAATACACCCAGCATCATAGTTGTAAAAAGCGTTTTTCTGTTTTTCATTCTTGTCCAAAAGGTGGTTTTGGATTTTTATTTTTCGTCACGTTTTTTCCGTTTTTTATTTTTTATGTAACTTTATTTATTTAGTCTTCTGTCTGTTATTATTTGTTTAATTTTATTTTTGTCTGATATCCCTTACATTGTCTCCCTCTCTTCAAGGATTCATCTAGTTTAAGTCACTATTTAGTGTCATCAGTTGAGAAATAAACAGCACAGTACAGGAAATACAATTTATAAAAGTTATTTGAATTTCTAAGTTATCAAAAATGCGAAATGTTGTCTTTGTACACAGTAATGTCTGATTAACTGATAAACTGACTGATATTACTCCATATTAAGTTCTTATATAAGTCATAATTGTAAGTACAATTTTTAATTAGGTATACTCTATACTTACAAAGTTTACTTTTTTATAATTATTTGTTTATGTCAGCATGGACCTATGTGGACTTATGTATACAATTTAAATTTGAAAAGATTTCAATATTTTTTAATTTCTCAATTTCTTATTAAACCAAACTTATGAAAAAGAAAATAATTGTTGAAGATTAATGTTACTTGGTATTTACTAATAAAGGTAGGCCTATGTTATTTGCTAATTAAAATTAAATTGTGTAAACAAGGTTTTTAATTTTAAAATGCAGTAAAAGATGTAGCAAAGTCAAATTATTTTCTTTATCGTTTTTTTACCGTTTTTTTCCGTTTTTTATTTTGATTTGATCGTTTTTAACAACTATGCCCAGCATCTCATGTTACGTATCGTAGTTTGTCGCAGGCCATTTTGGATAGCTGTCTTTTACATTTGGGCTTCGCCTTAACTGTAGCTGAGCTCACATGACTGTGGGCTAAAGTTGTCATGTTCATGGTGCTTCAGTCATGAACATGCCACAGAGGCAAAAATTCAGGAGGTTGACACATCCATTGTCAAGGGACTTCATCAGTTTGAATGGATCACCCTTCTAATCTAATCTAATCTAATCTCATCTAATCTAATCTAATCTCATCTAATCTAATCTAATCTCATCTCATCTAATCTAATCTCATCTAATCTAATCTAATCTCATCTAATCTAATCTAATCTCATCTAATCTAATCTAATCTCATCTAATCTAATCTAATCTCATCTAATCTAATCTAATCTCATCTAATGACTTCTATGCTGCCGTTATAAAGACGAGTTTTAAGTTTCTACCTGAATGACTTTAAAGAACACACAGAACAACAAGAACTAGGAAGCATGTTGAAATGCTTTGGACCATCTACTGAGCACTGAGGACATCCGAGAACCCATGCACTGTCCACAGTCAGTGTCCAACAATCAAGTGCAGAATTTACTTGTTATATCGTGTTCAATACAACAAGCAAGGTGCAGAGATAAGTCGGCTGATTTAAAATTAATGTAAAACCTTTTGAACAGTAAGAACGGTTATATCTACTATCAGTATATATGGGTTATAATCCCTCACTTTACCACTTCCTTGAATCAGCTGAACCAATAAAAAGCCCGACTATTGACTTGATTTTTATAATATCTGCAGAACCTTTGTGAGGATCTTAAAATGTGCAATATTAAGTGGACCTCATACATCCATGCATACATTAAAGTGTGGTATTCATGTAGCATTTTCACAACACTGCCAATGAGGCACCTACCCTGAATGACATTTCTAAGTTTTCACCGCCCCAGAGATCCATTCCCGGATCATATGCACCCATTTCGTAGAAGAAGTTGCGCTCAATGGCAAACAACCCTCCAGCCATTGTTGGAGATCTGAAACAAAGATGTTCAATCAAAGGTTGTAGTAGTAGTAGTACTAGTAGTAGTAGTAGTAGTAGTAGTAGTAGTAGTAGTAGTAGTAGTAGTAGTAGTAGTAGTAGTAGTAGTAGTAGTAGTAGTAGTAGTAGTAGTAGTAGTAGTAGTAGTAGTAGTAGTATAGTAGTAGTAGTAGTAGTAGTAGTAGTAGTAGTAGTAGTAGTAGTAGTAGTAGTAGTAGTAGTAGTAGTAGTAGTAGTAGTAGTAGTAGTAGTAGTAGTAGTAGTAGTAGTAGTAGTAGTAGTAGTAGTAGTAGTAGTAGTAGTAGTAGTAGTAGTAGTAGTAGTAGTAGTAGTAGTAGTAGTAGTAGTAGTAGTAATACTACTAGCTACTAGTAGTAGTATTAACAGTGCTAACTAATAGTTAGAATTAGATTAGATCTAAGAATAAGTTTAGAAAGCTTATGAACTGCATCAAAGGTTCAGCCTTCCCTAAGAATTACTAAGACATCTCTGAGTAAAGACGTATGGTACAGTTGAATTAATACCTCACAGGGTCCGTTTGTGATTTCCTTCGCTGGGTTTCTCGGTCCGAAAGAGATCGCCAAATGAAATGAAGACCCCACGTAAATCCGCCCATATTACTTTTAACCGGGTAGTAAGCAAGGGTTTGTGCTGCTATAAGATCGATCACAGGGCAAGTCACGACTTTTCTGTCCTCGGCTATTCTTGCCAGTAGAGGTTCAAGCCTTTAAAACAATACAACATTCATGATGGAGTTTCTAATTGAAAAGCTGCCCGCATGAATGTAAATAAAACAAGCAACTTTTCTCATGTTTATAAGTTTATCTAGCACAAATACTTTAAACAGACAACATTCCACTGTTTGTGGATTTGTCAAGATTCTACAACTTATACACAGACAACCTGCGAATATTTGCTGGTTTATCTAGCACACATAGAAACTTGCCAGTGCCTGTAAGTTTGTCTAGCAGCCAATAACCGGGACGTCATTCGGGTGGGGGAGGACATCACCAGTTGCTGAATCTGCCCCCTGCATTGATGGAAACATCACCTATTTATATGTACGTCAGTGCGTTTGATGAAATAATATATCCTTATTCATCACTAGGAGTCTTGGACAGTAGAAAATCATACATCGTAAGAATTAAATAAGAACAAGAACAAAACCTCTTAGATCATTTAGCCACAGTTTTGCACACATTGTAGACTAAACACAAAACTTAATAAGTTCGTCAAGTTTTGCCTCCCTCCCCGCACCCTGAAATTTTTGTTTGTCCCCCTGAAAAAAGTGAATTGACGTCCCTGACCTATAAACAGGCAAACTGACCAGTGTTTGTTGGCTTCGCAGTGAGCATCTATAAATACGAGGACATCACCAGTTGCTGCATCTGCACCCATCAGCTTGGCTCGAATCAGCCCAATTCTTTTGGCAGACCTCAGGATTCGGACAATTCCATCCGGCCAGGTTCTGTCAACCGTCTCTTGCAATTCCATCTTCAGTTCAGCTGTTCAGCATGGCACATCATCATCATTGTCAAGTTCATCATCATTTTCATCATCACCAGCATCATCATCATCGTCTTCATCATTGTCGTCGTCTTTATCATCCTCCTCCTCATCATCATCATCGTCGTCGTCTTTATCATCATCATCATCATCATCATCATCATCATCATCATCATCGTCATCATCATCATCATCATCATCATCATCATCATCATCAACAACAACAACATCATCATCATCAGCATCAGCATCATCATCATCATCATCATCATCATCATCATCATCATCATTATCATAATCAGTTCCTGACGCCAGCCATTTGGCGGCGATGGGAGTAAGGCACATACCGAACTATTTAATTAGAATGGGCAATTACAAGCATGCTCGTTGCTTACGCTCTTACAAGCATTAATCTTTCAGCTTGGCTTCTCCGACCGACTGTCAGCTTTACACTCATTAATTGCTGCCTGGTGAAGTATGATAACTGCAAAGCGGTAGTCAGCAGAGTAGATTACAAGTAACGTTGACACGTAATGTAATTGTAATGGTAATTGTAATTACGAAAATTTCCATAGCATCGTCAATAGCGAGCTATTTCTAGGATGCCTTACGAACACTGTCTGCTGTCCGAGCAAAGGCTAATGCTCGTATTGTGAGACAGTTACCTGGTGTAGATGGACAAGTAAAATGTCAATTTGTGACGTTTGGTATCACGAATAGCTTTCAACATCTCGAATTTTTCGAAGCTCTGATTCATCAGTGGTCAGGCCGCTTAATGCGAAGTTGTTACCACAATTATTGTTATCACAATTTTGAGTGGTTTCTTAGAAGATATAATTATATATTGATATAAATACCTCTATTTCTAGCTATATTCGTTCTGCACTGGCTGTCCCTTAAGCAGCGAATCTCGTGAAGGATAGCAGCCTTCCTTGCCTACTAGGCCTCGTTCCTGCTCACCTCCGAGAGCTGTGTAGCCCTGCTTCAAGTGCTGGAGGTTCTTGCTCCCTCCGCTCGGCTGGGCAGGATCTGCGCTCTGTTCCCTTCGCCCGTACCTCCATCAGGCAGAACCTTTCCTTCTCGGTGGTGGGCCATTCGACCTGGAATGGCTTTTTTTGACACTCCGCCTGCCTCATAGAACCTTATCTCTGATATTTTTTCTCTCATCTTAAGACTGTCCTATTCGGCCGCGCTGGGGTTGGGAGCGCCTCTGAGTAGCTCCCTTGAAGGGGTGTTATATAAATTCTCGAAACGAATGAATGAATGAAATACCCATGCGCCATCGGTTGACGCCTTGTGCACTGTAACACGTCGCTATAGAAGTCTCTATTTAATAACAATACTCACAGCAATAAGATACACTATAATGACTATATGATACCTGATGCATATTTATAAAATAGAATTCGTCAGATATGACAGTCATGCAGTCATTTCTGCAGCACATTCATAAGATTAAGAACTTACGTCTATCACTAAAGTCATCCACAAGAATGACCTCATGTAGACAATCTGGCGGTGAACGATTAACAACACTGTGTACTGTTCTAAGCAACGCTGATGGTGCTTCGTTGCAAAACACTATGACGACGCTGGCTTTAGGAAGGCTTTTAGGATATCGCAGTTCCTGACACCTTCAAAATTCAACACATATTTTTGTTAAATGCCTACGAATGCATGTTAATCAATATCAATTGACATAGGCTACTGATAGCTTGTAGGATTTATTATTGATTTATTGATGTCGATTTATTATTACGATAGTATCATCATTATGATATTTATTAATATTATTAATACGATATTGATTTATAACTATTAATTTTCCATTGTGCTTTAGTACCGAGCACAGCACACTAGAGCAGAGAGCCTTTTAAGTGATATTAAACAAAATTGTTTGCTACAAAAACATGTACAACAGCATAAAAAACCTTGATGTCACTTCAATTACCCCGCTTTAATAAGGGTGGGCTCTAAATGAAGTCTGTTGTATTCTGAACGTGGATTATTGGATCCATGCTCCCTTGCAATATCAGTATTTGCATCATTATGAAACATGTTATAATTATATGGAATCTTTTGTTCTGGGAAGGCCGCGTCAATCTTATCTTGGAGTATCTTGCAAGTAGTAAGTTAACGAGTGAATACCATGCATGCATTACCATTATCGTTATTATGGATGTTTATGTACCACTATCTAGCGAACCTTAGTTTGGCCTCTTTAGCTTCGTCATCTGTCAACACGACATCTTTTCCCATCTCTACAGGTCCATCAGGGTTACTAGGTCTCACCTGGCTGGCATTGACCAAGCATCAATTGATGGTGGTCAGCAATTGGGTGTGAAGGATTAACTCAAGGTCTCCACACAGAAACCTAACCGGGGCTGGAACACAACTCTCTGCGTTATAAGGCGAGTTGAACGTTTACGTCGATTTCTTATACAATTTAGCCAATACTTCCGCCCCAAAAGTGCGTTCAATCATCTTCCATCAATACCTGCCAACTGTCATCTGTCACTGTGACTGGGCTGGATTCGTCTTGAGTTGACACTAAAAACGGCGCTACATAATTTACTGAACCAAACAATAGACATTTCAAGTAACTCGTTCACCCCGTGCCTGGAATATTAAATAAGTTTGTTTATGTTATTTAGTTGTTTCAAAGATCCTGCAAATAAACTCACCCACCAACCGGCGAGTCTGGAATCTCTCTGTCCAGTGCCACTTTATTGCTGGCAATGACATTGAAGCTCTCTTTAGTGAACCTTAGTTTGGCCTCTTTAGCTTCGTCATCTGTCAACACGACACCTTTCCCCATCTCTCCAGGTCCACCAGAATTACTAGGTCTCATCTGGCTGGCATTAAATCTCTTCCATCGATACACCATCACATCTTCCGACAACATAACTCTTCCAACTGGTGTTGGCAATACCTTTATCTTCACTCCATAACCAACTTGTTCATAAGCACTTTCGGTCTTCTGTTGAGTATCATTTTCTACCCTGGAACTCCGGATCAAATAATCCGGCTGCTGTGAGATATTGCCCACTTGAACAGAGCTATGATTTCCCGATTGCATTTTGTGAAGCCTTTGAAAGTTTGACATGTATCCATTCTCCTTTAGCATCAAAGCAGAATAGCACAGAAGGAGAATCATGAAGAGCACAAAACCAGTCAGTCGAATCTTTCTTCGATATCGACGATGTAAACTCTTAAAACACTGGAGAATCATGGCTTTTGGACGATATGCTCCACCAGTGAAAACTTGCTACGTTTTGCACTCTCAAGATTCTCTCAGAAAATTCAACATCCGTGTTCACTGTATGGCTGTTTCTCTGCTAAAAGTTAATGATCGGTCCATGACTGCCTTACAACAGCTCTACGAGAAAACCGTGAAGAACTGTAGAATTTAAGAAAATTTGAATAGCTTCAGTAGTAAAACTGCAAACGAATAATTAAAGCTTTATTCACCAACGGTAACTTATGACGACGGCCTCTAAACTAAAGCTGGAAAGTGTTATTTCTTACAAAATGTATCTTAAATGATTCATTGCCGTTTGACAGAATAATTTCCAAATAGCAGAAGAAAAGCTTATCCGTCACTCTGCTTTCAAGTAAGGCTGTCGTGAAAACAATGCCACAGCAGGGAGTCAATCGCCTCATTCAGAACTATCTAGCCTATTACAGAAGGCCCGGGCCTCATAGCTATAGGCAGACTCGGATGTACGCCAGACGGCAGCTGCATCCTCTACTGCAGAAATCCAGTCAATAATGGTTCAACAGATGGAACGTATCGACGGATTAACTGCAGGCTGATGTTTACAATTATTAATACAACATGAAAGGGCATAGGCACGAATTAAATATCAATATCTTCTCCATCTAGCAGTATTCTAGCTCAAACAGATTTCCAAATCCTGAAAGACGTATCATGCATGGGCGTAGCCATGTTTCGGAGGGTTTTAAGATTTCGGGGAGGGGGTTAATTGAAAATCGGCGCAAAAGTCCAGGTTTTTTGTATTTTGCATGTAATAGCATATGAGATTTTTAGGAAACATTAGGGGCAGGTCTTGAATCCGCCCCTAAATACGCCCATGGACGTGTCTAAGGCTTAACGTCTCTGAAAAAACCACACTAAAGGAAAATCAAATACAATGTAGATTTTGTTAAAAACAGACCTATTAATGATAGTAACAGTAGCCTACTATAGATGCAGAGCTGTGACAGTTACACTGTAGCTAGAGCGCAGTCTCGTAAGCAGTATGGGAATTGTCAAAAATAACTGGGGGTTAGACGTTGATTTATGTGCAGTTTGGGTGTGAAATGTATACTTTACTATGGGATCCTAAGAAGAACTGGGGGGTTGAACAACCCCCCCCCCAACCCCCAGACAATTCTCACCCTGCCCGTAAGCTCACCCTGAGAGAGACAGCAATTGGTACAAATGTTAGCAACTTAATTTCTGTTAGTCTCAGCTTGGCATATAGGCCTATTACTAATCAGTACTTTATTACGCCCGAAGGCAAAAACAAAACATATAGGCTATGCACAAATCTGAACAAAAATACAATTGAAACCATTCCTACTGATGTCTCTAGTGCAGGGGCGTCCATCCTATGGGGGAACTGAAGCAGAAATCTTCATTGGCTTTTCGGGGGGAATAAATTTTTTTACATTAAACGTCTGCTCAATGATGTTATTATTTTTAAAACAAAGAATTGCATTTTTCAAATGAAAAACACATCGATTAATTTGTGAAATGAAAAAACTGAACAGTACTGTCTCGCCGCTCTGGCAGTATGCCTCTGTCTGTGTACAAGCCTTCATATTTTATGATGCATAATGTTGCTGATTAGTGAACTAAAAGTTAAAGAATTCAATAGACAATTCAATGAATAATTCAAAAATAAAATCGTAATTCAAATTTGATAATCGAAGTTTTCTCTTTTGTCGACAGTCGACCAATCGTCTAGGGCGGCCGTCGGGGGGAAATCTGATGACATGAGGGGAATGCTTCATAGGCGAAAGGGGGATGGACGCCCCTGCTCTAGTGCCATGTTTTCGACGACACTTAATGTAAGGTAGAGTCTGCTCTGCCAAAGGCGACGCAGCAAAAACGGTTATATTTTAAATAATAGCACTACAAATAATTATTATGATATAAGTATTACCATGCTGCATTGCAAGCGCGTGCAGGGTAATTAATTAAGTACTAGTAATCTCTCAATTTCTAAAGCGCCACTCGAGAACAAAGCGCATGGCACCAGCTTATTCACAAGCGCTGCGCCTAGTCAGAGTGGTTGTCGAAGGCAGTAGTCCGATGGAGGTCCGAGTCCTGTTTCCAGAGGATCAGAGGGGACAGAGTAGCTGTTAAGGTGTGTGTCGTTTAAGTTGAGAATCGGAAGGTAGATGATCATTTTGAGTTGGGGTAAGAGTTCTTTTTTGTTTAGGACGGTATCACCAGAGCCGGATTAACCTATATGGGAAATAAGCCATGGCTTAGGGCCCCACAACGTTTTGAGGGCCCCCAACTGTCAGGAAATATAAAAATCAGATGGTACAAACGTTTTGAGGGCCCCAACTGTCAGGAAATATAAAAATCAGATGGTACAAAGGTCCTATTTGCCAATTTTCTTCTGAAAAATCTGGAAAAAGTTTTGTATGGCTTTCCGGTTAGGGCCTCCGGATGTCTTAACCCGGCCCTTGGCTTAGGGCCCCCGAAAGTCTTAATCCGGCCCTGGGTATCACTGGTGTACAGAGTCACAGACATCTAATAAACACAGCTTTACACAAATGTAAATCTGAATCTGAGGCATAAAGTTCCCCATACAGTACGTAATCTTCTCGAGGGGAAGCTCAAACTCGTGCTCGATCTCTGCATTCTATAGCCCTACTTCTAGTGTACGCGGTGCGTGCCCATACGATTGCAAGCGTTAGGGGCCGTCCATAAATGACGTCACGCTATTTTGGCCGATTTTTGACCCCCCCTCCCCCTCGTCACACTTCGTCACAAAAAGTCACACCCCCTGAAAAATGACGTCACAAAGCTCTGACCCCTTCCCAAAACGAAACTTCCACATGATAATAAAACATGTTTCAATGCCCATTTATTGTCATTGTAATAAGTATTTAAAAATCTTATGGTGACAAATATTTAAATAATTAGAAAATTATTAATAATGGTGCCCGTATACATTAAAATAATCAAAAATTATGAAAATTTTAATACTCAAAATTAGTGCTGTTATTTTAAGATTAAATTGTTGTTAATTGTTAAATTTAATTACACAGACGTGATGTGACGTCACACTTGGCTGACCCCCTCCCCCACGTCACACATCGTCACAAATTTCCGACCCCCCTCCCCCCCTAGGTGCGTGACGTCATTTATGGACGGCCCCTTATCAGCAGCGCCAGCGAGACGAAGAGCCAATTGAGTCCACCACTGAAACGTGTTTGTGGACAGACATCGACACAGTCTGCACTGTGCCACAGTTGCCGAACAGATCTATGTCTGTACTATTTGATGAGATTGCCTGCACAGAAACACTACCCTGTCCAAAATCGATTTAATGCAGTCCAGAGTTGTTGAGGCAATTTGAAACCTGGTGGACGAGCAGTTGTGGAGTTACTCGACCAGTGGAAATGTGGAAGCAAAATATGCCACCTGAGAATGTTTATCTGCCAATCAGGCGTCAAACAGGTGGTCGTCTGGATAATTGATCGGGCGCGCGCCTCCATGAAGACGGCTTCGTTAAGACTTGTCTGAACCGCCTACATGGTCTGAACGCAGCAATTCTTTGCTATTTCCGATTTAATATTTCTACGCTTAAGAGGTATATTAGCGAAACCAACAATAAAGAATACCAAAATACAATAATAATAATCTTTTATTGAAGCGCCTGACAAACGCACTGCGCTGTACATTTACATGTTATGCAATTGAAACAATCTTAACTACTAACAGAACAGACAGCCTGCAATACAACGGCGCTAATAGCAGCCTACAAAGCATATCCGACCTACGGGGCTCGAACTCGGTACCTCTCGTTCTCTACGCCAGATGTTATCCAATGCGCTATCGGGCCCCCCCCAAGTCTGAGATTTAAGTCCTACTAGGCCTACCAGCTGTCGAATTTGGCGCAATGACGCTCCGTCATTTTGAACAACGTAAAGATCTTATAAAAGATCGAGTTAAAACTGAAGAGTAAATTGGGTAGAGGCAACCGTAGTCAAAAACTTCTACAGCGACCACAGAAGCGAAGTCGCGGAACCAGCTTATAAACAGCACCTGGTCAGGTACGAAACTATGCGCGCGCCTTTAATAATGGAAATTCCAAATATTAATGAACAAAAGCTTCAAGCAAAATTTTAAATTGACTTTTGTAAAATTTTATTATAGTAAAGCTACTAAAGCTAATAATTATGTTACTCGCTTGTACCGTTTCAGTCTTTTTGATCTTTGCTTTGTTAAATAATTACAAATAACACAAACATGATAATTATAAGGAGAGTTTAATATCTTTGTCCAGTTCGATTGTGAATGGTACAAAGTTACCATACAAGGATCCTAAATGAAATATTCCTTAATAAAGGAAAAACATGGAATTAATAGTGCGAGACTGTGTCGGAATTTCAAGAATGCTGAGAAAATATGAAAACAACAGATATGAAGTAAACATTTAGTGTTAATTTACAAGTAGCTATGTAATGTATTGCAGCTGAACAATCGCCAAAAGCAACTCTTTGTGGCTCACCTTTTTAAAATATAATATTAGCCTAATTTAATAGAATTAATTGCACCAGGGCGTCGATTGTGAATGTGCTGTAAGGCTGTAAGCTGGTACACGAGACAATAGCCAAAGTAGTAGGAATTGCATGCATCACCTGGAGAAAATATGGGGCTGACCAGTGGCCACCCGTTCAAACTCTTATCCTGAGTATGCTTTGGGAAGACCTTTAGCACATGAAAACTCTATGGGTACATTTATATTCAGCAGTGTTTCAAACTCTGAAACCGCGGGTGGAATTAACTCCCCACAAAGCACACCCAGTCCTTCCCAGTGCTGTGCAGCGAAATGTTAGAAAAGTCGTATATGGCCTACATAAAGATTTTTAATTGTCGATTGTTTTTAATGCGAGAATCACAGATCAAAGTACTGTTCAAACTGCCACCGCTGGGTCTGGGAACCAGTGCAATTTGCCGCGATGACCAGTTGAGCAACGTTGGTCAGTTTTACGTCCAGACAAAGTCCACTTCCGACGTTCTTAAATGTTCCAAGAATCTGAAACGCGTCGTCAAAGAAAAACAGTGCAGATACATCGTACTACATAATAATCGACATTTTAGGCCTACTATTATGTACACCATATTACGCACTGTACTTAGATAGTGGAGCTTCAAAAACAATCAGTTTCACATCAATTTGTCATGCAGCAGGTTTCAATAATTTCCTTAAACTATTTTTGGATGCGAAGACCGTGGCTGCCCAGTTTTCTTAAACGGATCGATATTATTAGTGTTTAAGTCGTGAATGAAATGAAGGATGTGCGGTCAAAATACCTTGTCGTGTATCCAGTTTTTGTAGTCTGAAGGCTCACAGTTAGTGTCAACCGACACAGATCGACCTACGTTATACGGAGATGACAAGCAGGACTCCTCACGTCTCAGTTCATTTGCACGACTGAGTGAAAATACCTGCAAGTAAGCTTAATGTAATCAGTGAGTTGCAATAAATAATCATGTAATGACATGTAAATCTATGTAAATATGTACGGTAGTAATAATGCTGAAGCAGAATCGCACCTTTAATCGCGGGAATGGTCCGTCGCACTTTGACCATAGAGTCCGACCTATCTCGCCATAATACTGACTCCTTGTTTGTAACTGTAATTTAATTGCAAGTTTATGTAGCACTACTTCAACAGAAGCACCCAACTGAAACACAAAACCCTGATCGAACAAAGTCGTTTTCAAGTTTTTATTGCAAAAAAGGTCTATTTATGTATGGTTGGATGAACTTGTGGAAGTTTGTCTGAAGCAATCATGTTTGGCTCATACCGATGACTGCACACGCTTCCTCTAAGTTTCTTAACATATTAACAATGAGCGTGTACAATGCAGCTCGTCATTATTCATTAAAGTGGTAAATAAAAATATTCATAAATTGTTTTATAAAGAAACTTCTAGTCACTGAATACAGAACATGAAATCAGTGCTGTGGAAAAGCAGTCAGAATGTTTTCAAATGCAGAATGTCAGTCCTTGAAAGTGCATAATATTATGTCTGTTCCGAGAGTGAGAAAGTTCTGCTCTGGTCTGTTTTCGAACAACATGAGTACATGACTGTAAAGGATTATGGAAATTGTTAAACCCAGTACCTGATTGAGAGACGTGATCTCATGACAGGTATAAAGACCAATATTGTACGGAGTCTTCTCATCGTTGTTCAAAATGTCCAGACATAAATTACTTGATGGATTGTGTACCTGAAAATTATGTGCAGAAAGTACAATCTTCAAGAAGTAAATGCTTAGTTACTAGTAGCAAATGATGATGATGATCCTGAGTCCTTAAATTGTTCTTAATTCATGGCCACTGCATGCTTTGCAGTTTCCAACCTAAAGAAAGGCTATCTACTTTGTTACTGACAACCAGGATTGCTTATTGAGCTTGTGTCATGTAACGAGCCCACCGAAAAGTACAAGATTAGAATTTAAATGTTCTCAAGGTCTAAGGATTTTAATCTTGATTTTTTTGGACATGTATAACCACTCTGTTAGATAAAAATCGATCATACACCGGCTGAGTTGACAGAATTTGAATAATTCAGTCTTAGCAAACTGGTTGATTTATACACACCTTGCCATAAGCCAAGACGTTTTCATCAACTACGAATTTATCAGGGTAGACGTTGTCCAAGTACCATTTGAACGATTTACAGCCAAGCCTCTGACGCAATGCAACTCTTTCAGAAACATCACCAGCATCTCTGTCCTATGAAAAAGTCAAAAGCACAGAAACTAACTACTTCAACAGCACCACACACAGAATCTATTCAAATACATTGTGCAATATTACACACGGTCACTTTAATTTGTGATTCACAAACCATAACAGAAACCTTAACAGAATCAATGAGTCGACAATGAGGGACCCTGAGGATGTGACTAAATTAAGCGTCCGCTATGTTTTAGACTATTCTTTACGCTGGCGATACCTAGTGTCGGTTTTTACAACCGCCGAGTCTCTTATTATTACAGCCGTAGCAAACGAACATCTTTAGCATCATCCTCATGTACTTACTGACGTCGTTGCTGAACTCCCTCTAAGGCAGTTGCAAACACTGTATGAATTTGTGTCGCCAGTATACGGTAACACTTATACGGCAAGCCGTAGAGGGCGCTATTTTGTAAGCCATAGAGCACGCCAACTTTGTCACTCCCACGTAGTCATCCAAAGGTTGCTGTGAATGAAAGAATTTACCACTGTTTGAAAACGAAATGGCCAACTTGTAGTAAAGTGTTAAAATGTAACGTAACATAAATGCTTTTAAAAAGCAGAATTTCGTACCTTAAGGTCTGGTCGGAATAAATAGAAAAGCCTTTTATAGTCATCCATCCACACTTCAGCCAGTCGCTTGCTGTTCAAACCATGTGGGTCAATTTTACCTGGAAAACGACCATTTCAGTAACAACATGCATATATATATATTTAATTGGTGGAAAAACATTTCGGTGGTATAATAACAGTTTGAAATATTTGCCACTGGCATCACATTTTAACGCTCTTTTGCATGTATATAAAGTTATTTGGAACTAAAGAATTTGCCAGTTGATTGAGTAGCAAATCTCAGTTTTACAGTGAATAATTCCAACATAACTTGCAATGGAATTCCAGCCGAATTAAAAGAGATGCTAACAAGGTTGTAGGCCTACGTACTTGGTATTTGTACTTGTACTCGGATACAACACGAGTTTCAGCAGAGCTGTGGACTTTTCTTTCTCATTCTCAATACAACAATTTAAGACTTGGAACTTTGAACTCTTAAGTGTCAATTCTGAATAGGACTGCATTGGTTGGGCTGTACGTGTGAGTGAGGGCCTGCCTGTGTGGTGCCTTCCAGTGATTTGAGTACCGGTATTAATAGCATACATATGAAAGTGTTCTCCATGAATTCTTACCAGTGAGGAGTGCCTTCGAGAGGTAGGCTACCTCTACCTATAGAGGGCGCTAGTAAACGCTGAAGACGTATATACTTTAGAATAAACTTACTCTTTAAAATTTAAAACTTGCTAATTCTTTCCCACAGTTAATTTAACTGGAGTAGCGTTAAGAAAACTATATTGCAATATACATAAATATAAACACGTGTGTAATAAACTATATGTAGCATTTAAATTACTTTACTCCCTGAAAGGCTACCAGATCATCAGGAAGACACTTCAGTATTATTAATTAATTAAGTTCATTAATAAATTTACTTATTGCACTTGCTACATGTGCAAGGTTGATCGGATGCATGAGACAAGTTTCTTCGTCCTCAGTGTTCTGCCCTCAGGTAGGTCCAGATTGAAACAACGCCATTCTTTAATTTTTACCTTTTTCTTATTTCTTTATTAGCCTCGTCTGTTCCATTATTCATCATCCATTCCAACATCATATTTTTTGGTCTACCTCAGGCTTTTTCTTTCCTTCAATTCTTCTTTCATGCAATGTCCTCGGTAGCGAATCTCCACGTAGTGTGTGGCCAATCCACTTCATCTGTTTCCTTTTTATTGTGTTGACCATTGAATTCTCCTCTTGCACCAGTTGCAAAACCTTCTCGTTTGTTTTACAGTCCCTCCAGCTGAATGGACTGTGAGACAATAGCGCGTGAACAACTCATAGTTGTCACAAGGAGTCTGAACAGCAAAGACTGACTTCACAATCATGTTGGTTACAGACCCAGTGCATTTTTGTTTAATTAACTAGACAACCAGTAGACCGCTGTGCCCCTGTTTAGCAGAAGATACGAAAGACAAAAGAAAGATGGCAACCTGGAAACGTGTATGGATGACCGGGTCGAAATATATGTCCGACACGAGAGCATGGAATAAACTCCAGGGACCCACCACACATCCAAATCTAGACAATTAAAAAATAGACAATTAAAAATATTGACAATTGAGATATAGACAATTAGAAAAATAGTACATCGCTACTAAGCTTAATCTCTTGTAAAGGTGCAGCTAAAAATCAGAACAGTTTTATTAAAACTGTGAAAGGTTTAAAATTCAAACTATGTTCTTTGGGCATTTACCCAGTAGTCTATATGTCACGTAAAAATCAATTCGTTGTAGGCCATTAGTCCTATCGATTGTTGTCTTAATAATATTTGTGCTTTGGCTTAACTGTAGCCTCCCCTCTGACCTTCGTTCTCTCCCGCTGGACTTGTCTGGCTCTTTTTACAGACTACTTAAGACTTTCCTCTTTCGCCGGGTCTGGGTCGGGAGCACCTCTGAGTAGTTAACTTGAAGGGGCGCTATACAAATTACATAGATAGATAGATAGATAGATAGATAGATAGATAGATAGATGGATGGATGGATGGATGGATGGATGGATGGATGGATGGATGGATGGATGGATGGATGGATGGATGGATGGATGGATGGATGGATGGATGGATGGATGGATGGATGGATGGATGGATGGATGGATGGATGGATGGATGGATGGATGGATGGATGGATGGATGGATGGATGGATGGATGAATGGATGGATGCATGGATGCATGGATGCATGGATGCATGGATGCATGGATGCATGCATGGGACGGACGGACGGACGGACATACATACAGACAGACAGACAGACAGACAGACAGACAGATAGATAGACAAACAGACAGACAGACAGATAGATAGATAGATAGATACAGCATTTTCACAACACTGCCAATGAGGCACCTACCCTGAATGACATTTCTATGTTTTCACCGCCCCAGAGTTCCATTCCCGGATCATATGCACCTATTTCGTAGAAGAAGTTGCGCTCAATGGCAAACAGCCCTCCAGCCATTGTTGGAGATCTGAAACGACGATTTTTACTTAAAGGCTGTATAATAATAATAATGATAATGATAATAATAATAATAATAATAATAATAATAATAATAATAATAATAATAATAATAATATAATAAAAAATAATAAAATAATAATAATAATAATAATAATAATAATAATAATAATAATAATAATAATAATAATAATAAAAGGACTCCTATATTGTTGTGTTTGTAATAACTAATAAGAATAATAATAATAATAACAATTCAACGGTTTAACGCGGTGGCGTTCAGAGGCACTTTCGCCAGGCAGGAAATAAACGAATAAGGATATATATTACGGATATTTTATTTTGCACAATAGTTAATATTCAAGTCCCTGAGGGATCCTGTATACCTCGGGGCAAAAAATAATAATAATACACCATTCTGGTCTTCAAGGCACAACGGGGTCACTCTTGCCCCGAAATATGTAGCTTTAATGCTCCGGCCTCTTTTAGCCTCCTCGCATCGTCCACTCCGCTCTTCAAACAGACTTGATCTTCTAGTTCCTCATACTAGAACAGCTGTGACTCAGCATCGGTTCTTTAATTATCGCAGTTGGTCCCTCTCTTTGGTATGTTCTGTCTCCATCTACTCGCTCTCAAATTCTACCTGGTAAACCTTCGATCGCCCCCTTTTGCTTTTCTCAAAACCTAAATCGCGTGGCCTATTGCACTGGTTCACCCTATACTAGAGGCGCGTTATAAATGTTTCAATACAATAGGCCTACGATACAATACAACAGACCAACACCAGAAACCTATTATAATGCTGCCTTTGGGAGTAAAATCAATAACGAGGTTGCATTATAACGATCGTATTTGCCATAGGGGCCGTCCATAAAGTACGTCACGCTCCAGGGGAGGGGGTTTAAGAAAGTGTGACAGTTTGTGACAGGGGAGGGGGTCAGGCCATGTGTGACGTCACACATTTATTTATTTATTATTTTATTTATAATTTATTTTTATTTTTTAGTAGAATTTCATAGCTTTAAAAATAATTTTCAAAAATTTTCTTAAACATTTTAATTAGTTTTATGTCAAAATAGCATGAAATGCATATCTCCTGAATGTGTTTTTCACGATTCCTCTTGCTAGGAGCGCTAGTAATAATGCTGTTGCGAAGCCTTGTTTATGTATTAGCCTTGCTTTCGGAAGTATTATTATTTCTATGTTGAAAGTGTGACGTACTTTAGGGGGGGTCCGAGTTTTGTGACAGTTTGTGACAGGGGGGGGGGTAAAAATGGTCAAAAATAGCGTGACGTACTTTATGGACGGCCCCATAGGTGATTATTAATTTTTGGGATACCGTGTGCCCAACCATGTTAGATCAGAAATCGTATTCTAAAGAAGCATGCTATAATGAGTCTCCAGTATAATAGCAATCATAATGCTAATGCTGTTCCTAAGGGGCGCTATATACAGCTGCTGTAATAATAATAATAATAACAGTGATGAGGAATTAAGTCAGAGCCTGTATAAGGAAAAACCATGGAGTTCGTACAGTTGAATTCCTACCTCACGGGGTCCGTTTGTGATTTTCTTCGCTGGATTTCGCGGTCCGGAAGAGGTCGCCAGGTGAAATGAAGACCCCACGTAAATCCGCCCATGTTAATCATACCCGGGAAGTAACCGAGGGTATTTGCTGCTATGAGATCGATCATAGGGCAAAGCACGGCTGTCCTGTCCTCGGCTATTCTTGCCAGTAGAGGTTCAAGCCTTCAAAACAAGGCTTTCATGCTGGAGTTTATGATTGCTGTACGAATGTTTGTGAATGTGCGCAAGTTTGTGAATTTGTGTCACAGTGTTTTTGTTAGTTAGAAACAGACAACTAGCGGGTGTTTTTAGGTTTGTTAGAACTTATAGGCCTAAATGGCAATTCATTACTTGTCGAAGGTGTGTCTAGCAATAGGAGAATAAACAGGCAACTTGCTGCTTTTTGCAGGTTTCTGTAGTATAGATGAACAGACAATTATTTCCCAGTGTTGCAGGTTACTCTAGTAGACCTATTATTATTATTATATTTTCGTTTATTGGCACACAAAAAACAGCTGACACACCGCAACTGATTACAGCTAATTCAAAAGAATAATAAAGATAGCAGCGAAATATAAAACTAATGTTAACAGGAAGGTACAAAAGATGGAATTTAGTGTTAAATGGTACATTTTGACAAAGACTCTCAGATTATTGGTACCAATTTCCGGTAAAGGACACGAGGATTAAACTTTCTATTGTCCTTAAGGGGGAGTACATACTACATAATCATTAGGTCGGGGACGCATTATATATTGGCGTATGTTAGTAGGTGGGAAAAGCTACACATGAACGAGCAACTGCACCAATGTCTGTAGGCTTATCTATCACATATAGCTAGGCTACTTTAAACAGACAACATGCTGCCACTGCTTGAGGTTTGCCTAGAATTATAAACAGGCACTTTGGCAATGTTTGCTGGTTTATCTAGCGCATATGAACAACTACCCAGTGCCTATAAGTTTGTCTGGTACCTACAATGATACAAACACACTGACTCACCACTGTATGTTGGCTTCGCAGTGAGCATCTATAAACACAAGGACATCACCAGTTGCTGCATCTGCACCCATCAGTTTGGCTCGAATCAGCCCAAGTCTTTTGGCAGACCTCAGGATTCGGACAATTCCATCCGGCCAGGTTCTGTCAACAGTCTCTTGCAATTCCATCTTCAGTTCAGCTGTTCAGCATGGCACATCATTGTCAACTTCATCATCATCATCATCATCAGCATCATCTTCGTCGTCGTCATCATCATCATCATCATCATCATCATCATCATCATCATCATCATCATCATCATCATCATCATCATCATCATCATCACCTTCTTCTTCTTCTTCTTCGTCGTCGTCGTCGTCATCGTCATCATGACCATCTTCTTCTTCTTCTTCATCATCATCATCATCATCACCACCATCATCATCATCAATGACTCATCATCAGTTCCTGAAGTCAGCCATTTTGGCAACAATGGGTGTAAGACAAATACCGAACTATGTAACTACAATGGCCACTTACAAACATGTTCCTTGATTACACTCTTACATGCATAATTCTTTCAACCAGGCTTCACCGACAGATTGGCAGTTTTACACTACCATTGCTCTTGAAGCAGTCTTAATTAAATTGTTGCCTTGTGAAGTATGATAGCTGCACTACTGTAACAGTACCAGTCAGCAGAGTAGATTACAAGTAACGTTGGCAGGTATTGCTATTGTAATTACGACAATTTGTATAGCATCGCAAGTGGCCAGCTACTTCTTGGATATTTTACAAAATACTGACTACTGTGAGTGCAAATGCTAATGCTCGTAATGTCAGTCCAACTTACTTTGAAACAGTAACCTGGTGCGGTTGGATAATAATAAAATGTCAGCTTGTCGATTTTGATATCACAAATATCTGTCAACATATCTAATTCCAAGCGCAGATTCATCAATGGTCCGGTCAGGCCGTTAAATATGAAGTTATTACCACAACTGCATGGAACACTCTTCCCGACCATGTGAAAAAAGCGCGATCTCTGGCAGTGTGATTCTCGTTACAGATTTTATTTTAGTTATAGTTACAGTTATAGTTAATGGTTTTTATTTTAGTTATAGTTATAGTTATAGTTAGTATTATTTTTAGTTATAGTTATAGTTATAGTTAATGGATTTTTATTTTAGTTAATTTTATTTACTACTTAGTTACAATAATTAAGGCCATAAGCAAAATTGTGCGTATTAACACGCTGTTTCACAATTTGCTTAGCTTTGAAAGCCTTTGAAGCATGGGTGCATTCAGCTTCATGAATACACGAGTTTCCAAAGTAACTGACAAATTGCATAATAAAAATATCGCATTTTTCCTTCTCATTTATGTCGAATCGTCCATATTGCACTTCCTATTTTTATTTTTGCATTAACGAAAATAAAGATGAATTTTCGTTAGTGTTATTTTCGTTATAGTTATAGTTATAGTTAATGATATTTTTTAGTTATAGTTATAGTTATCGTTAACGAAATCATTTTATTTTCGTTAACGAACATTTTCGTTATCGTTATCGTTAACGAGAATCACACTGATCTCTGGAGACATTTAAGTGACAGCTCAAGACATCTTTTTAAACAATCATATGACTGCCATTAACTTTTTTAACTCATATATGCCTACAGCGCCTTTTCCTTTGGCCTCGTCTGAGCTACGGCGCTATACAACTCGTCTTCTTATTATTATAATTATTATTATTATTATTATTATTATTATTATTATTATTATTCATTATTATTATTCATTGTTATTGTCGTCGCAATTTTGAGTGCTTTCTAAGAAGAGTTAGGCCTATATAAAACAGGTTCCCATCGAAAATGTCGCGAAGAAAATGTCGCGTTAAAAATGTCGCGGACAAAATGTCGCGGATAACAATGTCGTTGATATATAATGTCGCGGATACAAATGTCGCGGATAAAAATGTCGCGGTTAAAAATGTCGTTGATACATAGTGTCGCGGATAAAAATGTCGCGGATAAAAATGTCGCCGTTCACAATTCACATTCTAGTACGAACATTCTAGTAGGAACATTATAGTTTTTTAATACAAACATTCTATTCTCTATACGAACATTCTAGTAGGCTGTAGTACGAACATTCTAGTACGAACATTCTAGTAGGAACATTATAGTTTTTAATACTTTAGTTTAGTATATCGTATATCGTTCTTAATAGTTTAGTCTTCGTATATCGTATATTGTAATATCAACGACATTTTTATCCGCGACATTTTTATCCGCGACATTTTTAACGGCGACATTTTTATCCGCGACATTTTTATCCGCGACATTATATATCAACGACATTGTTATCCGCGACATTTTGTCTGCGACATTTTTACCGCGACATTTTCTTCGCGACATTTTCGATGGATACCTATAAAACATACCTACCCATGCACCACCGGTTGACGCATTGTGCATTGTAAACCGGTGCTATAAAGTTTATAATTAATAAAGCTGCAAATAAATAATACCTGCAACAATAAGATGCAGCATAAGTTTATGATACCTGATGCATATTGATGTAATAGAATTCGTCAGATATATGACATAGATTCATTTCTGCAGACTGCAGCATATTCATAAGAATAAGAACTTACGTCTATCGCTGAAGTCATCCACAAGAATGACCTCATGCAGACAATCTGGTGGTGAACGATTAACAACACTGTGTACTGTTCTAAGCAACGCTGACGGTGCTTCGTTGCAAAACACTATGACAACGCTGGCTTTTGGAAGGCTCTTAGGATATCGCAGTTTCTGACACCTTCAAAATTCAACAAATATTTTGGCCAATGCAAACGAATGTATGTAGGCCTATATCAAAATCAATCGACATACTGATAAGTGATAACCATGTAGGATTTATTACTGATGTACCGATATTGATTATTTACTGTTAATACGATATTATTATTATTATTATTGTTGTTGTTGTTGTTGTTGTTGTAGTAGTAGCAGCAGCAGCAGCAGCAGCAGTAGTAGTAGGCCTATAGCAGTAATAGTAGGCCTACGATATTGACTTATTATTACTTGGCCATTGTGCTCTCGCACAGAGCTCCTCCGAGGAGCTTTTAATGGTTTGCTACAATTACATGCGCAACAGCATAAACCTCCCTTGGACATCACATTAATTACCATTTGTCACACTATAATAGGGTGCTGTAAATAAAGCTGTAGGCCCTATTTGTTCTCATCGTCGATATGACGGCGTCGTTAAATAAACGATATTATTAAGTAAGAATTAAGCTGTATTCTGAACGTGGATTGTTAGATCTATGTCCCCTTGTTAGGCCTATATAAGAACTTGCATCATAATGAAAATATATGATTGCAATTAGATAGCACATAATAAATACAGAAACGATAATAAATGACAATGGTAATTCCTATCAAACGTATTTCCATCAAACTAATAGCAGAGCAATTTAAAATGGTATGCGAAGAATACAACCATGGACTGCATAGAAAAAGCACCAATAACCTATTTCTAATGGCAAAAATAAATACAGGACTCCGAACTGTGTCAATACTTAAATCTGGCACTAGCCAACAACTTGTGAACAAGCTGTCATTTATCTCAACACTCTTTCGACAAGAGAAAAAGTTACGCCTTTACATCGATTTGTTATATAATTATTTAGCCATTACTTTTTCGTCAACAAAGTGCACTCATTCATCCACCAATGCCTGAGCAGCCTGATAACTGTCATCTTTCACTGTTGCTAGGCTGGATTCCTCTTATGCTGACACCATTAAATGCGATACTGTTAACCCCTTGCCTGGAATATTACATAGGTTTGTTTATGTTGTTTAGATCTGACAAAAATCTTGTAAATAAACTCACCCTCCAATTCTCGAGTCTGGAATCTCTCTGTCCAGTGCCACTTTATCGCTGGCAATGACATTGAAGCTCTCTTTAGTGAACCTTACTTTGGCCTCGGCATCTTCGTCTTTTGTCAAGTGGACATCTTTTCCCATCTCTCCAGGTCCACCAGGATTACTAGGTCTCATCTGGCTGGCATTAAACCTCTTCCATCGAAACTCGATCACATCTTCCCACAACATAACTTTTCCAACTGGTGTTGGTAATGCCTTTACCTCCACTCCATAACCAACTTGTTCATAGACACTTTCGGTCTTCTGCTGAGTACCATTTTCTACTCTGGAACTCCGGATCAAATAATCCGGCTGCTGTGAGATACTGTCCAATTGAACAGAGCCATGATTTCCCAATTGCAATTTGTGAAGCCTTGCATTGGCTGATCCGTATCCATTATCCTTTAGCATAAAAGCAGAATAGTACATAAGAAGAATCACGAAGAGCACAAAACCAGTCAGTCGTATCTTTCGTCGATATCGACGATGTAAAATCTTGAAGCACTGCAGAATCATGGCTTTTGAACGATATGCTCCACCAGTGAAAACTTGCCAGGTTCTGCACTCTCAAGATTCTCTGAGCAAATTCCACACCAGTATTGACTGTAGGACTTTGTTTCTATGCTAAAACTCAATTATCGGTCCATGACTGCCTTACAACAGTTCTACGAGAAAACCGTGAAGAACTGTAGAATCTAAGAAAACTCAAATAGCTTCGGTAGTCACTCTGCAAATGTATAATAATTTAAGCTTTATTCACCAACGGTAGACACTGATGATAGACTCTACATTAAACTTGGAAAGTAAAATGTGATTTCTTACTAAATGTATCTTAAATGATTAATTCCCAGTTGACAGAATAATTTCCAAATTGCAGTAGAAAGCTTATCTATCACTCTGTTCTCAATCTCAACTAACTCGAACTAAGGCTGGCTTAAAAATAATGCCACAGCAGGAAGTCAATCACCTCATGGCCTTGCAAAGACTCTGATGTAGGCCTACGCCAGATGACAGCTGCATCCTCTGCTTCAGATATCCACGTCAATAATGGTTCAACAGATGGCACGTATTGACAAATTCACAGCAGACTGAGGTTTTCAATTGGATAACATGAAAAGGCACTAAACGAATATCAACAACCTGTTATCTAGCTCATAGAGATTAGTCAGTCCTGACAGACATAATAATGTAAGGCTGTAGAGTCTCTACAAAAACCTACACTAAAAGGAAATCACATACAATGTAGACATTTTAGCAACAGACCTATTAATGATAGTAACAATTCTATAAACGTAGAGCAGTAGCTAGAGCGCAGTCCCTCAAGCTCACCCTGAGAAACTGCAAGTGATACAAGACTGTTAGCAATTTCATTTGAATCATTTCTCTCAGCATAGCTTATTATGAATGAACTTATTACCATGTTGCATTGAATGCATACGCAAGGTCATTAAATCTGAGGCGTGAAGTGAAAGACTTGCTCAAGGTCCCTACCCTACACAGTCACCTTCTCAGTGGGCAGCTCAAAGTAGTCCAGAGGCGAAAATCTGTACATAACTTTGAAGGGGGGACATAATTTTTTGTGGACCGGATTTGTGCATTTTGGGGGGACAGAAGGGCCAAAGTCAAAACTTGGGGTCAGTCCCCCTCTGCCCCCATAATTTACGCCACTGTCTCAAACTCATATTCGATCTTTGCATTCTTCTTCTAGAGTATGGGGTTCGTGCCCAGCCAGTTGCAAGCGTTGAAGCAGGAAGATGAAGACTCAGTAGTGCACCACTGAAACGTGTGTGTGGACAGACATTGACAATAATATTTATGTGCCGTAGCTGCACAATGGATCAATATCAACGGATCAATTTCATGAGATTGTCTGCATAAAAACCACAAAATCGATTCAATGCAGAATAGAGTCGTCGAGGCAAGCTGAAGCCTGGTGGACAGACATACCATGCCCCTGGATTTTGCACATAATTTAAAAATTTACTTATCTTATTTAGGGTAATGGTAACACTCTGGCGCGTAGAGGCAACGGACCCGGGATCGCTTCCCGGTAGGCCGGTAACCTCAATAAGGTCGACTCAGACTTTTCATTCGCTAGCTGGCGTTGAAAATGAGCAGTAGGACGTGATGGGCGCCTTGCATGGCTGCCAAACAGTTAAATTCTACTCCTGTAATAAATTGTGATCATCCGTTCATATTATTAATTGTAATCATCCTGCGTATTATTATTTTTTAACAATGAATGGCTATTATATTTTCCATAGTTTTTTTCACCCAAACTAGTCAAGATAACCTGAAAATTTTAAATATATAAAAACATTGACACTTTTAACAGTTTTGTGTTTGAGATAAACGTTCAGATATAGCCTAGCTGAAAACGGATCCCAGAATTCTAACAACAGGCTCCATATCATGTCAAATGCTTCCAAAAGCGCTATAGCGGTTGTTGGGATCCCTGCCATGCCCCTATAATCGTGGCAGCGAGCGGCGAGGGTGACGTGATAGGTTGCTATCGGCACCCTCATTAGTCCTCCGTGCCAACAATTCAAAACTTTGCCTCCTCTTAAAAAATTCTTTGCCCTGACCCCAAAAATTCCTGCGGACGCCATGAGACAGACGGCTCAACGACGAGGCAACTTTTATCCTGAGTCGCTACCGGGCACTCAACCTAAACGACACCCACCTTAACAGCTACTCTTCCCCTCTGATCCTCTGGAAACCGAACTCGGACCTCCTTCGGACTACCCTCTCGGACAACCCTTCTGACTAGACGCACCGCTCGTGAATAAGCTGGTGCCCTGCGTTTGGCTTTCGAGTGGCGCTTTAGAAGTTTGGAGATTACGATCATGTCGACAGCTGGCATATCCAACCAAATTGGGGTGTCTGAAGGCAAGGCATAAGCAGAGTGATATCGTCCTAAAGTGGTAAATGTCTGTTCACCTAGATCTACAATGTAGAGTCTCGCAGTCACAGCTACAACCTACGAACACGAGCTCATGGGTATAAACTGCCACCAAAGGACAATAGAAACTTTATATGGCGACTCCTTTACAAGAACACGTATTGACATTATTGAATAACACCTGGGCGAGATTGACAATTTGGCCCCGCTGGCTTGTCGCCCCAGAACTAACCGAACTCTACCATACCATTATCTGTTTTAAGTTGCAGTTGTGCCAACTTGAATTTCTTTTTAATTAACGAATATTTGATGATGATCATTTTCAGCAGGCTTGCAGTACCCCCCCCCCCCTTTGTACGTAGATGATCATATTGCTTAGAAACGGCAGCTATGGGTTGGTCGCAATGTTCTTGACATAACATACATGGAGAGAGACGCCAACTAATTACTACTCTCTGCATTACAAGCCGAGCACTCTAACCAATCGGCTGCACCATAAGATGGCGGGTGGCTACCAGGCTAGTCTTCTCCCTCACCGTCTGTTCTTCCAACAGTATAATGCATGGTCACTGTATTCTACAGTCGTTAGGAGTGCTGAAGGAGCAGCAATTTTTAAACATCTCTATGCCCATAAATTAAACAAATCATGGCATTCAAAAATAGTAACAACAAATGTTTATTATCTGCATTTACCAGAAGTGCTTCAATTTTACCAGAATGCCACAGTAGTCAGTACCAGATAAATATCTTTATTGTACTGTCCTTAAAGGGTGTGGCACTCATTCAAATGGACAGTGGTAGCAAAGGTATTCATCATATCAATTCATTGAAAAATTAGCAGGGTCAAGGCCATAAGGTCGCTACAGAAAACTATAAACATTTACATTTATAGTGCTTGATAAATTCACTCCCTGTTGCTTTAACATCAAGACCTAAAAAATCATTGCACACAAACTCTGTAATACTAGCACTTGAAAGACTCAACAACAGTGCTACAAAATTTATATAAAGCTTTTGCATTATAATACATTTGGGAATTACAACTAACATGTAAGCATAAGGCATCAAATCACATTAACAATGCAAGTGTAAAACAATGGATATTATTATTAATTAGGTAGTAACTGCCGTGGCACTTGTGTGTAATTCATAAGTCATCACCCGATGGTACACTGAAACCAAGCAGTAATCAGGATAAGATACTTTCTATCTTCATAATTCTATTTTTCAAATGTCTAGTTCTATCTTCCAAATTTATTCCAATCAATGGAGACAAGTAAATTCTACTCCGTGAAACCGTGAGAAGTCCACTGAGAAGTCACAACAATAAAACAAACAACAAAAATTATATGTAGGCCGTTATTGTTTACAATAATCATTATTTAAAGCCTCAATAATCCAGAACGTTTAGCACCTCAACAAAACATCTAACATAATGAAATCAGAACTCATTGCACCAAATTCACATTAAGATTTATCATGATCGTTCAACTCAGTCATTGTCAATTCCTGTCAAAGTTCGTCACAAGTGATAAAATATCAGACTGAAATGCAGACATTAAAAATGATCAAGAAATGCCTTTATCACTATTTTGCAATCTTAAGGCTCCTTCCACTACAAGTAACTTCTTTACAGTCAAAAACATGTAACAAACACAATTTCAAAGTATTTATGGTCCTGTGGCCCTTCTCTGTAACCTAAAAGTCAGAAAGGGACAGATTTCTAAAAAAATTGTTTTTGGTTTAAATTAATTGAAAAACTCAATCAGCAATATTTAGAGAATAGGTTTCTCATTGTTCTACGATCCTTGCAGGCATTTTCCACTTAAAAATAACTGTTTGTTCTACAATCAAGAAAAATTCTAACAGCAGAAAATCCGGTTAACTACTTTCGTTTAAAGCCAGAAAAGACTAAATTTGTGTAAAAAAGGTTTCAACATTTACATAATGCACATATTTAAGGGCCTGACTGTTCATCTCCCTCATGCCAGTAACTCGTCTCAAACTTCCCTAACAGGCACTATATCAATAGTCAATATACACACAACTAAGCAAGAACAACCACACTGCAAATGCATGCATTTATAATTTACAATTTTCATAGCCTGAATCATCCAGCACTCACCAAAACATCTGTTACACGACAGTCTGTATCGTAATCATATGCACTATACAGTTTTGTAATGTAAAGTGAATTACGCATGTATTGTTTTGTCACAAAAATATTTATATTGCACCAGAGGCCCTTTATTCAAGGGTGTCTCTAACAGTCACCAACGTTTGGTCCCAACTTAAATAACCTTACATAATGACCAATGCTACACAGACTTTTGTTCGACGACGACAAATTGAAACACTTATATACCACTGAATCCACAAAGAGGATGCCGCTAACAGTTACAAGATTTTACTCCCAACTAAATTCACCATATAAAAAGATCAACATGAAAAAACACGGGTGTTCAACAAATGGTAAATCCATCAAATAAAAACATTTAACAAAAATATAAAATAAATCACAAATCCATTGAAAATATAAATTGTGGAAAATCAAAGCACACATTACACCAGGTTCATAAAATCAACATCACAAAATCAATATCAGTAGACAGTTCACGTGAATACGTAATGCTCGAACTCCCATTTCTGAGTGCCACTGCCAATGCACTTGGAGACAACAATGCTGCCTCCAGACTTAACGTCGGCTGTGTCAAGGCACTTTCCACTCGACTCATGAATTATCGCTCCAGTTTCCTACGATAATAACAGAAAATACATGAAATATGTCACTTTTAACATGCTCTTAATATCATCCCTAGCACTTCCGAGGGGCGTTTCTTAAAATGCACTTTACAAAAATCCAGATACATCCATACATTCCAGTCATATTCATTGGGCACATAACATCGCTCCCAGATGATCTTCTTTGCTATTGCAACTGGTGTGCCAATGCCTACAAGTTAGTAATACCCATGTTAACTCAATACGCAGGTCTGTACCACATCTGTTGCAGTAATAAACTAATGGCTGTGGTTCGCTAATTAAGGAGGTTGATTAAACCTGATTGGAAAACCTATTGCATAAGACTTTCTTCTTTCAATAATTTATTTAAACACTTACTATGCATACAGTCAGTAAATAATCCTAACCTTTAGCCGGTAACGTCTAAAGCACATGGCAGGTTTTCATCTACCAAACTCAAGTAGTCTGTTTAAAGAAGTTCTATCTGTTGGACAAGCAAGTCTCGAGTTGAGATTCATATAGTCCTTCTTTAAAATATTCGATGCTGCCTAAGGTTTTTTCTTATACGTATACTGTAATCTCAAGACTGTCCTTTTCAGCCGGGCTGGGTCAGAAGCACTCAGGAGTAGCTACCTTAAAGGAGCGCTATATAAATTGCTGCCATAAATGAATGAATGAATGAACAAGGGGTGCACAATAGTCTAGTGGAATGTCAAACCAGCTGGCTAAGTACGTAGGTAAGAGGTTCTATAAAGCAAATACCCCGGCATTCTGAACATACACTGTCAGTGGGAAGATTGAACAGTGAGGGAGAGGACTGGTCACCTGCCCTTATGTACAGAGGCAAAGAAATGGAAGTCACTAAACTTCACGTCCACGGTTACCTTTTAAGGGACTACTGTTCTTCTTCTTCATAAGTAAAGGACAAACAAAACAGATTAACTGCATAGTCCAACCCTATCATGTTTCCACTCTTGAGACCCTCGAGATCCATAGCACGGAATCAGCATGACCGAACTTCGCTCTCCGCCAGTGGTCTGTAAGCAGCTTTCCTCTCGTCGAAGTTCCTTGCGTTTGCTCAGAGAAAACACCTTAAATACAACAATTTATTCACTCATATAGAAACTCTCAACAATAGCTATAGCCTAAAATATTAGAAAATTTTATTAAAATGCCCAAATCTGACTAGCTTGTCTATCAATTACTTTATATAAGAAATTAAGTTATAATGACATGTGCTATGTATTATCACTTCTGGTAAAATATTACGATGTCAATTAACCCCATTGCTATATGCACGTATGTAGCTAATATTACATAACTCTTACTAAATAGGAAACATTGGAATTGCATCCTGAGGAGTTTTTACAAATAATGTAGTTGCATAATATGGCTATGGTGTTAAACTGATGATGATAATGATCTTACAAACTATAATTATTGTACTTGTAGTAGTTCAATAATTATAGTTCATAAACTCATTATCATCAATAATTTTAACATCATAGCCATATTGTACAACTACAGCATATGGAGGATTCATCATTGCTACCGGTTTTAAACATACTTGCAACAGTAGTATTTTAATTGATAGCTCTTCTTAGGGGCCGTCCATAAAGTACGTCACGCTATTTTTGACCATTTTACCCCCCCTGTCACAAACTGTCACAAAACTCGGACCCCCTAAAGTACGTCACACTTTCGAACATGGAAATAATAATACTTCCGAAAGCAAGGCTAATACATCAACAAGGCTTCGCAACAGCATTATTACTAGCGCTCCTAGCGAGAGGAATCGTGAAAAACACATTCAGGAGATATGCATTTCATGCTATTTTGACATAAAACTAATTAAAATGTTTCAGAAAATTTTTGAAAATTATGTTTAAAGCTATGAAATTCTACTAAAAAATAAAAAATAAATTATAAATAAAATAAAAAAAAATAAATGTGTGACGTCACACATGGCCTGACCCCCTCCCCTGTCACAAACTGTCACACTTTCTTAAACCCCCTCCCCCCCTGGAGCGTGACGTACTTTATGGACGGCCCCTTATAATCCTCTGAGCTGAGTTACTGAAAAGATGTTGGAGTAACAGGTCTTGACTATTCTTACAAACTAAAGTGGAAGAGTTCTGTAAAATATGTTTTATTGTATTTATTCAACCATCTCTTTGGATCACTTTACTTAATGAGTCGCCAGGTGTTTTAAGTTCAACATATTAACAACATGAGATTTCAACCTGCGTTATTGTATTTTGGTACTCTGTAAAATTTTTGAACCCTCAGGTCCTTTTTGACAACTAAAACACTGTGAAATGGTTGTAACAACTACGAATGTAAATACCCGGTAACTAATTGCGTAAATCTTCAACGTGAAATAGTAGATGGAAGATGAAGAAGGCTGCTTACCTCTGCTGCGCTGCCTCCTCCTTGGCAGAAGAAAACTCCCACTTCAAAAGATGTCTTTTCATCTTTGCCAAGCGTATCAAGGCACAAATTACTAGAGGGATTACGAACCTAAAATAAGTAACAGCATCTGATGGTCTAATTGTTTGCCTTGCAATGACAAGCTTTGGACATAAAAATCAGTTCATGACTCAAGCATTGGATAGTAGCATATAATAGATAATATAAAATAAACTGGTCCAGTTCCAAGGCATTCAACTACAAATGTCAATAATTAAGACAAAGATAGACAACCTGCAGACAACAGCCAGCTCCGATTGCAAGCAAAGAACACAGCTTCACAATACCTAGGCAATTCAAGTAAGAGAAGATTTCACTATAGATGGTGACCTAAATCTAAGAGCCATGTTCACTGAGCCAATATCGGTCCCATACCTGGCTAGAACCTGCCACCAGCAAATCTCCTTGAAATGGCAACTTCGAGATCAATGAATATTGCTAAGATTTCACTTGCAGCTGTTACAGGACTACAATAGCCTCTTACAAAAACTTATATGATTCTAAGGGAGTACACATTTAAAGGCTCAAGGATACGATCATTTAAAACACTTAATAATAATAATAATATTCATTTACTAAAATTCAAACTAACAAATATGCAGTAAGGTTACACGATATAGTAGTAACAGATGATAAAATGTTTAACAGGTGTCAAATTTGACAACCTTCAAGGCGACCATCTGTCCTACTGTTCATTTTACAGTCGCCCCTAGGGAGTGGAAGGCTGAGTAAACCTTATGGGGCTAACAGGTAACAAACCCCGCATCCTTCTGCTCTTCGTGCCTGTATTACCATTCAACCATAACCTCACTATAAGTTAAGAATAAAACACTATATGAAGTGATGCATAAAAATCCAGATACACTTATATGTAATGAATGTCTAGGAATTCATTTTCATGCATTCATTTAAATATTTGAGTTGAGAAGTCACTAAGGCACGTTTCCCGATCAGATCAGTGTGTAATAGCCTACCTACCATACCATAAGCCGAGACATTTTCATCCGGAATGAATTTCTCAGGGTAGATGTTATCCAGATACCACTTGAAGCTTTTGCACTGAAGGCGTTCCCGTAAAGCCTTTCTCTCTGACACATCACCAGCGTCCTGACTCTAAAGCACATAACAGTAGCAAGCATATCTCTGAATCAGTGGCCAACGACGCGAGACAGTAGTCGAATGTCTGCCTATATCAATAACTGTGAAGGTTGAAGTTTCCCCAGTTAGTCACTCTGCAAGTATTCATTAATTCACAGCATTAATATAGCAACTTTTCAAGATAACTACCCAGAAGCACTGCCTGCCCAACCCCAGCGGAAAAGAACAGCTTTCAAGGGTTCATAGCAAATGCATGCAAACTCCCTAGCTAAGACAACATGCAGATCCAACGGGAGTCAGC
Source organism: Aporrectodea caliginosa (assembly GCA_020284085.1). NCBI lineage: Eukaryota > Metazoa > Annelida > Clitellata > Crassiclitellata > Lumbricidae > Aporrectodea > Aporrectodea caliginosa. The sequence continues at coordinate 350,116 of JACEVL010000249.1, read as the reverse complement.
TCCACATAGATGGCCCAATCACCCACAAACATGTGATGCTGCACTGTGAAGGAACAATCAGTGCACCCCGAGCAGAGGAAAGATAATTTCTCCAGCCAAACAAACCTCAAATGGGAAGGCAGAGCACACGTAACTAACGTGTAACATTCCCCAATTTGCATTGCAAACCCCATATATGTTGTATCAAGACATTTAATATACGGTAAAAGAACATGGGCACTTGCACTTTTATGACCTTATTATTTACCATATTATTACTACCTTGTTATTTACCATATTATTATTACCTTATTATTTACCCTATTATTATTATCTTATTATTTACCCTATTATTATTACCTTATTATTTACCATATTATTACTACCTTGTTATTTACCATATTATTACTACCTTATTATTTACCATATTATTACCTTATTATTTACCATATTATTACCTTATTATTTACCATATTATTATTACCTTATTATTTACCATATTAGTATTACCCTATTATTTACCATATTATTATTACCTTATTATTTACCATATTATTATTACCTTATTATTTACCATATTATTATTACATTATTTACCATATTATTATTACCTTATTATTTACCATATTATTATTACCTTATTATTTACCATATTATTATTACCTTATTATTTACCATATTATTATTACCTTATTATTTACCATATTATTATTACATTATTTACCATATTATTATTAACTTATTATTTACCATATTATTATTACCTTATTATTTACCATATTATTATTACCTTATTATTTACCATATTATTATTACATTATTTACCATATTATTATTACCTTATTATTTACCATATTATTATTACCTTATTATTTACCATATTATTATTACCTTATTATTTACCATATTATTATTACATTATTTACCATATTATTATTACCTTATTATTTACCATATTATTATTACCTTATTATTTACCATATTATTATTACCTTATTATTTACCATATTATTATTAACTTATTATTTACCATATTATTATTAACTTATTATTTACCATATTATTATTAACTTATTATTTACCATATTATTATTAACTTATTATTTACCATACCTACTCATAGTTGCTTTTGAGGTTTATTTTGAGATATTTAGCTGAAAAGCATAGTGAAAATTCTGACAACGTACAACGAGGTCCTTGCGATTCATATAGAACAGTCGCTTGTACTCGTCCATCCAGACCTCAGCCAAACGTTTGCTGTTCAGACCGTGTGTGTCTTTGTTGCCTAACAGTTACACAGCAAAATGCACTTTTAATATAACCAACACTGCTCCTTGTGTGGGATCGGTCAACTGGCATTCTCTCTACATGTCCAAACCATCGGAGTCTTCGTTGAACAACTTTGTCTAGCCGAGTTGGTTAGATACCTAATGATTGTCTTACCGTATGTCATGCCAATGTAGAATCATCTAAAAAGTAGAATCTTAGCCTAAATCCAGCTTTCAGTACCTGTAATGAACCTCAGATATTTCCTGACTGTGAAGTCCATTAAAATTAAAACTGCAAAGTCAAAATATACGAACTAGCCAAAAGCATTGCAGAACAGTATGTCCCGAATGTTTCATTAAATGGTAAAACTATATTTTAGTATTAAAAATATCAACTGGCTAAAAGAGCAACAGTGCCTATACAAAGAAATGCATAAACACAAACTCAACAACAAACTGAAGTATATAAATACAGATACACACTTGAGTGAGTAAAGAACTCACTGCAAGTGGAAACACGATAGGGTTACGCTTTGCACTTCATCTCACTGCTTTGTTTGCTCAGAGCATCACATCTTGTACAGAAGAACTGTGTGATTCTCACTTGGGAAATGTGCAGTATGCATACACAGGACAAACTGAGACCTACCTGGGAATGTGTACGGATGTGCCGGACGAAAGATATGACCAACTCTGGAGCAAGGAATGAATTCCAGTTTACCACCACACATCCATGTCTGAAAGAATGCAACATTTCCAATAGAAAAAAACACAGGAACATTTGAGAGGAACAAAAGTATCCAAAACAATGAAGCCATGAAATGATAATACTTCACATCCATCATTGATGTAAATCACGATTTAAATCAATGATTTTAATCAACTGATTTAAATCATCTCCACCTGTGAGAAAGTGAGAGAACTCTTTCTTACAATTGTATTCAAAACCATAATGTAAATTAAAGATTGAAACTTAGCTCACTAAACATTTACCAGCCGCAAGTATTACCCTAAACGAGAGTTCCAGATTTTCGCCACCCCAGACGTCCATTCCAGGATCATATCCACCAATTTCAAAGAAGTATTTGCGATCAACAGCAAACAAACCTCCAGGCATTGTTGGTGACCTAAATCAAATCAAACTATTATAATCACAGAAAACATAAATTAAAACCATATCCAAGAACTGTGATAAAATATCTATAGCTTCAATACCTATTAGCTCTTTGTAAGTCAAAGAAAACCATATTAAAAATTTCATTCACTAGGCTCTTTTTTCCAAAGACTTTGTTATTCTACTATATCACCAAAGCAAGGTTCCTTTACCACAGGCTTTAGTATCACAAGGCTGAAGTCATAAACCTTCATTGCAACAACAAGGTCCAAGATTTTATCTGGACAGACAATTCTATTCAGCTATGGATGTTGTAAATGCAGTTAGATTAAACGACGCCATTTAGTTGGATTATGCGGTTGTGCCAGCACATTAACTGTTCAAATGATTCTGATTTCCATAGCACAGTTTTCATAATGCCCAAAGCATCAATTGCTTGTTGCTTCAAGTGAATAAGAAATCCTAATCCCTTGGCTAAGCCAGGTTGAAATCAGGTATAGTTAAGAGAAACCAGAAGCCGGGATTCGCTGGTTAAGAATGTTGAAAAACCTTCGGTTCAGACCCGAATTGCATCAAAGAACAGACAGAACAAACTGAACTGGGCAGGGCAGCAAATTCTAAAGCTTTAGACCAGGCATGTAAGAAGTGTGCTCCCACCTTTACACATAAAAATTTCCGTGCAACAATGTCTATTATTTATAAAAAACATTGTTTGAAAACAAAAGCTTTACAACAATTACAACAATAGGTCTGTTTAACCGAGTACCTAATTGGGTCAGTTACGGATTTCCTGCGTTTCCGTTCAGACTGCGGCATATCCCTCCAAGAGAAATGAAGACCCCACCAAAATCCCCCAACAGCTGATCCTCCAACACCGTTGTAATTCATCCCGTGTGCATCGATGAGGTCAATAGTTGGACAGACCACTGCAGTACGATCTTCACCAATTCTTGCCAACATTGGCTGCAGCCTAGCGAAACATCACATCGTTAAACATCATGGTAGATCAGAAAGTAATGCTATACTCCTCCACCCAGGGATCGGTCGGGACTGGAACGCACCGGAACGGCGTTCCGTTTCCTTTTTGACGATCGGAATGCCATACCGGTAAATATTTCTAGATTACCATGGCGCCAGAAGCCGGCGCTCCGGTCCTTTTGTTTAGGACGGGATCACTAACTCCACCTAAACATATCGCTTTCTTGAATATGCTAGTACCTATAGATAGCCAAATATGCACGATTCAAATGGAAAAAACAATGGCAGACCATGGCTATGATGGATAGATAATATAATATCATCACTTGGACTAAGACTAAGAGAAGCAATGGACTTGACAAATGACCGAGGACAATGAAGATCAGTTATTCGTACACATCGCCGCCAAATGGCTGGCATCAGGAACTGATGAAGATAATGATAAATAAAGATAACTTACTTACTTAGAGCAGAACAAGGTACTATGGCTACACATGTCACAATACATATATTAAATAAGAAGCTGCATTGAATTTGCCTTAGTATGCTTCATGCAGCCAAAAATTGGTTCTTTCAAATGCTTCTTCAGATTTCAGATGATGCCAGCCTCACTACTAACGTGTGCAGGTAGTTGTTTTCTTTAACATATACAAATTTAGACAATACATTTTAATTGCAGAATGAGAAGATCGCATACCATTGTTGATTTGCCTCACAGTGTGCATCTAGGAATATCAGGACATCTCCAGTTGCCACATCAGCCCCTGCAAGTTTAGCTCGAATCAGTCCAAGTCGTTGCTTAGCCCTGATCAGCTTAACAATACCATCGGGCCACGACTTCTCCAACTCTTTCTCCAGGTCCGTTCCCAGTTCCGCTAAATTTCACAGTGAGAAACGTTTCTCAGCTGCAGTTCATATTTACAACTAAATATAAAATTCATTAACTTGCATATCATAGAAACTACAAGTCATATGCCACAAAACCTGCGGACTATTGAATTGTCATGTTTAAAAATAAACTGTCCCATTAAGTTTTAACCCTTTAACGACGAGCGTGTACTAAAAGTGACTGGGAAACCAATGCAGCTCGTCGTTAAAGTGATAAATAATTATATGAACTGTATTAAACTTATGAGTGTCATTCAATTTGTGCAACTTGAGTTGAGCTCAAAAACAAGTATATTGATAACTCAGGACTTTAAACAATTCTCAAAAGATGAACCTGTTGATCTTACTGAACTCAAATACAACTTAGATCAGCAAGAAACTTTGATCAGATAGAAAGAACATAAATAACTTGGATCATGTAGAATGACAATAAATAACTTGGATCAAAGGATCACGTAGAATGAAGATCAATAACTTGGATAAAAGGATCACGTAGAATGAAGATCAATAACTTGGATAAAAGGATCACGTAGAATGAAGATCAACAACTTGGATAAAAGGATCACGTAGAATGAAGATCAATAACTTGGATAAAAGGATCATGTAGAACAAAGATAAATAACTTGGATAAAAGGATCACGTAGAATGAAGATAAATAACTTGGATAAAAGGATCACGTAGAATGAAGATCAATAACTTGGATAAAAGGATCACGTAGAATGAAGATCAATAACTTGGATCAAAGGATCATGTAGAACGAAGATCAATAACTTGGATCAAAGGATCATGCAGAATGAAGATAAATAACTTGGATCATGTAGAATGACAATAAATAACTTGGATCAAAGGATCACGTAGAATGAAGATCAATAACTTGGATAAAAGGATCACGTAGAATGAAGATCAATAACTTGGATAAAAGGATCACGTAGAATGAAGATCAATAACTTAGATCAAAGGATCAAGTAGAACGAAGATCAATAACTTGGATCAAAGGATCATGCAGAATGAAGATAAATAACTTGGATCAAAGGATCATTCAGAATGAAGATAAATAACTTGGATCAAAGGATCATGTAGAACAAAGATAAATAACTTGGATAAAAGGATCACGTAGAATGAAGATCAATAACTTGGATCAAAGGATCATGTAGAACGAAGATCAATAACTTGGATAAAAGGATCACGTAGAATGAAGATCAATAACTTGGATAAAAGGATCACGTAGAATGAAGATCAATAACTTGGATCAAAAGATCATGTAGAACGAAGATCAATAACTTGGATCAAAGGATCATGCAGAATGAAGATAAATAACTTGGATCATGTAGAATGACAATAAATAACTTGGATCAAAGGATCACGTAGAATGAAGATCAATAACTTGGATAAAAGGATCACGTAGAATGAAGATCAATAACTTGGATAATAGGATCATGTAGAATGAAGATCAATAACTTGGATAAAAGGATCACGTAGAATGAAGATCAATAACTTGGATAAAAGGATCACGTAGAATGAAGATCAATAACTTGGATAAAAGGATCATGTAGAACAAAGATAAATAACTTGGATAAAAGGATCACGTAGAATGAAGATAAATAACTTGGATAAAAGGATCACGTAGAATGAAGATCAATAACTTGGATAAAAGGATCACGTAGAATGAAGATCAATAACTTGGATAAAAGGATCACGTAGAATGAAGATCAATAACTTGGATCAAAGGATCATGTAGAACGAAGATCAATAACTTGGATCAAAGGATCATGCAGAATGAAGATAAATAACTTGGATCATGTAGAATGACAATAAATAACTTGGATCAAAGGATCACGTAGAATGAAGATCAATAACTTGGATAAAAGGATCACGTAGAATGAAGATCAATAACTTGGATAAAAGGATCACGTAGAATGAAGATCAATAACTTGGATCAAAGGATCATGTAGAACGAAGATCAATAACTTGGATCAAAGGATCATGCAGAATGAAGATAAATAACTTGGATCAAAGGATCATTCAGAATGAAGATAAATAACTTGGATCAAAGGATCATGTAGAACAAAGATAAATAACTTGGATAAAAGGATCACGTAGAATGAAGATCAATAACTTGGATCAAAGGATCATGTAGAACGAAGATCAATAACTTGGATCAAAGGATCATGCAGAATGAAGATAAATAACTTGGATCAAAGGATCATGTAGAACAAAGATAAATAACTTGGATAAAAGGATCACGTAGAATGAAGATCAATAACTTGGATCAAAGGATCATGTAGAACGAAGATCAATAACTTGGATCAAAGGATCATGCAGAATGAAGATAAATAACTTGGATCAAAGGATCATGTAGAACAAAGATAAATAACTTGGATAAAAGGATCACGTAGAATGAAGATAAATAACTTGGATCAAAGGATCATGTAGAACAAAGATAAATAACTGGGATCAAAGGATCGTGTAGAATGAAGATAAATAACTTGGATAAAAGGATCGTCTAGAATGAAGATAAATAACTTACGTCTATCACTGAAGTCATCAACGAGAATAACTTCGTGTAGATATTCAGGAGGTGAGCGATTGACGACGCTGTGTACTGTTCTAAGCATGGCCGAAGGTGCCTCATTACAAAACACTATCACAACACTGGCATTCGGCAGATGTCTTGGATACTGGATATTCTTGCACCTAAAGGTAGTCAACAACAAAAAAGGAATAAATTTATACTGCACGGCAATGATGGGATTCACAATAGCAAATAACAGAAAACATAAAAACACAACTTGAAATAGAAACCATAATCTTCGATAATTCCAATTTTTCCTAAAGCCTCTAGATTATTTATACCTATACCCAGTTTTTATAATTTTTTACTATTACAGTTATTACCATTATCATTATTATTATTAATTAGCAACCTCTATAGCATAGCATCAGAGTGTAATGACCACTGAGATTTTAACATAGCGAAAAGCTTTCAAACAATGGCTCAACAAATTTATTTAATATAATCAGTTTTTCTTTCTAAAGTACCAGCATATAACAAGACTAATTCATGGCACTCTGCTGCAGCACAAACAGCCTGATTTAAGGTTCCACTGTCCAGTGCCCATCTCTGAGGATGCCAATCCTCCATTACAGGCTCTACTTTCCTAGGCAAGCTTATAGTATCAGGGGCTAAAGGATATAGTGCGTAAGTTTACTGGCGTCTTAAGTGTCGGTTAGGGTCAGATTAGGCATCGTGAGGGTCGGTTAGGGTCAGGGTTAGTGTCGTCATTGGAAAACCTGGTACCATTCGGCGTCCGCGCAGCATGCCCAAAGATACTGTATAATCCTTCAGCCCATGATACTACAAGTTTGCCATTTCCTATGCTAAAATGAAGAAATTCAACCACATGACATACTCTGAATTTCTAGAATCTGGAATCAGTCTATCCAATGCAACCTTGTTGCTGGCTACGACATTAAAAGTCTCTTTGGGGAACAGACGGTCCGCCTCCGCCTGCTCCTTTGCAGTCAAGCTGACAGCCCGGCCATTTTCTCCAGGGGCTCCACTGACTGGAGCCCGTTCCTTGGCCTTCGCATACCGCTGCTTACGAAACTCCATGACAGCCGCCCAGGATTTAAATCCAGCGGGCAGTTGGCCAGGGAGTAGGAAATCATCGTGTATGTGGATGGGATGTTGGTCCTGGTCCTCGGCGTATTTCTCGAACTGACTTTGGTTCGAATACAGGAAATAGAGAGCAATAAAATATATGTATAGAGCGAAAAAGCAAACGATTATCCACCAAGACCATTTAAAACATATCCGAGATATAAGTCGACGGAACATGGTCATAAATCAAAACAAAGTTTCACGGCACCACGTCGCCACCACCAGTGCGACCACTCTCCATTTTCTGAAATCCCAAGATCTTGCCAGAAAAATACCAAGATTGGACAATAATGACCAAAAAGCCCGTTACTGAATAGAAAAAGTTGTGATGAAATATCATTTAAATGTATTTTAACAATCACAATTATTCACAAACATGCCTAGCTAAGAACTGGCAAAGAAAAAACCGGAGCATAACATTGAATTAACACTCTTCATCTCTGCTCAAAATCAATGCTAAGTATAGTTCAAGGCTCTGTCTTAGGACCTACCAACTTCTCCATTACTGGTTCAGACCTGCATCCTGCTCAGCCCCTTAATCTTATGTTTAAATTTGCAGATGACACTTACCTCATTAGGCTACTGGATCCTCTCAATCTCATACTATTCCATCCGAACTGCATTTAATCTCTACCTGGGCTTCTGCTAATAACCTTACCTTAAATAGCTCTTGTAGCGATTAAATCTTATCAAATGCCATGTTTAACTAATTAATTAATATAATACTAGTATAAGCTAGTCAATTACAGTGGCGATATATAAAAGATGTAGTGGCGATTCATAAATATAATATTAGACTAGGTAAGAGGCTTTTAAACGTAATTTAAATGTCACGTGATGTGCTATGTTGCTAAGCGACCAATGACGCTAGGTGGATAGAAACACAGGGACGGTTAAAGACCGGTAATGACAGTTGAGACGTTGTAAGTTCAAGTGAAGGGAGTGGTGAAAAGAATTGCCGAGAAAGGAAGGAAACAGCAGCATCGTTTGAGTTGCGGAGATATACGTGGATCGACTTTATTAGGAGCGATCACGGTGAATCCAGGATTTAAAGTGTTTCGATCGAAGTGGAGTTCGAGCGAACTTTAATCTTGCGAGCGTCGGTGGTAGTAGTGAAGCGTTGCCACGACATTATTCGATGAAGTAAGACGGCGAGATTCGAAGTCAATCGTTCCTGCGTAAGTTAGGAAAGACTGTCATTCTGCTGTAGTTACTGTTGAGAGAAAGTGGATGTGTAACGGAGTAAAACAGTGGGATTGCTAAGTCATTCGTTCCGGCGTAAGCTTGGAAAGACTAACATTCAACTGGAATTACTGTTGCGAGGTTGTTTGGGAGCGATCGTCATTCGGAGCCAACTGCGAGCCAATTGGACGGTTAGTTGCGAGGAATTTAAAGCGTGAGACTATCTTCCTACGTGTGGATTCGGATATTTCTACGCTACCTTGACTTTCAAAGACGGAGAAGTGATGTACGTATTCGAGACCAGCGATTGAACCTCGAGTATCTACGACTACGTGAGACCAATCCAAGAATTCTTCTACGATAACTTCGACATGGGATCCACGTGCACTTGTAATGGGGAATCAGATAAGCCTCATAATAATCTATTTATTGTAGATTAAATACGCCACTATAGGTAGATAGGATTTGCTGTAATTGTTGTACAGAATTGACTTATGTTTTCAATATTAATTTAATCTATTTACTACCATGTGTCCAGTGTCAATATTTTCAACAACACTTATCGTACGTAAGGCCTTCTCAGCCAAGTTCGACTAAGCTAAAAAGCTATATATTAATTATTAGGCTACAGCTCTAAATCTAAAGAAATGATCATTTTCCGCCCTCGACACCAATTTGAACCTCCTCCTCCATTGCCTGGTATTACCCGAGTTAAAACTTTGAAGATACTGGGTGTCATCCTTCAAGATAATCTAAAACTCACAGCCCATATAGACCACCTCACAGCAACTTGCTCCTCCTCTTTTTATGCTATCAGAAAACTAAAAACCCATGGCCTTTCTTCCTCATCCATCCATAATGTAACCAAAGCCACTACTGTTGCTAAACTGCTATATGCCTCCCCATCCTGGTGGGGTCTCACTCTGGCTTCCGATAAAGAACGTCTGGAAAAACTCCTAAAAAGAGCCAAACGCCTAGGCTACCTAGAGCAATCCTTTCCAACAGTCTCTGAACTTGCCAATATAGCCGATGCTAAACTCCTTTTCTCCATATTACACAACCCCAAGCATGTACTTCACCAACTCCTACCTCCACCCCGACCCCTCTCATCTCACCAATTAAGACCTAGAGCACACAACCATACTCTCCCACCCAAGGACAACTCTCAATTTATTCCCAGATCATTATATAAAAATATTTACTAGTTTATTCTAAAATATTCTAATGAACTTTAATTATTCTTTATCACTCATGTTAGCATTTCTGCGTTTTTGTCAGATTGTTTTCTCAAATAAACGAATATATATATATACGTTCATTTTTTTGTTGTGCTACCAATGTTTCTTGGTAAATTAAAGATTGAAGATTGATATAATAATGTTCACAATTTACAATACAAATAAACTCACCAGGACTTGTTATGCGCCAGAGATCTTCGGAATCTTCCCTCTTCTTGGCCGTGCTCGTCCGCTGAACTCGGCCTTTCCCGTCGGGCAAAGGACTTAACGGTGCCACCGACGATGCCTAACACTAGGTTAACTAGGAAGACGACAGCAACTCAGATCGACACAGTAAATTGTATTATTGTTAACGTCAAATCAACAGCTTCAGATAACTATAACTTCAACTCTAGCACTCTCTGAACACTAACTCACACACTCCTCTAACTCACACCGACCATTAACTACCGACCAACCGACGCAACAGGCGTCTCTATTTATAGTTTGTCGAGTAAATGTTCCCAGCCAATCAGCGCGTACCAGCAAAAAGTCCCAGCCAATCGCTGTCGCCAGCCTTTTGGTCACCAGCCAATTTGCTCTCGGCCATTTGGTCGCCGGCCTTTTGGTCATCAGCCATTTTGCCATCAGCCAATTTGCTCTCAGCCATTTGGTCGCCGGCCTTTTGGTCACCAGCCAATTTGCTCTCGGCCATTTGGTCGCCGGCCTTTTTGCCAATTTGCTCGGCCAATTTGCTCGCGGCCATTTGGTCGCAAATTACGTCACACAAATTACGTCACAATACTCCCCTCACTAAAGAAAATGGAATGTCCCCATTCCGTAACTAAGTGGCTAAATATTAACTGGCGTTCATTAAAGGTCGAGAAACATCAACTGACAAAACGAATGGAGCCCAACCACATACGGGCATTTAACTAAAAGTCCATCAAATTAATTGGGCAGAATTAAGCCCGCATAAACATCGAAATAAACACAGCTAAGCTAAGCCCTAACGAATAAGGGTCAAACTAATTAAGAATATCATCAAGACAATCGCCCTACAGACAAAATAAATCATTGTTCGATAAAATTATTGTTCGACAGGACAATTGTTCTACAAATTAATCGCAAGACCTTATCTTACAACAGAAATGCAACCATCCTTCAACATCATCATACATTGCACGTCATCGTTCATCCATCAGCTTACACTATTCTTGCGTCGCCATGACGACCATTCTATTAATCGCATGCAAACGTCCACGGCCTTTTTGCTCGTATGCAAATGTCGACGGCCTTTTTGTCGTCGGCCTTTTTGCTCGTGTGCAAATGTCCACGACCTTTTTGCTTGTATGCAAATGTCGACGGCCTTTTTGTCGTCGGCCTTTTTGCTCGTGTGCAAATGTCCACGACCTTTTTGCTTGTATGCAAATGTCCAAAAAGTGGAGGAGGAGGGGACGTTTGCAAATGTCCACGTCGTCGAGTGAAGGAGAGGGGGCGCATGCGAGCGACGAGGAGGAGGGGAGATGGACGCAGACAAGCATCGCATCGTCGAGTGGAGGGGAGGGGGACGCAGGCGAGCGTCGAGGCGTCGAGAGGAGGAGGAGAGGGGGACGCGCCCCAAGTCATCACCACGGCGAAACCTCCTCGAACGACGGCGCCCAGCTATTGATAGCGCGCGGGCCGGCGAGTCTCCCTCTTCGGACGCCCGCTGACCTCAGAGGCGTCGTCAGCAGGGGTCGCAGGCACCTCCACGTCCTCCGTCGGCTCTTCCCTGAAGCAAGCCCGAAGTTTATCCACATGGACCGTGAGTGGACGAGAATGAGGGGACTTCCTGATCCTGTAGTTCACAGGGCCGCAGCGTGCCTCCACGACGAAGGGACCCGTGTACATCTTTTGCCATTTCGGAGAGCGACCTTGATAACGACGAGGCGTATAGTACCAAACTTGCTCCCCAGGGGCAAATTCAGCCGGACGCACGCGCAAGTCATAAGCACGCTTCTGGCGTTCCGCAGCCACTCCCAGATGCTCCCGTACCAGGCGGTACGCGGACTCCATGCGCTCAGCAAAGTCTTGCACATAACTCGCGTATGTGCCTGCGCCCGGATCAGCGCTCGGGGGTCTGCCGTAGACTAGGTCCAACGGGGCGCGGGTCTCCCGGCCGAACATCAGGTAGTTCGGGCTGAACCCAGTCGTTTCGTGTAGTGACGCCCGGTAAGCGGCGAGGACATGGGGCAGAGATTCGTCCCAGTCCCGTTGATGGCTGCTGACCACTTTCCCCAGCATGGCATTAAGCGTCCTATGAAAGCGCTCTATGAGCCCATTCCCGCTCGGGTGATAAGGGGATGTCCTAACCTTATCTATTCCCAGCAATCGGCAAAGTTCCCTGAACAAATTACCCTCGAAATTAGTCCCCTGGTCGGTGAGGATTTGTAGCGGAGCGCCGTACCTTACGATAACGTTTTCAACCAAGGCCCTAGCAACCGAAGTGGCTTCTTGATTGTGCATGGGGATTGCCTCCACGAACTTCGTGAAGTTGTCCATGATCGTAAGGATATAAACATACCCTCTTCGACTACGCGGATGGGGGCCGGTGACATCTATACTCAAACGTTCCCAGGGCGCCCCACAGGGCAAGGGCTGCAACGGTCCCTGGCGGGGAGGCAAACCACGATGGTATTGGTTGCACTGAGGGCAGCACTGGCAAAAGCGCCTCACATCCCGGGACCACCCGACCCAAAAGGCCCGACGCCTTACCTGCGCCCGGGTTCTCCGGACGCCCAGGTGACCCCCGGTCATTCCTGTGTGGGCGAGCCTCATGTACTGATCCCTCATAGCCCTGGGTACCACTAACTGCTCAACCCCGTCCGGTGTCTTCCGATAGATTACCCCCTCGTACAGGTACAGGCGGTCTCTCTGGTGCCAGTACACCTTCACAGCTTCATTCTCTCGCAGGATATCTACTAGGGCCGGGGCCTGGGTACCTACTTCCAGCCACGGGCGTACCACCCGAAGATCAGGATCTTCTTTCTGCGCCTTTACTAACTCCTCCTGCGGGTCAGGTTCAATATCCAATGGCTGTGCGGGCACAGCCTCGGTGACTGCAGCGACCGCACTTACATCGTCGACATCACATTGCCGACAAGGCCTACGGGAAAGGGCATCCGCATTACCATGTTTCTGACCTGGCCGATGCAACACCTGGAACTCGAACTCTGCCAATCGTTCTAACCAACGGCTCTGCTGGCCAATGGGTTCTGGAGTTCGCTGGAGCCACTGTAACGCGGCGTGATCTGTTCTTAACGTGAACGGGCGCCCCAGCAAGTACTGACGGTACAGTTTTGTGAAATATACGATGGCGAGCAACTCCTTGCGAGTAACGCAATAGTTACGCTCTGCCGTGGAAAGTAAGCGACTTCCATAGGCAATCACTCGCTCCTCGCCATCGATCTTCTGGGATAATACGGCCCCTATGCCAACGTCGCAGGCATCACAGTCCAGGACGTAGCCGCCCTCATCCTTAGGCAAAGCTAGGACGGGTGTGGACGTCAGAGCGCGTTTTAGAAGTTCGAACACTTCCTGACAGGCATTATCCCATATAAACGCTCTACCCTTTTTCGTCAGTGCGAACAGAGGAGCAGCTAATACCGAAAAACTACGAATGAACCTCCTGTAATACGAACATAGCCCGAGAAAAGAGCGCACATCCTTCAGTCGTCGCGGGATTGGCCACTCCACAACCTCGCGGATCTTGGACTGATCCACGGCTACCCCGTCTTGAGTCACAACATGACCCAAAAAGCAAACGGCCCTACGCAGCAAGCGACACTTACTTGGTTTTAACTTCAAATTGGCCGCTCTCAATCGCTCGAACACCTTACCCAGCCTCTGCAAATGTTGTTCGGGCGTATTCCCGAAAATGATTACATCATCGAGGTAGACTAGGCAAACATCGAAATTAAGCCCCGACAGGACAATGTCCATCAACCGTTGGAAAGTTGCTGGCGCATTGCAGAGACCGAAGGGCATCACCTTCCATCGATAGATGCCTCGACGCGTAACGAACGCGGTCTTATCCGCATCCCTAGGATCCATAGCCACCTGGTGGTAACCACTCCTTAAATCCAGCGTACTGAACCATCCTCCACCGGAGAGAGCATCTAAACATTCGTCAATTCTAGGGAGCGGGTATGAATCCTTCCTCGTCCTCTCATTTAATTGCCTGTAATCTATGCAGAAGCGGAGGGTCCCATCCTTCTTACGAGCCAAAACCACGTTAGCCGCCCACTCGCTAACAGCGGGTTCAATCGTCCCAGCGGCCAACATACTATCCAGCTGCTCGTCTATGGCAGCCCTATGGGGAAGAGGTTGGCGCCGTAGAGGCTGTCTAACAGGACCTGCATCTCCCGTATCAATCCGATGAGTGGCCACGTTTGTCCGGCCAAGATCGCCTTCCCTTACCGAGAAAACATCACTGAATTCAGTCAACAGTTCCCGCAATTGGTCTCGGGTCTCGGGTGTCACCTCCTCGGGGAGATCGGCCATCAGCATCTCACAAGGAGCCGCCTCACCAACCGGCTCCTCACCCTTATCACGGGTCTCCCGACACTCAACTTCGACCGGGTGCAACCCTCCCAACAACTGGTCCTTAACCAACCTTACAGGATCCTCGGTCAAGTTTACTACCCGGACCTGGGTCGTTCTGGCGTCATCGCCTACTACGACCCGTGCAAGATGGACCCCCGGACTGATTTCCTTGGCATCTGTCATCCAGGCCGGCGCTACCGACGACAAATCCCCGTACAGGGTCTTTACAGGGACATCAAATTGGCATTTAGGCGAGACTACAACCTCCTCGGCTACAATTACCCGTCGGCACCACCCGGCTCCATTACCCCTTACAAGGTTGATACGTTTACGCCCAATGAACAAGGCCCCGGTCCCAAAACCTAATCGGCATCGGTGCTCCCTCAACCAATCCATACCCAGCATGGGGTCACTTATCTGATCGGACACCAAAAATGCACTAGAGATCTCAAACCCACTCCGAATCTTAATGGG
This sequence comes from Aporrectodea caliginosa, assembly GCA_020284085.1. Classification (NCBI taxonomy): domain Eukaryota; kingdom Metazoa; phylum Annelida; class Clitellata; order Crassiclitellata; family Lumbricidae; genus Aporrectodea; species Aporrectodea caliginosa. Next base: position 334,768 of record JACEVL010000249.1, on the reverse strand, counting down.
GACCCTTATCTCACCCAAAACCCGTATATCGGACCCGTTCGCAGCCATCAAGTACCGGTTACAGGGACGAATCTCTAACCCCTGGACAGTAGAGGAAGGTATGAGGCTCACCTCCGATCCGGTGTCGACCAGGCAGAGTTGAGAGCGTCCATTGATCGTCCCTCTGACGTAGACAGCGTTGAAGGTTGCACGGTTGGGTACTCTTGGATGGGTCGTGTGATTGGCGGCCACCGGCTCCGTCGGCGTCGAATCTGGAGTTTCTGTCTCGGTCGCATCCGGGCGATGGCGGGCCCGGCGTGACTGGCGGCAGTTGCGGGCGAAGTGGCCTGGTTGGCCACAGTTGAAGCAATTCATCTCTCGCCTCGGTCTTTCTTGGCTGTCGGCGTTGGCGTTTCCCGGGCGACTCTCTCGGCCCGGTCCTCGGTTGCGGTCTCCAGGGCGAACGTCTCGGTCCGGCCCAGGATCAGCCGGAGGCGTACGACCTCGCAGCTCCCGGAACTGTCGGTCAAACTTGCCTTCGAGCTCCCGTTGCCATCGGCGTTGCTCTTCCTTCTGGATGGTCAGGAACCGGTCCAACTGCACCTGGATCTGGTCGCTCACATCGGTCTCCCGAGTGCCACGCACCCGGTTGGGCGGTCTTCCGCGGTCATCAGGTTCCGACGGTCTCCGACGGTCGTCCTGGCCCATTGTGCTTCGGTAAGCCTCCAGACGTAGCGCCGTCCGGTAGGCTTCGTCCAGCGACTTGGGTTCTCGCTCGCGAATCTTGAGCGAGAGCTCCCGATCCCTCATCGCCTCCAGGAACGCGTCTTTGGCTATGATCTCCGTGGTTTCGTTGGCAGGAACCGGATAGGCAAGTACCACCAACCGACGAATTTCATGAAGGAGGTCGGATAGGCTTTCCCCGGCGCGCTGGCGGCGGTAGTAGAGTTGCGTCCGGAAGGTCTCGGCTTGGCCTTCCGTCCCGTAGCGTTGACGTAGCCGCTCCACCAACTGTTCGTAGGTCGCATCCGGCTGGGCCCCGAAGTCCCAGAGCAACTGAGTGGCGGCTTTCTCCAGGGAGCAGCGAAGGAAATCGACTTTGTCCGAAGCGGTCCACCGGTTGTGCCTCGCACACACCTCGAACTGAGACAGGAATGATTCCAGTGACCCTGTCCCATCGAAACGCCCGGGTTTCATCTGCATCGGCCGGTTTTTCAGCAGGCCGCCGACGCCCTCAAGCAGCCCCGGAAGAATCCTTGACTCGTCCTTCACTTCCCGGCTAACAGGTTCCGTGGATTTCCTTCGGTCGATCGGCTCCATCGGCTTCCATTCCTCGAAGCCAAAGTCGTCTGGCAGGCTGTTCCGGTCCGGCTTGATCTCCATCGGTCGCCTTCTCTCGGCGGGCGTAGAGCTTACAGGCTGCAGGACGTCAAAGTCGACCAGCGGGTAGACGCGTGTGTCGTCCTCGTCTCCCATCGGTAATCAGCGTTCTTCAATCGTCTGACACCCCACTTCTGGTACCACTGTGGCGAAATTGAGGTGGTGGCCGTCGGGCGGGACTCCGGTATCTCTCTTCTTTCACCAGGATAGCGTCTTCGGAATCTTCCCTCTTCTTTGCTCGTCCGCTGAACTCGGCCTTTCCCGTCGGGCAAAGGACTTAACGGTGCCACCGACGATGCCTAACACTAGGTTAACTAGGAAGACGACAGCAACTCAGATCGACACAGTAAATTGTATTATTGTTAACGTCAAATCAACAGCTTCAGATAACTATAACTTCAACTCTAGCACTCTCTGAACACTAACTCACACACTCCTCTAACTCACACCGACCTCTAACTCACACCGACCAACCGACGCAACAGGCGTCTCTATTTATAGTTTGTCGAGTAAATGTTCCCAGCCAATCAGCGCGTACCAGCAAAAAGTCCCAGCCAATCGCTGTCGCCAGCCTTTTGGTCACCAGCCAATTTGCTCTCGGCCATTTGGTCGCCGGCCTTTTGGTCATCAGCCATTTTGCCATCAGCCAATTTGCTCTCAGCCATTTGGTCGCCGGCCTTTTGGTCACCAGCCAATTTGCTTGTCTCGGCCATTTGGTCGCCGGCCTTTTTGCAACCGACCAATTTGCTCGCGGCCATTTGGTCGCAAATTACGTCACACAAATTACGTCCAGAAGCTGGATTGATGAAAAGTAATAATGCTACAATGAACGAATAATTTACAAAGCCAAAACGATAAATTATCGTCTAATCAATACTCCATGTGTCTCTTCCATAAGCCAATCACAGCATGCCAGAAGTATTTTGTTCAGTCCAATGACCACACGCCGAAAGATATCAAATATTAAACACGATCTACCCAAAACTGGTGGTCCCCAATACTATAAGAATGCCATAATTATAACGACTATACACTCGTCTATTTATAAGTTGAGTTTTTTGGGACAATTTTGAAATTTCAAAGTGGGGGTTTGCTTTATACAAAGGGCAGGCAAAGATTGCAAGATTCATCCATAAGATATTGCGTAAAACAGGTTATATCGGCCTTCGCATGATGAAACAGTGTAAATGTAATGTAAATCTTCAAAATTCTCAGCCCCACATGAAAGCCGCATCAGGGAGCCCAGCTTATTCACCGGGAGATCATATCGCATGACACATCTGAGGTGGAATTTATGTATAATGCTATATTATAGTAAATGATGGCAAATCCGCATTTTAGTGTTATTGTTTCTTTTAGTGAAAAGTAGTAGCGTATTAATTATTGCAATAATTTTAATGATGACTGTCATCAATCCGACTTCTATTTACGCAGGTAATATTTTCATCAATCCGACTACTATTTTCCTAGGAAACTATTATCATCAATCCGTCGCTCCAACTTCCATTTTAACGTAAAGAATTCCATTCATCAATCCAACTTCTATTTATGCAAAGAATTATTTTCATTGGTAAACGTGTAATTTAGCGTCGTAAATTATTCGCCCATTGTAGCATTTGTTGTTATTCATCAATCCAACTTTTACTTTTTGAAGAATCATTTTTCATCAATCCAGCTTCCATTGAAGGAGGAAATGTTTTTCATCAATACAACTTGTATTTAATTAAGAGTTATTTTTCATCATTCCAGCTTCTATTTAAGCAAGATTCTTCTTATCAATACCACTTCTATTTAAGAAAAAATTATTTTCATCAATCTGACTTTTATTTATTAAGAATTCTTTTCGTCAATCGTATTTGACCAACGCTGAAACCCATGCAATGGGGAATAATTTACAACGCTAAATTAAACGTTTACCATATTCATCAATCTAACTTCCATTAATGCAGCCAGCTCAGAAAAATAACAAAATACGCTAAACTACCCGATAGGTTCAATGGGGGTCAACCCAAATCCACGAAAAAGCTGAAAATACTTAAAAGCCAGATTTCCTGAAAAGTTTTCTAGAAAGCGGCCGAACTCTAGAAAGCTATTCAGTTTAAGGTAAACATGTAGTTTAGCGTTGTAAATTATCGGGGTCAGCCCGAATCCCCGAAACCCGAATCCCCGAAAACGCTGAAAACAGACAAAAGCCCGATTCCCCGAAAACAGTTTTCTAGAAAGCGGCCGAGCTATTCAGAGTTAAATTGTAAACATGACACAGACTTAGCGTGGCCTTGATGTATATCGATATACTGTCTGTTCAAATGTTTATTTTTTTTATTATATTCATTCGGGTCGGACTTAGAAAATCAATTTCGGGGATCCGGCCGAATTTACGACGAAATGCCTTTCGGGGATTCGGGTTTCGGGGATTCGGCCCGCACCCAAATTATCCGCCGATTGTAGCATTATTATTTTTCATCAATTCAACTTCTACTTTGGCGAGAATCCTTTTCATAGATCCAGCTTCCATTACGCAAGAATTCGTTTCATCAGTCCAGCTTCTATTTTAAGCAGGAATTATTTTCATCAATCGGGCCTACAACTTTTATTTAATTAAGAACTATTTTCCATCAATCCAGCTTCTATTTAAGCAAGAATATTTTCATCAGGCCCACTTCTATTTAATGAAAAATTACTTTTATCAATCCGACTTCTATTTAGCAAGAATTCATTTCGTCAGTCCAACTTGTATTCGACCAACGCTGAAACCCATGCAATGGCAGATAATTTACGTCGCTAAACTACACGTTTATCCAGTTTAATTGTAAACATGACATTGACCTAACGTGGCCGCCTTGATGTATATTGATATACTGCCTATTCACATGTTTATTTATTAATTATATTTATTCGGGTCGGAATTAGAAAATCAATTTCGGTCCGACCAAAATTCGTTTGGGGGATTCCGGTTTCGGGGATTCGGGCCGCACCCGGTCCCGGTTCAATGCAGTAAAATACGCTAAATGCAGTTTAACGTAAATTATAAGATAGAGAATACCTTTTGAACAAACCGAAATAAATATTGGCTTAATTAAATACTGAAAAAGTAGTGGAATAAATATGATAATATCAATAATTATTATAGTTCAAAATTATCAGTTGGGTATTTGTCGTTCTTATTTTGACGCGTGCTTTTTGCAAATGTTTTTATAGCGTATTACCTAGGACTAATACTTTTAGCTCTATGACCGCAAATTTGTGTTCACCTTCATGCAGTTGATCTTTGGCCATTTGAGTAGCCTGAGTTGTTTGAGAGTATAGGCCTATTTCTTAGGTGGTTGAGAGAATTTAGAGTTCATTTAGAGCACAGTTATGGCTGAAATTACTTGTAAACGCAAATTACTTGTATAATTAGTATATGGCTCTGGCAAGTTGTTGAGCACGCTTAAGTTACTATATAATGTGGCGAACTTGGGCGTCGGGCGGGACTCCGGTATCTCTCTTCGGTCACCAGGATAGCGTCTTCGGAATCTTCCCTCTTCTTTGCTCGTCCGCTGAACTCGGCCTTTCCCGTCGGGCAAAGGACTTAACGGTGCCACCGACGATGCCTAACACTAGGTTAACTAGGAAGACGACAACAACACGGATCGACACAGTAAATTGTATTATTGTTAACGTCAAATCAACAGCTTCAGATAACTATAACTTCAACTCTAGCACTCTCTGAACACTAACTCACACACTCCTCTAACTCACACCGACCATTTACCGAACAACCGACGCAACAGGCGTCTCTATTTATAGTTTCTGCGAGTAAATGTTCCCAGCCAATCAGCGCGTACCAGCAAAAAGTCCCAGCCAATCGCTGTCGCCAGCCTTTTGGTCACCAGCCAATTTGCTCTCGGCCATTTGGTCGCCGGCCTTTTGGTCACCAGCCAATTTGCTCTCGGCCATTTGGTCGCCGGCCTTTTGGTCACCAGCCAATTTTGCCATCAGCCAATTTGCTCTCGGCCATTTGGTCGCCGGCCTTTTTGCAACCGACCAATTTGCTCGCGGCCATTTGGTCGCAAATTACGTCACACAAATTACGTCACACAAATTACGTCACACTATGTTCACGCCCAACAAGTTTAAATGGTAATATTGTTTCAAATTTTGGAATTTCAAGTAATTTTATTTTAGGTTGATGATGGTCGCGTCCAGGTAATAGATAGCTCCAGTTGCGCCTATTAAATCATAATCGTAAGCTCCAAAATGCTAAAGCGCCACTCGAAAGCCAAGCGCAGGGCACCAGCTTATTCACGAGCGCTGCATCGAGTGAGAGGGGTTGTCTAAAAGAGCAGTCCTAAAGAGGTCCGAGTCATTGCCTTCTGTGTCCGAGTCCGGATGCCATAGGATCAGAGGGGCAGAGCATGCGCGATATGTTCCTCGAAATTTAGAAATTTTCAGCCTCTGCAAATGCATGCTCTCTAAGTCAGCAATAAACATCAACTGCAACTCAACTGCAATTTTGGAATTTAGCAACTTTAAATGTCATTTCAAACTTTTACATGGACCCTGGCATCATATGATTCATATCGGTAGCTGTTTATAAAAATGATGCGTTGTTTCGTTTGACAAAAAGTGTCGACCTGTAGACAAACGCGGCTCGTGTTGTTTTCTGACCCCTTGTTTATTTTGGTCATGTGGGGAATGATCACATGCGTACATCAGGGTCTTAGTTCGGTAATTGACACATAAATAACATTTCGACAAAAGATTTGAGGATATTGCAGTATAAAGCGATGGGGAATAATGCGTTATACCGTGGTCTAACTATTTTGTGTTTTCTGGGGTTATCCTCTGTGAGTGCGGAAACGCTGACGTTTCTCCCCAATCCTCTGCATGCATCTTGCAATGTGGATTGGTAAGTTTTTACAAGAGTTAAAAGTTTTACACAATCGTGACAACTTGCAGTCTTTTCTGTTTGCCCTAATTTATATGTGAGGGCTTACATTTATTTTTCTTCCCTCCAAATGTTTCCATGTGGCAGTTGAGATATTTAAATTTTTCATTTTGTTTACGTATACTCTTGTATAACGGTTTTGGTAAGTCAAGAGAGTAGTTTAAAATCGGAAAGTCTGAATACGAGCTGTACGATCAGAAGAAATAAATACAAGTTATCCAGGCTTCAAAGTCTACCCCGAAATGGTTGTAAGGGCATTATTTAAAAAAACTGGCCTCTTCCACTAGTATTTTATTTTATATAGTAAAATAAGGAGATACATTTGAATTTGTCTTAGGTTGCTTAATGCAGATCAACCTGGTCCTCTCAAATGTTTTCTTTGATTTCAAATGTGGTTTGCCTCAGTATTTGCCTGCTGTTAATGCATTCCACAGGACTTTTTCGACTCCGTGCGAAAATGTGAACACAGCCATTGCAAAGCAAATGAAGACCTGGGAAACGGAAGACAACTGCAAAAATGGTGGAGAAAAATGCCTCTATCATGCAAGTGTATTTATTTGTATAGCAGTCTAACCTACAGGTCTTCAGAAAACACTAATTTAATTGAACCGTCTAAATCTGACGGTTTCTACTGGACCATGTTAAAAATAAGGATAGGTTTTGTATTGTATTGGATTTATCAATTTATATAGCGCCTCTCGCAGTGCACACCAATCTGAGGCACTACAGTGATGGTTTCGTGGTCACATTAATGACTGGAGAATGATGGTTGGTGGTGTGGTCAACCTTCAGAATAAAGGCGGTTAAGGCAAAACAGGACTGATTGAAATGAAACAAACTATCAGAATCCAGATGTCAATCAACATGAGTCAGCAGTGCCTTTTATGTGGCTTGGCACTGCAGGCATATTTCTTGTATGCAGAGAGAAGTCAACCAATTCCAATTAAAAGCCCACTGCTACTAAACATTATTCTTATGCAGCACTTTCCTAATGACTGCTAGCAAGGCGGTATTTGATATTTCTTACCATCTGTTGTGATTTAGCTGACAAGTCAGACGTCATCGGAAATCAAAGGCACTCACGAAACACCAAAGAAACACTATGTCGATGACTTGACATTCACCTTCAAACAGGATGGAAGCGTCTGCAAAGTACATGTGCGTAATGTTTCTGCGTTTTGTTTTCACCAACAACTATATTTACCCATCTGCAAAGACCTCTGAGAGGCTCTGCTATGCAGGACATTAACTGGGATGATTGACATAACAATGCATAATGATATTACTAATCTTCGTTTGTTGTTTCAAACTGACACACTGCAGTATGATTACAATTCATTGAATGAACAGATAGATGATCACAAGTTATTACACGAGTCGAATTCAACTGTTTGGCAGCCATGCAGGCGGCCATCACGCCCTACTGTTCATTTTCATTTTACCAACGCCATCTGATGAATGAAAGGCTGAGTCGACCTTTGGGATGGTAGCAGGAAGCGATCCCGCGTCCGTGCTGCTCTTTGTGCCAGAGTGTTACAATTATTTTAAACCCTCTGATATGATGCATGATGTGTTCATAGGGCTTAACTTTGTCAGTGACTGTAACAGCTTCATTAGTTATGGTCTCGATGATGACAGTGCCAACTTTATGATGATAGTGCCAGTCTAATCTAATGGTGCCATTGTCGTAAAGTGCAAGATATCGAATGACAGTCAAGTGAAGCTTAGTCAAAAATGATAATCCTATCCCGAAATCTATTAGAAATCCTTTTGCCTACCAATGACTGCTGACAATAATAATAATAGTATAATAATAATAAGACGATTTGTATAGCACCGTAGCTCAGCCAAGGCCGAAGGTCAGATCCTTCACCGCTGCCCGCCCATTTGAATTGATGCCATATCGTTCTCGTAAGACTTCTTTTTTCGAGGGGCCTTTCGCACTGGAAGCGCCTCTGATTAGGTTGTACTGTGAGAGGTGCTTTATAAATCCGTAAATAGAATAGAATAGAATATCAGTTAAGGTGTATGGACCATGCTAGTGCAAGATTCAAATCTCTGAAATAAGCCACCATCGGACGCAAAACCAGGACTCACATGCAAAGAGGCGCATGGGACGTATGCTCTAACCAATGTATGTGATGTTGTGAATCAGACTATGAAGCAATGCATGACCATTGATCACACTTAGCTGAATATGCATGAAACCGTTGAACTTACATACTTCCTTACATTTCCTGTAGGGATATTCCACATCTGAAACGTGGTATGCAGTTCTTGATTATGGAACAAACTACTGCAATCTTCATAATCTTATAACAGGTAAATATTAGTTTAGAAAAGACTGAATTTTTTTATAGTACTTTTAAAATTCTGGTAATGACTCAGAAAGCTTAAGGTTGAATAATACTCAGAAAGCCTAAGGTTGAAAAAACAAAACAGCACCATCATGGCTGAAATATATCTTGACTGAGATTAACGAAAAGAATGTATCTTGAACAATAAGTAAAATACTCCTGGCATGTGTAACTTGTAATCTGATTTTGAATAATACTTTGCTTTTTAAATTTAATTATCTAAAAAATGATGAAAAGAAAAAATGGGTGTAATTATTTACTTAGAATGGATTAATCTTGATTTCTTTTGTAATGCATGATTTTATTATTACCGCAGTGCATATTTTAACTGTTTAACTACTGGGACAAATGTCCCAGTAGTTTTAGGATATGTCCCAGTAGTTTTAGGATATGTCCCAGTAGTTTTGGTGATTTGTCCTATGTAATACTCTACTTTAATTTCATAACATTGGAATTACAGTAGGAGACTTTGTCCCACTAGTCAGTGGCGTAATATAAATGGGGGGGGAATTGTGTCTATTATGTACCCGTACGTAGAGTCAGGGTGGATGTGGATTGAGGAGGAGGAGGAAAAAAATTTTGGTGGAAAACGCTCGTTACTACCCCCTCGAAAAATTTTCTGGAAAAACTATATAGATTCGAGGCGTCTGACACTGACATGCTTCCTGACCATTGTCCTTCTCGGGCGAAAAGCAAAAAAAAAAGGTCATCAGAAATTTTGGCGGAAGTAATGAAGACAATTTTCCGCCGGACTGTTGTCCACGGGTGCAACGACACGAACCCTACTTATGCCACTGGTCCCAGTAGTCGAAATCCGTTAAAATATGCACTGTATTACTGGTATTCCTTTATTTATCTGTTAAAGTTAAAAATTGTCACATAGAAATATTTATATAACTAGGTGAAATATGAATTTTTAACAATTTCTTTGCTAATAATGAAAGAATCTTTCTTATGGTTGAAGTATAAATTCTTTGAATTAACAGGATCTGGGCTGGATAAAGTTTCTGGATATACTGAAGCAACCAGCAATTCCAAATGCACTCAGTATTCAACGGCCGACTGTGAAGTCTACTAAGACCTTCTTTACACAACCCTTTAACTGATCTTTAATTTAGAATTAGCAAAAATCAAAAATCAATTTGTTATCACCCTTAGAGTTTATTAATGTAGAAGTGGAATTCTTTGTGCTTTGTTTCAAGGGATTTTTAGCTATTGAGTTCTGTTTTATTCACTGTTAATTTCTCTGCTTTAACTTAGAAATGTTAGTCCATTTATTAATGCATCATAATTCTAAAAATTATGTTGCAAGAGAAACCTGTAAACTGTCTAGAAACAGGGAAACCAAAAATAATAACTAAGTAAGTATATTCTTTATTAAACCAGCTGCCAAACGGCACTCTAATGGGCAAACATCTAGGGTAAATAAAAACATGATTAATCATCTAAGTAGAGTAACAAAGGTCAAATTAGTGTACAGCATTCTTACTGTGAAAGTTTTTCTCATGTTGAAGTATGCCTTGTAAAAGAAAAAAAGCGTAAAGCAAACTATCGAAAGAATAGCTGATGAAATCTAGTAGGCCCCTATCTGTCTTGGGCAGGATTTCTTAAATATTGGCAAACTGTCAATTGGCCTAATGAAGATATGTTGCTGCTACTGACAAACCACAAGAAACAATACGTTATCATGAAAAATGAACAGCCGTCAAACGACAAGAGGCCGATTGAGCTGTCTAGGATTCCTAGTTGCTGGTATCCGCACAATATTGGCCTGTCCGAATCGAACAGGAAATTATTATTTCTGATAAACGTGACAGATTTCAACAAAATCCTGCCGAATGGCAGGAGATTGATGGGAGTTGAAAAAAGTCTTGAATTCCTCATACGTCATGTTGAAGATAATGCGTGGATTGGATGGATTTATTTTGTTTGACACGTAGGCTAATTGCTCATGTACTTTGCAATGCCTTGTTTTTCTATTCCTTTCACTACAATTGGACAAGCACAATATTGATCAGATAAACTGGATGACTGTTAAACTGTTTCAATTTCTTTGTTGGCGTTTGAGAGTGCAATAATATAACTGAAGAAAGTGAAACCGCTAGCTCATTTTCGTACATTGTGCTATGCTTTTAGCTACTGCTTGCTCATGTTACAATGAAAAAGATGTAGGCCTAATGTCTCACAATATTTTTATTGCATATAAATTTATGGTCATGTTTGGAGGCTTCTTTTTACGGATCTTGTCTAGGCCTCGTTCCTTTGGTCCTTAACTTCCAGTTATTACGTTTTTAAAGTTGAAAAATTAGTAATATTATTTCTTCTGTATTATAATAGTCTAATAGACGTATCATTCGTTAGGTTGTGCTGAAATTAATAGCACGAAGGAAATTCAAGGTCGTTTGTAACTCCGCGCCTACCCTTCCTGTGGTAGTGCCTGTCCGAAGCCTGAAGAAAGGAGGAGGGCGACGCTAATCATCTTTGTTATGACACAATCTCGTTAAACGTCAACTAACCAAGGTCGTTTGAGTCAACGTTGGCTTTGCGGCGTTGCTACTGGAGCAGTAACAGAAATTATTATAAAAGTTTGTGTTCCGTACTTGGCCTATTCGTCAGTTTTGCCAAGGATTTTGTATCTTCAAAGGGCATTTTCGTCGCAAGTCTCCTCCATGTGACTGCATCTGCCCATCTTGATGATGTGTACGGTCGAGTCTGAGCCAGACGCCGCCTGTAGCCGAGTGTTTTCGTCTCGGTGGAGGGCGACCGACGCGGGCCATTGGAATGACCTCGACCATTAGTCACAGGTGGCTCTTCAATCTACCGACCGACACACTATGAATGCCCTGTTTCTGCGTACTCCTTGTGTCTCGACGAATAGCCGGACGTGCGTCATCTTCTAGCATTGAGGGACTGCTCGTCAGCAGCGTCATCTTGTGCGCGAACGCTGTCACTTGTCGCTGTATACCCTATCTAAGCAACTTGGCTCAGAGACTCTGAACATCCATGCCATCTGCAGCTGTTGACGGGAATCCGTTGGCTGGTTTCACGTGTGTGCGTGGGCCCACCATTGGTGACTCTTCTAGCTTACTGTGCACTGTTTTGCTAACTGTTATAATATATATATTCGTTCGTAATGACATTTAACATCATATAGGCTAGCGCAGAAAGCGCCTCTGAGTAGATTTCTTCGAGGGGCGCTATACAAATGTTCAATTACAATTACAATAAATGCAATGCACTGTACGTTGGACACCGACAATAGCTCTCGGTGAATGTATTATAATTACGAAAATTTATTTAGCGCTACTATAGGATGCTTTATCGATTGTTTCCAGCCTAAGTGCTTTTATAAACGGCATCTTGAGATGCGCAGAGCCATTAACGTGGATCTTGCCTGAAGCTTCTCCGAGTTTCAAAGTATGAAATAATACAATGGCCTTTGAAATTAATAATAGATGGCTAGACAGGCCAAACAATGCTAAGTAAGGCGTAACAAAGATATAATAGAATTTATGTGGCGCCTAAAGCAGGCCTTTGTTTATGACGTCCATTAATATTGTCGATGTATGGCGGCAGATTATCAAAGGATGATAATGCGTTTAGGTGGCGCTTTGTAACACCGCCTGCTGCGGCTGATGCTCTTGCACGAGTTTATGTCTTTGGTAGGAGCAGGAGGAGGAAGAGTAGGAGGAGGAAGAGTAGGAGGAGGAAGAGAAGAAAGGAGGAGAGGAATAAGTGGAGGAAGAGGGGAGGAAAAGAGGAGTAAGAGGAGGATAAGGAAGAGGGGAGGAGGAGGAAAAAGAGGAGGAGGAGGAAAAAGAGGAGGAGAAAGAGAAGAAAGGCGGAGGCGAGGAATATGTGTAGGAAGAGAGGAGGAAAAGGAAGAGGGGATGAGAGGAGGAGGAAAAAGAGGAAGAGGAGGAAGGAGCAAGAGTAGGAGGAGGAAGAGTAGGAGGAGGAAAAGGAAGAGGGTGAAAAAGAGGAGGAAGGAGCAAGAGTAGGAGGAGGAGGAGGAAGAAGAAGACGAGGAGGAGGAAGAGAAGGAGGAGGAAGGAGAGGAGGAGGAGGAGGAAAAAGAGGAGTAGGAAGAGAAGGAGGAGGAAGAAGAGGAGGAAGAGAAGGAGGAAGAGGAGCTACTAAAGGATTCCGGAAGCCAATCAGTTAATGGTCGTCGAATGTTTTATTTGTGACTCTGTAACGAAACTTCCTATATATCCCCGCCTTCTCCTTGCACCATCCTCTTCTGTCTGCCTCTCGCTTCTTCTCCGTCTTTGTCTTGCTGTCTCTTCGATTGTCCACGCGTTCTTTGTCTCTGCTTCACTTCCCCAGCTTCTGTGTCCCCTCTCTGCTTGTCTTTATTCTTTTGTATGGTCGTCCGCCTCTCTCCATCTGTTTCCATTTGCTGTCTCTGTGCCTTGGTGCCCCTCTGCCTCTCTCTATCTGTCTATATGTCTTTCTGCTTGTCTGTGCGTGCCTATTGCGCTGTGTCTCTGTCTCTGTGTCTTGGTGTCCCTCTGCCTCTCTCTATCTGTCTATATGTCTTCCTACTTATCTGTGTTGCGCTGTGTCCGTCTGGTTGTGTGGTTAAGCACTGCATCATTTGTATTCAACGCTGCGCTGGGACATTGACTGATTGTCCATCTTCGCTGAAAACAATCGGAGCGAAAGACAACGAATGCATCGCCGACCGACGCACGCACGGACGGACGGACGGACCAACGCCAGGGAGGAGGAGGAGGAGGAGGAGGAGGAGGAGGGAAGGAAGATGAGGAGTAGAAGGAGGAGGAGCAGGAGGAGGAAGAGGGAAGAGGAGGAGGTGGAGGTTGAGGAGGTGAAAGAGGAGGAGGAAGCGGAGGGGAGGAGGAGAAAGAGGAGGAGGAGGAGGAGGAAGAGGAGTAGGAGGAGGAAGATGAGGAGGAGGAGGAGGAGGAAGAGGAGTAGGAGGAGGAAGAGGAGTAGAAGGAAGAGGAGCAGGAGGAAGAGGGGGAGAGGAGGAGGTGGAGGTTGAGGAGGTGGAAGAGGAGGAGGAAGAGGAGGGGAGGAGGAGGAGGAGGAGGAGGAAGGAGGAGGAGGAGGAGGAGGAAGAAGAGGAGTAGAAGGAGGAGGAGCAGGAGGAGGAAGAGGGGAGAGGAGGAGGTGGAGGTTGAGGAGGTGGAAGAGGATGAGGAGGAAGAGGAGGAGGAAGAGGTGGAGAAGGACCAGGAGAAGGAGGAGGAGTATGACCAGAGGAGAAAGAGGACCAGGAGGAGAAGGAGGCGGAGGAGAAGGAGGATCCAATACGCGGCAGTGCTAGTCCAAAGCTGGGAGAAAGGAGGAGGACGACGCTAATCAGTATTGTTATGGCACAATGCGTCGTTAAACAACAGCTAACCAACCAACCAACCAACCAACCAACCATACAATGCGCAAACTTGGCAACAGTAAACTCACACATACTAGAAAACACTTAGCAAACTCGTAATCGTAATAGTAATCTCCAAACTTCTAAAGCGCCACTCGAAGCCAAGCGCAGGGCACCAGCTTATTCACGAGCGTTGCTCTACATCTAGACGAAATAATCCGCTTAAATGACACGGAAATGAAAAAGTAACGTCGGTGGCATGCGTAGAACTCATCCAATGACCAAGTATAGTTTACTTGGTCATTTGATATTGACGCTTAATTAACGCTGAAATGTTGCTACTCTGGGAGGTACAGCGCAAAAGGAGAGACGTATAGAGGAGAATGAGTTAGAACGTGAAAAGATTGATAAATGCGCATGGGAGACGGAAAGCAAGGGAAGAGGGAGGGAGGAAGGGGAGGACGGAGGGAGGGAGGGAGGGAGGGAGGGAGGGAGGGATGGAGGGACGGAGGGAGGGACGGTGGGAAGGACGGACGGAGGGACGGAGGAAGGGACGGAGGGAGGGACGGAGGAAGGGACGGAGGCAAGGACGGAGGGACGGACGGAGGAACGGAGGTGCGGACGGAGGGAGGGACGGACGGAGGGACGGACGGACGGAGGGACGGAGGGACGGACGGACGGAGGGACGGAGGGAGGTGTGGCAGTGGTCATACGGTCCAATGGTCGGCCAACAACGAAGTCCACAGATACGAATCGATTGATGGGCGGTCAGTGGTCATATTTTCCAGTGGACGATGAAGCGGTAAAGGAACGGAAAGATGGAATGGAAAGGAGGAAGAAGAATGGAAAGAGGGAAGAAGGAAGGGAAAGAAGGAAGAAGGAGAATGAATCGACAGCATTGAATGGATGGACTGCGTTGGCCGTCCCTTTTGTCGGTGCACTGAGACAGCGAGCCCTGGGTAGAATGGCCGTCGCCCCTTCCCTCCCCTCAACACACAAGTGCCCCGACTTCGAACGATGGACTCAAATGACAGTCGCCGAAACGTTCAGTGTTTCGAATTGACCCGGGAAATAAAAAGAGCATTCAAAGCACGGCTCTTCCTTTAACCGTACCAGGAAGTGAGGGTGAAAGAGACAGACGGACAGACGCACAGACAGACAGACAAACAGACAGACGGAGACATATAGACAGACGGACACTCACACATACAGACAAACAGATAGAATACTGACAGACAGATAGACAGACAGACAGACAGAGAAGACATACAGAGTCACAGAGGTAGACAGAGAAAAAGAGAGAGCTGCAGATCGAGGAGAGATAGACAGAGACAGACGACAGAGACAGACAGAGAGACACGGAGAGAGACACGGAGAGAGACACGGAGAGACAGAGACAGAGACAGAGGCAGAGAGACAGAGAGAGAGACAGAGAGAGCTGAAGACCGAGGAGAGACAGACAGAGACAGAGGTAGAGAGACATAGACAGACGACAGAGACAGACAGAGAAACATAGGCAGAGAGAGGCAGAGAAATACTGATAGACATGAAGAGAGAGAGAGCGATAAAGACAGACAGAAAGAGACAGAGCCTTGGAGAGACACAAAGATAGGAGAGGTTTAGTTGGAGAGACACAAAAAGACACATTGACTTGACGCACAGAGAAAAACGCAATGAGAGGCAGACAAACAGAGGGACCGTGAGAGAGAAAGACCGAGAGATGTACAGAGAGAGAGAGAGAGAAAGAGAGACAGAGACAGACAGAGGCAGACAGACAGACAGACAGAGACAGAGAGAGAGACAGAGACAGAGACAGAAAGAGACAGAGAGAGAGAGAGAAACAGAGAAAGAGAGAGAGTGAGAGACAGACAGAGAGACAGAGACAGAGACTGAGACAGAGACAGAGACAGAGACAGAGAGACAGAGAGACAGAGAAAGAGATAGAAAGAGACAGACAGACAGACAGAGACAGAGACAGACAGACATACAGAGAGAGAGAAACAGAGAGAGACAGACAGAGAGACAGAGAGAGACAGAGACAGAGAAAGGCCAGACAAACAACAAGAGGGATAGACAGAGGCAGAGGCAGGCAGACAGACAGACAGAAAAGAGACTAACATAGACAGACAGACAGAGACAGACACACAGACAGACAAAGCAAGAGAGATCGATCACCAACCATGACCCTGCTATGGGACTGAACTCGCCACTCCTGATCCATGCACTGATTGCTTCGGTGGTCGATATCTCTCCGATCGTCCCAACCGCTGACTTGTGATCGATAAATCAATCGAAGTCAATTGATTTATCGATTCCATGCCAAGTTGTCATTTGTTGCACGGACGACGTACTATGCAGAAGTGATGTTGTGACACGAGAGAGTGTGAGAGAGACTAATCCAGACAGACATACAGAATGATACAGACAGACTGACTGACAGACAGATATCCGTTGGCTGATCAGAAGAGAGGACAGAGACAGAGAGAGAGCGACAGACATAGAGAGAGGCAGAGAGACAGAGAGGCACAAACAGAAACAGAGAGAGAGAGAGAGAGAGAGAGAGAGAGAGAGAGAGAGAGAGAGAGAGAGTGAGTGAGTGAGTGAGTGAGTGAGCGAACGAGAGAGCGAAGGACAGACAGCAAGAGTAATTGACAGAGACAGAGGCAGAGACAGAGGCAGAGGCAGAGGCAGAGGCAGAGGCAGAGGCAGAGGCAGAGGCAGAGGCAGAGAGCAGAGGCAGAGGCAGAGGCAGAGGCAGAGGCAGAGGCAGAGGCAGAGGCAGAGGCAGAGATACAGACAGAGGCAGAGAGACAGAGAGACTTACAGAGAGACAGCGAGAGACCTATGGCTTAACTATGCGCCTTGTGGTAAACTTTAGCATTGGGTTTGGTGGTCTCTTGGTTCCGCACTTGTGTCTGGTGTCCACTGTATCCAGACAACCTATAGATACTATTTAACCCAGCGACATAATCAGTGTCTGCAGTCGTCTTAATAAGACCCAAAGAACTCGTGACTTTCTGTCGCTGTAGATCGGGCGATATTCCGAGGAGTTTCTGATAAAGGCGCGCTATATAAACTTGCAATTGCGATTGCAATTAGAGCGACCATCAGCACCTCCTGTTCTAATTACACCGCTTGCATGACAACGCGACTGTCACGACCCCCGACATTGACCATGATTACGACCATCATCATCACCATCCTCGCCGCAGAAGCAGCAGCATCAGGAGGTGATGCAGTGACGGACGAAGCGAATGAGTAGCAGCAGTTGATTTAACCAGCCTCTCAACGGGCGATGAATAGAATGCGTGCAGCCGTTGGATGCTGATCAGGCGTTCGGCATCTTCTCATCACCAGCTACAGTGTCAAGAACAGCAGCAGCAGCAGCAGCAGCAGCAGCAGTGCGGCACGGTTGACTGCGTGCATCCTACTATAACACTTCGACCGAATTTAGTTCATCACTTTAAGGGATCTCTAGGGAAAAGAACTGATTTCTAAAGAGAGAGAAGAGGGAGATTGCTCTCTTGGACGTACGGAATATAAGAAGTCTGTCTATTCGAGAATAGCAACAACTAAACTCGTACTTGGAATTCTGATTCACGCTCGATAGAATCGACGCTCAGAATAAGGGCTGTTACATAGGATTACATATCCTGTTACATAGGACTACATATGCTGTTACATAGGACTACATATGCTGTTACATAGGATTACATATGCTGTTACATCGGATTACATAGTGTTACATGGACTGTAACATAGGACTACATATTATGCTGTTACATCGGATTACACAGTGTTATACATGGGCTGTTATATAGGATTACATAGGCTGTTATTGTTAGCTTACACAAGGTAGGTGTAATCCTTAAAAGAGTTCGAGCCGTCCCTTCAACTTTCCTGAGATACAACCAAGGGTATGACGTGTTAGCGACTTCATTTTGCTTATCCTCGGCATATGGGACGGGTGACCAGTCTTCTCCCCGCCGTCTGAACTTTCCATGGGATTATATTGGCCATTATAATTACACACGATCATCTGATGCAAGCCTGCATAGATAATTAGACGAATTCGATGAATGGTCTTCGATTTGCGAAAACTCACATGTTAATTGAGTTTGAATCGAGTACATGACCAACAATTATTAGTTTACAACTACAAGTTCTCAGACCGGAATGAAAGCGATATCCACAAAAAAGATTGCGACCAACTTAATAGAAGTAATGCGTAGAATAAATTATTAATTTGATTCTGATGCAACGGATGCTTCACGAAGAGAAGAAGCTGACACAGATTATCTGAGTACATTTCTGTAGCAGGCCTGTCGACTGTTTTGGACATTCTTCTTGCGCTACTTAAACACGATGAGATTTCTGCTGGATGGACAAGTCTATTAGCAGGAGCAGCCTCCTTGTCCAACGCTCGTTTAGTTCCGAATATTCTCAAAGTAGTCATCGACTTCCGTGATTTTGAGATGACGATGTCGTTGTTGTCATCATCGCTGAGTTCGTCGTCATCTCGTGACGTCTTCTTAGCTTTGTTCTTTTGCGTGTCTTGCTCCGTCTGGGTGTCATCCTCAGTCACACCCTCCCCCATCCAGCTGCCCCATCCTCACCCCCAACCGCTGCAACAGCTACAGGAACGGAAAGATGCACTCGATACGGATGACGACTCACAAGCGACCGGTTAGTTCTTCATTTACATCAGATGTATATATATCATCTTCATTAATTGGCGATATCGCCTTCGTCGGTCCTGGTTTACATCTTCATTATCATCATCAACCGCCATAGTCGTCATCTTCATCATCAACATCAGCAGAAGTATCCTGTTCCAATACAATACAATACTCGTTTATTGAACTCAGGAGCTGACAAAACACACTTCAACAATTTCACATGATTCAGGGCTTCTACGGGAGCGGTATAACTAAGTCAGTAGGCATTCTTATATAAAATGCGGGATATGTAGTGTCCTTTGTCCCCTTTCCTCCTCCTCCTCCTCCTCCTCCTCCTCCTCCTCCTCCTCCTCCTCCTCCTCCTCCTCCTCCTCCTCATCATCATCATCATCATCATCATTATCGTCGTCGTCGTCGTCGTCGTCGTCGTCGTCGTCATCATTATTATTATTGTCTGATGTTCCAGCGCGTCGGGTGCTTCGCTCTGCGACGAGGGGTGAGTTCCTTGTTCCACGGACTCGCTTGGCTATTAGTCAGCGCCGTGCTTTCTCGGTTGTTGGCCCTTCCATTTGGAATGACCTACCACTTAAGCTCCGTTTTTTACTTGTAAGCCATCTGACAGGGTTCTACAAGTCCCTCAAGTCTTTTTTCTTTAGTCGTGGCTGGGCCGGGAGCGCTCCTGAGTAGTTTCTTGAAGGGGCGCTATATAAATGCTCTGAATGAATGAATGAATGAATCATCATCATCATCATCATCATCATCATCATCGATCATCATCGATCATCGATCATCATCATCGTCGTCGACGTCATCATCATGCATCATCATAATCATCATCATCATCATCATCACACCAACAACAATATCAACACCAGCATCAATATAACATCGTCGTCATCATCATCATCATCATGTAGATACTATAAATAGGCCTCTAATATACTCATCGAGTTTGAAATTGACGACTATTGTCACGCTTCAAACGTGCCTTAGATACTCAGGACACTAATTACATACTACAGCATAGGTCGAAAGATTATGTTCGCGTGTGTGCATAAAGAAGCCTACGCATGCATAAAGCCAATCAAGGAATAGGCCTTTGAAATTAATATGTATAATGTGTGTTTGCCTATACTTAGATGGCGTGGAATTATTCCATTCTAGAGCTTCGAGATCATTTTCGTGTATATCCGGAGGCCGTAATTAATTGACAAACATGTGCTTTATCTCGTGATTTCCGGTTCTTTGTATTCGCTGCTGATTCAATCGGCACGCTATATCGACCAGAGTAGGCCGATACCTCTCTTTGTAAACTTTGGTTTTCACGTGCTTCTGCACCCATGGCTACGTTTTTGTTCTTCCCTTTGTCAAGCTGTACCTCGTATAAATATATCGTAGACAGGGAAACGGCTTGCATTATCAACTTTCAATTGCATTGTATTGTATTGTATTACACTGTACTGCAATTTTAATTGTCATTATAGGTCTACGACAAATTTGTTCAGCATTGTTAGTAGCTTTACAACTGTCAAAACTAAGTATTATAGTGCACTGTATTGTGCGATATGATATCGTGTCTTGTGGCTCTTGTCATATTGTAATGTAATGTAACTGAACATTTATATAGCGCTCCTTCGAGATATCTACTCAGAGGTGCTAGCCTATATGATGTTAAATGTCATTACGAACGAATGTATTACATCATTTAGCAAAGCAATGCACAGTAAGCCGAAGGAGTTACTAGTGGCGGGCCCACGCACACGCGTAGAACCAACCAACGGATTTCCGTCGACAGCTGAAGATGGCATGGATGTTCAAAATCTAAAGCCTTTAATCTGGATATATATCCCATAGATATATACATAATATATACATTTATTTATGAGTTGTAGCCTATACACGGTGGTTCAATAAAAAGTAAGCCAAACGCTTGGTCGTTCCCATTTGGTCTTCAGTGATCCTGGAGTAAAAATTAACGGAGCCTATTATCGCGACGTTCTGCTGTCACAACATCTTCTACCTGTTATCAGAAATCTAGCCCCAGAAGGCTGTTTTGTTTTTAAACAGGACAGTGCCCCACCCCACAGAGCCAGAGAAACCATCGAAATGCTAACAAGAGAGACACCAGACTTTATTTCTCCAACATTGTGGCCTCCGAACAGTCCAGATCTAATCCTTTCGGCTATAAAGTGTGGAGCATTATGCAAGAGCGAGTCTACCAGACAGCAATCCATGATGTAAACGATCTGAAGCAACGCTTGTTGGAAGTGTGGGATGGTCTGCATGGATCAGAGGATAATCGACGATGCTGTTGCCCAATGGTGCCAGCGCCTCCAAGCTTGCATGCATGCAGAAGGAGGGCATTTTGAGCATCTGCTTTAATTAAATAATCAGACCATACTACTGAGAGTTTCTTCAAAAAAATATTAAATACTGTTTTCATGTTAGAAATACTTATATGAAATACAAAGTTTGGCTTACTTTTCATTGAACCACCGTGTATATCTACGTTTTATAAACGTCTACATGTATATACCTGCTATAGATATCTCTGTAAATATCCCTGCATGGTATACGCCCTATACTCCTATAGCCTATTATATCCCTGCATGGTTTGATATATAATATCCCTGCATCTTTTTGATATTCTTGGTATATACAATAATATACATGCCTGGTATATCTTTGATATATACCTTGTACATATCGATGATATATAATTATATCTGCATCTATATATGCATATATATATATATATATATCCCTTGGTTAATCCATTAGTTTGTATCACATATATATAGAATTGTTCACTGTGTAGGCGTTTTACATTTCGACGCTGATCGTTAATTATTATTATTATCCTTTCTGTATACATAACCTATGCGTGTTATTGAAGAGGAAACATCAATTGTTTACAGGCCTACAGACATCACTTAAGGGCTGAAAGCATGCAGCAAAGATAATATCTTTCCGGCTTTCAACGCTAAAGTGATGTATGTACAATTGATATTTCCTCTTCAATAATACGCATATATGTATAACACATGGTTAATTAGAGTAATTTAATTGTCAACTCGTCTTGCCATCTCGAGTCTTCCTCCGGTAATATATATTTATATACATATATATATATATATTACAGGAGGAAATATATAGCATTTAAATGTAATATATATATATATACATATATATATTATATATCCAGTCTATAGTGATATCCCTGCAAGGCTGTGGGATCACAGCACCTTTGTTTGTGTAATAAGTATCTGTTTCATGTAAGCTCCATGCCTTTGAATGCACGTATACGGATTTCGTACCTGTGTCTAGACTAAATATAATTGGAAATTTAGCACTCGCACCTGCAGCCGCTGTAAGCCACATGAGGCGAAGAAGTCTTGTGCAAAGCAGGTCACAGCGTCTAATCGAATCGGAACGAATATAGCGGGGGGGGGGATGAAATCCAGCCACACTGGTTTGTTCTATATGGGTTAATTTTAAAGGTTTAAGGTGTACCCAAGGGTTAAACATTTATGATGCATGATTTTTATTTCTTTATTTATCTTAAGGTGTTTAAGGTGTTATTTACCTAAGCGTTAAATTTTCTTTTTTTAGGTCTGCCAAGTATTAAATATTTAGACGTCTACATGTACACCATTGTGGGTCATGTATTCATGTAATTATGTACCTTTTGGGTTAAATATTTATAACACATGATTTTATTTTTTTACCTTAAGGTGTTACGAGCCTAAGGGTCAAATATCTAGTAACAGGTCTGTGAATCCCGGACATATCAAATCAATATAAAATCAACAAAGATGTCGAGCGTTGCATGACCTACTTACTATTTCACCTTAGACTTCTTCTTCCTACTGCCTTTCCACTTTTCTCTTCCTCATTCTCCTCACCCTCCTGTTCCAGCTTCTTTCTCTTTCGTTTTCTCTTTACTTTTTTCTCGCTACCGCCTTCCATATTTTCTTCCATCCCCTGGCCTTCATTCTACACTTGCGTGTACGCTTGCTACTTCCTTCTTGTCCTCCTACATTTTTAATGCCAATCTTTACTTCCTTCCTGTCCTCATCCACTTCCTCCTTTTGCTCTCCACTTCCTTCTAGTCCTAGTACACTTCATTCTTGTCCTACTCCACTCTTTTATTGTCCTTCTTTACTTCCTCCTTGTCCTCATCCACTTCCTCCTTGTTCCTCCATCCACTTCCTTGTCCTCCTTCAATTCCTTCTTGTCGTCCTCCACTTCCTTCTTCCTCCACTTCCTTTTGTCCTTCTCCGCTTCTTGCATGTCCACCTCCACTTCCCTTTCTCAACCTCCTCGTTATCCTTCTCGTCATTATTCAAATCTTCTTGTCCTCCCTCCTCCTCCTCCTCCTCCTCCTCCTCCTCCTCCGCCTCCTCTTCCTCCTCCGCCTCCTCTTCCTCCTCCTCCTCCTCCGCCTCATCTTCCTCCTTCTCCTCCTCCTCCATCATCACCTCTTGTCCTCCTACTCATCTTCTTCCTCCTCCTCTTCCTCCTCCTCCTTCACCACCTTTTGTCCTCCTGCTCATCTTCTCCCTCCTCCTCTTCCTCCTCCTCTTCCTCCTCCCTATCCTCCTGTCGTCTGCTGCGTCTTCTCCTCCGTGCTCCTTCTGCCCTCCCAAGTCCCAACGTCGGCTAATTAGCCTTCAAAGGGCGCCGTAACAATCTACGACTTGTGTCGATTGTTAGTGTTAAACGAACGGGAAACGTCTCTCAGACCTTAATATCGATGTTTTCTGTCTCGACGTGCTCGTTACAATGGCTGCTGCTGTCAGCAGCCTCCGTCAGAGGGAGGGAGGGAGGGAGGGAGAGAGGGAGGGAGGGAGGGAGGGAGGAAGGGAGGAGGGAGGGAGGCAGAGAAGGAAACAGGAAGATGAAATGGTCGGCGCACCTGCCAAAGGCGCGCTATAAACGAAAGCTGTTGTTAAGGTGAATGGGAGACGCGCTCTGTCGACGAAGAAACGCCTCAACAGCCTCCTCCTCCTCTTCTTCTTCTTCCTCCTTCTCCTTCTTCTCCCTCTTCCTCCTCCTCTTCCTCCTCCTCCTTCTCTTTCTTCTCCTCTTCCTCCTCTTCTTCTCCTCTTCCTCCTGCTCCTCCTCCTCTTCCTTCTGCTCCGCCTCCTCCTCTTTCTTTTCCTCCTCCTTCTCCCCTCATTCTCTTCCTTCTCCTTCTCCTCTTCCTCCTCCTCCTCCTTCTCCTACTTCTCCTCCTTCTCTTTCTCCTCCTCCTTCTCTTCCTTCTCTTCCTTCTCCTCCTTCTCCTCCTCCTCCTCCTTCTCTTCCTTCTCCTCCTCCTCCTCGTCCTCCTCGTCCTCGTCCTCGTCCTCCTCCTTCTCTTTCGTCGCTGCTATTGCCTTCATAAAGATTTAACGGTCTCGGTTGACGTCGGATGGTTAGTGGCCTCGTCGGTGCAGATGGGCCGACAGCATTTACAGAGGAGGAGAAGAAGGAGGAAGAAGAGGAGGAGGAGGAAGAGGAGGAGGAAGAAGAGGAAGACGAGAAAGAGGAGGAAGAGGAGTAGGAGTAGGAGTAGGAGTAGAAGGAGAAGGAGAAGGAGAAGGAGAAGGAGAAGGAGAAGGAGAAGGAGAAGGAGAAGGAGAAGGAGAAGGAGAAGGAGAAGGAAGGAGAAGGAGAAGGAGAAGGAGAGGAAGGAGAAGGAGAAGGAGAAGGAGAAGGAGAAGGAGAAGGAGAAGGAGAAGGAGAAGGAGAAGGAGAAGGAGAAGGAGAAGGAGAAGGAGAAGACGGAGGAGAATGAGGAGGAGAAGAAGGAGGAAGAAGAGGAGGAGGAGGAAGAAGGAGGAGGAGGAGGAAGAAGAGGGAAGACAGAAAGAGGAGGAAGAGGAGTAGGAGTAGAAGGAGAAGGAGAAGGAGAAGGAGAAGGAGAAGGAGAAGGAGAAGGAGAAGGAGAAGGAGAAGGAGAAGGAGAAGGAGAAAGGAGAAGGAGAAGGAGAAGGAGAAGGAGAAGGAGAAGGAGAAGGAGAAGGAGAAGGAGAAGGAGAAGGAGAAGGAGAAGGAGAAGGAGAAGGAGAAGGAGAAGGAGAAGGAGAAGGAGAAGGAGAAGGAGAAGGAGAAGGAGAAGGAGAAGAAGAAGACGGAGGAGAATGAGGAGGAGGAGGAATAGAAGGAGGAGAAGAAGGAGAAGGAGGAGGAGGAGAATGAGGAAGAGGAGGAGAAGGAGAATGAGGAGAATGAGGAGAATGAGGAGAATGAGGAGGAGGAGGCGGAGGAGGAGGAGGAGAAAGAGGAAGAGGAGGAAGAGGAAGAGTGGCGGAGGAGGAGGAGAAAGAAAATGAAAACGTTCGATCGTTTGAAGTACGATTGACCGACCAACCGATAGATCGACCACATAGACATGCAGTGGGGGTCTCATCTGGTGGTGGTGGTGCAGTGGGTGCCTCCAGCCATCTGCTGCTGGTCATCGACTGCGCTGCAGCCAGTCACACAGACAATTAGACCGGATGCCAGAAATCTGATTAACACATCCAGTAAACGAATGGAAGGACGCACGAACAGACACACGCTTATAATACGACGCACACAGACGATTAGATTGTGAGGTTCCTGTAAGGCGCTATATAAATGGCCATAATATATACGTGCATGCATACATACGCGCACTAGCGAACGGACGAACAAACGCGGTGTAACTATTTAAGGTACAGAGATTGGGAGAAATATATGAACAACCCAGACGGCAATAATTTCGAGAGTCTCTTTTATCTATGATTGTAATTATACATGACTGTATGTATTGCATTTGTATGTATTTTACAGTAAGCCAATGCAAATATTTAATCACATAGGTTATACTCATAGCTTGACGTATTAGTTATGGCTTATCCAGACTTCTGAATAGTCTGGACTTTCAGCATGGTTGGTTTTGTAATACCGGTACCAACAAACAGTGACGGCGCCATACATTTTTTGTTACCAGGGCATAACCAGGGCAATCATACAAGTAACCAGTGCAGGGGCGATTTATGCCCCAAATATATTCTCGGCAGGGCAAAAATTCTGGCGGGGTACGACCAGGGCAAAGGCTTTCTTACCAGGGCATTTGCCCTTGCTTGCCCTGGTGTATACTATAGTGCCGCCACTGCCAACAAATCAATTAGCGCCTCTGAATTGTTGAGGGGCGATTTATGAATGTTTAATTACTATTATGATTACGACGAAGAGAGTTACAGTAATCAAGCCCAATGCTTTGCCAGAGATATCCTTAAAGACACTGGAACAGTGGGACTAATTAATTCTACGTTTGTCGTGCACGAGAGAACATATAATAATACTGACTTACATAATTTACATAGCCAGTGAAAGACTTAATAGAATTGAAAACAACGCCTGTAAGTGACGGACAGCATTAGGCAGCCATACAAATGTATGTATGTATGTATGTATGTATGTACATGTATGTATGTATGTATGTATGTATGTATGTATGTATGTATGTATGTATGTATGTATGCATGTATGTATGTATGTATGCATGTATGTATGTATGTATGTATGCATGTATGTATGTATGTATGTATGTATGTATGTATGTATGTATGTATGTATGTATGTATGTATGTATGTATGCATGTATGAGCACTTGTTATAGCGCCCCTTCAAGATTTCTACTCAGAGGCGCTCCCGACTACAGCTCGGACACTGAATCGGAGTTTCGTGCTGAAGCGCATGAGCAATTGTGAGTGAAGCACTTGCCCATGCAGGGTCCCTACGCGGCGGCTTGAGGTGGATTCGAACCCGCAACCCTACGGCTGCAAGACACCGAACATACTGTACCCCTACACCCAGTTACAAAGATTTAAGCCATCCAAATTTCATCAGGGGTAGTGTGGAGTGCCCAGTGGTAGACATTCAGTTCTCAATGAGTTAAGGAGGTGTTGAATATCCGCCATCCGAGTGTGCGCCTTCTCAAAGGCTGCTTAGACGAATGACAAGACAAAAATCTATCACATGAAATGCAGATTTGAGTATCATCCGCATGGAAATGATGTCCCAGTGTGATTGATTGTCAGGCAGTGTTCCTATGTAAACAGTGGTCCAATCACAGAGCCCTGCTAACGACCACACATTAACAAGGCATTGGACAAATAATTATCACCATTTAAGCACACTGATTTATTGCGTGGATTGAGTTAATTATTAAAAGCTGCACACAAGTAATGAAGAACAAGCGCTATCATCATACACTCGTCTATTCTATGTTTTACATGGTGCCAATATGAACAGCAAGAAATGCGGATTCAGTCGAATGAATCTTACGGTATAATGCAGGCTGTTATGGGGAGATTAGTGAGTTGGAGGATAGGTACGTGTGTCTGCATACAATTCGTAGCTATACCCGCTCAAGAAAGAGTCTTAGATATAAAATTCAAAAAGTTGAGACGGATCTGTCATTAGATTTCAGGTCTCCACGGTAAAGAGAAAGTTTCTTCAGCAGAGGATAAACTATAACATGAACAAATGCAGATGGGTATACGAATCCTTGACCTTGCACCGGAACGCGCAAAGCAGCCTGGCTATTATGGGCTTGATTGATATAGCGCTGGTGTTAAGGTGGTCTCCCTGACGCGGCTTTCGTGTGGAGCTGAGAAATTCCGAAGACTTACATTTGCACTTATGATGAGGAAGTGATAATTGATGCAATGGTTTGCACTCAGGACATCCAAACACTACTCTGAAGAGAAGTATTATTGGTGTCTAAGAGACAGCTTTTGTTAGGTGAGGAAAAGATGTTTACGAACCATTCATTCATTCATTCATTCATTTCAGAGTTTTGTATAGCGCCCCTTCAAGATTATCTACTCAGAAGCGATCCAGACCCAACCCCGGCTAAAGAGAACAGTCTTGAGGTTAGAGAAGAACGTGGCCGCAAGGGCTATATATATATGCATTAGGCGTAGGGAGCCCATTCCAGATTGCAGGGCCTACAGCCACAGAAAAGGCACGAACCACTGTTAGAGTTGTTTACTGAAAGTAGTCAAAGACAAAAGTTGCAGAATTAGAATTAAGGAATTTGTTCGACGCAGAGGCATCGATTAATTTAACTTTTATGCCAGAAATTCTGTGGGCCAAAAGATAAAGACTTTTTACAAGCTCACGGATGGTCAAGCACACAGGAAACAAATTCTCCCGATGTAGCAATTTAATTAAGGCCAAACACAAGGTTTCTGGTGATGCAGAACTTTCAGCGATTCAATTAGTCGAATATGCAGGCTTGACTGCTAAAAACAAGTTTTCTCATGTGGTATGCACATATTTATATATTGCATGTACTACAATGAAAGTATATGTATATATTATGTGCATGTATGTATGTATGTATGTATGTATGTATGTATGTATGTATGTATGCATGTATGTATGTATGTATGTATGTATGTATGTATGTATGTATGTATGTTTGTATGTATGTATGTATGTATGTATGTATGTATGTATGTATGTATGTATGTATGTATGTATGTATGTATGTATGTATGTATGTATGTATGTATGTATGTATGTATGTATGTATGTATGTATGTATAGATTATGTGCATGCATTTATGTATTGGTCTGTGTGACATTTTCTGCTTGGTGTGTTTGATGGATTTTCCTTTGCAATAATTTGATAGAAGATCAATTTCCTGTTGAGTAATTTTTACCCGTGATTGCTTTTCGCTGCGCCTCGAGTTATGTCAACGGCGCTACAACTCAGGCAGGCATTCAAGCGGTCCGTCAGTAGGGCAGTCATGCAAGCAGGCGGTTGGACAGCCAATCAAGCAGGATGGCTGGTAGGCAAAACAATAGACGGGTGAGCAGATAGACTGGCAAGCAAAACAAGACAATGGCAGACAATGGAAGACAGCACAATACAAAAGATGTAGAAAACAAGACAATACAAAGACAATATAAAACAACGCAATACAAAGACAATAGAAAACAACGCAATACAAAGACAATGTAAAACAACGCAATTAATACAAAGACAATATAAAACAACGCAATACAAATACAATATAAAACAATGCAATAATGTACAAGACACAGACAAACAAATAAATACGAATGCATGTCATACGGAGATACGTTAGAGACTACAAAAGCTAGAAGACAATGAACAGACTAAGATCACATATTGATGAAGTGAGAGACATGCCAACATACAGCACAGAGAGACAGACAGACAGCGACAGACAGACAGAAAGACGGACAGAATGACAGACACACAGACATGTATGTATATAGAGTGTGCATGTGTTATGCATTGAAATATATTCCTCCCTTAAGACTGTCCGCGTGTTCTCAAGTGCCTTGTTCCCTGTGGCGGGCGGTGCGTTTGGATGCGTGCATCCCGAACGAATGAGTATATATGCAAATTATAACTCGACAGGGGGCAGGAGGGGGTGCGTCACGGGGAAGGAGGGAGGGAGGGAGACCGGAACAGACGACAATTTCCCGGGCTTAATAGAGTCCAAGCATCATCGTCTTCGTCGTCATCATCGTCATCATCGTCATCGCAGATTTTGTGCGAGCAAATATTGTGATTGCATATCTCGTCGTCGTCCGAAAAACAAGCAAAAGAAGCTGAAGATAATGGAGAGAAGAAGAGAAAAGGGACTGACGTTAGCCACAAGGGGAGTAAGGGAAGGAGGGAGGGAGGGAGGGAGGGACGGCATGGAGAAAGAAAGACGACGGGACAGAGGGTGGATTGGGTGAGGGTTGAAGAGAGAGGAAGAGAGGAGATGACGACCTAATACCAAACAGTTCTTCGTCAGCCATGGAATCATTTCGCCAGAGACATCTGTACAAAAGAACATCCATAAAAATATACATGACTTTGCTTTTGCCTAAAGCGTATTAGGTACACGGTGTGTATATGTAGGCCCTATAATATGCAGTAACATTTTGTAGCTGTACATATAGCCTTATGAGAATACGGTATGCAGAAATGTAATCAGAGATATATTTGTTTCTTCTTTAATTATCCATAAAAATAGGCCTATACATGACTTTGGCGCCGCAAATCTCATACCACATACAGAATATGCCTACACAACATATACTGCAGAAAGCAAATTTTTATATATTAGTTTTATCGATTTTTCTCATATTTTTCATATGTTTCATATTTTTTCGTTTTAAGTAATAGGCATAAAAATTTAGCACTAATTTCTTTTCCATTCATGCAACCACGGACTGCTTTGACGTCATATCCGGTTGGGAATTTTCTAAAACGACGTCTCCTTCATCGCAACGCCATTTTTATTTTTTATTATATATATATATATATATGCAGGGAGGCTTACAAAGGATGTATAATTATATACATACACACAATGTCATAATAGGCATTATTTTGTTTGTGTAGTTGTTCTGTAATACTGAAGCAATATTTTTAGAGATTTCCTCGTCGGTAGGAAATTGTTTTGGGAGAAGCGAAATAACAGAACAATCAAAAAACGCCCTCCCTCGGTTGCCCTCACCCCCCCGCCCCCACTCCCTCGCGCCCTCCGTCACATTGCTGCCCAATGCTCGTCCTACAGTTCGGCTGTTGACGCAGAATTGCGTACCCGAGCGTACAGTCATTTTGTCACATAGTGCGTGAATATTCTAGCTGTTGTTTGGGTCGCCCACAGTGACAAATGGGGGCTCGGCGGGGTATGCATCGACGTCACGAGAGAGAGGGTCGTCTGCCTCCCACTGGGAAGGCGATTGATTTGGTGCCAGATCATTTGCATATAGAAACGTCATTGGTATTAATTCTGCACAAAGTTCGTGTTTCAGTTCCCGCCAAGGGACGATTCCCGCGCACGCCACGGACCCAGGCACGCACCCACTCACAAACAGACGAACACAAAAACAGACCTCTGCTAGAGAGTACTCTGTTGGTGATAAATATTTAGTTACATATATATATTGTATATATTATATATATATATATATATATGTATATATATGGTATTGCTCTGAAAGTGTAAACTAATCGAGCATGTAGATCGATTCCGTGTCGGACTAAGAACTCCAGCGCAATTACCATGGCTGCCGGATATCTCAGTTCTGTAATGAGCATGCGCATATAATACCTATATATAAAGTCTTATAAACAGTATGTGTACATAAAAAGTGTTATAGGCTAATCATTATGCTAAAGAGTGCAGATGTATGCAGTTATATCTGCAGCTGTCTTTCTAAAACCAGCCTCTGCTTCGTTAACACTTCTATTTTGAGTGCTATAATAAAAAGAACCAATAGTAAAAACAAAGTTTTTTACTATATCCATCTAGTATCCTATAACGTGTACTCTGAAAATAGTCCGCGTTCATTTTACAACATAGCACGCTTAACGAGGCAGCGCACCCATTATTGTTGCAGCCAATCACAACGCTGGCCAATCACAACGGTGCGTATCGGAAAAGGGGATTCCCCGATTCGAAAAGTTGAGTCCCCGATTCTATAAGCTAGCCTCTTTTTGGGGAGCTGAAATTTTGATAGAATGAAGTGTGTGCGCGGGCGAGTCTGTCTGCCAAGTTTCACGACGATTGAATGATTGTAAGTGATCGAACTAGTCGTCGCAAGATTTGACTATTTAGCCTGTGGCTCAAGCAATCAATCAATCAAGATTGCAAGATTCCCGCAAGTTAAACTAGATGGATAAAAAGAGCTAATGACGGCTTCATATATATTGCCCGATAGCGCATTGGATAACACACTGGCATAGAGAGCGAGAGGTACCGAGTTCGAGTCCCGTATGGCGGACATGCTTTGTAGGATGCTATTATCGCCGTGTATTGCAGGCTGTCTGTTCTGTTAGTAGTTAAGATTTATGTCTTCTGTCATTTGTGTTCTTGTGAATTTGGTTTACCCCTATCTTAGGCTACTTATTGCAATATGGTATGGGCATCCACTTATGACTCTAGACTGTATACCGAGATTAATTCTATTGCAAAAACGTGCAGTTCGTATCATTGTGGGAGTTCCAAGGTGCGTTCATTCTGGACCACTATTTACTGACTTGAAGCTACTTAAACTAGAGCAGATTCGAACATTACAAATTGGCCTATTTATGTACCGTTATGAACATGGTTTACTTCCAGCATGTTTTAAGGGATTTTTCATCTAGGATCCGATGTTCATATTCACTACACCAGAAACTTTAACTCTTATCGCCCCATATATGCACACACCAATACTCGCTTATTTTCCATAAAATCTGTTGGCTCCACAACCTCGAACATGCTTCCCTCTCACATACGTTGTGCCCCGCACCTACGACACTTTAAAAAATGCTGCATGCCTTCCTGAATAATGGAAATTAGCTATAACCTACCCTGCCGGATATTCTTTTTCACTGTTAGTTAAGGTTTTCGTTTTTCTTTATTTTCATAGTGTTTTGAATTGTGTTAATCACTTACTGTGTATACTATGTACTATACTGTTTGCATTGCTGTATGAAACTTGATGTTGCACTGTTTGTCAAGGATTTAGCTATCACTAATTCAAATTTCTGAAATGTTGTTTTAGGTGTCCCTAGTTAGCGGGATCTTGATCCCTTTTGGGACTCCTCTTGCGGCCAGTCCTGATGTTTTATATTGAAATGTTGTGTGATTTTATTTGACATGGCTTCAATAAAAGAGTTTTGATTTAATTTGATTTGAATTGCATAACATGTAAATGTACAGCGCAGTGCGTTTGTCAGGCGCTTCAACAAAGAAAAGATTATTATTATTATTATTATTATTATTATTATTATTATTATTATTATTATTATTATTATTATTATTATTATTATTATTATTATTATTATTATTATTATTATTATTATTATATAAATTTCTTACTATATATGTATACGTTATACGTTGATCGTAACATCTCTCTCTTTGTCGTGTTATTCTTTGTGGATCAGAATCCGTGGAGTCGTTTTGTGAACGGGATCCTCTCCAGGTCAACTGCCTCAAGGACGAGGTCATCCTCATAACCTACGCTCGCTACGGGCGCATGCGCGAGGGTCGCTGCATCACCAAAGCCTACGGAGTAATCGGATGTTCCACAAACGTCATGCATATATTAGACGCCGTCTGCTCAGGACGACGTCACTGTGACGTCAACGTCGCCAGCCTTATGAGAGGCAGGCAGGAGCCTTGTCCGGCAGACTTTAGAAGCTACCTAGACGTCTCCTATAAATGCGTCAAAGGTATCTATGACAGTATATACTGTTTTGGAATTTTCTTCGTAGCTCTAAACTTAATATAGGCCTGTTCGATCAGAGTTTGTAATCAGACATTAAAATATTAAAAAATAAAAAATAAATAGGCCTCAAGTCAGGCACGTGGCGAGACTTAAATTCAAGAGGAGGCAACTTCACAGACCATTGGCAAAATCCTGGTCAGTGGTGTCATTGGTCAATAGAAGTTGCAGTATATATAAAGAAAGCAAGAGGAGGCAACTGCCTCCTCTTGCCTCACAGTTGCCTCCTCTTGCCTCAATGTAGCTACGCCTATGCCTCAAGTGCTCTATCTTCCTTCGTAATTTTTATTTTCTATGACGATCCTCTGGGATGCCTCTCCCCTTGGCGTTCATTTCTCCCCTGCTCATAGATTTTTTTACCACTGTGCACCCAACCACCAACCTCTGATTGGGTATTACTAGCGCCTCTGATTGGGTATTACTGAGAGAGGCGCTTTATAAATTTCTAAATACAATACGATACAATACAATGTGCAGTTGTGCACCCCGTCCAGGACTTAGGTTGGATTATCAGTATAGGCTACATAATACACCCCGTTACAAGCTGCTGCTTCATTCTGGAGGGACCATTAAATCATCGTTTATTCTGATTTAGTATGACGACGACGACGATGCGCCAAGATTAGACTCTTGTATCAGAGCTAAGTGAGATTAGATGTCATTCTTCCAATCAACTTTACGGTCAGCGTTCCAAAGGCCAGCTGCAGCAGCCTTCGCGCCCATCGTATCAAAAGAAGCTGCGACGCCGGTGTTTGCCAACGGGCGATGGTTCATCTCTTTACGGCCAACGGTGTCTGACATCCACGACAGCGCTCTCCCGTCTCTCCGTCTATTTGCAGGAATCGCAAACAGCTATATGAACAGCACTCGTGACTGATCTGGTGACACGCGCTTGACTCTTAAGTGGCTCTTTAGATAGATCTCGAGATCACGAACCTCTATTTCCGCCTGTTGAGCTTTTCAGATCAATTCATTGTTTGGTCTGATATGAACGATCGATTGAAAGTTCAATAATAACAGATCTAATTAATGAAGATAAGCAGCGGATTGATTATTAGTTTTCGTATCTTCAGAATCTGTTTCGCGTATTGTGCAGGAATTCTGTTGACCACGATTGGAATAATTATTGTTTCTCTTGCCGTTCATTATTATCGGTCTCTGCCAGATTTCTTCTATTCCTCGTTTAAACGTCATCGACGTCGTCGTCATCATCTGTTCAGCAGAGCGTGCTGTGCTGTCGATCAGGTCCGCATTTCCGTGCGCTTGGCTGGTTCGTTGTCCTATCATTTTCACGGTCAAGTGGTCGCTTGTCTGCAGTTTATGTGCACCGTCGATATTTCGTCATCCGTTCTTTCCTTCCGTCCATTTGAGCTAGGCCCTCTGTCTGTCTCTGTCTGTCTCTGTCTGTCTGTCTCTGTCTCTCCGTCTCTCTGTCTCTGTCTGTCTCTGTCTGTCTGTGTGTCTCTCTCTCTCTGTCTCTGTCTCTGTCTCTGTCTCTGTCTCTGTCTCTGTCTCTCTCTCTCTCTCTCTCTCTCTCTCTCTCTCTCTCTCTCTCTCTCTCTCTCTCTCTCTCTCTCTCTCTCTCTCTCTCTCTCTCTCTCTCTCTCTCTCTCTCTCTCTCTCTCTCTCTCTCTCTCTCTCTCTCTCTCTCTCTCTCTATATATATATATATATATATATATATATAAAAACTGCAGGTGGTGCAGTTGCTGCGTCTGTCTCCCGCCTCCGTTGCACAGACTGAGTGTCCTTATAATTCCTCTTGTCCTCCACCTGACCTCCATCGATTCTTCGATGACCGGGGTAATTAATCGATCGCACACCTTAATTTAGACACGCGGGGGGAAGAGCCGTCATTCGTTTCTTCTGCGTCCGAAGTTTATCGTCCACTTGAACTGCCCTCAATAAATCGGGTGATATTGGTGCAGGTCGACTGATTGCCCATCAGCGCAGTGTCGCAGGTTCGAAACCTCATCTAGAGTAGTTCAATCGACGGACTGAATCTTTAATTGCTGGAAGAAACCAGATTCCAAATACACAGAGATAGATAGGTAGATGTCTAAAAATAAAGAAAGAAAAGAAAAGGATAAGTTATTTTGAATGCCTGCTATATTTAGACTTCTTAATTACCCTAGGACTTCTGCGTGGTCGATAGAGAAAGGAGAAGTTTTCGTTTCATATATCCATGTTTTTGTTAATCAATCTTTAATAAAGATTTTATGAATTTCTTCATATGTAATACTTTGATTAATTTATTTTTTGGATGCCAAGAATCTGGCAAAGTTTATATATTGTCTCAAATGTCTTCTTACACAAATTAATTATTATTAAGACTATTTTGTTCTGTTCAAATCTCAATTTGGTGAAGTAAACGTAAGCAATGTAAGCAGGTAGTCTGTTAATCTGCCTTGTGCATTAAGTTGTAGGTCCTATATGTTTTGAGTTAACAAATAATGAAACATTTTATGAGTAGACCTAGAATATTAATAAATAAATTGATAGTTTGCAAATATTGATATGCATATGAAACAGTCGAAAATCTATTTACTAGGCCTATGTGAGTTTTAGTACAGAAGCTGACGATGATTTTATGAAACGCCATAGAAGCAGCTAGCTACTGACGACGCTATATAAATTGTCGTAATTACAATTACAATTACAATCATTATAACAATTCTCCTTGCCTCTTTTCTGCAAACGCTTGATGACCATTTTGTTCATCGTGTCAATTCGGGAGCAAATCTGATGAGTCTGTCTTGAAGTGGCGCTATATAAATCTGCAATTACCATTACCATTGCCATTACCACTGCCACAATTACAACTATGCCTGTTATTTTTTTTTATCGTAAAGTGGCCTATGCGGAGGAATCAGTCTGTCGAGGGTCTGGAGCAGTTGAGCTGCGCGAACCGCGGGGCTACCTATCGAACCTGATAACAGACGAGAAAGGGTGTGGCTCGATCGACAACCCCTGGTGGGTGGCGGTCAGCCCCGGTCAGCGGATACGCCTCACCCTCTTTGACTTCGCCCAGGCAGCCGCGTCTCTAGCAGGCGGTGGTGGGGCACCTCAGGGACCTCAGACCTGCCACGTGTATGCGGTCATCAAGGAAGAGGAGTGGAAGAGAAGGGAGACGATATGTGGGGCATCCAATGCCAGGCAACACGTCGTCTACACGTCATCAGGGCGATTGGTTGAAGTAAGAATGACGACCAATAACCTACGAAAGCAGACGACAGGGAGGATGACGTACTTCCTTCTGCGCTACGAAGGTAAGAGGAGATCGACGACGACGATGAATATCTCATACATACATACATACATACATACACGAACATACATACATACATACATGCATACATACATACATACATACATACATACATACATACATACACGAACATACATACATACATACATACATACATACATACATACGTATACATACATACATACATACATACATACATACATACATACATACACACATATACCATGTAGGTATGTATGTATGTATGTCAACATGGTATGTATGTCAAACACGCATGCATACATACATACGGACATATACACGCATGCATGTATGCTTGCATACAAACAAAATGATAATTGCATTACTATGAGTAGCGCCAGTACAAATTTATAAAGATTAAGTAGACATGTACGCCTTTGTACGGGTCAATGCATAATCCCTTATCAAAACATGATACTTGCTACTGGATGTCCTAAATTAGCGAAACTAGCGAGCATTAATAAATACACCGAAAATTAACGAACACATTGTAACAATCCAATGTGATTCTCCTTATAGATTTTATTTTAGTTATAGTTACAGTTATAGTTAATGGTTTTTTTATTTTAGTTATAGTTATAGTTATAGTTAGTATTATTTTTTAGTTATAGTTATAGTTATAGTTAATGGATTTTTATTTTAGTTAATTTTAGTTACTACCTATAGTTACAATAATTAAGGCTATAAGCAAAATTGTGCATATTAGCATGCTGTTTCACAATTTGCTCAGAGCTTTGAAGCCTTTGAAGCATGGGTGCATTCAGCTTCATGAATACACGAATTTCCAAAGTAACTGACAAATTGCATAATAGAAATATCGCATTTTTCGTTCTCATTTATGTCGAATCGTCCATATTGCACCTCATATTTTAATTTTTTGCATTAACGAAAATAAAGATGAATTTTCGTTAGTGTTATTTTCGTTATAGTTATAGTTATAGTTAATGACATTTTTTAGTTATAGTTATAGTTATCGTTAACGAAATCATTTTATTTTCGTTAACGAACATTTTCGTTATCGTTATCGTTAACGAGAATCACACTGTAACAATCCTAGTAGCGACTCCTCTGTTTTTCTTGCGTTTAATAACGGCGCTCCAGACAAACAATCACCAGCCGTCAGTCTCCACTGGCTTCCACCTCCTCCAACGGAGACCCACCCTGCCAACGCCGCCTCCGCTGCCGCCGCAGTGGTAGCTCGGGAGCGACGGGGAACGGAGTCTGAGCAGAGCGTCGCCGTGCGGGCACGTCGTGTCTCCGAATGCCATTAGTCTCGGATAGCGGCTAATGCTGGCGCTCAGTGGATCGGACGCAGCTCTGGTCAGGATATTGTTGATTTATCCGAGAGATGGACCGACGAGAGGTTCGCTCTCAGCGCTGATGCCAATGCACGCCTGCTCAATTCATATTCACGTTTCAATGCACAACGAAAAGATTCCCTTCCCTTCCCTTCCCTTCCCTTCCCTTCCCTTCCCTTCCCTTCCCTTCCCTTCCCTTCCCTTCCCTTCCCTTCCCTTCCTTCCCTTCCTTCCTTCCCTTCCCTTCCTTCCCTTCCCTTCCTTTCCCCCTTCCCTTCCCTTCCCTTCATTTTCTTTTCGTTTTCTCCCTCACGTTTTCAAAGAATTGAAGCTGTTAATCGTTGCGTAGCTCTAAGCACTTCCTCCAAGCACTTTCGCTGAGAACTAGTGAGAAGTAACAACTGAAACTGCGAATCAGCATGTGTAAACGAAAGCTTCTACGTGAGACGCTATATATATATTTTTGCAATTACTTTTAATTAGCCTTCTCTTTTAATTCCCTATCCGCCTGGAAGACACTCTCCTCCTCCTCGGGTCGTCCGCTTCTTTCAGTTCTGATCCGTTCACGGAGGGTGTCGGTCTCTTAAACCCTTCCCAATCAACTGAGGAGGAAAGACACCATTGCCCTGCTTCCTTCAATCTCTATAATCCGCTGCTCCATGTTCGCTGCCTCCCTTAAATCCTTTCGCTATTCGCCCAGCGAGGAATAGACCTACTCCGCGCTACTTGGATTTGCCAAAGGCCGCACCTGCTCAGGTTGAATTGATTGCAATTCGATTGAGATTAGTTGAACAGTCTGCGAGATGAATTGACGCTTTGAGCCGCTCATAAGAATCAGTCTGGGTGGTCCATTAATCTGATCACCCGTAATTAGTTCCGTCATAATTTGCGACGGCATCTCTCCATCTCCTGGTACATTGCCTGAAGCAGCAGCAGCAGCAGGAGCCGTGGGAAGCAGAGCAGGCAAGCATCGCGGGTCGCCATGTGTGGTTGATTGGGTTTCTCAGCACACCTCCAATCCAGGTATACGGCGAGGATTGGATGGAACGGACGAACGAAGAGAGAGAAGGGAGAACTAGGAACAGGAGGAAGACGAGGAGGAATAGGAGGAGGAGGAGGAGGAGGAGGGAGGGAGGATAGGGTAGAGGAAGAAGATGGGAAATAGGAGGGAGGAAAGAAGGCGGAGGAGATGGAAAGTGAGTGAGGCGATGGAAGAGGAAGAGGAGGAGGAGGAGGAGGAGAGGAGGAGGAGGAGGAGTGTAAAAGTAGGAAGAAAAAGAAGAAGGTGTGCAAAGAAGGTGGAAAAGAAGAGGTAGGTGAGATGAAAGAGAAGGAGGAAGAAGAAGATTATGAAGACTCATTGAAGAGGCGAATGAAGGAAAGAGGAGGAAGCAGAAGAAGGAAGAAGACGAGGAGAGAAAGAAAAGGAAGTGAAAAGGGTGAGGAGGAGGAGAATGGATGAGGAGAGATCCTGAGTGGCCGAGTGGGTTGGTAGCCCGCTCTCCACGCCGGCGGCCCGGGTTAGATTCCGGGTCGGTCGGTTTATCAGAGATTAATTTCTCGGATCTTTACTGCGGGTGGCTCGGTCGCAATATAAACGTGGAGTACGAGGTTGCACTCTGCCTCCGACACTAATCATATTCGATATGAAAAAGTGTCGTTAAGCCCAGGTACAACAAGAATGGATGAGGGGGAGGAGGAGGATTGAGAGGAAGACGGAGGAGGAAACTGTGAAGAGGAGGAGGAGGAGGAGAAAGAAGAAAAAGGATTATATTTTAAACGTTTTACTGTAAAAATAAAAGTGCGTTTAACTCTCAAAAGTTAACTAACTTTATGAAACAGCGTTCAGTCCAGGTTCAGTCAGCCATTTTGACCGTAAGACAAGAGAAGAAAAGAACTTACGTAGGCCTAGCAGAAAGATACATGTATACGCATATACATGTTATATATAGGCCTATAGTTTAACAAAAAAGACGAAGGAGGGGAGAGAAGGAGGAAGAAGAAGAAGAGGAAGGCGAGGAGAAGAGTACGTTGATGATTAAGAGATATAAAAAGGGAAAGAGGGAGAAGAAGAAGAGGAGGAAGAGAAGTAGATGATTAAGAGAATTAAAGGGGAAGAGGAAGCGGAAGAGGAGGAAGAGAAGTAGATGATTAAGAGATATAAAAAGGGAAAGAGGGAGAAGAAGAGGAGGAGGAGGAAGAGAAGTAGATGATTAAGAGAATTAAATGGGAAGAGGAGAAGAGGGGGCTGAGGTCGATTCGAGTGCAGACGCAGTCGTCTTGGTCGTTGGCTGCTGATGTTGCGTCGTAGCTCAGATGGTAAAAGAGATGGCGACGATGAGAGACCGAAGAACGAAAGGTCGTCTCCAGTGCAAAGAAGCTAACAGCCACCGATATCATCAGCTTTATGGCTGTAACACGTGCATTCCAACCGCATTCAGACTAATATAGATTCGCATTCTCAGCACGTTTAGAATTCTACAAATTTAATCTATACAAATGACAGCTGCAATAGCTCACTACCAGCTATCGATCGAACAGCAGGTGTTTTTTTAATAATATCAATAATCTCTCCAGTCTTCAATGACCAATTGTTCGCAGTAACGAAGACCTCCATACAATGTCAGCCTAATACCTCTAACGATGGAACGTTGGCTGAGCGGATAACGCGTTGGATTTTGACCTTTCCGAACCGGGTTCGAATCCCAGGACCGTCACGTGATATTGAAATTTTTTATCGCGCTGTTGAGTTTGCGCCGGTGAATAAGCTGTTCTCCTCTGACCCAGTTTTTGTGTGGTCCTCAGAAATTTCGAAGATTCACATTACATTATGTTTACACATCGGGGGCCCGATAGCGCATTGGATAACACACTGGCATAGAGAGCGAGAGGTACCGAGATCGAGTCCGTAGGGCGGACATGCTTTGTAGGCTGCTATTAACGCCGTGTATTGCAGGCTGTCTGTTCTGTTAGTAGTTAAGATTTATGTCTTCTGTCATTTGTGTTCTTGTGAATTGTTTCAATTGCATAACTCTACACTGTAACCGGTTGCGGTTTGTCAACCGGATTGTTTCAATAAAGAATATTATTATTATTATTATTATTATTATTACATACATTTACATAATTACATTAGGCCTACATTTACATTGTCATTGACCTCGGAATGTATCGTCTTTCTGATAGACCTGCTGAAATTCAATAACCACATTTCCACATAGCGACCAATTTGGGAGTACTGTACATCCATTTAGTCACCACAGACTGTCACAAATATCAGGAATGTTGAAGCAGTTCAACGTCGCTTCACTAAGCGCATTGCTAGATTCGCCAACATGACCTACACACGACATTTGCTTTTTCTTGAGCTAGAGAATCCCTGGAATCAAGACGCATTAAACTTGACTTATCACTAGCATAGGCGGAGACTTGGTCTTGGGTTTGGGGGTGACCGGCGGATCGGCCGAAGGACGATCGGCGAGGCGCGAAGCGCCGAGCAGTGGGAGGGGTTTGGGGAGGGGAATGTGCCCCTCCCCTATTTAATTTTTTTTTTAAATTTCCACATTATAATGGTAGCATTTTTAGCTGTCCTTTGAAAAAAATTGCTCTATAATTTGAGTGCTGATAGGAACCAAGTGTCACTAGTAGCTTACATGTAGTTTGAGTCGTGTTTGAGTTTGGGGGAGGGGTTTGGTGAGGGGAATGTGCCCCTCCCCTATTTATTTATTATTTTAAATTTCCACACTGTAATGGTAGCATTTTTAGCTGTCATTTGAAAAAAATTGCTCTATAATTTGAGTGCTGATAGGAACCAACTGTCACTCGTAGCTTACATGTAGTTTGAGTCGTGTTTGAGTTTGGGGAGGGAGATGTGCCCCTCCCCTATTTAAATTTTTTGAATTTCCACACTGTAATGGTAGCATTTTTAGCTGTCATTTGAAAAAAAATTGCTCTATAATTTGAGTGCTGATAGGAACCAAGTGTCACTAGTAGCTTACATGTAGTTTGAGTCGTGTTTGAGTTTGGGGGAGGGGTTTGGGGAGGGGATGTGCCCCTGCCCTATTTAAATTTTTTAAATTTCCACACTGTAATGGTAGCATTTTAAGCTGTCATCTGAACAAAATTGCTCTATTATTTGAGTGCTGATAAGAACCAGCTGTCACTCAAAGCTATTATTATTATATTCATGAAATTTTTCAGAAATATTGGGGGATATAAGCAGCTCCG
Source organism: Aporrectodea caliginosa (assembly GCA_020284085.1). Lineage (NCBI taxonomy): Eukaryota > Metazoa > Annelida > Clitellata > Crassiclitellata > Lumbricidae > Aporrectodea > Aporrectodea caliginosa. The sequence continues at coordinate 293,017 of JACEVL010000249.1, read as the reverse complement.
TCCCCCCCACCTCAAGTTTCGGGGGGACCGTCCCCCGCTGTCCCCCCCCCCCAAGTCTCCGCCCCTGATCACTAGTGAGAAAGTTACTTGCGTGTACAGAATCTGAATCAGAAGTTAAAATGGTAATTACGACAATTTATATCGTCGTCAGTAGCAAGGACTTCGACGGAGAATAAACGAAATTGATTGATTGATTTATTTATTTAATTAATTTATTTATTGGTCCTTTACAGTGTCAACTGTCAACGCCAATGCTAAGAGGAGACCAAATTACATTTTCAACTGTTTCTATAGCCTCCTGAATAGACGTCAGGAAGACCGTTCAAGGCGCCCAGTTAGGCCTATATTTACAATGAGCTCAAACATTTCAATGCGGAAACGTAGGCTACGTCGATATATATATATAGGCCTACTAACACACAGGGATGGGCAAATTACTCTGAAAAATGTAATTCAATTACAAATTACATATTACTTTGGGACATGAAATGTAATTTCAAATTACAAAATACATGAAAAATGCAATTGAATTACAAATTGTGTAATTTCAAGTAATTTCAATTACGTAATTTCAATAATTATTGCCCATCCCTGCTAACACAGGACCCATATTCAAATGCGGGACCGTATACAGCCCACGTGCATTGAGCCCACGTGGGTCCCATCTTCCAACTCCAACATTCCTAAGTCTAGACCAATCGCAGTGTTGTTCGGCCGCTCGGCGACTTTTACCTGATGCTTTGAGATGTTGTTTGTAGCGTTCGGGTGTGCTGATCCTGTTGTCCCTCGTCACGGTTGGATGCACAAGACAGACGGTGGATTCGACGTCGGATGCAACAGCAGCCAAGATGCTGGCAGAGTCTGGCGGATCCAATGCTACGGAACCGAATGGCGTGGAGTGATTCCAAACTGCTCAGCAGGTTCAACATCATTATATCCTCCGTCATCCCTATTACTTTTACTCTGCTGTGGCTACTGCGGCTCCTCCTCCTCCTCCTTCCTCCTCCTGCTTCCTCTTCCTCCTCCTGATTCTTCTTCCTCCTCCTCCTGCTTCCTCTTCCTCCTCCTACTTCCTCTTCCTCCTCCTACTGCTTCCTCCTCCTCCTCCTGCTTCCTCTTCCTCCTCCTACTGCTTCCTCTTCCTCCTCCTCCTGCTTCCTCTTCATCCTCCTGCTTCCTTTTCCTCCTGCTTCCTCTTCCTCCTCCTTCCTCTTCCTCCTGCTTCCTCCTCCTCCTACGGCTTCCTCCTCCTGCTTCCTCCTCCTCCTGCTTCCTCTTCCTCCTCCTCCTTCCTCTTCCTCCTGCTTCCTCCTCCTACGGCTTCCTCCTCCTGCTTCCTCCTCCTGCTTCCTCCTCCTCCTCCTGCTTCCTCCTGCTTCCTTCTCCTTCTCCTCCTGCTTCCTCCTCCTCCTCCTTCCTCTTCCTCCTCCTACTGCTTCCTCCTCCTCCTCCTTTCTTCCAGGTCTTATACACTGTGTTGTCTGTTTTGCTTGCAGATGTCGATGATATGCAGCTTGGGTGGACTGGAGTCGGTCAGACGAGCGGTAGGTCCTAATTTTAATGTAAAGTAAACCCCTCCGAATATCTGTAAATTTGCACAACCAAATATGTGATATCCCCGATACAGAAATAGACAAAACCCGTAGATGTGCTTTTGGTTACAATAACATGGACAGTGCATATTTTAACTGTTTAACTACTGGGACAAATGTCCCAGTAGTTTTAAGATTTGCCCCAGTGGTTTTAGGATTTGTCCCAATACTTTTGGTGATTTATCCCAGGCAATACTCTACTTTCAATGTTGGTTTCCAATAACACTAAAAGTAGAGTAGCAGGCTTTGTCCCAGTAGTCCAAATCCGTTAAAATATGCATTGCCATATGCACCGTGTTTCACTCAGTTTATGGTTTAATCCAGATAGCGAGCATCGGTTATAGGTTTTTTATTTTTGTGACGCGGTGGTGTAGTGGTATATTCTGTGCCTTGTAACCGTAGGGTCTAGGGTTCGAATCTACTTCAAGTTCTTCAACCCACTGCGTAGCGACCCTGGACAAGTTGCTCACCCACAACTGTGTGTGAGGAAGGCAACGGGAAACCACGTCACTCGTCTCATCCCCGGGTGGCATAAAGCCAATGGACCTGCTATCGAGCAGAGAACGCTTCATCATCAAAATGTGAGACACCGCTGGATAAGCAAATTGACACAAAATGGATAACTTTTATAGTACCCGGTAGTAGCCTAAAAGTATAACGAGACGGCATTATTATGTAGCCTACAGTAGGCCTAACATTAATGTCTTGCGTGTTTCAGTTGCCTCTTTGACCTTGGTGCTGTGCATAGCCGTGTTCGTCGGCGTGATCATACTTGGTGGCGGCTTATTTTATCTACGGAGGTATGATTCACGTAAACACTGTTAAAATCAGAGAAAAAAACACTTTTGCAAGGAGTAGGCCTAATTAAGTTATTATTATAATTATTAAGATTTCTAGAGCGCAAGTTAATAACTAAATACACCGCATAGGGGCCTATGCGTTAGTAGCAGCTCGGCTTAGTCAGATGGCGTAAACAAGTAAATCTGTAATTTCTTTCTGAAGCTTTCGACATGAAGTTAGCTACATCGGTTAGAGCGTAGGCCTACGTCCCATGCGCTAGCTCTGTGTTAGAGAGCGTGCGGATCGCGGTTCGCCTCCCGATGCTGGCTTAGGCTTTTTCAGAGATTACAAAAATCTCGCGGTCTAGAACGGTCCATAGGCTACACGTGGACCTTGAATGGCATGGCGTCCATTCAAAGGGTTAAGCAGTGGTGAAGGATCTAACCGATCAATTCACTGAAAATGAGCAGAGTCGAGACCACAGACTCCTATAAGTCGCTATATAAAATATGTACATTTAGCCTACATTAACTGCGTACATTACATAATATATCTACAGGAAAGAAGCGGCGCTTCGTTCGTCGCAGTCGGAGATCGTTTCCGGTTCGCTGATCATCCGTGACGCCAAGCAGACGGCCGTCTCTTACGACATCGGCGGTCAGTACGTCGTCGACTCATCCTGCGCCACGAACGACTACTTCCACGGGCTGCACGACTCGTCCGACCGCTGCACGACGACGCGTCCCTCGACGGGGACCCTCGTCTCGTTCGGCCCCTCATCATCAGGTTACGACGCCCCGTCCTACGACCAGAGTACAACAATGGCCGACCATTACGACCATCAACAGCAGATCCGTTACGTCGAACACATCTACGACAGTCCCAAGTTCAATCGCAGGTCTGGCCAGCCAACCGATGACAGCGCAGCGCTGCATGCGGCGGCTGCCGCGGCAGAGGCGTCCGCTGCCGGAGAAGAACCGTTCATGGCGGACGATGAAGACGACGCTAACGATTTCGGAAATGTCATTTATTAGATCACTTCGTCGGCGTCTGTGTGTTTTTCCCAATGACCTGGAAATTGGAATGAGTCGACGGGGAATGGCAATGATTATGGTAATGGTAATAATGCTGGCACGGGGAATTGGGTTCGAAATCCGCGAATAACTGCGCCGTAACTCGAATTAGTTGGATTGCCGGTTTTGTCGTCAGAGCTTCTGCAGAAAAATCCTAAATAACCGCAATCGTAAATTGCAAACTTCTAAAGCGCCACTCGAAAAACAGGCGCAGGGCACCAGCTTATTCACGAGCGCTTAACGCAAGAACCACCTTCAAGAGCTTAGGCAAGGCGCTTAGTACATGAATGTGTAACTATGTAACGTGAACGGCGTGTCCTATATAGCCTGTCCAACAGAAGAAAATGAAGAGGGTTGCCAAATTTCTTGTCCTCTAATCTTATCTGTTAACTTCTATAGCGCGTTATTGGCGCTACTGCAATGCAAGGCATCAGTCGCTACTCAAGAAAATTGTTGTGCAAGCCAAATAACTGACGGGTCCAACCGAAGGCCCAGAGGGAATCCTAGAAGATGCAGAACACCGAGGAAACCTGTCCAGGAAAAGATGAGTTTTGAGTTGAGAACTGAAAGGCCACATGTGGCAAACGTTTGCCGGAAGATTTCCAGTCTAGGGCCAGCAACAGAAAAGTCATGCCTGCTGAAATCTGTTTTTGTCCACTGAATAGTTAGACTGAGAAAGTCTCAAGACCTGGTTGAGTAGAGAATCTTTCAAGTCCAGATATGCAGTTTAAGTCTGACTAAAAGATATTACGGTTGACTTGACTGTAATCCTGTATGCAAGTATGTGTAGCCCAGTCTTGAAAGTATTCAAAAAATTTTCTTTGGGCATTCAATGCAATGATTTTATGATTGGTGATATATCTTCATATTTTGGAGTTTTAGTGATAAGGTCAAGGTATTGTGGACGCTGATGTATGTGTTGGTGCTTCTTACAACCAACCACCCGTAATGTTATACCCCGATTTTATCTGCCTTTTCGTATTATAATTATATGGAGAACTTGAGCTAAAGAGCTAATTTTATGAGTGAATGCCCTTGTAACTAATCTTGTTCTCATTTGTAATTCATTATCATCATCACAACTACCACCACAATCACTTAAATCTGGACTTGTAACAGTCCATAATGATAACAACATTGACTGTAAGTGTGTCACAGACTGAAATATTCCGATCAATTACATATTATATTAACTAACAACATTTCGACAAATGAACACCACAGGAATCGTAATCGTAATCTCCAAACTTCTAAAGCGCCACTCGAAAGCCAAGCGCAGGGCACCAGCTTATTCACGAGCGCTGGAAGACTGCACATCACTTTAAAGTAATAATTCTTTAACCTTAAAACCGCCTGAACACAATTCAGATGAACAGCCAAACGAGATCATTATGCTCTGACCTGACCAATCAAATGCAAGCACACAGGTTAATAACTCAAGAACATTCGTATAGTGCAGAGTAGTACTATATCAAGGAAACACTGCTTGCTCACATAAAGCCAAAGGAATGGGAACATTATTACGCGGCATATAGTCCTCCCTCACGCCACCTCAAACAGGTAGCCAATGGCTGAAAAACCAGACATAAATTACGCTTCAGCCACATGACATGTACCTGCCACGGCCTATTGTTCACTGAACAATCTCCCTAAAACAATCCGATTGGCAATTTGCTCAACTCCACTTGATGCAGTTTGGATTATTTCTCACAACGACTAAAGACATGGCTTATTCTGTCCGAGTGTTTGCCATCCATATTGCCAAAGAGAATTGCAGCTTAATAGAAAATCTCCTAAAGGGCATCTATCTATATATTATACACAGCATCTGCAAACATGTACTGGCAAATTCAAATCAAGACGGATAGGTTTGCAAACGAACGTGTCAAGTGCGTACTTGATCAGAAGTGTTTAAACAGATCGCTTAAACCCTGGACGCTTGCAAAAGCATGCAGCAAATATGAGACAGCCCACAGCACTGATCTAACATGCACTTGCTCCAAGTGCACAGTAAACTTGGGACACATCAGTGTAGAAATGAGAAATCAATGCAGAAATTAAACAAAATCTTAGGTACACGTAATTAAGTTTAAAAAATTTAATTGACAGTAACCTGTACAGAAGGTGTTTCCTCCAGGTCGTCAACATTATAAATATAAAACAATGTAAAAGAACAGGAAATAAATATAACTAAAAACCAATTAAATGCTTAGTATTAACAGAGTAATGAACACCACAGAACACCAATTAAACGCATAAAATTAACAGGGTAATGAACACAAAGAACACAATTAAATGCTTAGTATTCAGAGGGTAATGAACACAAAGAACACCAATTAAACTCATAAAATTAACAGGGTAATGAACACAAAGAACACAATTAAATGCTTAGGGGCCGTCCATAAAGTACGTCACGCTATTTTTGACCATTTTTACCCCCCCCCCCTGTCACAAACTGTCACAAAACTCGGACCCCCCTAAAGTACGTCACACTTTCAACATAGAAATAATAATACTTCCGAAAGCAAGGCTAATACATAAACAAGGCTTCGCAACAGCATTATTACTAGCGCTCCTAGCGAGAGGAATCGTGAAAAACACATTCAGGAGATATGCATTTCATGCTATTTTGACATAAAACTAATTAAAATGTTTCAGAAAATTTTTGAAAATTATTTTTAAAGCTATGAAATTCTAATAAAAAATTATAAATAAATTATAAATAAAATAAAAAATAAATAAATGTGTGACGTCACACATGGCCTGACCCCCCTCCCCCCTGTCACAAACTGTCACACTTTCTTAAACCCCCTCCCCTGGAGCGTGACGTACTTTATGGACGGCCCCTTAGTATTCAGAGGGTAATGAACACAAAGAACACCAATTAAATGCATAAAATTAACAGGGTAATGAATACAAAGAACACCAATTAAACGCATAAAATTAATGGTAATGAATACAAAGAACACCAATAAAACACATACAATTAACAGGGTAATGAACAAAAAAAACACCAATTTAATGCACAAATTAACAGGGCAATGAACACTAATTGCTTTCTTGGTCAAGATGATACACAGAGTTGAACACTAGCAGACTTATTATTACAAGTATTAACAGACATTTACTACTGGCCATGTTTTGTAGATCATCAACTCTCACCTACTATCCATTGATACAGTAAAAAGCGTAAATGATACAGCAATTCATTTAAATTCAACTGCAGTTCTTTATCGCAACTCATTGCACCTGCCATTCCAGTGGAATTTTGTAAACGCACTATTTTAGATACTGCACATCCAACAACTTTCCCAGCTGGAAGACATGATAATCTTGATGATTCACCTCTGTGGCGAAGATCTGGTTGCTCAAGTGATTCTTAATTGGCCTAAAAAGGCAGATTTAGATTTAACAATACGAGACTAAGCCTCATCTCTAAGCAAAATCTGTTGAAGAATTTCAATCCATTGGGTTGCCAGCAGCCTAAGAACTCGTCATTAGTTCACAGAGTCTATTCTATATTCCTTTTGCACGTCATTCACAAGTTCCATTCAGCGTAACAGTGAAGGCATCCCCTTTGTCCGATTTCAACAACAGCGTGCTCTCGTAATAACCTTTTGCCTTTGGTAGAAAGTCAAATGGTACTGAAAGATAATGGCGGCTCCTGTCAACATACAGAAAAACAATCACTTACAGAAACAGGAAAAACATATTCAATAGCAAACTCAGGTTAAATAAGACTTAAGAAACCATGCAGTGCTCTTAACAATGGCATCACAAAAAATTCTGATGGATTTAAGAGTCAGTATAATTATTTTAAAACATTTAACATGCAAAAGGTCACACAGAAATGCATATCTGAGGTCAGTCACTCACCAGGTGAAGAGCTGTTACATATTCAGATGTTTGAAAGCCAATGAGAACATTTGGTGAGTTTCAAGACATTGCTTAAAGGAAGAGAAAGAGTTTGAACATCCGACAAATATTGGTAGTCAGTTCCATTGTTTGGGGTGGCAACATGGAATGCACGAGAGCCAACCACGACAGTGCTATACAAGGCTCAACCAAAAGACCGATATCCAAAGATCAAAGGCTGCATGGTGCAATGCACGGAAATATTGTAAGTTGCTAATATTATTAGTAATAGCATGCACGAGTATTGGCCTCTGGTTTTTATTTAAGAGCAATAAGCAACTTATGACTACTTACTCCAGCTTGAGTTTCCTGTGTCTTGTGTAAAACGGTTTATCTGGTTCAGTAATCTCCATCTAAATAAAAGAACAGTTTAGGTAAGAGTTGCAGCAATCCACAAAGCCCATTTATAAAGACTCCGAAAAATATGCACACTAAGTTATATGTCAAGTGACATAATTATAATTAATTAGCAACTTCTATAGTGCCAGTGTCTAATGCACAAGGCATCAACATATGGCAAGCCAAAATGAATTGTAATCAGGTCAACATCCACAAGATCAGTCTGTCACGACTGCCATTGCTTCTCGTCCATTGGAAATTATCTAGAACAATCTGACAGTTTGCTCTACTCTGTAAATGCCCCTTGGATTATATTTCTCCTGAAGAATAATGACACTGCTATTGCTCAATGCTCATGTCACAAAGCATGTCTAAACTCCTACAAAATTATATACATTGTTCAATAACTCTGTAAGGACTTACAAATATCGTATGGCTTACCATGTATGGTTTCGAGTCTCTGTTTTTCATAACTACTTTAACAGTACTTCTCTTGTTGATGGCTGAAACTGGGAAGGTGACGTCCAGTGGCATTACTGAGATTAAACTGTCTCTTGAGGGTACTTCTGAACTGCAAAAAGCACAATCATCTTAGGTAAATGTAGCCTGGTAATCGACTGTAGGCAAAAATAATCGCAAATAATAATTTGACACAAAGGTAAAATGAAGAAGTATAATAATAAACGTAACTGGACTTTTATAGGGTGCATTTATGAACCCCTCCAAGATGATAATGATTGATATGCCAAACTTCATTGCACTTTGTAATTTACAATCCAAAGAACCCACCGGTTGACTCCAAGAGGACAGAGTCAAGCCCATACTTGGCAAACCTATAAACTTCCAAATCTAGAAGAATGTTCTTGAAACTTACCTAGCAGGAGAACCGGTTGATTCGTCACTGTCTGCACTTTTTGTAGACAGCATTGGTCTATCACAGTAACTGCAGTTTGATCTTGAAACAGAACTGCAGTCGCGAGTCTCGGTGACACTCTAAAAAAATTCAACAAAAAGTTTCACAAGAAATTTCTAAATAAAAATAACACATTCTTAACTGTCTAAATACATTTAATTTAAAGCTTGAAATCATACATAAATAAACCTCTTGTTAAGTAAGTGTATTCTTTATTATAACAGCTGCATAACCGTACCCTGGTGTACACACATCCTATAAAAGTTTCAACCAAAGTTTATTCAAATAGTTCCTTATCCACTTACTCTAATACCTGAATGCTTCCAAACTAGTAAGCATCCATTCAAAACAATGCATAAACTTGAACCCCAGCAAGACTAATTCAAAACTAACTGAATATCATAAAAGACTGACGTTAAACGGCTAAAAATTATAAGTAAATACTAGACTGAAATACAAAATATTTTCAGGTACATCGCGAGCAGTATGCTAAAGACACATACGCTAGCAAACAGTTCGATCCTGGAGATCTGAGAAACGGCTTTCTTGAGGTCAGAAGATTCAAACACAACCTCCCAGAACTGAGAGTAGAAGCCAACTTCACGTGGACAGAAGCAGACAACAACCTGCGTGAAGTAAAATAAATTAGCTTAACACTTCACAGATGAGTGTAATAAAAGCAACTGGGAAACAATGCAGCTCGTCGTTAAAGTGTTAAGGAACAACAACAACAAAATGATAATAGAAACAACTTCTGTAAAATGCTTAGAACTTCAAAAATGTGCTAAGTGATGTTGAAATGATAGCAAATCCGTCATACACTTTCACAAATAGTAGACTTAGAGTTCATTCAGAAAGTTAAACCATGTAAGTGCACAAAGTGCACGATGACAATTTTCAAGAATCATGGAGGCCGAGGATAACATAGCCACCTACAGTGCAAGGGACTGAATCTCTGTAAACTAGTCAAATGCTGTAAATGAATGTTTTGTAAATCATTTAAGTCACATACCTTAACTTGTCCTCCCGGATGAAGAATTCCACTCTGCAGTGGTAGCCAAAAAACTGAGTACTGAAGTCGTCTGCAACATGACTGACCTGGTTTCTGCAAAGAAGAAAAACGGCTCACATGTAAAGTATGTAAGAAAAAGACCCATGAAAAAGATTTCTTATTGATCACTCATCCATTGATTTGCTTATTCATTCATTCTTTCGCTAGTTCATTCCTCTATTTCCAATCGTTTATTCCTTTATCGATTAAAATCTGCTCTATTTTAGCTAGGTATGTCACAACAACAATTGTTGAAGATGCTAACATCTTGCAGAAACAAAAATTTGTATTCATATCATGCAGAATTATTAATTTCCTACTTTAAACATACTTCTTGAAGCAAAGAGAGCATCACACAAATGCATTTTAAAACAAGTAAGAAAATGTCCAAGTAGAAATAAATTGAACAGCAAGTAAAAATTACTGCTGTTTGGCAAAGAAATCTTTTTATTGAGTAAATAATTGTTAATACCCTTTTCTACCACACAATATCTGGCTAACTTACTGATTTTTTTTAACTAAAAATTTAAATACTATTTACCTTGATGTAGACTGGAGCAAATGCAGTCATGGTCCATTTCAGATGATACCCACTCAGATTACTTATCTCAAGTACTCTCTCTGCAACAAAAGTAACCTTAAAAGTAAGTACCCATGTATCATGTAGTCATTTGCATAGAACAATTTGAAAACATCGAAAAATCAAGTAATCCAAAGTAGTCTGCAATCTTCGGCAAAACTGAGGAAGAAGAATTTGACAAATTCACTTTAAACCTCATCGGTTGGCTGTTAAGATTCTTAGAAATGGTTTAGTACTATACAGTACAACTGAAATTTTATTATGTTCTTTACAAAGTTCAGAAGCCTATCATTAGGCTGGGTGACACGATCATCAACCAAACAGACTTTAAGAGTCAAATTTTCAGTTTACAGCAGTAGTCTCAGTAGGAGTATTGAACATAAGGAGTTTCAAACATTGGGAACTGGCTACGGTAAATGAGCGACGGCCAAAAACAAGAACAGTTAGATACAGAACACATTTTTATTCAGAATTACCATCCTAACCACCCTGATCCATCTGCCAGGTTACATACCAACTGTGTCCTTGATGACAGTTGGTCGAAAATTAAGCCTTTGATGCCTGCTGGTTGTGTTCATTTCGTCACCCAATTCAGCATCTGGAATCGTCACAGAACCAATCACTCCATCATCACACTGGCCAAATTCACACCTGACACCTTCAACTTCGATCTCCTGACGAGGAGGCACCATACATTCTCCCTCTGCAATGATTTTCACACTCACATGCTGAAACAAATGATAAAAGGCACAGCTACAATTCTACTGACAAAATGCTGTTTCCGAAGATTTTAAATGAACAAATCGCTAAGCTGTGTTTATTAGATGTGTGATTAGCCATTGGTTAGTAAAGAATGCACTTGCTTGAAAACATAAATGCACATGGATTCAGTCATGAAAACCAAAGGATCACCGCTATTAATAGGACAACATGTCACCTTAATTGAATGACAGTAAATGCTGAAATACGCAGTGCTCCACATCTATTGTAACCTGAAGACGTCTTAGCAACCTCACAAAAGAATGAGTAGATATATCCGAGATTATTATATCTGAGAAATTAAATTCTGTTGGGAAACTCAAAGGACCTTAGCTTCGGTTTCAGACAGGATTCGGATGACTCCAGACCATGGCAGAGGCAGACCTTTCTGTTGGAGTCCAATATTAGCACTCAAGCAAATAACAGTACTGCTCCTAAACAAACAAAAGGATAATTTACAACTCTGAAACACAGAAACACCAGTCCAGAGTTCACCAATATGAAAATATGACATTACTGCTCATAAGCAGTCACTCAAGTCTTTTTCTTTAGTTGTGGCTGGGCGTGCTCCTGAGTAGGATTCTTCAAGGGGTGCTATATAAATTCTCAGAATGAATGAATGAATGAGCAGTTTTCAACTTGGCTTCTTCAATGGATCATGATATTTGATAGCGATATTTAATCAAGGCAACCATCAACTATATCCTCCATGTTATGACAACGGCACTTTATTAGAGAAACAAACAAAAAAACAGGATAATTTATAACTTTAAAACACAGAAACAGAGATCCAGTTTATTGCTGTGAAACAAGAAACTCCTGAATTCTTACTTTTATAAAACACACATAGTGCACAAAGCTGAATTAGATGCAAAAGAGTAGGCTAAACTGCAAAGATAGAGAAAAGTGAAGGAACTTGTAAAACTGGAGAAAAATTTAAAAACATTTGCTCACAGATGTTCCTTAAATTATTATACTCAAATAAAGAATACAAGTCCATGGTGAAAAATTAAATTAAAAATTCACTAACAGAGAAGTTCCTTACATAATTATTATACTGAAATACAGAACACAGCAAGTTCATGGTGAAGTTTTACGTTTTGAAAATTTTACCGTGGCAGAACATTCCCAAGTTCAGGTGTCACTGTGATGAACTTTTCAGGCCATGTTAGTTTGAACCTAAAAACGTTTCATAGATAACAGTTTACTAAATAATAACTTGTAGGCTTCATTATTTCTACGTCTTTCCTACATTAAATTTTGTTTCTACATTTCTACTGTTTGGATGAAAACAACTGCACTTTAACGAGATATACTCTGCATTTGTCAGATTTTTGATGCTTTTATGTGGTAATAAAAGGCATAATATCATGTCTTGATTGCTACATCCTTTATCCCGTCTTCTTTATAAGAAAATAATAATAATAATAATAATATCTTTTCTTTAATTTAGCGCCTGACAAACGCACTGCGCTGTACATTTACATGTTATGCAATTGAAACAATCTTAACTAGTTAACTACTAACAGAACAGACAGCCTGTAATACACGGCGCTAATAGCAGCCTACAAAGCAAATCCGCCCTACGGATTCGAACTCGGTACCTCTCGCTCTCTTCGCCAGATGTTATCCAACGCGCCACCGGACCCCCCCAAGAACACCTATTAACACTGTTCATGTTGCCTCGAGAAGTCCCGACCCATGTAATTTGTTTAAATTGCATCTGTGTTAGCTAATTTAGGTTTAATAAACGAGTATTGAATTGAATTGACCAGTAGAATAAGTACATAAACACTGGAACATTTGATACATACATACATACATACATACACCCAATTAACCAGAAATACAATTAAATGATGAAGCATCTAAGACAAACACATATTAGAAGGAAAACAAGCCTAAACTTTAAAATCATTATTCTTCAAACAGTTTGACTCAAAACTTACGGCATGCTGTGTTTCGTGTAGTTTATGATCTGAATTCGTTTAATGACTGGTTCACAGTTCACTGCAATTTATCGACAGGAAAACCGAATGTTAAGAAAGTACAATAAAATTTTGTGTGGTAAAGCTACATAAATTAATTGAAACATAAAAAAAACACAAAGTTTACACAAATTTGCATAAAATTATCACAGACTTTCTTCAGTTTAGAAGTTACTGTTTTCAAATCACATAATAAACAACTTTTTAACACTTCACCCATTTATTACCCAATGCATGTGTATGTATGACTTCCAAAAATTATCTAACATTGTGCTCATTTCAATCAAAGCAATAATTCACTACACAGTTGCACTTTTTAGTATTTCATTATGCTACATTCATTACGCGTGCAGTCAGCAAGTCTGAACGAGGTGCAAAACATTTGAGTAAAGAACTTGCTCAACGTCTTTACATAGTGACCATCTCAAGAGAGGAGGCTTGACCCTGCATACATTATTATAACTATCATTATTATAATTATTATTATTATTATACTATTATTATTATTATTTATAGCTGGCACATTCCTCTATCAACAGTAGCAGAGCAAGCAGAGGTTGTTGATTCAGTGCAATAAGTACAGAAAGTCCTCACCAGTTGCACAAGAGCTTGGCAGAGTTATCTTGTCTGGTTTAACTGTCCATACGGCAGCAGACTCATTGCGAGTCGTGGATGGGTTGCTTGCTGCGTTCAAAGTGGGTGAAGTTGAAGCCAGAAAGGCAACTGGAACATCTCTTTCTGGTATTGCTTGGATGCTAAAATTCAGACAAGAATTTAGTCAACGTCTGATTCATATCTAGTTAAAAAGTGGTACATTTCAAACATATCGTCTCAAAGCCAGCTACAAGCCTTGCAAGTAGCTGAATCATACATGCCTCAAAAACCATGGAACACATTACTGGAAAATTGCCGAGTTGTTTAGATTAGAATCGGCACATTTTCTTGATCTGATAACCTGATGACTCCTACTGTCAATACCTGTACTTAAAGACCTAAGATGACACAATGGCCAATCAAAAGGGACTCTTTGGTGTCCCTTTAATTGGCCATCTTAGTATGATCATTTGCAGTATCACAGCAGGGCAAAAAATATGATTACGAGTATAATGTTCACTTTGTTCAGTATAACACATGTAAGAAGTTGGTTTAATACATGTGTTAACAACAATCACATTAACTGCTATTGTCATCATTAACATTCCAGTGAATATCAGAGGGTAAATGTTCTTACTGTGTCTCACGGTCTTTGGAATGGTGCAATTTCACGGACAAATACGGTTTGTTTGAAAAGGCATCATCTCCAGGAGGCTCGGATACCATTTCCTTCAAGTCGTTAGCATTCTGTTGTTCAGATGAGCCTGGCATGCGATTGTCAATCTCAACCGATAGCAACTTCTGTTTCCCATGACTTGCAACGTCTTCCCATTTTGACTGGCCATTTAATGGTTTGTTGAGTCTTATACGATTAGAATGATCTTTCAGATGATTGTTAAATCCTTTTAGCATTGTCTGATAGTTAATCTGATCGCTAATCCCTTCTTCATGTGAGAAATCCTCCGTATGATGACCGAGCGATTTTCCTGGTTGATTTTCAAAGGATTTTCCCCTCAACCCAAACAATCGAATCTTGTAGAATGGACCATCCGGTCTTACCATTATCAGTAAAATACTGCAATTCAACAAAAATTCAGTCAAGTTTTGTTGATTAATTTTAAAAAAGTTACATACTACAATTCAAAAATATTTAATAATTCATTATAGTTAGGAACAGACAATGTTCCCTCCAGCAGCATTATCATAAGGTCAGCAGGAGACAAAGACCAACTGCAAAGAATGACTGCCAACACACCAGCCAGCAGTCCGTTATAGGGAATAAAGCAGCGGAATCCATCGGTAGATTGATGTCACGCATATAATCCAAGTTGTCAGTGGCAGGGAACGCTGGTTCAGCGGATGGACCAGGGATAGAGAAGTAACCAAGGATTTGTGAGAGCGAGGACCATAGGCAATGCAGATTTCCACTCTCCCACTTGATCAGCGAATCCCAGTAGCATATCATCCTGGTTCGAAATTCACCAGGCATCCTTTGTAGTCGGTGAACTCAGCTAGCACGGTCTTCAGCATTTCGCATCCACCAGAAGCATCACTCAAGTCGTCGAACATCTTGGTGAAGGGCTCAGCATTCGCGATCGAACCAGGGGGCAAGCAGCGTCCGACAAACCCTCACAGAGCATAGCAGGAGCAGGTCATCAGATTTGGCAGTCAATGTACTCGTTTTATAGACAAATTCATATAGCAGTGTAGCCAATTCTAATTTTTTTAAATGTATGTTAGTTAACTCCTGCAATTAGCAATACGTAATTACATACCTGGTAACTTTGACGGCTGCTGAATCCAAAGTTGGCTTAAATTTTATTGAGATGTGTTTCTCTTGCGCTGGTTCCAGGATAAATTCTTTAGGATTGACTTCAAACATGTCACAAGACATCGACACTTGTAGGCTGACCGTAATACAAATGTTGCCTGCATTCAACATCGGTACGGAGAAGACGTCTCGCTGACCCTCAACAAATGTAAGTTCCTACATTGCAACATTAATGCAATTTTTTCAGTCTGACAGATGATGATGTCAACAAAGAGAAACATTTCTGGGCAATTTCACATTTAATGAACTTAATAGCATTCACTATTGGTTATTTCTATTAGTTGTCTATAATGCAAATGTTATTGAGCAGACATGCAATCTTGTAAATACAATAGTAATCCATAACAAATGAACTAAATATCAGCACAGCATAGCAATCAAAAAGTGACAACCTAATTATAGTACCATTATTTTATGTTATTAAGCTTATTTTTGATAATATAAATATGTTCATTAACACTTCACGATATAATTATGAATGCAACAGTAAAATTTTTCTAGTAATCCAACAATATAAAATTACATCGTACATTCATGTCACGAGGCACATGTATCTTGGCTGTTCCAGCTTTCCCAAGTAGCTCCACTATTCCAAGATGGAAGGGAGTTGAAATTGCGTCAACCTCCGCAACAACCCGTCCTCTGAACTCTTCCACAGCACCTGAATTAAAACATCAAGTACCATCAGACAGGTGGAATAAAGTTTTTCAAACATAACTATTTTTCATGTAACATATGTTTATTTCAGGAACCAGATTAAGTACTTGAAGGGAACTATTATTCCCCATTTTTACTTGTAATCACCTGAAAATATTTCTGTGACTAAAATTAAGTATTTCTATAATTAAACCAAATTGTTTTCATGCAACAGTTTTATGTTAGGAGCTAGGTTGTAATTGTAACTAGGAATTTACATAGAACCAGCACCACTTCAAGAGAAAAATAATCAGAGAAAAATAATAAGAGGCACTCTCTGTGCCGGCCTACGAGATGTTAAATATAATTAAGTATTCAATGTTGATTATCAATCACCACTTTCATTCTGATAATTACTTGAAAGCACTTCTATAATAAAATCATAAGATCAGGATTATTACCATATTGTCGGTCGGGTGAGACAAAATGGATTGGAACTGCAACTGGTTTAAAACAGCCAGTGACGTCCATGGATGGCAGCGTGCAGCTGTAAATCAACGACGTCAATGGATGGCGCTTGCTCGGGATCTTCGAAGTATGTGACTCCGATTGTTTTTCAAATGAAAAACAACAATTGCTGCTTATCTACATAAACAACATCTACTTATATCAGATTTAAAACTTAATGAAAACAACAAATGTTTTTAATATGAAAAACAGTCACTTAATTCAGGTTTAAATCTTTAAAATGATTTTAAAAAATTTCAGCTAATAAGCAACCTTTCAAAACATGTAATGATCACCAGTTTCAATTAAAAAGACAGAGGAAAAACAATAAATTCAAGAAAATTGTTCAGACTTCTGTTCATAATACTGGTCACCAAATGTCATTTCATCTCTCTTTGCAGGGTTTAGAACACATGGCATATAACGTGAAACTGAAAATTTCTGGTCCAGCCACAAACCATGTACATAAAGTTGTCAAGCTGTTGAATTACTAACCGATGATATAGCCAGGCGGACGGGAATATGTGCTCGTCCACGGTTGATAAGACAAATCGTTCCGCTCGAATGATTACCCCATGGAATCGGACCCAGGTGAAGGTTACTTCCACCTCCAGCAGCAGTCACCTGGATCAGGTACAGAACGACATATACAAGATTCAAAACAAACTTGAAACCGTCAAATACATCACTCGTCACTTGGGACAAACATGACCACAGTATTCTAACCAACTTATCAAATTTATACCCCCCAGCAACTCGGTATTGTGCTTAATAATTATAAAGCACTTATAACTTATCCGATAATAACTCACACCTGATACTGGTAGTTGTGTGCAAAGCACTCTAGGCAGACGTGCATAAAAGCTAATACATAAATGTCATCTCACTTTGTATCCAAGTATTGTGATGTTACTTTACAATAGTTGATCTAACAGAACTGAAATAGAGAGTTTAAAACCTTTAGAAAGCGTACCTGGATGGATGGCTTTTCTGCAATGGCTTGCAGGGTGACCATGATTGGCAGTTTGCTAGACTGTGTCGCAAGTTCGTCTGCAGACACATGACTGCTGTGAAGGTGAAGCTGGGCCACAAATACCCCACTCACTCGAGGAACAAAGACAATCTGCACAAACCCAAACAATAACTATCTTCAATTCAGACTTTAACAATGAAAATTGATGCAAAAAGTATATGCACCACTTATTAAAATTCTTTGCAGTTTCTAATGCACAATGTTTAAGAAATTGTTGACTCAACAAAATAACAAGAATTTCGATAACCTGCATGATCTTTCTCAACTTCTTCTTACCGTCTCTTTCCGTCCTTGAACCCTAAATGATCCATTACGTTACATTGAGGCACCTCACTACATCAGACAGTTCTGCATTTGTGTTTCCAGACAGTCCAGTCGACAGTCATTGCATTCAGAAGCCTGCGTTTGTACCGTGCTTCCATACAACGATATGGCCACATAGTGCGCCCTCATGCATTGGACCATTCTCCTAGACAGGCTACTATTAAGCATACGAACTATTACATCACAGCCTCTGAATCGCTGCCTGGCGCTTCATAAATGTTCGATTACAATTATGGTGTAGATATTAGCAAACTATAGGGCAACTTGAACTTCAACCTTGATTTCTTCTGAGTTCTTTGGCTCAATCAGGGTCTTGTTCTTCAAGCTGAATGGACAGGTGACGCAGTCGTTCATTGCTTTGCCATCAACTGTCACTCTGGTGACCTCAAAGGTCACTTTCACCCAATTCTCCGAAGGATTCTGAACCTGCAGTGTATCTTGTGTTGACAGGCCAACGCAGCAGACGTCTCGAACACGAACTTCGAGCGGCACAATCAGAGACTTTCTACCGGAAGTTTTGGCTGCAAGCAACAGCACAATTCTCTATAATAAAATACGAACCGACTCATTTTACATGAAATTTTGAGACATTTCATTGCTTCTCCAAGTTTCCAGAAGCATAATTTTTGTCACACTTACATTGGGTCTTTATTCGTAACCATTAACAATTTTAGAAATCATATCTGAAATGTATACATATAATATATATATATAATAAATGTAACTGCTATAATTTTACTTTGCAGAAAATGACTGACAATGATAACAAAGCTGATCCAAATCATTGAACAATTGTACCAGTGATAAACACCCCTTTGATAACATTCTCCTGTAGTATAAACACCCTTTTTTAATAATAAACAGTCTGTTTTAATAATCACCCTTATAAATCATTTAAACTTCGTGGGCCTTTGTTATTCAGCCTAACAATAATCGCTAGTTAGTTTAAGAGTAAGGAAATCACTGATCTACTGCACAACTTTATCAGACACCTTCCAAACTGTTCTCAGTTTCACCAACTATTGAAGACTGCATTCTTCCGTATGGCCTGGATCGGGAGCGCCTCTGAGTAGGGATCTTGAAGGGGCGCTATATAAATTTTGATTGATTGAGTCTGCTACGGAGTACCACACCCTAATGGTTCAAAGATCATTCACCCCAATGCAAAATATGAGCAATTCGATGATAACAAACTATACGGTAAAAATGAATAATCAGATAACTCGTCTCCTCCACCTTCAACAGACGAAATAAAACAAGCTCAAACGTAATAATAGCAAATTTTAGGAAAGAACTTACCCATGTCAAACTGTGGGCCTGCAACACGTTTTGTAGGCAAAACGCTAAAACTGATACCAGATGTCAAAGTCTGAGTTTTTGATGAAGACTGGCCAGACAATGTGCTGAGATCAACTGTTGTCTGATCTTTGGAGGAGTGAGGCAAGGTTTGAGTGTGGTTCTGTGGTAAATGTCTAGATAAATCAGAGGAATCGTGTGCAGAATGATTCTCCGCTGACAAGAATCGACCGATAGCAAAACTTTGACAGCTTTTGTCTTTCGACTGTTTCTTGGAAGGGTGTGGAAGAACTAATGAAGCCGTGCTTTGTACTACACTTGAACTTTCCAATATAGCGCTCGGTAATGTACTTGCACTTTGCAATGATGTTGCAGCTTGGAGCGCAGCTGCACTTGATACCGATGTTGTATCAGATTGGGCAGTTGTCGTGTGTATAGGAGCAGCACTCAACACTAAAACTGCACTTTGCACTGACATTGCATCACCAGCCAATGCAGCACTGTTTGTTAAATTCACAGCTGGAGCCGATTTTGCACCTTCAGCCTTGGAGGTATTAGATTTGAATTTACTAGCACGATTGGAAGTACTACCCTCTTTATCACCCACATACACCGCAGCTGTGGTACCAGCTGTAGGCAACTTATTGTTCACAGTTAAAACCGACTCGTGTACAGTGTTACAGGTGTTAATTCTCTCAGATGAATATGATTCCAAAGACGTGCTTGTAACCGACACAGGTGGTTGATTTGCTCTGCTCAACTCAGATGATATAGCGTAAGAAGCTACATTAGTTCTGAAAGGATGCATCTTCTGTCTGCCCTGCAGAGCAGAAGAACCAGAAGAGAACACAGCCTTTGTCAATCCCGACAGGCTACCGACTGCATCTGTAGCACACTTCCCTTTCCGTGCAACAGGACAAACCGTTTCCTCGTAATTGTCCACAGCTTCAAAAGGACTTGCCATGGGCTCATCAAAGCTGTCTGAAACAGGCTCATTCGAAAGCCGTTCAAGTTCAGCGCCCGGACTGATTCCCCGGTCGCACCCGGCACGTCCACTTTCCGAGGCCAATGCCTGAAAAGCACCAGCCGCCTTTCCAGTGTGCGAGTCTCTCAACAGTTTTTGTGGCAGTCCAATAAACATTTCAGAAAAGTTAGTTTGGGCAGAGCAGAAGGACAGGGTATCATCATCCCCATTCAAGGCCTCAGGCTGTGACAGAATCTCGTCACGAGGAACAGCCTCGGCCTGATTGAGAGTCACAGTTACACCAGTATTCAAAATGTTTTCAGGTGAGAGGATAACTGATACAGTCGACAGAGGATGCTTTTCTGAATTAAGGCCACCCGAAGTGCTGACTCGTTTTGGAGTCTTTCTTGGGGATTTCCAGCTGATGTTCCCCTCGGAATTTCCCACAAATCGATCCTTTCTATTAGAGTCTACTGCTGGCACACTGATGACTGCTGGTCGATCTTTGACGAGTTTTGGATCTAAATTTTCTTTGTTTCTTTTACGTTTATCCCTCTGCAGAATTTCGCTGTTCCTTTGTGTGCTGACATCTTTACATTTCCTTTGGTTACTAGAGGCATTCGCGGCATTTCGAAATTTCGTGCCCAGTTCCCCATTTGCAGCCATGACCTTGATCTTGTTGAGGATCAGCTCTTGTTCAACCGAAGCTCTTGAAGGCTTCTGACTTCCTTCAAGTCTCAGCTGCTCCACCAATTTGTTCCTGTGCTTAGACGGCTGAGCACCAGGAGTAATGTAGCTGCTCGAACTGAGCATCAAAGACCTAAAATCTGTTGATCTTTCAACTGTCGGGTCTCTTCGTTCATAATTACGTCGGGTCACAGATTCACAACCTTTACCCGCTACTGCTAGCTCTTGAGTATATTCTGCAGTTCTGTGTGTGAAGGTCCGTGAATTGTCCACTCTAAGCGAATAAAATTCTGGGTTTTGTTTGAAGTAAAGACCATTGTCATAGTACAAAGGCTCGTATAGCGGTGTCTGCAAATTCACACCCGATTCTGACGTTGATGAAGACATTGACTGAAGACCATCTTTCTCCTTTACAAACTCACGTACCACCGGTCGAGGTATGGCATCATCTAACACAGGTCGAGGTAAGTTAACAGCCGATTGCACATCACTGTTAACGGAGCAGGGTTCATTTCCTTTTCCAGTCCTCTCCAGAGAACCATTAGTCCAAGTTTCACGGTTCTCATCATTCCCAACATGACACCGTTCACTGCTGTCTGATTCTCTCAGTTTCTCCATCTCATTAGTTATTCTCGAAGATGATGCTGAGCTGTTTCTTTCACTTGGTACTTCTACAATCACATCCAAAGGCTGGACAAACGCAGATCTAACGCGATTTCTTACAGCCGTACGTGTACCAGCGCTTGTTCCTCCACTACTTGGTGCGAAATCTTCGTATCCAGTCTCAATAGCTACTTCATTCATTGAATCCTTAGGTTTTACAGAGACAGATAATTCTCGACTATTCTGCTGGTTGGGATTGAAGTCCATTTCTTCGGGCAGAATAATCCTGTTATAGCTGGTCAGAGTTTCGTCCAACAATGAAGAGTCAAAATCTGATTCTGGAAAAGTGACAGCAGAACAATATTATTCATGCCATTTTCTGTGTAGGACTTTTCCCCAGGAAAAATCTTCCATCGCAAATTACATATTCTAGCAAGTGTACACTTCTTCAAACTGCCTTAAAACACATTTGTTTAGCTACAGTATGTGTGCAGGATTTTTTTTAGGTTCAAGTACCTAAGAAGAGCATACACATTCATACATTCACCCATTGCGCTCCCAATGAAACAAAAATTCTTAAAACATCAAGACAATGATAGAGACATGTGGTTGGAATGTATAAACATAAACAAAACATGAACAATGGAAAGTTTTTAGTTTACTAAAGGTTCACTGAATCACATCTTCATGTCCACAAACCAAGTAGAACATTTGCAGACATTCAGTACATTCATCTCAATTAAATTCTCAAACAGATGTTTAGCAATTGCAACTTAACTGTTTTCTCTTGCTTTCCAGCCAAGGCAATCGTAAATGAACTAAATAAAGCTTAGATTGTTAATAAGTTGTCTAATTATTATTAGTAAACACTTATTACATGCAACCATCTAACGACCAAGCATCACTAAATGGCACTGAGCAGTTGTGAGTGAAGAACTTGCTTAAGGCCCCTACACAGTAACCATCTCAGGGAGGATTGAACCCATACTCTTTGCATTACAAGGCAAGCACTCTAACCAGTTGGCTACTGTGCCCCACAAGCCATCTTACTTAAGAGATATCAAGAAAGAGTGAAGTTCACCCTCACCTGGTAGGGGATACATGGCCTCGTCATCCGAGCCATCACTTTCACAAACTCGGTCCATCAAAGGCAATGGCTTCCTGTTAGGAGGTGGTGTAGAAAACTCAGTTCCGAAAGTTGGCTACAATGAAGAAAGTATTTAACAAATCAGAGTGTTTTGGCCAGCAAATGGCAAATCCATTGTATATGACTTCACAATCAGTAAATGATTGTACCGGTAAGTAGGTCACAACTCTAGTCAACAACTCAATACAGTAGCATTGTAACTGATATAATATTTTCGTTCGTAATAAAAACTTAACATCATACTAGACTAGCGCATTTGTGCCTCTGAGTAGGTCTCTTGAAGAGGTGCTATATAAATTCCCAGAATGAATGAATATGAGCTAAAACAAGCATAAACAATAACGTTTTATCATTGATAAGTAATGTAAATGTACTGTATCCAAAAAAGAACTTTAAATTGTGCTCAAGAATCAAAAGCAGATGCATAATTAATTCAAGATACTCTTTGGCAGTTGATGCAGCCCAAATTACATCAGATATGTTCCTTGAATCGATTAGAGCATTAGATTAAACTGGATCTGTACTTCATTAGAATTTTTTCTTGTAATCTGCAGTAAAAAGAACTTTTGCAAACAGGAACTGGATACAGCCAGCATACCCACAATTAATTAATCCTGACACTCTAAACCGAGTGCATTTTATTGTAACAAACATACAACTACTCCATCATCAAACAAATAAAGGGAGAAAACTACAGATAAAGGGACAAATGTGCTCACTCTCTGTGAAGTTCCTTCTGTACCAAGTGAACCTAGCGCTTCTGTTTTTGAAGCAATGAACGATCCGATGGACACTCGAAGACAATCTCGGACGCTCTCTTCCACGCTTCCCATGAATGATGGAGGAGACAGTGTCAGGTGACTGCGCAGAGACCAACTGTCTGGCAGACTAAGGTACGATGATTCCAAACCGTTTGTGGCGTCACCCTTGGTAAATAACAACAAACAAAAATCTTTAGAGTTACAGAAGAAAAAAACATTGTCAAGGTATTTTAAAAATACTCTGTCAATAACACTTGCAAACATTAACCCAAGTTAGTCCATATGTATGTATGTATGTATGTATGGGTACCTGTATGTATGTATGTATGTATGCATGCATGCATTTATGTATGTATGTATGACTGTATGTATTCATGCATGCATTTATGTACGTATGTATGCATGCATGTATGTATGTATGATATTTGATAATGCCCTTATTTACAACAGTTCTAAAATGCAGTCTGGCAACATCAAATACTATCAGCCTTAAACAGACTAGAAGATTATTGTAATTACGACAATTTATATAGCGTTGTTGGTAGCAAGCTACTTCTAGAACGCTTAACAAAACTGTCTACTGTCAGCGTAAATGTTAGTGCTCGTGGTTACCTAATAAGTGCATTTTTAACTGTTTTTTGAAAATCGATAAACTTTTGGTTTGATTGAAGAGGCAAGATTACAGTCTGCAGACCAAAATAGTTTCAGTACGAGATTTACAAACAAGCGGTGTTCCATACAGTGGATTCAGCAACCGTGAATGAGTGCTGGCCAAATGCACAATGTGGGCCAGCAACAACATACTTAATACAGGACATTTGATTGAAGAGGGATGATCAACCAGGGATGATAGGTAGAATGGCAGCTGATTTGCATGCGCTTTCATGTATGGCGAGTGCCAACTTGAAGCCGATACGCTCAGAAAAAAGACAATGCTACAACAGCTATCAAGTCACCTGCATTACTGAATAACTTGATGTTACCTGATTGAAAATATTTTCCATCTCAAATTCCTTTTGATCTTCATCTAGCATGACCATACAATCACCTAAAAAACAGAGTTTCCATTCAACATCAATCTGTTGGACAGCAGAAAATGATTCACAGTGCCAGACTAATTCACAAATTCATTACTCAAGGAAGAGAATCAAATATCAAACACAAGAAAACATCAATCAAATTCACTATCAGATCAAAGTTCAAGAGGGCAATACAGTACTGGAATAGTCGACCTTGAGGGAATACAAGTTCTTTGCCTTCTCAAAAGTGATGGAAAGTCCCTGCAATTGTACAGGCTCTATGATCAATAGACCACCAGCTTTAGAAGAATGTCTTTCACAGATTTAGTGGCTGAGGAAGGTCAGGACACTGTGTCTTCTACCGGTCTGCAAAGCACTACTGGACGATGAGACTGTTGTGTGCTGCAAGCTTTGTTGGCTAACGTTATTCCTCTTCTTTTACGCTACTTTGCCGAGGATCTCTGAACTTGCAATCAACTACGGGAATTCACTGGTAGGTCTCTGCATGTGCAATTGCGATATTTTTCCAGTTATCTGTTTGCTTACTGATCAACTTTTTCTTAAATAAAATTTAACATCATTAAGCTGGCAAAGACAGAATTTTTTGATGACCTTAAAAGGTGCAATATCAAATGTCAACAGACATACATACATAGTTTACATCATACATAAATACAATGTCAAGTTAATCGGAAATATACATTCTCATATATTTATATATGGCCACATCTCAAACACATCAGTGCAATAATGATCAAAATAGCTATTTTAACACTTTAATGACAAGCTGCATTGGTTTTCCAGTCACTTTTATTACGTGTAGGGTGACCACATTTCTGCCACAGTACTTCCAATCTAAGTCAAATTCAATTAGGTGCTGGGAAGCGCTTCATTGTCCCGGAAAGGACGTGTCCAGGATGTGGGACATTTTAATCAATTCCGGGACTGTCCCCGGACAATCCAGGACATGTGGTTACCCTAAGTACACGCTCATCGTTAAAGTGTTAAAATGGCTCCCAAAAGCAAACCCATATCGTGACATTCTTAATCAATTAGCACATAATGCCTTTTTCATTGGATATGTTTCTACTGAAGTAAAGCAACGTTCTCAGACATGTTCGTACCAATTAATCAATTACCATGTTTTAAAAATAATGTAACAATTAACTGAAGATATCTGCAGTAAATGCCAATAAGGGTGCTGTAATTATTTTCTAAACGGTTTCATTACTTGTGCAATAAAAAGAAGTCTTACCGCCAGAAAGAAAAACTTCATCAACTGCATTGGAATAATCACGTTCTGCACATGCCATCTGAAAAATTTAAAACTTGACCAATTAGCAAAGCTGTAAATCATGTGGCATGAGAATTAGTCAAGTTCTCTTTAACAAAGTTTCAATGAAGAATTGACAAGCCCAGAACTGAATTATCCTACTAGGAGCTCTCTCAATTCTTAATGCAACCATATTTAACCTAAAAGCATCAACAATCCGGTGGACAAGATAACTTCAAATAGACTCCACCCACGAACCATGCACATAACGGTGCCATTCACCTGCAAATGTTTGCACGGCTATGCCCCAATGTACCTTACTGAACAGTGCAACAATAGGTATATTCTAGGTATTAATAGAAAATGATAGGTATTCATTCAAACATGCACTCAGAGTAAAAGGACCCCACATGGCACGTACTCAAAGTAAATAGTGTCTTGCAGAATAACTGAAGCATAATCTATTTTAAGCTGAAATAGGACTTGTTTTCTACTTCAAGGTCACAGATATTTTACTCTGCAATTCTGGGCGATTTACTAGTTCTCCCACTCTGAACTGTCACTATGAAGCATGCAAGGTCTGCTGTGTTTGGGGGGTCAACCCGAATCCCCAGAACCTAAATCCCTGAAAACGCTGAAAATAGACAAAAGCCCGATTTCCCGAAAACAGTTTTATAGAAAGTGGCCGAACTCATGAAAGCTATTTAGAGTTAATTGTAAACATGACATAGACCTAGCGTGGTCTTGATGTACATATATATCGATATACTGGGGGTCAGCCCAAAAATCCCCGAAAACGCTGAAAATAGACAAAAGCTCGATTTCCCGAAAGCAGTTTTTTAGAAAGCGGCAGAGCTATTCAAAGTTAAAATGTAAACATGACAAAGACCTACCGTGCCCTTGCTGTATATCAATATACTGCCTATTCAAATGTTTATTTGTTAATTATGTTCATTCGGGTCGGACTTAGAAAATCAATTTCGGGGATCCGGCCGAAATTCATATGGGGGATTCGGGTTTCGGGGATTCGGCACGGACCCTGTGTTTTTTTCTTTTATTTTTAAGTGGATTACGTAGTACCTCAAGTGGCGCCACATAAATACTGTGCGACAACGTTGCCAGTGGTAGCGGCACAAGTTAACGTTGTTGTCAGAGTAAAACCACTCACAAAACTAAACTAGTGGCATGTTTTCATTACTACGTAAGACAACACGAGTTCGATACTTAAACTACAGCTATCCAGTGGACTATGTTGAGTTACGAAAAAATAGTAAAGTGCCCATTATGAGTCAGAGGCTATCCGCGTATTAAAGGAGCTGCATTTTAATCCACTGCATGAAACGTATATTAAGAAAACTGAATGACAAGTCTCGTCTTTTTATTCAATACGAAACAGTATTACATACCTCAGGTATTAAATACTATGGTAATAAAATGATTCTGCAATTTCGTTCGTTGAATTTTGCGCCTAATCTATATTATGGTTTACCCGGAAGTCAAGGACAAAATATACACAGGACTGGAATCTCCTTATGTAAGCGCGTTGGAGAGAAAATGGCGGCTCATGGAGCCTGGCCACCTAGCGACAAAGGCGTAGAACCTCGTGTTTACCATGCTAAACGCCTATCTCCGTAGTTTAGATTATTTAACTGAAAGTCATTAAAAATATCTTTACATTTATTATTATTTACCTTTCTTCGTTCCTTAGAAACTGAAATAAAAATAATTCTGATTTGTTTTCCTCAAATTCGTGCAATTAATCGCTGAACAACACATCGGGTTCACCATGCATTTTTACGTCCAAAGACGCTCCTTACACCCGCATCGCCAGGTGGCGCCAGGCTCGTTGCCTTAAACCGGAAGTACACGGTATTATCGCGAGTAACCAGTCCTTTAATATAGAGTCCTTGCCCGGAAGTCGTAAGCAGCCAGCGAATGTCGAGGCAAAGACCTACAACACACAGGACTGGAAACTCGCAGGCCTATTTATATACTACAGAATCCTGATATACTACTTAGTTAACATAACAAAATTTTATATTAATAATAATAATCTTCGTTTAATATTTTCATTCTGACAACTACGCAGTATGATTACAAATCAGAATGAACGGATGATCACAAGTTATTACAGGAGTCGAATTTAAATATATACCGCAGCCATGCAAGGCGCCCATCACGTCCTACATCTCATTTTACCAACGCGCCATCTCGCGAATGTTAGGCTGAGTGGACCTTTGGGAGGGTACGGGTAGCGATCCCGCTATACCTACTGCTCTTCACGCCAATGATGTTACCACTAGGCTACTCTATGGATCCCCCTCCCCCAGGCGAAAATCAGATGGCAAGGAAAATATAAATTGCGTCTTGGGATCCAAAGTTTAACTTCTTAAGACATCGAAGGCCGTTGACGGTGGCAGAAATTGTTTTCGTACAA
Organism: Aporrectodea caliginosa; assembly: GCA_020284085.1. Taxonomy (NCBI): domain Eukaryota; kingdom Metazoa; phylum Annelida; class Clitellata; order Crassiclitellata; family Lumbricidae; genus Aporrectodea; species Aporrectodea caliginosa. The sequence continues at coordinate 264,915 of JACEVL010000249.1, read as the reverse complement.
TACAGATCGTACACCTAGCCTACTTTCAAAGTGTTTATCCGACCTAGGCGGCCTCTCTGTCTCTTACGGACTGATCTTCTGCAGGAACGTTGACCTGATTACGGCTTGGTTTTGGTGTGCCATCGCATGATGCCTTGTGCATTAGACACCGGCGCAATAGAAGTTGCTAATTAGGCCTACTTTATATTAATGGTGCCAACGACGCAGTAATCACAGATTTTGTAACTGTCCGTTTGAGTGCCTTAGGGGTCGTCCATTAATTATGTCAACAAAATCGGGGGAGGGGTTTGGAAAAGTTTGACAGCTGTTGACAAGGGGGGTAGGGGGTTCGGTACAATTTGACGTCAACAAATTTTTCCAATGAATCAACACAGACCCTTCAAAATGGTAGTGAAAACATTAAGTAATGCGAAAAATGTATAAAGGAGCTTAATGTTTAATACTACTAAAAAGCTGGTTATAAACTAAACTCATATAGCCTAGGCCTATATTTTGAAATTCGAGATTGCATTTTTTAGTGTAAAAATAAAAAATGATTCTACATTGTATTGAGCCATTGTGTTTCTTTTTTGTAGGGCGGGGTTCTGGGATTGTTGACATAATTTTTTAGGGGTCCGTCAATGTTTGACAGTTGTTGACAAGGGTGAGGGGGTCAAAACTGCCTAAAATTTGTTGACATAATTAATGGACGACCCCTTAGCATAAGACTAGATCTCGAGTGCATAATGCATATGCGCCTCTGTGCATGCGTTTGCAGGTTCTCATACCGATCGATAATATATAACCACGGCTTAGATACCACCACTGTCCCAAATACCGATGGTGGCTTAAGATTTTAATTCTCGGGTTAGCACGGCAGTGCATATTTTAACGGATTTGGACTACTGGGACCAGTGGGTGGCGTAAGTAGTAGGGTTGTACCACACCACACACCAGGCAAGTGCCCAAAATACTCGAAAAGTTGAAAGTTGACGACCGGGGGAGCGTTCAAACATTTTCGAGGGGTTAGTAATAAGAGTTTCCCTGAATTTCCGAGGGGGGGTAGTAGCAGGAGTTTTCTAAGAACAAAAATGTCTCCTCCTCGATCATACCTGAAACTAACTGTGGTGCCTAAATCCAGGCTCCCCCTCGTTACACCACTGACTGGTGGGACAAACGACAAACTCTGCTACTAAACTAACATGAAATTAGAGTATCACCTAGCACAAATCACCAAAACTACTGGGACATATCCTAAAACTACTGGGGCAAATCCTAAAACTACTGGGACAAATGTCCCAGTAGTTACACACTTAAAATATGCACTGTAGCACGGTCCAGTATACACTGCACGACGTCTCTGGAACGGTCGACCAGACTCGACCTACCTCCTGAGTTCCGCACTTTCGGTTTCTCCACCATCATCTTCAATCGCCCACCATCATCCGCATCAGGCTCCTCTATCCATCACCGCCAAGGCTTTCCACTCGAAACTAAAGTCTCTCCTCTTCAAGAACTCTTACCCCGACTCAACTGATCATCTACCTTCCAACCAGGAGCGTAGCCAGACTTAAATTCAAGAGGAGGCAACTTCACAGAACATTGACAAAATTCTGGTTATTGGAGTCATTAGTCAATAGAAGTTCCAGTATATAAAGAAAGCAAGAGGAGGAAACTGCCTCCTCTTGCCTCCATGTAGCTACGCTTATGCTTCCAACTCTCGACCTAAACGACACCCACCTTAGCAGCTACTCTGACCCCTCTGATCCTCTGGAAACCGGACTCTGACCTCCCTCGGACTACTCTCTCGGATAACCCTTCTGACTAGACGCAGCGCTCGTGAATAAGCTGATGCCCTGCGCTTGGCTTTCGAGTGGCGCTTTAGAAGTTTGGAGATTACGATTACGATCCATACACCAGCTGGGAACTTAACTGGGTGGATTCAAACCAAACGGACAGCGGTGGTGATCAGGATCATCTCACCGAAACAATTCAATGAAAAATTAGCTGGTCGATGCCATATATATATATATATATATATATATATATATATATATATATACACATAAACACACACACACGTGTGGGGCAGATTCTGGTACTAAATTCTGAGTTGCCTTCTCCAATCATATGGGGTTGGACAAAGGCTGATGATAACACATATTACCCTAACTGCATGGACAACTCTGCCAGAAGCACCCCCGACCTGCAAAAAGTTGGTGCCCTACATTTGAAGTGCGCAAGAAGGATTGTATAAAAAAGGTGATCTTACCGGAAGCTCTCACTTCCACGCAGGTCTGGATTAACCACGGGTCCAGTGACTGTGGGTCCACGGACCCAGGCCTACTACAAATTTCACAAATAATTAAGGGGCCTACCATTAGAATGCTACCTTAAAAATTTATACATTCGATCTGATACTGTCCGTAACTATTATTTTAGGTCTCAAAAATGTTACATCGCTGACTTGTAGTAGCCTAACTGAAATAACTAGTAACTTGTTGTAGGCCTACTGCAAACAAACAACGACAGCCACTTGCAATTCGACAGCCATGGCAATTATGAGATTTGTGACCGTTAGCTCCTTTAGGCTGTTAATTATACAATACAATACAATACAACTGTAATTTGATAATGCCCTCCTTACAAAGTTCAGAAGTGCACATTGAAGCTGGGCAACTATTAAGAGCCATAAATAGACTGAAAGAGGTAAGTTTTAAGTTTAGAGCGAAAGACAGTCTCGCTAAGAGAGTTGCGAACATGAGGAGGTAGAGAGTTCCAGATGGAAGGACCGGCAACTGTGAATGAGCGACGGCCAAAAACAAGACGCGTGCCAGGAACAACATACTTTCGAGCAGATGCTGATCGAAGAGAGGAGCGACCTTTAACAGAGTTGCAAGGTGTGACCATGGAAGAAAAGTAGGAAGGGAGATGATCTGTGCATGCTCTGTACATGAGGAGTGCCAGCTTGAAGCGGATACGCTCACAGACAGGAAGCCAGTGTAGAGAACGAAGAGCAGGCGTGATATGGTCTCGGTAAGAGAGTCCAAGACACAGTCTTGAAGCCTGATGCAGTATTCTAGTTAGAGGAAGCAGCGTGCATTCAGGGAGACCATTAATTATAGGCCTATATATATATATATGGTTCCCACGACAGTTAACACTACTGCCACTGCTGATAGTCTCATCTGCCCATCACCGTCGGCGTCAGATAGGCCTACACAGCACTATTCATCAGCCGCACGCTCAACGTAGGCTACACCAAGTTAGCCTAACGATTGCAAGTGAACTAGAAGCCGAAATATTGAAAAATCGGTCGGCCATTTAGGAAAATGGCTACCATTTAGGTCAGAGGAAAAACTTCGATGGCCTATAGCTAGTATCTTCCCCTTATAGCACATGTTCATATGTATAGGCCCTACCAAATTTCATGCTTTTATCAGTTAATGCTCGAGCAATTGTTCCATATTTTGCAACGGACTGCACCCCTTTGCCAAATGACGTCCCTGGCTGAAAATCTCGGGTAGACAAGTGTTTGAATCCTTGCCCCAAATCTGCATGTTTCGACGCTATTAGGCCCTACTACTGATAACAATATCACACTACAAAGTGCATCGACTGAAGGTAACTTTGTAATTACAATCCAATTCAACGTTGCAATGCATTACGACTAGCCTACAATTGATATAATTCATACAACATTTGGCCTACAACCATACAATAACATTGCAATAGGCCTACAAGATCAAACTCTTACAATTACAGCAGCAATAAATTACAACATACAATTATTAGGCCTACATTTCTCGTAATCAATAACCATGCACTCTACTAAGAAATTTCAAGTCTTTGAAATAGCCCTAATATCTACAAGTGGCTAAAAAACGAAAAATAGAAAAGGTATGCAGAAATGGAAATGTCTCCCGCGTCCTTCGCAGAAGAGTTTGCCGTCTTTAAACTGTTGGATCCTCTGCAAAACTCACGATAGTCAATATCTTATCATCCACAAACAGTAACTCATCTCTCTCTTTGTTGTAATGCATTGAATATACGGTTTTCCACCAGTCAAGTGGGGCAATTTCCAGCTGGTTATACTCGGCATTGAAAAGGAATAGTCTATAACCGTCTTCGTCATAAGTCGATACAATAAGTCTACCGTGAACGTCCATGGTAAGCCTGTGATCGAAACAGCTCAAATTTTCATCAAACACAACCTCCTGTACAATATTTCCATTCTTCTCTATTTCCACTAATATACCATCTTCACACGAAGTCCCACTAAATAATACAAAGTTTCCATTTGATTTTTGGAAAGGACTTCTGCATAGGTCTATCACAGATTCTGGCAACGGAATATTGTAACGCAACGAACCATCCGACTTGTACACTTCTATTCGACCATCTGCGCCAAAACCAGTTGCCAGGACCAATTCTCCATCGACAGACGCTCTAATATCTGCATAACGCCCTTCAAAGAATTTCCACTCGGTAGGTCGACCATATTTCTCGCCATCTTTTTTAACCTCGTAGATGAGAAAGTCACATTCAACATATTTCCTCTGCAAAATGTACAGACAACTTGACAGCTCACACGCTACCACGTCATCTAGAAGGTTACCTAGGTTTAGCGGAATAAAGTTTTTCATAGTTTCCAAATCATTGCGATCATAAACACCAATAATGCTAGAGAGAGAAGGGTAATTGTCAATGTAGGAAAGTAAAAAAATGTCATTCTTCATGGTAGTAACTCCCATAACTGCACATACGTCTTCCACTGGTTGTCTTACCAATATTTTTCCATATATTTGCACAGGACCTGAAAGACCAAATTAATTCATTTTCAGTGCGTTTTCGTCATAATCTATACATGGTAAAAGATTTTGAATACGCCGGCACAACACTAAGGCATGTATACTTAACATTTCCTTCTTGTTTACAGTCATTAGAGCTTTTAATTCTGATTTTGATTTATAATGCATTATTTTCCTAATACATTATGCCATTTCAAAACATTTCACTTTCGACTTAAGATTGACCAAGTATAGCCTCCTCTCTCTCTCTCTCTCTCTCTCTCTCTCTCTCTCTCTCTCTCTCTCTCTCTCTCTCTCTCTCTCTCTCTCTCTCTTCGCTACAACCATACAATAACATTGTAATACAAGATCAAACTATTACAATTACAGCAGCAATAAATTACAACATACAATTATTAGGCCTACATTTCTCGTAACCAATAACCACTCTACTAAGAAATTTAAAGTCTCTCAAGTAGGCCTAATATCTTCTAAAAGTGGCTAAAAACGTAAAATAGAAAGGGTATTGCAGAAACGGAAATATATCTTCCGCGTCCTTCACAGAGAAGATTGCCGTCTTTAAACTGTTTTATCCTCTGCAAAACTCACGATAGTCAATACATTATCAATCACAAACAGTAACTCATCTCTCTCTCTGTTGTAATGCATTGAATATGCAGATTCCCAAAAGTCAAGTGGGGCAATTTCCAACTGGTTATGCTCGGCATTGAAGACATATAGTCTAAAACCGTCTTCCTCGAGAGTCGATACAATAAGCCTACCGTAAACGTCCATGGTAAGCCTATGATTGAAACGGCTCAACTGTTCATCAAATACAACCTTCTGTACAATATTTCCATTCTTGTCTATTTCCACAAATGTGACATCTTCCCCCGAAGTCCCACATAATGAGACAAAGTTTCCATTTGATTTTTGGAAAGGACTCCTCCATAAGTCTACCACAGATTCTGGCAACGGAATGCAGTAACTTGATGAACCATCCGACTTGTACACTTCTATTCCAATAGTTGTGCCAAAACGAGATCCCAGGACCAATTCTCCATCGACAGACACTGTGATAACATTATCTGCACTAAGCCCTTCAAATAATTTCCACTCGGTAGGTTGACCATACTTCTCGCCATCTTTCTTAATCTCGTAGATGAGAAAGTCCCAACTGAAAGATTCTCTTTGCAAAACGTACAGACAACTTGACAGGTCACAAGCTACAACGTCTTTTAGAAATCCACCTATGTCCAACTCAATAACGCTTTTCATATTTCCTAAATTATTGCGATCATAAACGCCAATAAAGCAAGAAGAAGGGTTGTCAATATAGGAGAGTACGAAAATTTCGTTCTTCATGGTAGTAACTCCTAAAACTGCATGTACGTCTGCCAATGGCTGTCTTGCCAACAAATTTTTATATATTGGCACAGGATCTGAAAGACAAAATGAATTCATTTTCAGTGCGCTTTCGTCATAATCTACACCTGCCAACAGATTTTGAATACGCCGACACAACACTAAGGCATGTAGCCTACTTAACATTTCCTTTCCTTCTTTTTTTACAGTCATCAGAGCTTTCTGTCGATTTTGATTTAAAATGCATTATTTTCCTAATACATTATGCCATTTCAACACCTCGAGATCTCTCTCTCTCTCTCTCTCTCTCTCTCTCTCTCTCTCTCTCTGTGTGTGTCTCTCTCTCTCTCTGTCTCTCTCTGTCTGTCTCTCTCAATCCGCTAAAACGTTGCAATATATTACAACTAAAACGACATTTATATAACATTGCAACATTGCAGCCTACTATAGCATTGCAATACATTACAATGATTACATCATCAAATCATTACAATTACAGCAGCAAGAAATTACAACCCACAATTCCATTTCTCGTAACCAATAACCACTTTTTGAGGGATTTCTAGTCTTTGAAGTAATGTCTTCTAAAGTGGCTAAAAGACGGAAAATATAGGAAAGGTACGCAAAAACGAAAATGTTTCTCGCGTCCTTCACAGAGAAGATTGTCTCTTTAAACTGTTTTATCCTATGCGAGACTCACGATAGTCAATATAGTCTCATTCACAAACAGTAACTCATCTCTCTCTCTATTGTAATGCATTCCGGCTACATATCCCCATCGGTGAATGGGGGCAATTTCCAGCTGGTTATACTCAGCATCGAAAAGGCGTAGTCTATACAATCCATCTTCCCAATTCGCTAAAATAAGCCTGTCGTGCACGTCCAAGGCATGTTTGGAACACCTCAAATGTTTTTCAAACACAACCTCGTGCACAATTTTTCCATTCTTGTCTATTTCCACTAATCTGCCTTCGTAACCTGAAGTCCCTCTATATAAGACAAAGTTTCCATTTGATTTGTGGAAAGGACTTCTGTATATCAGAGCTTGTGGCAACGGAATGTAGTAACGCAATGAACCATCCGACTCGAAAACTTCTATTCGCCAATTTGCGTCGAAACCAGTTGTCAAGACCAAGCTTCCATCGACGGACACTGAAATATCTGCATTACGCCCTTTAAAGAATTTCCACACGGTAGGTTGACCATACTTCTCGCCATCTTTCGTAACCACGTAGATGAAATGGCGTACAGTGCTCATATATTTCCTTTGCAAAACGTACAGACAACTTGAGAGGTCACAAGCAGCCACGCCTGCTAGATGTCTATCTATTTCTAGTGGTAGAACGTTTTTCAAAGGCCTATGCAGCAAATCATTGCGATCATAAATGCTAATGATGTTACATTCATCAGGGTAGTTACAGTCAGTGGTGAGTATGAAAATTTCGTTCTTCATGGTAGTAATAACTAAAACTATGTCTGTCTCTATCTGTCTTTCAACTATGTTTCCATATATTGGCACAGGACCTGAAAGACAATAGAAATTCATTTACAGTCCACTTTCGCCATAACCTAGACCTACAGGCCTATAGGCCTACTAAAGGATTTTGAAGGCATGTACTTCTGTAATTTGTGTTCTTCTGAATTGTTTAATCGTCATAACATTTAAAAGTTGTAGTATATCCACGCCTTCCTCACAATTCGATACAATAAGCCTACCGTGAACGTCCACGTTTGTGGAGCATAGCCAAGTGGAACAGTACAATATAATGGACCGCAGTTCCACGAGCACAGTCCAACACTCAAGAATATATGGAGGGCTGAAGTTGATGTGCAGAAACACAACACAGGCATGCGTGTCTCCATGGACCACAGAGGGCCCAGTGGCCAGCTGACTAGAAACTGTATGCAACAGCAGAACTAGCCAACGAGGTCTGCGCCCACAATGGAGTTTTGAACTTCATTCTTTCCATGACAGGAAGCCAGCAGTGTTTTTGTCTCATGTACGTGTTTCGATAAGAACATTTCGACATATTGACCAGCAGTCAGTCAAGGAAGGATTGAAACTGACAGATTCTGAACTGCGGTAGGCCTGCAAGGATGGATTTGCAGTAGTCTAGGTACGCCAGGATAAACTACTGGATCATCTGGATGAGGGTAACTTCGGCAATAAGTGACAGATTGTGCCATATGACCAACACTTGAGGCAACTGAGTAGCAAGTCCTGCACCAGGAATTCATATGATCAGGAGCAGATGATAAATTAGTAAATGAACCTTCGCGCCTGACCACATGACTTCAAACTTCTGCTGAAAGACGATCGAAAATTTGTCTCCAGAGTCCTGTATCAGAACGCTTATTAATTAATCTAAATTGGCACCTAATCCAAACTCCGACTGTAAACATACTTCAATCCTTGTTAAACCAAGAATCAGCTTTCACTGTACCACATAACAAGTTGTGTCTGTGATAACTTGCTTATTCAGAATAAACAAATATTAATTGATTAATTGATTGAAACCATAATGTACACAATCATTAATGTTCTAGGTTGTTTTCGGAATGAAGATTAATTTAATTAGACACGGTGAAACTTGTGGTCACAAAGAGTATTAGCTACTTAAGTTGCCTTTACATTTAAACTAGTTCAGAAAACCAATGGCATTTTTTTCAGGGCACTTACATGGTAATCACTGAACACCCACCTTCATTAATCCATCGTCAAATAGATTGACCGGGATGGAGCCCCACCTTCCTACATCCTCTGTGTTATAGTCTATCTAATTATCTGATTCATCTATGTTATTGTAACTGATAAAAATTTTGCATTGGCTCAACAGCATCAAACCATAGACATAAGGTTCTAGTTGGGTGTAAGCCTATTTGCCTTGCATGAAAGTAAATGTCTGTTGTTACCAACATGTGAATTGCGTTTTAGGAACTCACCTAAACTGTCTAAAGTTCTCCCAAGAACAACCCAAAACCATTTTTTAGTAAGGCGATGATTCCACTTCGACCAGACAGTTCTCAGTCGCTTAATCAACCGATACGCCTCTCGTCTCCATATGCACTTGGCCAGTTTACCGCCTCTGACTGTCTTGACAACTGATTTCATAAGGATGTAATCCAGTACTTCAAGCGGGATATCCTGCAGCTAAAACAAGCAAAATCAGGTCTAAGTAGGCTCTAACACTCCGAACTACATAAAACCTGTACTTAACTGGCCAAACTTCAATATTCGTACAAAACATTTAATTGTTTTTAATAATTAACTTCAATAGTGCCGGTGTATAATGCTCGACGCATCTACCGATGGTGCACCAAAACCAAGCCATAATCAGTTCAACATCCAATCCATTGAGCCTAGAGGTCAAAAGTGTCCTACCATGATAAACAATTTTAGTGTATCCCAGCCAGCGACGATAAATAATTCAAGCAAAAAGTCAGATTTAAACCTCACAGCAAACCTCTCGGTTGTTTACCCACAAACTAACTTTTCTAAACACCAAATTTTAACAGAAATTTGCAACAAAATATTTTAACACCTTGGCACAGTGTAACACTGGACCATTTGGGGAGCTGACCAGTAATCTAGGAAGGTCAAAAGTCAACAACTCCAATCTTGACAGAAAAAGTCAATCAATCAATCAATCCTTTTATTGTTTCCATAAAATAGATTAAGTAATTGATACAGAATAATCACCGATCAGTAAGATGACATGATTAGCATATGAACTTTTAAAGCTGAAGGTATCATTTTAACCCCCAGGGCAACCCTATTGTATGCACCAGTTAACTTTTAAAAATTAATACCTTGTAAAGCAATGGTATATACATAAAAGATATGCTAACTCTACTTTGTACCTTTAAACCTACTATGATTTATCCATAGTATAAATTTCAGAAATCCAACCTAAAAATTGGATAAATTCATTTTAGGGCATATATTGGGTAATCTGTTCCAGTTTATTTTAGCTCACATCAATGTTTAAAAAACACTAGCTCATTAATCAGTTACCCATCACTGACAACCGCATCAATCCAGCTTTTAGCCTGCAAACTTGCAAGATATGAGTAAAATACAACAGAACTCACCGCCGTTGTTGTGCTAACATTTTCACTTGATTCCGCCATGATACCTTGTTACAAGAAAAACAAGAGTAACTATTTATTGATTATATTCTCTGTTGGTACAATATTATATATAAGCACCATTCTCTACTAGTATGGCCATTAGGCCCATTACACGATGCCATCAGAGTTCCAAGCTGATGGGCCAACTCGGGAAAAGCACCTAGGGTGGGCCGTAGCAGAGCGCATGCGAGGGACAACCATAAGGCCACGGGTCGAAGATCGCAGAGGCCCTCGCAGGTAAGGAGGAGACAAAGGTGCAAAAAGACCTCAGGTAGGATGGAGCCACCCCAACAAAGCAGTTACGCATGAGGGAAAGGATTTTGAACTTACCCGCTGTTGGATAGGGAGCCAGTGAAGGGTATCCCGAATATAGCCTGAGATATGGGCAAACTTTGGAATGACGCCTATAAGCCGAGCAGCTGCATTAAGAATAGACTGGAGTTTGTGAGTTTATTATTATTATTATTATTATTATTATCATTATTATTATTATTATTATTATTATTATTATTATTATTATTTTTTTAAATGCCCTGAGGTACTTCATTCCCCCAGGGACTTATAAAATTATAAAAGCAATGTGTCTGGAACGGCTACTCCTCATCCATGTCGGGCGTGGGTTTGATAAATGTGCCACTAAAAGCTACGGCGTTGAAGCGTTGTACTGTGACCGAGATCCTCTGAAAAATGTAGCTGGTCTCTCTCGGTTCACCCGTAGTTAGCGTGAGGTGGCGACCCAGGTAATTATTACAGGTATTATTATTATTATTATTATTATTATTATCATTATTATCATTTATCAGTATCACCATCATCGTCACATTTGGAAACTCATTACTGGTACATCCAAAGGATGGCTAGCTTATTCCAATATAGAAAACTAGGAAATGCATTCTATTTACTGTATGTGCACGAACAGAACTTCATAGGTCCAGACAAGAACACACAGAAAGTATACAGCACATAGATGCATGCACAAAGAAAACCAAACAGACAATATGGCACATGTCACACATTGTTTCAAATGTTCATCTGGTGGTGCGCTCCTGAGTAGTAACCTTGAAGGGGCGCTATATAAATCTTTGGAATGAATGAATGAATTTTGTTGCTAAACAGTTTCTCAAACATTCTTGTATGTCTATCAGAAACTTACACGGGAAATGATTTTTATTATTGGACTAAGAGTCTTGATCAACACTAATTTAGCACAGAAATTTTCTTTTAAAAAGACATTCCTAGCTATTAAAAACTGAAAATCAATCACTTCAAATTTCACTCCTGGCCACGGTCAACATTGCAATTTTGCAAAAATTTTAGTATTCAGTCTCTTATTTTTATGGGTATCATTTTGATTGCACATTGTTTACATGTAATCTCACCCACATTTCTTTAAACTAACTCAAAATTCATTGATAAATTTAAATCTTTTAAATTTTTTACATTTCTTGAAACTACTGATTCACAATTTAACACGTATGTGCTCTCAAATAGCGAATATGACTTACAGTGCAAGATACTACTGTTTTTTCTCTCTAACACATACTAAAAAAGTCTTATTATGAGAATGTTATATGACTTTGCATAATGTTTGTATTAATTATTTCTTCTGTAAGCTACAGTGCATTTGCTGGGAGTCAAATAAAGAATAAACTTACTTACTTTTTACTTACTTTGTTACATAATAGAAAATAACTGTAGGCTAGGTACTAACTCAATTCACAGAGATAAACACATTTAAGTACTAACCAAATCTAGTGAACCACAGCTTTGTGCAAAGTGTGCAATTTCCAGGATCTTCAACCGGACAGTATCGTGTGCGTTCTATTATGGCTAAGTTTCTCAACGTTGTGCAATTTGATCGCCATAAAAAGCATGACAAAGCATGACATGGTTCTAAATATAGATATCGATGGTTGGTTACCAACAGACAACAACTATCTGTTGGTTGCCAACAGCACGATTCACGTATGAGAGCCTTAATTCTACGCTTTTGTACCACCCGCATTAAACTGGAAGAACCTTTGATATAAAAAAACCGAATGACACATTTTGCCTTTTTATTCACTACGAAAACAGTATTACATACCTTACGTATCAAATACGTATTCTACATTCTGTTTCATTGAATTTTGCGCCTAATCTATAATAGCCTATCTTCCGCGATACTCACTTGTAAATTTATATTACGCCTACTCGTTAATATATCCATACTTATCCTACTGCAACCTTATATGGGCATCCACTTACCGCACTCGTTTGACTTGTCTGTCGTTACTGCAGAAACGCGCTCTTAGAGTTATATGCAACGCGCCTCCGAGAGCACACTCTAAACACTTATATCTGAGCTTGAGAATACTGCCCTTTGAAAGCATAAATAAACTACAGGTAGGACTAGCCTATTCATGTACAAGGTCCATATGCATCTAGTAGACCTACCCGAAAGTTTCGACAGCTGGTTCTATATAAATTCCAAAGTGCATGATCATCACACGCGCGCCTCAAAGAAATATCGCCAGCACTGCATGCACACCAATATTAGGAAACATAGTATTCGATACCACGGGGCACGGGCCAGTGCTCTGGAATGCACTACCGAATGAACTCATCTGTCTTCCCACCCCGTACCAATTTAAAAATAGGCTCAAAGCGCATCTGATGTCCGTATTGAATAGTTAATTATTTTAGGCTTAAATAGTTTTTACATATGTCTTGCTGTTCAGATAGTTGTTTTTTGTGTGCTCCTGACAATTGATCTAGTTAAGAACAGTGTTTGCTGCTGAATAATAATAATAATACTGCTGATCACGTTATATAGCCTACAACTATATGAACTATAAGTGTGTTGATTTGATTATGATGTTGTTTAAGAAATGAAGTCATAATAAAAATAACTAAATAAGCAACTGCATAGACTAGACTGATTGACATAGCACTAGGGCTATCCTGTTAACGGAACTTAAGGTTCCTTAGGGCAGTGCTTCCCAAAGTGGTGGTCCGCGGACCGGTGCCGGTCCGCGAGCCCTCGGTTGCCGGTCCACAAAGTCAGTCAAGAAATTGTCTCGGAATCAGAAAATGGCTATTCTATTTTTAAAAGTCATAGCAAAAAACACTTATTAGGCTAGCATTTAAAGGGCAATAGAGTCATAGAATTGGCTAAACATGCATAGAAATCAATTTTAATACATATTAATTTTGAGGAATTTATTTTAGGTGATCATTAAAGAGAAATAATAAATTGGGCAACGGATCTCCTGCAGTGGGAAAATTCCTGCCGGTCCTTGACACTGAAAGTTAATTCCTGCCGGTCCGTGACACTAAAAAGTTTGGGAAGCACTGCCTTAGCCTAGGGTATTACCCGTTGTTACTGCATTTGGAAAAATCTGTCTTTACATGTAAGTAAGTAAGTAAGTGTGTTCTTTATTAAACGCTGGCAAACGCACGGCGCTGTACATACAAAGTTATACAAAGTTATCAAATAGTAGCGAAAAAGTTAGTAAATAGTAAAAAAAAACACTATATGGCTTAGCTGTACAACATCCTAGCCAGGAAACCACGCCTGGTGAGGGAATCAAATCTAGAAAGAACACGGTTATGTGAGCGTGGGCGCAAATCATGACCAGTATATAGGACAGGGGGTAGTAGGTAATGAAGGATATGACCGGGATTATTTAAGCTATAAGATGTAAACACTGAATTGAAGCGTTGAACAATAGGCTAAAGTTGATTTGATATGGTTTACCCGGAGACGCAAAGAGCCAGCAGATATGGCGAGGCAAGGACCTACAGGACTGAAATAATGATAGTCTTAAATTAGGGCTACAGGAAATCACGAATTCACGGAATTCACGGAAACCGTGAATTTTGACGTTTGCCGTGAATGCTGTGAATTTTAGCATTTGCCGTGATTTGCGGTGATTTTCACATTTGCTGCACTTTTGTGTCGAAATCCATAAATTTCTGTTGTTAAACGTTTAACAAATTGGACCTAAAACAGGAAAACGGCCGCATTGGTCAGGAACTAATAGTCCAAGAACGATGGCATTTTTAATCAACTGCCAGATGGCGCCAAAACTAAATTAAGCCCATCGTTAATGGGCTAAACATCGTTATAATAATAATATATTTTCGTTTATTCAACAATCCGGTTGACACACCGCAACCGGTTACAGTGTACAATTATGCAATTCACAAGACACAAATCTTAACTACTAGGCCTAACAGAACAGACAGCCTGCAAACACAAAGCATATCCGCCCAACGGGGGCTCGAACTCGGTACCTCTCGGTCACTTTGCCAGATGTTATCCAATGCGCCACGGGCATTAATTTTTAGTTACTGACCAAGTCACACAGTGACTAAGCTGACGTAATCTTCGTTTATTAATTCAAAACGACATGATTACAATTCATAGTATGAACGGTGGCTGACTGGTCAAGGCCGATGAGAGGGGGGTCAGGTGGGGTTGCTGCCCCGGGGCCCGGTTCCATGGCAGGGGCCCCTGGCAGGGGCCCGGAAATGCGTAAAACTTCTTTCAAACTGAAGAAACCTGTGGGTTTTGGCCTAATGCAGTCTAATTGCTTCAATTTAATAGCTATTTAATAGCTAGGTAATGAAGTAAATGAGGTAGGCCTACTATAGATCTATTGAATTATTTCTGTACCAAAATGTAAGCCAATAACGAATGTGATGTTGGAAATGGGACTGAAAAGCTTAGCAGTGTTGTTAACGAAAACGATTTAATAACTGAAACTTAACAGTCACATTGCTCAGTCAGAGGATTTAGGAGTGAGCACAGTAACAGAAGTTGGTCATCATTCATCAGAATGGCTTTGGACTATCTGCTGATGCAAAGTTAACTGATGCAGACAAATTTCGAATTCTGATTGAATTCTATACTCCATCAGAATCGTATGCGTGGCCAAGAACTTTGCATTACGGGGTGCATACTGCGTAATGCAAAGTCCTAGGCCACGTTATAGTCGAATAACTTGAATTTGAAAAACACTGCTTATCAGTGGGCCTATTTTAAGATTTACCAGCAGTCGGCCTACAATTGATTATTCGTTTTCTGGGAGGCATAAAATTTGTACTGGATATAAATTTATGAATTGAAATTTGAGTTAATTGTCAAAATAAATAATACTTTAACTTACAGCTGGATTTAATTTATCACAATAAATAATTGATATCAAATTACCAATATTTGATATTATAATATTATAATTTCATTAAGTTGATAACGAATTAGAAGATGAATGACCATCAGAAATATGGAGCTCAATAAAGAAAAGAAAGACTGGTGACAGTCAGGAATGCAAACGAGAGACAAACAATGCTTCAAAGCCTTGCATTTTCAATTTAATCAAAAGCGAATGATGCAGCAAATCAAGATGACAATATCGTTTCGTTTCTAGTATGATAGTAGATGTACGTGGAGTTGATCATGGTAGGCTACAGAGCGAGTTGTTGACGTAGTCCATGTAGACAATGCAACACAGCAATTGACGTGCACCTTTTGAAATTGGATATCATAATGCGATAAATGTAATTTAACAATTCATTTATCCCATTCACATAATCACATTTTCATATTAAATTTCTGTAAATTTCTTTATAATTAGAGGCATAGATGGAGATGGACCTTTTAAACCAGAAATTGATTTTCACATTTACTTTAACTATTATTATTCAGGGCTTTTAAAAGGAATTTTTAGAACTGCACGACCCCTTAAAAGCCATAGACTAGTGAATTATTCCAAATCGGATGACGATGAACATTTTAAAACTAGTTTTAACTGCACAAAAATGCTTCTACAGCTGCACAAATTCATTTAGAACTGCCCTTTTTGTGAATAGAACTGCACACTAAAAACGCCCTGTTATTATTATTATTACCCTTTTATTATTCGTTAAATGTAGCCTAGTTTGATAGCGTTTTCAGGCTTACACTAGACTTGGGCTTAATAATGAAAAGTTTTTTTGAAAACGAGGGGCCCTGATGGATGTCTGCCCCGGGGCCCGATTTGGCTCTCGACGCCCATGTGACTGGTTAGAGCATGCAGTTGACCTGCAACGCGAAGAGTACGGGTTCGATCCTCGTCCGGTACGCATATTGACATTCTGTAAACGAGCGCAGATTATGAATATTTATGAGTAATTACGGTCTGCCGTGAGGCTCCAACGACCTCTTATATAATTATAACTCAATGTCAGCGCAGACCAAAGATTTTAACATGGAGGAAGATGAACTACTAATGACAAAACTGCGAAAGAGGGCACGCAAGGGCTTCTGGTCTATCCAGAGGTGAAATAACACAGAGTTCCTATCTCTGCAATGTTAAATAAAATCCATCGGTTAAAAGTCGTTTTAATCGAAGACCTTAATAGAAATTAAGCATTTTAGCCTATCTGATCCTCGACGAAACCTGACTCGGACGGTCGGACCTCCCTCTTTTGGACAACCCCTCTGACTAGACGCAGCGCTCGTGAATAAGCTGGTGCCCTGCGCTTGGCTTTCGAGTGGCGCTTTAGAAGTTTGGAGATTACGATTACGATTACGATTACGAGTAGAACGTTAGGTAACATGACGCACTATTGTGCAACCCGTTAAAATCTTTGGGGCAGACAGCGTACGTGTGACTCAGTAAGTAAAATTCACGATGTCACGGTTCCAAGTCAGAATACAATGGTTTAGATTACTTTTGACGGCATTGGCAGTTCACTAAAAATGTTTTCGTTCTTGTCCAAAGTGCATTATTCATGATCAAGGCGGCTGTCGTAGGTCCAATTTGCTATGTTTAACCACATACATTTATGGATTTCGACACAAAAAAGTGCAGCATATGTCTATATTTAAAATGATAAAATCACGGCAAATCACGGCAAATGCTAAAATTCACGGCAATAACTGCAAACGCCTAAATTCACGGTTTCCGTGAATTCGTGATTTTCGTCTAGACCTACTACCTAGTAATTATAAGCTGGACCCATGAGAATATTTTTTAGGCTTACCTTAAATAAAAGTTCCATTCATGAAAACTATTTCTTTCGTTAAATAGAAGTTGGATTGTATAAAAGTAATTTTTCCAATTAAATGGAAGTTGGATTGCTGAAAAAAATTCTCGATAAAATGGAAGCTGGATTCATGATAGTTATCATGCACAATTGCACATAGGTAGACTGCTTAGGCCTACTTACCAGCGTCAAGTAGCCTACGGCATTCAAGACATTAGAATTATATAGCAACGCAAAATAGGGTTTTACTCAAAATGCAGTTGTATTGTAGGCCCTGTTGTATTGTATGATCACAACGAATCGGCAGTGTTATTTCTATTAACTGTAACTGAAATAGCAAAATAACTGAAACATGTCTTGCAGTTAACTGTAACTGTAACTGAAACTGAAAAATACTGAATAACTGAACTGTAATAGTAACTGAAAAACGAAAACTGTATAACAGAAAAATAACAAAAGTTAACTGAAAAATAAAACATGAGTGTTTTTCTTACTAACTTTTTTAATGGTAATCCTACTCTAGTCTACGGTCAGTTTTCTGTACTCATTGCATTTCTGGTTTCTTTTCAGTTTTCTATGCTAGTTTTACTTCTGGTTCTTTTTCAGTTTTCTATGCTAATTTCACTTCTGGTTCCTTTTCAGCTTTCTATGTTTGTTTCACTTCCGGTTCCTTTTCCTTTCGTTGTGTTGTCGTTGGCGCTAAACCGTAAATTCGTAAAACAATCCACGACTACGAGAATAATGTTTAAGCCAAGTAGTGGTCGAAAAGTAGAAAGTGGCGTGTGAGAACATTTTGTTTAAGAAGCCGCAGACGACAAAAGTCGATGTTGTATTCACACTGTTGCTGGCAAGGACGTTGAAAACCACGAGTGTGGCACGCTAATTGTCGGAACAAAGCAAGTGTTAATCTGGAACGTCGTGTTTTCCTTAAAGTAAACCGACAATACGTTAAATCGCATTGATTTGATGCATAAATATTTCTGATAACTTTTCAGAATACTTTTGGTCAGTGTGTCATTAGTCATGACTTGTTAACAAAATAACTGATGCTATAACTGAAAAATAAAGAGAAATAACTGAAACTGTAACTGAAAAATAAAAAAAAATAACTGAAACTGAAAAATCTGATTTCAGTTAACTTTAACTATAACTTTAACTGAAAAATCATAAATTAGATAACTATAACTGTAACTGTAACTGAAAAACCATAACTGAAATAACACTGCATGCAATGCGCCCATTTGTCCTACTGCTCGTTTTATCAATGCCATCTGGCAAATTAAAGGCGGACTCAACCTTTGAATGCCATCGGTTGATGCGTTTAGTCTTAGCCACCACCCCTAACAGAAGTTTGCTAATTACCAATAATAATGATATCACACCACAAAGCGCATTGACTGAAAGCAACTTTGAAATTATAATCCGATAAAGACGTTGCAACAGGCCTACATTACAACTACAATTTATATAAAATTACAACATTAGGCTACAGCTTAATTACTGTAATATTGCAATTCATTACATAATCAAATCATTACAATTTCAGCAGGATAAATTACAACACACAATTCCATTTCTCGCAACCAATAACAACTCTTCTGAGAAATTTCTAGTCTTTGAAGTAATGTCTTCTAAAAGTGTCTAAAACAATGAAAATAGAAAAGGTATGTAGAGACGGAAATGTTTCCCACGTCCTTCACAGAGAAGATTGCCGTCTTTAAACTGTTTTATCCTCTGCAAAACTCACGATAGTCAATATATTATCATCCACAAACAGTAACTCATCTCTCTCTCTGTTGTAATGCATTGAATATACGGTTTTCCACCAGTCAAGTGGGGCAATCTCCAGCTGGTTACACTCGGCATTGAATAGAAGTAGTCTATAACCGTCTTCCTCACAATTCGATACAATAAGCCTACCGTGAACGTCCATGGTACGCCTGCGATCGTAGCATGTCAACTGTTCAACCACAACCTCATGTACGATTTTTCCATTCTTGTCTATTTCCACTAATCTGCCATCGTCACTATAAGTCCCAATATATGTAAATAAGACAAAGTTTCCATTTGACTTTTGGAATGGGTTTCTGTATAGGAATATCACAGATTTTGGCAACGGAATGTTGTAACTCAATGAGCCATCCGACTTGTACACGTCTATTCGACCATTTGTGCCGAAAGCAGTTATCAGGGCCAATTCTCCATCGACAGAGACTGTAATATCTGCATTAGACCCTTTAACGAATTTCCACTCGGTAGGTTGACCATACTTCTCGCCATCTTTCATAATCTTGTAGATGATATTATGGCCACAGCTGGGCGTATCTTTCCTTTCAAAAACGTACAGACAACTTGACAGGTCACAAGCTACAACGTCTTCTAGATCTCCACCCATGCACCACTGAATAACGTTTTTCATATTTCGCAAATCATTGCGATCATAAACGCCAATAATGGTAGAGTAAGGATTTCCACTATAGGAAAGTACGAAAATTTCGTTCTTCGTGGTAGCAACTCCTAAAACTGCATGTACGTCTGCCATTGGCTGTCTTGCCAATATTTTTCCATATGTTGGCACAGGACCTGAAAGACAAAATAAATTCATTTTCAGTGCGCTTTCGCCGTAATCTACACCAGTCTGCTAACAGATTTCCGGGTCGCCAGCGCAACATTATAAGGCGTAGGCCTACAATAGCCTATACTTAATTTACAGTCATCACAGCTTTCTGATTTTGATTTATGATGCATTATTTTTCCTAATACATTATGCCATTTCAAAACATTTCAGTTTCGACTTAAGATTAACCAAGTTCAGCTGATATAACATTGCAACATTACAGCCTACTAGGCCTATAGCATTGCAATACATTACATTATCAAATCATTAGGCTACAATTACAGCATCAATAAAATTTAATTACAACACAGAATTCTATTTCTCGTAATCAATAACCAATCTTCTGATAAATTTCTAGTCTTTGAGGAAATGTCTCTTAAAAGTGGCTAACAGTGGGAAAATATAGGAAACGTATGCAGAAACGGAAATATTTCCCACGTCCTTCACAGAGAAGATTGCAGTTTTTAGACTGTTTTATCTTCTGCGAAACTCATGATAGTCAATTATAGTCTCATCCACAAACAGTAACTCATCTCTCTCTCTCTATTGTAATGCATTCCATTTACAGATCCCCAATGTTCCCATCGGTCAAATGATGGAAATTCCAGCTGGTTATAGGCTACTTCGCATTGAAAAGGCGTAGTCTATATACAATCAATCATCCCAATTCGATACAATAAGACTGTGCTGCACGTCCACGAAATGTATGGAGTAGAGCCCTGCGCCGGCCGCGACTCGCCGCCGACTTTTCTAGCGCGCCGCCGCCTCCGACCAAAAATTACCGGCGCGCCACCGCTGGCACTATGACGTCGGCGCAGAGCTCTAGTATGGAGCACCTCAAACGTTCATCAAACACAACCTCGTGCATGATTTTTCCATTCCTGTCTATTTCCATTAATCTGCCTCCGTAACCACTATATAAGACAAAGTTTCCATTTGATTTTTGGAAAGGACGTCTGTACATCAGAGCTACTGGCAACGGAATGTATACAGTATCGCAATGAACCGTCCGACTTGTAAACTTCTATTCGACCACCTGCGCCAAAAACAGTAAGTACTGTTGCCAAGACCAAGCTTCCATCGACAGACACTGTAATATCTGCATTACGCGCTTTAACGAACTTCCACAAGGTACGTTGACCATACTTCTCGTCATCTTTCGTAATCTTGTAGATGAGATGGCCACCGCTGGGCGTAGGCTATCTTTCATCTGCAAAACGTACAGGCAACTTGACAGGTCACAAGCTACAAGCCCTCTTAGAAATTCACCTATGTCTAGCGGAAAAACGTTTTTTAAAGGCCCATATACCAATTCATTCCGATCATAAACGCTATTGATGATAGATTCAACAATGTGATTATAAATTATAATCACTGGAGATTATGAAAATTTCGTTCTTCACGGTAGTCATTCCTAAAACTATGTCTTTCACTAGCCGTTTTTCAAATATGTTTCCATATATTGGCACAAGATGTGAAAGACAACATAAATTCATTTACTGTTCGCTTTCGCCATATCTAGACCTATTAAAGGATTTTGAATATGCTGCAAATTAATTACTACAATTGATGTAACATTGCTTCATTATAAAAGTATAGGCGTACAGCCTACTATATAGGGGCCTAACATTGCAAATTGTGCAATGCATTACTGCCATTACATCATCAAGCCATTACAATTACAGCAGCAATAGATTATAACACACAATTGAATTTCTGGTATACCCAATAGCAAATCTTCTGAGAAATTTCTAGTCTTGAAATAATGTCTTCTAAAAGTGACCAAAAGAAGGAAAACAGAAAAGGTATGCAGAAACGGAAATGTTTCCCGCTTCCTTCACAGAGAACATTGCAGTCTCTTTAAACTGAATTATCCGTTGCGAAACTCACGATAGTCAATGTCTTATTATCTACAAACAGAAACTCATCTCTCTCTCTATTGTAATGCATTCCAGTTACAGTTCCACAGTGTCCCCATCGGTCAAGTACTGGAAATTCCAGCTGGTTATACTCCGCACTGAAAATGCGTAGTATATGCAATCTATCTTCCCGATTCGATACAATAAGCCTGTCATGCACATCCACGACGTGTTGGGTACACCTCAAACGTTCATCAAGAACAAACTCGTGCACGATTTTTCCATTCTTGTCCACTTCCACTAATATGCCTTCGGGACTCCAAGTCCCAAAACATGCATACAAGACAAAGTTTCCATTTGATTTTTGGAAAGGACGTCTGTACATCACAGCTACAGTAACTTGCAACGGAATGTAGTATCGCAATGAACCGTCCGACTCGTAAACTTCTATTCGACCATTTCTGTCAAAAACAGTTGCCAAGACCAAGCTTCCATCGACAGACACTGTAATGTCTGCCTCGGGCTCTTTACCAAATTTCCACACGGTAGGTTGACCATACTTCTCGCCATCTTTCGTAATCTTGTAGATGAGATGGCAAACGTTGGGCGTACATGTATCTTTCATTTGCAAAACGTACAGACAACTTGAGACGTCACAAGCTACAACGCTTCTTAGTAATTTACCTATGTCTAGCGGAATAACGTTTTTCAAAGGCGTAAATACCACATCATTCCGATCATAAACGCTAATGATGTGAGACTCATCATAGTAATCATGCTTCCTCGAGAGTATGAAAATTTCGTTCTTCATCGTAGTAATTCCTAAAACTACGTCTTTCACTGACCGTCCTCCAGATATGTTCACATATATTGGCACAGGATCTGAAAGACAATATAAGTTCATTTACTGTTCGCTTTCGCCAAAATCTAGTCCTACTAAAAGATTTTGAATAGGCTGCAATGCCTTACAACTACAACTGATGTAACATTGCAACATAACAGATTACTGTATAGGGGTCCAACATTGGAATACATTACCGGTCCATCACCAAATCACTACAATTACAGCAGCAATAAATTACAACGCACAATTGCATTTCTCGTAACCAATAACCACTTCTCGGTGAAATTTCTCGTCTTTGAAGTAGCATGTCTTCTAAAAGTAACCAAAAGAAGTTAGGGCCTAAATAAATGTTTCCCGCATCCTTCATATAGTGATGTATGTCTCTTTAAACTGGTTTATCCTCAACGAAACTCACGATAGTCAATATAGTCTCATCCACAAACAGTACCGGTAACTCATCTTTCGCTCTTTTGTAATGCATTCCAGCCACAGCTCCCATCGGTCAAGTGCGGCAAATTCCAGCTGGTTATAATCAGCATTGAAAACGCGTATACTGTATACAATCCATCTTCCCAATGCGAAACAATAAGTCTGTCGTGCACGTCCAAGACATGTTTGGAACACCTCAAATGTTTTTCAAACACAACCTCGTGCACAACTTTTTCAGTCTTGTCTATATCCACTAATCTGCCACCGTAACCCGAAGTCCCACTATATATAAGACAAAGTTTCCATTTGATTTTTGGAAAGGACTTCTGGATATCACAGCAATGAGCCATCCAACTCGTACACTGCTATTCTACCATTTGCGCCAAAACCAGTTCTCAAGACCAAGCTTCCATCGATAGACACTGTAATATCTGCATTACGCCCTTTAACGAATGTCCACAAGGTAGGTTGGCCAAACTTCTCGCCATCTTTCGTAACCTCATAGATGAGACGGCCACTGCTAGGCGAACGTTTCATTTGCAAAACGTACAGACAACTTGAGAGGTCACAAGCTACCATGCTTGCAATAAATTTACCTATGTGTAGCGGAATAACGATTTTCAGAGGCCTGCATTTTAAATCATTGCGATCGTAAACGCTAATAATGTGAGACTCATCAGGGTCATCATAATCACTGGAGAGTATGAAAATTTCGTTCTTCATGGTAGTGATTCCTAAAACAATTACGTCTTTCACTAGCCGTCTTTTATATATGTTTCCATATATTGGCACATGACCTGAAAGACAATATAAATTCATTTACAGTCCGCTTTCGCCTTAGACCTATATACCTACTAAAGGATTCTGAATACGCCGGGCCGCCGCAATAACGTTTAGGCGTGTAGGCCTACTTAGCATCTGCCGATTTTTTTTACTCATGAGAGCTTTCCTATGTTTATTTATAATGCATTATTTTGCCTAATACATTATGCCGTTTGGCAGAGAGCAAATCGCTCAGTGGTCAGTGTACTAGACACTGTGTGCAACAGCAGAACTAATCAACGAGGTCCGCACCCAGAATGGAATCTTGAACTTCAGAACTTCATTCTTTCCATGACACGAAGCCAGCAGTGTTTATGGTGACTGGACAGTTCGATGTCAGACAATTCATAATTATTTTTCATCAATCCAACTTCTGCTTAAGCAGCAATTATTTTTCATCAATCCAACTTCTATTAGAACAAGAATTCCTTTGATCAATCCAGCTTCTATTTAAGCAACAATTATCGTTCATCAATCCAAGTTTTATTTAAACAACAATTATTTTTAATCAATCCCACTTCCATTTAAGCAAGTGTCCTTTTTCATCAATCCCACTCCTATTTAAACAAGAATTCTTTTAATCAATCCGACATCTATTTAGTAAGAATTCTTTTCATCAATCCAACTTCTATTCTATCGACACTAAAACTCGGTTTTACCCTGCTCCGAATTGACCTAGCACCGTCTCATATACATGGTTAGATACGAACATTTTGACATAATTAGCCAATAATGATCAGGTGGCACTGTTAAGGAAGGAATGAAACTGACAGATTCTGAACTGCTGTAGGCCTGCAAGAAAGGAATGGCAGTAGTCTAGGTAAAACACCAGGATCAACTACTGGATACATAAATAACCCTAGCTGAACTCGAATCATCTGTTCTAATTTAAAATCTGTGTGGGTTAGGCTACATATATGGGATTTTTGCGATTAATCTGACTGCCCTTTTTTGTAACATCTGAAGCTTAGTGAGGTTAGACTTATACGTGGAGGCAAAACTATATTACAATACGTTAAGTATGGGTATATAAGAGTGTAGTAGAAAGTAGACTGGGCCTTTGCTGGTAATACTTTTGCTATCCGTGAGCAGATTCCTACTTAAGGTTTTGCGATTTTGGATGAAATGTTGGATGTACGTTCTTTCCATGATGGATGTTGGTCGACATAGACTCCCAGGAACTTGGTAGATTGTACTTGAGTAATAGTTGGAGTGCCCATAATGCATACGTTTGGTGACATCGCGCCTCTGAATCTCTGAGTGGCGCCATACAAATGTTCAATTACAATTACAATTACAATGTGGCTTTCCATAACAGGTAAATAATACATAGGCCTAATTAGCTTTATCCAAGTTCAGGGTTAGTCTGTTCACTCGGAACAATTCGGCAACCTTCTCTAGGTCAGTGTTGGTAAGGTCAATTAATGTCTCTATACAGGAGTGGGAGTTAAATACATTGGTGTCATCGGCAAACAGCATAAAGAATAAGCCAGACTAGAAATGGGTATACAGGTCATTCATGAAAAGAATATATAATAAAGGGCCTAGAATTGATCCATGTGGGACTCCTATTTCATACGTTTTAGGGGAGAGAAGTGTGCTTATACCTTCACGGTAGATGCATGGACACCACTACAGATGACTAATGTATTCTGTTCTTCAGGTAACTTTTAACACTAGAACGTCGGCATGGGTCATTTTTGACCCATAGCGCACTTTGCGAGCGTGCCATGTAGCACCCAGTAACCATTAAAGGAAAATATTTTATGACATCTATGGCATTGTGGTCGCAAAGGCATAGAAGAAAAATCTTATTAATAGCTGGTCAGGTATAGGAGCTATAGCAGCCAATACCTAGAACGTCGGATTGGGGTCATTTTTGACCCATGACAGTATTACTGCAAAATGCCTATTTTTCTAGTGTATATCTTATATTAACCTTACATATTTGTGACGGCATTGCAAAGATCACGTTCTTCCCGCCATTTGCAGACAGTTTTGTTCATTGTTTCAAACACAATTGATATAAAAACAGCTATATCTGAGGCTTATCGATACCTGCGCTAAAATGAGTCGTCGTGTACGATTATATGCATACAGCAAACCAAGCCCTTCGTTTGATTCAAGAAATCGGTGAGGACACTTCAGTATGCTAATCGGAAGACAATGATAGTGAGGCCTCTGTCTCAGATACCGGAATACAAAACCTGTCTGTTGAGGCAAGTAGCAGTTCTTCTGTTTCAAATGTCGAAAATGATCGTGGTGGACAAGACGAACCGTTAGCATTAGAAATCCTGAAGTTCCTATCTCTGGAAGTGTGCGTGCATGTGGTCGAGGGGTTACGTGCATGTGGTCGAGGACGAGGTTGTGGTTACAGAGGGGGTCGCTCATCATTTCAACATCGTGACAACCCAAATGTAGCAGCTACAGAAACCAGGGAAACATCAAGGGAGGGCAATATCTGGATTTTGATTTCACCCGATGATGCACCTCGTGGAAGGCTAAGCAATCAGAACGTGCTCCGGAGCGAAGTTTCAGGACTAACGCTGTTTGCGACACAGCAAACAGCGTTTTCTTATTTAGGGCCTACGTAGGCCCTAAATAAGTAGGCCCTAAATAAGAAAAGATTCTATTTTGAGCGACTTTCAACTTCTAGTTGATGAAGGCATGATGCATCATATCATCCAACGATGCACTGAAAGAGAAGCACAGCACGAGCGTGTCTGGGAGACGACTCATGTTCAGCATCGCTTGAGGAACTTCACGCCTCTAAATAGTACCTGAAGGTACTTAGGGGCAGCATAAATAAATTAAAAGTTTAACATTCTGAAAGGTTATTACAATTATATCAGTAAATCATTCAGTTATTTTCAGGATTCGTGCAAATATGCGCGGTGCTTCTACGGCGGAAGATTCCGCCAGGCAGTGCAAGAAAAAATTACTTCTGCGGAGGAAAGTGTTTAGCATTTTATTTAATGCCGACACTAACACTAATCCTGACCCTAACCGACCCTCACAACGCCTAATCTGACTCTAACCGACCATCACGACGCCAATTGATATAAGTAACACAGTTTGGACAATGCGCATGCGCCGAAGACTACGCATGCGCAAAGGTCTCCTGCCGCGGAATTGTATCAAAAATATTACTCATGGGCCGGAATTTTCCGCTGCAGAAGAATTATCCTTCAAAAATACATGGTTTCTATAAATGAAACTGTATGGGTCAAAAATGACCCATTCCGACGTTTTAGGTGGTAGAAAAGAGCCGACGTAATAGTGTTAAACCAATTTAATTAGGCATGGCTACTACCATAGATACTTAATTTTTTAACAGGATAGGCCTATATCTATAGTATCAAACAGCTTTGGCCAAATCTAAGAAAATTCCTACCAAGTATTCATTATTATCCATTGCTGCCAACATTTTGTCTTGCATGTTAAGTAAAGGCATAAAGGTTGAATGCCCGGATTGGAACCCATGCTGTGATAGGAAGATGATGATTGATTTTCAAATTCATTGCTGAGGTGCTCATTCCTTACATGGAAGTAAATGCCTGTCATTACCAACATGTGAATTGCGTTTTAGGAACTCACCTAAACTGTCTAAAGTTCTCTCAAGGACAATCTGAAACCAGTTTGTAGTAAGGCGATGATTCCACTTCGACCAGACAGTTCTCAGTCGCTCTATTAACCGAGAGGCCTCTCGTTTCCATATGCACTTGACCAGATTACCACCTCTGACTGTCTTGACGACTGATTTCATGAGGATGTAATCCAGTACTTCAAGCGGGATATCCTGCAGCTAAAACAAGGAAAATCAGGTCTAAGTAGGCTCTAACGCTCCCAACTACATAAAACCTGTACCTAACTGGCCAAACTTCAATATTCGTACAAAACATTTAATTGTTATTAATTAGTAACTTCAATAGTACTGGTGTATAATGCTCCACGGATCTACCATAAAGGTATAACACACTCCTCAAGAAACTATTCAAAAACACAGTCCTGAAAACACTTAGCAGAAACACATAGACATCAATCCAGCTTGTTAGCCTGCAAAAATATACAAGATATGAGTACAGCCCAAGAGAACTCACCATTGTTGTGCTAACATTTTGACCTGATTCAGCCACGATACTGTGCTACAATAAAGACACAAGAAACTATTTATTGATTGGATAATTATCTGTTTGTACAATAATAATATACGTAATGGCCATGCTTTACTGGTATGGTCATCACATGATGCCACAGAGGATCTACATAATTATACATCTCAAATTAAAAGCTCACATATAGTCTAAACAGAATGCATTTCCTAGTTTTCCAGATTGGAATAAGCTAGCCATCCATCGAATGAATGAGTTTCTGAATGTGTTGTAATATCCTTATAGCGTTTCGTCAGTGCAACTCTTAATTCATGAGTGTAGAAACATTTACCAGGTCCTCTTTATTAATTCTTATTAAATTAGAAAATGACTCTACTAACTCAGTTCACAGTAAGAATCACGTTTGAGCACTAACCGAATCTATAGTGAATTCCCAACTTTGTGCAAACTGTGCAGTTTAAAGGATCTTCAATCGGAGAGTATCGTGTGCGTCCTTGAACACTATAGGCCTAGCAGCGATTGCATAACACTCAGTAACCTAGCCTAATAGACCTAGAGACCGCACGACAACAACCACCTTGCCAACAGCGCGATATCTTCTACAATCAAATGCCGTTGACGTCAATAAGAAAAGAACGTGGACACAGTCACGCCCGACGCTGTTGTATACACATTACTCGCAGTGGCGTAACTAGGACTTTTCGTTTGATTCCAAATGGAGTGCACATTACTGGAATCACGCCCGCTACGCAATTGGTCAATTCATGTCACTGTTTTCACATAATTTTGTGGATGTGAAAGGAGTCGATCGATAAACTCTCCCGAAAGCGGTGGAAGATTGTTGACTATGTTATCTAATGACGACACAATGATAAACACTCCCGAAAGCGGTGGAAGATTGTTGACTTGACTATGTATCTAATGACGACACAAGCCCTAACGCTGACCATGGGCGCAACCACGGTGCAGAAGTTGGGGGACCTACTAGAATGTCCGAGTGGGGGGAATTGCGAGCTCCGAAGGCGCGAAGCTGTTATAGCCGATGGCAAGAAGTCCAATGTTGAGCATTTGATGCCAAATGGAGTTCATTTTGGGCTCTATTTACCTCAAATTTTTCACAGATGATTTCGATATAAAAGTAGCCTACCTAAACCATCTTGATCTGTGAAAAAATATGACTATTATATAATGTGAGGAAACTGATATTTTAGGTGTTAGAAGAACATCACTCGCAGTCGCAGCATTAAAAATTGAAATGTCTTCCTAGGCTTCTACCGCGAGCCTTAGTCGAATTTTAAAAAGCGAGATTGGTAAAGTTTAGAGTGATATTATACAGCAACATTCTGCACTGAATTCTCTTAGACTTGAGTTTAGCGGCTTTAGCCTGGCCCTTTATTTCATCGGCAGCAGGATCAGCGATTTGTTGGGGGACATACTGGAACGTCCGAATGGAGAGAATTGCGAAGGCGAAAGGTGCACAACCGCGATTGCGGAAGGCAAGAAGCCCCTAACGACAACGAGGGGTTCGGGGAGCATCGTTAGCTCCCCATCGGGATCTGGGGAAGCCGACGCAATTTTGAGCATTTGATTCCAAATGGAGTGCATTTATGGCTCTTGTTTACCTCATCATTTTCAAAAGTTGGGGGGACCGTCCCAGCCTGCTCGAAAGTTGGGGGACGCGTCACACGGGTCCAATAGGGTGGTTGCGCCTATGAACCTGACACTAACCGACTCTCGCGGCCTTCCTGACCCTAACCGACCCTCACGACGCCGAATCTACAACTCAGCCAAGATATTCCTGAAAATGTTAGACGCAGCATTAGATTGAGCGCCAAACTCCGGCCGCAATACAAAAGAATAAGAATAGGTTGACCATACTTCTCGCCATCTTTCGTAATCTTGTAGACGAGATGGTGTGCACTGCTCATATATTTCCTTTGCAAAACGTACAGACAACTTGACAGGTCACAAGCTACAAAGCCTGTTAGAAATTCACCTAAGTGTAGCGGAATAACGTTTTTCAAAGGCCTTATCAAATCATTGCGATCATAAACGCTAATGATATGAGACACAACAGGGTGATTATAATCACTGGAGAGTATGAAAATTTCGTTCCTCCTGGTAGTGATTCCTGAAACTATGTCTGTCACTAGCGGTCCTTCAAATAGCCTATGTTTCCATATATTGGCACAGGATATACTGTTCTCTTTCGCCATAATCTAGATTTATAGTAAAGGATTTTGAATATGCTGCAATACATTACAACTACAACTGATGTAACATTGCAACATTACAGCCTACTATAGGGCTTAACATTGCAGTACATTACATCATCAAATCATTACAATTACAGCAGCAATAAATTACAACACACGATTGCATTTCTCGTAAACAATAACCACTCTTTTGAGGGATTTCTAGTCTTTGAAATAAAGTCTTGTAAAAGTGGCTAAAAAAGAAAATGGAAAAGGTAAGCAGAAACAGAAATGTTACCCCGTTTTTCACAGAGAAGATTGCCGTTTCTTTAAGTTGAATTATCCTCTGTGAAACTCATGACTCTCAATACAGTAGGCTACCTCAATTTGCTACACAAAAGGTACAGACAACTTGACAGGTCACAAGCTACCATGTCATGAGCTCCTGCTATGCCTGGCAGAATAAAGGTCTTCATATTTCATATATCATTGCGATCATAAACGCTAATGAGGGGTCCACAGATCTTAGGGTCATCTCGAATCATCATAATCATCGCCGAGTATGAAAATTTCGTTCTACATGGTAGTAACTCCTAAAGCTACGCCAACCACTCGCTCTCTTACTAATATGCTTCCATATATTGGCACAGAATCTGGACAGCATAAATTCATTGTCAACGCGCTTTTACCATAATCGTAAAGAATGTTACTCATAGACGCCAGCACAAGACAGTAAAGCCATAGACTGCATTTTTTTTACAATCACTTCAATCGGACATTGAATTACAATGCATATTTTCATAACACATTATGCCATTTTAACACATTTAAGTTTGAACCAGTGATCCCGTCCCAAACAAAAGAAGGGAACCGGAACGCCTGGTTTCACACACCTGTTAATCTATAATTTTTTTACTGATACTACGTTCCGGTCGTCAAAAAAAGAACCGGAACGCCGTTCCGGTCCCAACCGATCCCTGGTTTCAAATAAAGATTATAGCTGATTTATCCACCATAATATTTAATCTCTCTATCTCAGTGGACTAATTATCCTGAGTCTTGACAATTAATGGCTTAGTGTAGGCCTATGCCATTGGTTGATGCGTTTTGTCTCAGACACCGCCACTACAGGGTTGCTAATTCCTGCTAATTCCGAATGCATCATTGCAATTAAATCTGACTGCATTCTGGTAAACCTTGTAATTTTCAGTATATATAGGCTAACACTGCAACAAAATAACCACTATACTATAACTTGCAACACATTACATCATCAAACCATTACAATAATACAGCAGCAATAAATTATAACACACAATTGGATTTGTCGTAACCAATAACAACTCTTCTGAAAAATGTCTAGTCTTTGAAGTAATGTCTTCTAAACGTAGTGTCTAAAACACGGAAATGGAAACGGTATGCAGAAACGGAAATGTTTCCCGCATCCTTCACAGATAAGATTGCAGTCTAGGCCTATATTTAAACTGTTTTATCCTTTGTGAAACTCACGATAGTCAATACAGAATTATTCACAAACAGTAACTCATCTCTCTCTCTATTGTAATGCATTCCAGCTACAGCTCCCCATCGGCCAAGTGGGGCAATTTCCAGCTCGTTATACTCGGCATTGAAAACGTGTAGTATATACAATCCATGTTGCCAATTCAATACAATAAGCCTGTCGTGCACGTCCACGACGTGTTTGAAACACCAAAAATGTTCATCTAACACAACCTGGTGCACGATTTTTCCATTCTTGTCCATTTCCACTAATCTGCCGTCGTGACTATAAGTCTCACTATGCCTATGTAGGCCTAAAACAAAGTTTTCGTTTGATTTTTGGAAAGGACATCTGCATAGTTCAATCTTAGATTCTGGCAACGGAATGTGGTTACGTAATGAACCATCCGACTCGTAAACTTCTATTCGACCATATTTTGTGCCGAAACCAGTTGCCAAGAGCAAACTTCCATCGACAGACACTCTAATATCTGCCTGAGCCTCTTTAGCAAATTTCCACACGGTAGGTTGACCATACTTCCCGCCATCTTTCGTAATCTTGTAGATGAGATAGCCACTCCTGGGCGTATCCATCATTTGCAAAACGTACAGACAACTTGACACGTCACAAGCTACAGGGCCTCTTAGAAAGTCACCTATGTCTAGCGGAATAACGTTTTTCAAAGGCCCATATACCAAATCATTGCGATCATAAACGCTAATGATGAAAGATTCAGCAGGGTGATTATAATCACTTGAGAGAATGAAAATTTCGTTCTTCGTGGTAGTGATTCCTAAAACTCGGTCTTTCGCTAGCCGTTTTTCAAATATGTTTCCATATATTGGAACAGGATCTGAAAGACAAAATAAATTCATTTACTGTTCGCTAATGCCATAATCTAGACCTATCAAAGGATTTTGAATACGCCTGCAATACATTATAACAGACTAGGCCTACAATTATTGATGTAACATTGCTTCATTAGTATACACCCGATACTATATCGGGGCCTAACATTTCAATACATTACATTATCAAGCCATTATAAAATTACAGCAGCAATTTGTTTTCTAGTAACCATATAAGAAATATTCTGAGAAATTTCTAGTCTTTGAAGTAATGTCTTCTAAAAGTGACCAAAAGAAGGAAAATGTAAAAGGTATGCAGAAACGGAAAAGTTTCCCGCGTCCTTCAAGGCTTCACAGGCAAGATTGCAGTCTCTTTAAACTGAATTATCCGTTGTGAAACTCACGATAGTCAATGTCTTATTATCTACAAACAGTAACTCATCTCTCTCTCGATTGTAATGCATTCCAGCTACAGTTCCACAATGTCCCCATCGGTCAAGTGTTGGAAATTCCAGCTGGTTATACTCCGCACTGAAAAGGCGTAGTATATGCAATCTATCTTCCCGATTCGATACAATAAGCCTGTCATGCACATCCACGACGTGTTTGGTACACCTCAAACGTTCATCAAGAACAAACTCGTGCACGATTTTTCCAGTCTTGTCCACTTCCACTAATATGCCTTCGGGACTCCAAGTTCCACAACATGTATATAAGACAAAGTTTCCATTTGATTTTTGGAAAGGACGTCTGTACATCACAGCTACTGGCAACGGAATGTAGTATCGCAATGAACCGTCCGTCTCGTAAACTTCTATTCGACCATTTGTGCGAAAAACAGTTGCCAAGACCAAGCTTCCATCGACAGACACAGTAATGTCTGCCTCAGGCTCTTTACCAAATTTCCACACGATAGGTTGACCATACTTCTCGCCATCTTTCGTAATCTTGTAGATGAGATGGTAACCGTTGGGCGTACATGTATCTTTCATTTGCAAAACGTACAGACAACTTGACACGTCACAAGCTACAAAGCTTCTTAGTAATTTACCTATGTCTAACGGAATAACATTTTTCAAAGGCCCAAATACCAAATCATTGCGATCATAAACGTTAATGATGTAAGACTCATTAGGGTAATTATAATCATTCAAGAGTATGAAAATTTCGTTCTTCATTGTAGTAATTTCTAAGACTATGTCTTTCACTTGTCGTCCTCCAAATATGTTCACATATATTGGCACAGGATCTGAAAGACAATATAAGTTAATTTACTGTTCGCTTTCGCCAAAATCTAGACCTGCTAAAGGATTTTGAATACGCTGCAATACATTACAACTACAACTGATGTAACATTGGAACATTAAAGATTACTGTATATATGGGTCCAACATTGGAATACATTACATCACTAAATCACTACAATTACAGCAGGAATAAATTACAACGCACAATTGCATATCACGTAACCAATAACCACTCTTCCGAGAAATTTCTCGTCTTTGAAGTGGCCTAATGTCTTTTAAAAGTGACCAGAAGAAGGAAAATGGAAAAGGTAGGCCTGTGCAGATAGGGGCAACGGAAATGTTTCTCGCATCCTTCATAGTGAAGATTGTCTCTTTAAACTGTTTTTCCTCTGATAAACTCACTATAATCAATATATATAGTCTCATCCACAAACAGTAACTCATCTTTCTCTCCATTGTAATGAATTCCAGCTACAGCCTACAGGCGGCTACAGCTACCCATCGGTCAAGGGCGGCAATTTCCAGCTGGTTATAATCGGCATTGAAAACGCGTAGTCTATACAATCCATCTTCCCAATTTGATACAATAAGTCTGTCGTGCACGTCCGTGACATTTTTGGAACACCTCAAATGTTTTTCAAACACAACCTCGTGCACAACTTTTCCATTCTTCTCTATTTCCACTAATCTGCCTCCGTAACCCGAAGTCCCACTATATAAGACAGAGTTTCCATTTGATTTTTGGAACGGACTTCTGGATATCACAGCTTCTGATAACGGAATGTAGTACCGCAATGAACCATCCAACTCGTACACTTCTATTCGACCATTTGCGCCAAAACCAGTT
Organism: Aporrectodea caliginosa; assembly: GCA_020284085.1. Lineage (NCBI taxonomy): Eukaryota > Metazoa > Annelida > Clitellata > Crassiclitellata > Lumbricidae > Aporrectodea > Aporrectodea caliginosa. The sequence goes on along the minus strand of JACEVL010000249.1, from coordinate 230,315 downwards.
GTCAAGACCAAGCTTCCATCGACAGACACTGTAATATCTGCATTACGCCCTTTAACGAATGTCCACAAGGTAGGTTGGCCAAACTTCTCGCCATCTTTCGTAACCTCATAGATGAGACAGCCACTGCTAGGCTAACGTTTCATTTGCAAAACGTACAGACAACTTGAGAGGTCACAAGCTACCATGTTTGCAATAAATTTACCTATGTGTAGCGGAATAACGTTTTTCAGAGGCCTGCATTTCAAATCATTGCGATCGTAAACGCTAATAATGTGAGACTCATCAGGGTCATCATAATCACTGGAGAGTATGAAAATTTCGTTCTTCATGGTATTGATTCCTAAAACAATTACGTCTTTCACTAGCCGTCTTTTAAATATGTTTCCATATATTGGCACATGACCTGAAAGACAATATAAATTCATTTACAGTCCGTTTTCGCCATAGACCCATATACCTACTAAAGGATTCTGAATACGCCGGGCCGCCGCAATAACGGTTAGGCATGTAGGCCTACTTAGCATCTCCCGATTTTTTTACTCATCAGAGCTTTCTTATGTTTATTTATAATGCATTATTTTGCCTAATACATTATGCCACGTGTCAGTATCACCTTTCAAAACATTTCAGTTTCAACTTCAGATTTACCAAGTTTTATTTTGTAAGATTTATTCACGATATATATAAATATATATTATATATCATGAATAAATATATATATATACATATATATATATATATATATAATGCTCTCTCTATATCAGTGGACTAACTAACCCGAATCTTGACAATAAATGCCTTAGTGTGCCATCCGTTGATGCCTATCGTCTTAATCACTACACAGTACACAAGTGGCTAATTACTATAATATCACACTACAATGTGCATTGACTGAATGCAACTTTGAAATTACAATCCAATACAACGCTGCAATACATTACAACTACAATTTATATAACATAGTGGCATTATAAAACTTCAATACATTACATCATCAAAGCATAACAATTACAACATAGCAATAAATTTCAACATAGAAATGCATTTTTCATTAATATTAACCACGCTTCTGAGAAATTTATACTCTTTGATGAAATGTCTTGTTGAAGTGGTTAAAACACTTGCAGAAATAAACTAGCAGGCATCACAGCACATTCAAGGTAATTTCTCTGTCAGATTTGGTCATATCACTGTAAAACTGCATTTACTGCTTAGTCTATCAAAAACGCTGCACACATTACTATGTAACTGATCGATACATGTATATGCCTTTTAAGGTAATGTGAAAATGTTTGTGGAACATAGCCAAGTGGAACAGTGCATACATACAACGGACTGCCTTTCCACGACCATGGTTCAACACACAAGATTACATGTTGGACTGAAGTTGATGGGCAGAAGCACGACACATGCATATCTCCATGGACCGTAGAGAGCAAAATTCGCTCAATGGTCAGAAACTGTATGCAACAGCAGAACTAATCAACGAGGTCCGCACAAAGAATGGAGTCTTGAACTACAGAACTTCATTTTATCCATGACACGAAGCCAGCAGTGTTTATGGTGACTGGACAGTTCGGCATCAGACAATTCATGATTATCTTTCATCAATCCAACTTCTGCTTAAGCAGCAATTATTTTTCATCAATCCAACTTCTATTAGAACAAGTAGTCTTTTGATCAATCCAGCTTCCATTTATGTAAGCATTCTTTTAATCAATCAATCTTCAATTTATGCAACAATTATCTTTCATCAATTCATCACTAAGCTGGTCTTCCTGGCGTGGCTTTTGTGGGCGCTGAAAAATTTCGAAGATCTACATTACATTACAGTACAATCCAACTTTTATTTAAACAACGATTATTTTTGTCATTCCCACTTCTATAAGCAAGAGTCCTTTTTCATCAATCCCACTCCTATTTAAGCAAGAATTCTTTTCATCAATCCGACATCTATGTAGTAAGAATTCTTTTCATCAATCCAACCTCTATTCTACCGACCCTAAAACTCGGTTTTACCCTGAGGTGCTCATTCCTTACATGGAAGTAAATGCCTGTCGTTACCAACATGTGAATTTCGTTTTAGGAACTCACCTAAACTGTCTAAAGTTCTCTCAAGAACAATCCGAAACCAGTTTGTAGTAAGGCGATGATTCCACTGCGACCAGACAGTTCTCAATTGTTCTATCAACCGAGAGGCCTCTCGTTTCCATATGCATTTGACCAGATTACCACCTCTGACTGTCTTGACGACTGATTTCATGAGGATGTAATCCAGTACTTCAAGCGGAATATCCTGCAGCTAAAACAAGGAAAATCAGGTCTAAGCATAGGCTCTAACACTCTTAACTACATAAAACCTGTACTTAACTTACCTAACTTCAATATTCGTATAAAACATTCAAAAGTTATTAATTGTTAACTTCAATAGTACTGGTGTATAATGCTCCATGCATCTACCGTGAAGGTATAACACACTCCTCAAGAAACTATTCAAAAACACTGAAATCGAAAGATCACTTAGCAGAAACACAAAGACATCAATCCCGCTTGTTAGCCTGCAAAAATATATAAGATATGAGTACAGCCCAAGAGAACTCACCATCGTTGTTCTAACATTTTGATCTGAATCAGCCATGATACTGTGCTACAATAAAGACACAAGAAACTATTTATTGATTGGGTAATTATCTGTTTGTACAATAATAATGCACCGGTACGTAAGGGCCATGCTTTACTGGTATGGACCGTATGGTCATCACATGATGCCACAGAGGGTCTACATAATTATACATCTCAAATTAAAAGCTCACATATAGTCTAAACAGAATGCATTTCCTAGTTTTCCAGATTGGAATAAGCTAGCCATCCATCGAATGAATGAGTTTCTGAATGTGTTGTAATATCCTTATAGCGTTTCGTCAATGCAACTCTTAATTCATGAGTGTAGAAACATTTACCAGGTCCTCTTTATTAATTCTTATTAAATTAGAAAATGACTCTACTAACTCAGTTCATAGTAAGAAACACGTTTGAGTACTAACCGAATCTATAGTGAGTTCCCAACTTTGTGCAAACTATGCAGTTTAAAGGATCTTCAATTGGAGAGTATCGTGTGCGTTCTTGAACACTATAGACCTAGCAGCGATTGCATAACACTCAGAAACCTAGCCTAATAGGCCTAGTGACCGGATAACAACAACCACCTTGCCAACAGCGCGGCATCTTCTACAATCAAAGGCCGCTGACGTAAATAAGAAAAGGACGTGGACACAGTCACGCCTGACGTGATTGTATACACATTTGGCCTACTCGAATCACGCCCGCTACGCAATTGGTCAATGCATGTTACTGTTGTCACATAATTTTGTGGATGTGAAAGGAGCCGATCGATAAACACTCCCGAAAGCGGTGGAAGATTGTAGACTATGTTTTCTATAGTGACGACACAAACCCTAACCCAGACCATGGCGCAACCACGGTCCAGAAGTTGGGGGACCTACTAGAATGTCCGAGTGGGAGGGTGGGAATTGAGCGCCGAAGGCGCGAAGCTGCGTTTTCCGAAGGCGCGGAGCCCTTAACGACTATAGGGGGTATGGGGAGCGTCGTAAGCTCCCTCATCGGGGTCTCGACCCCCAGAAGCCGACACAATTTTAAGCATTTGATAAGAAAAACTTATTGTGAACCGTTTTCACTGTTCGTATGACTTAACAAAGCCAGCCAACTATGCTAACGATGCTACATCAGGCTTAGATCTTACATCTTGCATGGACTTATGATACACAGTTGTATAGTAAAACTATTTCCATCAGTAGCTAGATTGTGCCAAGCAATGCCATGTGGTGAACGTTGATCGGCGCCCAACTGTGGTGTCAAGGAACCTATACATATTAATCGTAATCTCCAAACTTCTAAAGCGCCACTTGAAAGCCAAGCGCAGGGCACCAGCTTATTCACGAGCGCTACATAGGTATTATTGGTCCTTGTGCTACTCTAGCTGTAACTCCACCACTACTCTACCTGTGATAGTGCGAGTCCCCAGACCGGTAGGAAGCTGGAGGGCGACGTCAAGTATTTTTTATTATGACACCGTGTCGTTAACATCTATTATAGAAGAGCTTGTCAGAGAAGCAGTAGAGGATATGTAGGAGGGGTAAAGGTTGGTAGAAGATGGATCAAGGCATTAAGGTTTGCAGATGACCAGGCAATGTTGGCGAGAAACCAGAAAGGTCTACAAGCAATGATGGATAGGCTAAACACAACATCAACCGAATACGGGATGAAGATTAACATAAAAAAACAAAGGGAAGCCTATTGAATATAAGTAAAGGAAAGGAAACTGTAGTGAGAATACACATTGGAGGAAAACAGATAGAGCAAGTCAAAGAATTGTGCTACCTATATAGGAGTATGATCACGACAGATGCCAAATGCCACAGAGAAATTAAAAGAAGGGTAGCAAAAGAAAAAGTTATGAGGAAATATAAAATGCGTTTTAACAATCACAATTATTCAAACAAATTTTTAGCTAAGAGCTGGCAAAGAAAAAAACCGGAGCATAACATTGAATTAATTACCAATTATAGGCTAGTGGGATAGTAGTCCCAGGTTTACAAGTTACAATAATAATAACCGTCTTTCACTGAGCGAGTTTTTTTTCTAATCTGATACTCGGCCACGGTAAAAAAAACTAGTCTGTAGACCTTAGAAAAAAATCCCCAGACTTCTGTGTAAAATCCCCAGATTCAAAATCCTAAGTTCTTGGGGAAAAATCCCAAGGAGTGGTCACACTGATCTACATTATGGTTTACCCGGAAGTCGTAAGCAACCAGCAGAAGTCGAGGCATGGTGTAATATCCTACACCATGGTCGAGGCAAGGACCTACAAATACAATATACTGGACTGGAAACTCATATTCAATCAATTATTATATTCTTTTGGAATTCAAGGAATTCACGTCCATTTCTATAACACTGTCTTTGTTATCCAAATTCCATCATTTCATCATTTCATCCTATACACATCTAACATCGCAAAAAATTCACTATATATATGTTGTGGTATTTCTGTCCATATTTACGCTGATGACACCCAGCTATAAATAAAACTTTCGACCACTAACACTGATAACTTAAAAACCAGACTCAGTGCTTGCTTCCATCAGATACAGTCTTGGTGTGCATCTATGCGCCTGAAGCTAAATGCAAATAAAACGGAATTGATATGGTTTCACTGTCGATCCCGATCACACCTTGACTTGAAAACTCTCTCCATGCAACTAGATGAAACCTGCTCTATCCAGCCTTCTAATGTAGTTCGTGATCTTGGAGTTTTTCTTGATATAGTAAACTTGCTATGTCTAATCATATTGGCTCTATCACTAAAGCTTGTTTCTTTCATCTCCGATGAATACGCCAAATCAAGTGCTGCCTTAATGAGCATTGCGTTCACATCTTAGTCCATTCACTGGTATAATCCAGGATTGACTACTGTAACTCTATGGTCTGCCAAAATCCACCCTTGCACCGCTTACCTCTGTCATCCACACTGCAGCTCGTTTAGTCAAAAACCTTGGCCTTAGAGATCAAATCGCAAACTCCCTTCAGCAATTACATTGGTTACTCATTCAGGCTCGGATATCGTTTAAACTCTGTCTTTTGATGTTCAAAGCAATGTCAGGTTCTGCTCTTCCTTACTTGTCATCTTTAGTCACACCATGTGCTGCTCTTGAGTCAAGACGTCGTTTACGTTCAGCTTCCAAAAGAGACTTTGTTATAAAAAGAACAAATCTACAATTTTGAAGAAAATTTTTTGAAGTAGCTGGTCTAGCTGAATGTAATTCATTAGCAGAACCAATCCGAAGATCATCCTCAATTTCTATTTTTAAATCTAAACTTAAAACTTAGGCCTATCTCTTCTCTAAGTACTATGATTAGTATAAACTACATTGTAACGTGTCCTTTGAGTAAGACCCTGTTTTATTAAGGCGCGTTATAAATATTATAAGTTGTATTGTATTGTATTGTATTGTATTGTAAAATCCGGTTATTGATGACATTTTTCTTTTGAATAAATTTCAGGTGAAACTGAAGTTTTAAAAAGTCTACCCGCGATGGTCATTTCGAAATTTTGAATCCTCCACACGCAGGTTACGGCAGGTAGACCTTTGTCTAGATTTCTGCTCTCTCTAACCTGAGCCATAACAATTAATGGCTTTATTGATATTGACACCTCAGTATTGACAATTAATGGCTTAGTGTAATAATACTAATAATAATCTTCGTTTATGAATTAAAACTGACATGAAAGCAGTATGATTACAATTCGTATATATGAACGGATGATCACAAGGAGTCGGCATGCAAGGCGCCCGTCTGTCCTACCGTATATTTTACCATCGCCATCTAGCGAATGAAAATCTCCATCAACCTTTGTATGCCATCGGCTGATGCGTTTCGTCTTATACACCAACATTGCAGATGTTGCTAATTGTTAGGCTTACTACATGTAATAAGAATATCACACTACAATAATTTATAGCCCTACATTGGCCGAATGCAAATTTTAAATTAAACCTCATTAGATTCTCATAAGTACTGGCCCCTACTTCAATACTTTAACGTTTATTTAATTGATATTGCAAGTGTTGCCGGGGTATGGACAGCTACCAGCAAGGCCAAACCGACAGCTAATCTTTCTATCCGTTGGGTAAGGCTCCCGTTTATACCATTACCTCATCGATTGTTTCCCTATGTTGAGTGCTACTCAGGACCAAATCGCTGTTGCTCAGGAGCAAATGAGCACTATTCAAACAGGGAATAGGGAAACAATGGATGAGGTAATGGTAAGGTTGGAACACCTTGAACCTTCGCCAACAATCCAAGCTGTTGCAGAGCAGGATTTGAATCCTCACTCCAATGCCCTTTGAGTGGTCGCTAGTCCAGCGACCGTGCCTATACAACTCAGGCAAGATATTCCTGACAATATGAGACGTAGCATATTAGATTGAGCGCCAAACTCCGGCCGCAATACAAAGAATAAAGCTCTAGGGTTAGATTGCAAGAATCTCCATCTCTGGGTTTGAATCCCGGACGCTTTGTTCAGCCTAGCGCTATTTCCTATTCACCTGCGGCTTTGCAACAGCGCGACGGCCTCCCTGCCGATGAGATGACGCTGGCGACGTCCATGGATGGGGTGGGGGGCATTTTCGCCGATCCAAGGTGAGTACAGCAAAAAATATAGGACTAGTCAGGATAATTTATCGTTTTTGCTTTCTTAATAATATTATATACATGGCATTTCAATACCAGTGTCCAGGATAATTGTCATGAATCCAACTTCTACTTAGGCAAGAAATATTTTTCATCAATCCAGCTTCTATTTAAGCAAGAATTATTTCTTCTTTAATCCATCTTCTATTTAAGGAAGAATTATTTTCATCAATCCAACTTCTACTGAAGCAAGAGTTATTGTCGCCAATCCAGCTTCTATTTAAAGTTATCCTATATAAAATACTTTAAAGCGTTAAAACAATAAATTATCCTGATTAGTCAAAAAATTGGTGCTGTACTCACCTTGGATCGGCGAAAATGCTGTGGGGGTGTGACCGGCGCGACGATATCCCTAATACATTAGGCCATTTCAAGACATTTCAGTTTCAACTTAAGATTTCAGCTGATTTATCCACCGTATTAATCTCTATATCTCAGTGGACCAATTAATTAGCGTGATTCTGGACAATTAATGGCTTAGTGTGCCATTGGTTGATGCGTTTTGTCAAAGACACAGCCACCGCAGATAATAATATCACACAACAAAGTGTATTGGCCGAATGCAACATTGCAATTACGGTAGACCTCTCTGCATTTTGATAAACATTGCACGGTAATACATTTCAACTATACAGAATAACATTGCAACAAAATTACAACTATATACTACAACTTGCAATAGCCTACATTGTATTGTATTGTATTGTATTTTCGTTTATTCAAAACTGGCTGTCATAACGCAGCCAACGACAATGCAGTACATCGTCAAACCATTACAATTATACAGCAGCAATAAATTACAACACACGATTAGCCTACATTTCTCGTAACCAATAACCACTCTTCGGAGAAATTTCTAGTCTTCGAAGTAATTACGTCTTCTAAAAATGGCTAAAAGACGGCAAATAGAAAAGCTATTGCAGAAAGGGAAATGTTTCCCGCGTCTTTCACAGATAAGATTGCCGTTTTTAAACTGTTGTATACCCTCGGCGAAACTCACGATAGTCAATACACCATCATCTACAAGCAGTAACTCATCTCTCTCTCTCTCTCTCTCTCTCTCTCTCTCTCTCTCTCTCTCTCTCTCTCTGTCTCTCTCTCTCTCTCTCTCTCTCTCTCTCTCTCTCTCTCTGTCTCTGTCTCTGTCTCTGTCTGTCTCTGTCTCTGTCTCTGTCTCTGTCTCTGTCTCTGTCTCTGTCTCTGTCTCTGTCTCTGTCTCTGTCTCTGTCTCTCTCTCTCTCTCTCTCTCTCTCTCTCTCTCTCTCTCTCTCTCTCTCTCTCTCTCTCTCTCTCTCTCTCTCTCTCTCTTTCTCTCTTTGTAATGCCTTCCATTTACAATTCTCCAATGTCCCCATCGGACAAGTGCTTTAATTTCCAGCTGGTTAGGCCTATACTCGGCATTGAAAAGGCGTAATTGAGAGCATCTATCTTTCCAATTCAATACAATAAGCCTGCCCTGCACGTCCACGAAATATGTGGGACTCCACAACGGTTCATCAAACACAACCTCGTGCATGATTTCTCCATTCTTGTCTATTTCCACTTATCTGCCTTAGTAACTCAAACCACTATATAAGACAAAGTTTCCATTTGATTTTTGGAAAGGACGTCTGTACTAGAGGTCTGCGGGTACAGCGTTTTTGCTACCCGACCCGTACCCGTAACACAGAACCGCTACCCGTACCCGTACCCGACCCGTAGTCAAAATTACTACCCGACCCTACCCGTACCCGCGGGTATACCCGTACCCGTACAGTACCCGTCACGTCATTAACACGCCTTCCCAAAGTTCCTATTCCTACCAGGCCAATAGCTTACAACTCAGCATGCAGTGATATAAATAAATAGACTGGTGATGATGATGATAGTAGTAGTAGTAGTTGTTGTTGTAGTGGACCTAGTAGTAGTAGTAGTAGTAGTAGTAGCAGCAGCAGCAGCAGCAGCAGCAGCAGCAGCAGCAGCAGTAGTAATAATAATAGCAGCAGCAGTAGTAATAATAATAGCAGCAGCAGTTGTTGTAGTAGTAATAATAGGCATGGAACCTGTCACATGCAACTGTTTTGCTGTCTCAATTGCATTGTACATTTTATCTCCTTGGTATATACGCTGTCAGCTAGAACACTAAGTAACTGTTAATAGTACGTTGCAGACCCGGTCAGGGTCATTGTGCGCCGACATTCTCTGTTATATGTAACGGTGACATTGTAACCCCAAAACTTCATGTTGGCACGGGTAAAACCGGGTATACCCGTACCCGTGATGACCCTACCCGTACCCGACCCGACCCGTGAAATTCGTACCCGACCCGTACCCGACCCGCGGGTACGGGTCGGGTACGGGTAAACCCGCGGGTACGGGTATACCCGCAGTCCTCTAGTCTGTACATAACAGCTTCTGGCAACGGAATGTAGTAACGCAATGAACCGTCCGACTTGTACACTTCTATTCGACCATCTGCGCCAAAAACAGCTGCCAAGACCAAGCTTCCATCGGCAGACACTCTAATGTCTGCATTACGCCCTTTAACTATTTCCACACGGTAGGTTGACCATACTTCTGGCCATCTTTCGTAATCTTGTAGATGAGATGGCGTGCACTGCCCATATATTTCCTTTGCAAAACGTACAGACAACTTGACATGTAACAAGCTACAAAGCGTGTTAGAAATTCACCTAAGTGTACCGGAATAACGTTTTTCAAAGGCCTTATCAAATCATTGCGATCATAAACGCTTATGATATGAGACTCAACAGGGTGATTATAATCACCTGAGAGTATGAAAATTTCGTTCCTTGTGGTAGTGATTCCTGAAACTATGTCCTTCAAATATGTGTCCATACATTGGCACAGGATCTGGAAGAGAATATAAGTTCATTTACTGTTCCCTTTCGCCAAAATCTAGACCTAGTAAAGGATTCTGAATACGCTGCAATACATTACAAGTGCAACTGATGTAACACTGCAACATTACAGCCTACTATATAGGGCCTAACAGTGCAATACATTACGTCATCAAATCATTACAATTACATCAGCTATAAATTACATAAGGACAATTCAGGGAATATGTAACCAAGTGTGGCAAGAGGGAACAGTACCAGAGGAATGGACGAAGTCCATACTTGTAACAATACCTAAGAAAGGAGACTTAACATTATGTAAGAACTATAGAACTATAGCACTGATAAACCATATGGGGAAAGTACTCATGACAATTTTGTTGAGTCGTCTGAAGGCAAAAACGGAGGAATATATGTCTGATGAACAAGCAGGATTTAGAAAAGATAGAAGCACAGTCCAACAAATTCTGATGTTAAGGTTGATTGCTGAAAAAGCCAAGAGAAAAAATAAGCCTGTCTATAATTGTTTCGTGGACTTTCAGAAGGCATTTGATTCCATCAAGCATGACGTGACATGGGCAGTACTAAAGTCATATGGAGTAGGAAACAGACTGATACAAATACTAAAAAACATTGGTGACAGATCAAAATCTGCAGTGAAGGTGGGACGGGAAATAGGAGAATGGTTTTTAACTACGATAGGGACAAGGCAAGGAGATCCAATTTCACCCAATACATTTATCACTTACTTGGACAGAGTCATGGAAAATATACAAGACAATGGAACTGGAATCTCCGTACAGGGAGAACTGATTAATAACCTAAAATTTGCAGATGACATTGACTTACTGGAGAATAGTTGTGAGAGGCTGCAGGAAATGTTTGCTCACTGAACACATCTGCACAACGGGCTGAATTAAAAATAAATGTGGATAAAACAAAAACAATGGTATTTGGCAAGAAGACAATAGACAGGGAAATAAAAGTGCAAGATGAGGTGATTGAGAATGTAACAGAATTTGTGTACTTAGGTAGTCTGTTAACATGGAATAATGATTGTACAAAGGACATAAAGGCAAGAATAGCAAAGGCAAAGGGAGTTATGGCAGGATTAAATTCCATCTGGAATAGTAAGCAAATTAGTTATAAGACAAAGCTGAATGTCTTGAAAACATGCGTGTTTAGTACAGCTCTTTATGCGTGTGAGGCCTGGACAATTAAAAAGACTGATCATGATAAAATCCTGGCTTTTGAAATGTACTGCTATAGAAGAATATTGCATCTGAATTGGACAATGAAGGTGACAAATAAGGAGGTCCGAAGAAGATTACATATAAAGGAAGATCTAATACAGTCAGTAATGAGAACGAAATTGGGTCTGTTTGGACATATATGCAGAATGGACAATAATAGAAAAATAAAAACTGTCATGATGGGTATGATGGATGGAAGTGGACGAAGAGGAAGACCTAACAGGGAATGGACTGATGACATCAGGGATTGGTGCAAACAAGACCTACACAGTTTGAGTGTATTGGCGCAAGACAGAGGATTATGGAAACAGATGACGAAATTTGCATTGGACACCTACGGGCTTTCGGCCCATGGATCCTGACAACTGACAACTGACAAAACTGACAAAACTTTTATTTCCAAAGCAACAATGCATATAACAGTTCCAATAACACATAGTACATTTCAGTGCACTGGCTAGGGAATAGGGGAGACCCAAAAGGGGCAGAAGCCCCGCTTACTTAGGGACACCCCATTTACTAGAATCGACGATGGCTGAATAGTCAGTAGTTAACTAGTTGATAACATTCACTTTTCTAAAGATTAATATGTAAGCTCACAAAATGAAACAATTCCAAACAAAAAATCATCATTCTTTCGACCTTGTTTTAAGTAATTCCTCCACAAGTTCTTAAACTGGATAAACGTAAGTGCATTCTGTATTTTTCTTGGTACAGCATTCCAAATTTTCGGACCGTTACAGCAGATAGAAAATCTGCGATAATTTGTTCGTGCATATGACACACATAAACCACCAGATGCTCTTGTATAGTGACCATGTATGTCTACTACTTTAATAAAATAGTTCAAAAATGATTCAGGTAACAGGTTATTGACAAATTTATACATAAATTTACCAACCAGGTATCTGTTCATGTTCTCAAAGTTCATTATGTTATATTCTTGGTATCTGCCTGCTGTATGGGCATAATAGGGATCCCTAGCAATGACTCTGATTGCTCTTTTCTGTAGAAGCACAAGACATTTTAACCTAGCAGAATAATTAGAGGCCCAGACAATATTACCATAATCAAAATAGGGATTAATCAAGGTGTAATACAAGTTCTTGCGAATGTGAGCCGGGATTAAGTGAGATATTCTCGCTAATATGCCAATGTTTCTGGCAATCTTGCCTGCAATAATATTGATGTGTTCAGTCCAGGTCAAACATTCATCAATGCAGACTCCAAGAAATTTAGTAGACTGTGTTTGAGAAATGACAATTCCATCAATTAACAAGTCTGGTCGAAGATCTGGGACTCGTTTTTTGTAGAGTGGAATATAATAAAGCATGTTTTTTTAACATTAAGGGAGAGTCTATTAGTCTTAAACCACTCTGCTAAAGTATCCAACTCACAATTTACTATTTCAATGAGCCTAGGCAAAGAATCATGGGAACAGAAGGCATTCGTGTCATCAGCAAACAAGATAAGTCTAAGCACAGCCGAAGCATTGGGAAGATCATTTATGTACAGTAGAAACAGCAGTGGCCCAAGATTCGAACTCTGAGGGACACCAAATTTTGTAGGTTTTCGAGAGGATAGAGCACCGTTACAAAGGACCTGCTGAAACCTATTCTCCAAGTAACTATTAAACCATAGATGTGGCGTACCCCTAATCCCATAATTTTCAAGTTTACTTAATAAGATATTGTGGTCCACCGTGTCAAAAGCCTTCGCTAGATCAAGGAATATACCAACAGAATATTTATTAGTGTCTATTGCTTTGGAGATAAGGTCTTGCATATTAATTAGTGACATTTCCGTAGAATGACCTGGACGAAATCCATGCTGAAGAGGGTATAATATATGCATGGTATTTATATAATGATTTAATCTTCCACACATCGCCTTCTTCAAGATTTTACCAAAATAGGGTAAGATAGATATTGGTCGATAATTAGACATTTCCTGTTTGTCACCTTGTTTAAAAACTGGTGTTATTTTTGCAATTTTTAGATCAGGAGGAACAACACCTGTATTGAAGGAGCAATTAATAATAATATCAGAAAGAACATTTGCAACAGAGCCAATAGTACTTCTTACCACCAATGGATCAATATCATCAGGTCCCAAACTATGAGAATATTTCATAGTTCTAGCTAAAGTAGCAATTTCCTGAGCATTAGTTGGAAGAAGCGCAAAAGATCCTGGAAGTGGAGGGTTCATAAACTCTTTGACATTCTTAGTACCTAGGGGTATCTTATCTGCAAGGGTTTGTCCAATTCCTGCAAAAAATCCGTTAAATGCATGTGCAATTCTGATTGGATCATCAATTTCTACTCCATTTATTCTTAAAGTATCAATAATAGTGCTCTTAGGTTGACCATTAATTAAAGTCTTTATGACACCCCAAGTTTTTTTCAGATTCTGGGTATATTTTAGAAATTCCTCTGTATAATGTAGCCTTTCTGCATTAATCCTGATTTGTTTAAACCTATTTCGATATATTTTGTATTTGTCCTTATTTTCCTTCGTAGGAGACTTTATATATTTTAAATATAATTTATCCTTTTTTTACACGATTTCAGGAGCCCTTTAGTCATCCATGGCTTTTGGGGAGTATCTTTTCTAGATTGTTGGCTACTTGCCACAAAGAAAGCTTTATCGTAATGTTTTTTATATATTGATATAAACATATCATATGCAAGAACAGCATTATTATTACAGATAGCATCTCTTACTTGTCCCCAATCAGCTCCACCCAGTGATTTATCAAATTGGTCCATTAGCTGGTCGTTTATAACTCTATATGAGGTATTTGTTTTCCCAAATTTGGGGAGTATTTTATTCCCAAACCATAACATAATTGGCAAATGATCAGATATATCATTTATAAGAATTAAAGGGTCAACTACTTCCTGCCAAAAGTTAGTATAAATATTATCTATGAGAGTAGATGAGAAATCCGTAATTCTTGTGGGACAATCAATCGAGGGAAGAAAATGCGATGCTGTCATCGTATTTAGGAAGTCCTGAGTAGGCGCATGCTCATTAAGTTTTAATAAATCCACATTGAAATCTCCAAGTAGGATCACTTTTTTGCTACCCTTGGTTATTTCTGGGAGTAGGAGGTTCAATTCATTGTTAAATGTATTGAGAGGCTGCCCAGGTGGACGGTAGATTACTCCTATTACAAGTGCCAGACCTTTTGGTTGAGCGACAGTAATAAATAAACCTTCATAAGATGTATTGAAATCAGAAGTTACAATTTCTAAGATTTGGAAGGGAATGTCTTCTTTCACTAGGAGTGCAACTCCACCTCCCACCCGCCCAATTCTAGATTTAGTTACGGTCTTATAACCAGGTAAAAACAACATATCGGCTGTATCATCATTCAGCCACGTCTCAGTAAGTGCGATTATATCCACTGGAGCCTGGGTTATCAGCAACTGCAATTCAGATACTTTAGACAAAATACTTCTGCAATTCACATGCAAAACTGCTGATAGATGCTTATGATTATGAAATTTGCTAGTAAGCAACGATGGAGGAACATACAGTGCATGTTCAGGAGTGTCATTAAAAAAGTTAATATCTGGATCTAGTTCATCACTACTGAGCAGAGATCTTTGGTCCGATGTATCCAAAGCAAAATTCATTTTAGGTTGGCAGTTTAAGAAGTCAGCTCTAGAAGATTCTGGAAGAGTGTCACGTAATGCTTCTAAAAATTCTCCCTGATCTATAATGCAATTAAATGGAAAATTTTCTGCTAGACAATTGGGGCAGTACCAATTAGTTCCATGAACAACCCCTTGTGGGTCATATACAGATTTGGAGTGGAGACATTCTTTTCTGGATACACATTTTCTTCGTTTGCATATTGTTAAAACATCTAGCTTACAAATACAGCATTTAACATCAAGTTCGTGTTCAGTTTCATAGTTCATTAGTTGGATGATTTGATATAATACAGTCAAACAGAATAATCAATCAACAAGTCACACAAAAAACTAAGGCCAATCTTAGTGATCGGTACACTCAATGCATGGTGATGCCTACTCAACACCAAAAAAATATCTCATTATACCGTTAAACAAAAAGAAAATAAACAAACTAAAGGGAACAGACAGAATTTAGACCTTGTTATTTAAACCAAACAGGCCAGTCAAATGAACATCACTTAGCTGACCTCAAAAATAAAGTAAACAAGATAAAGTAAACAAACTAATGGAAACAGACAGAACCTGGACCATGTTAAACCAAACAGGCCATACAAAAGAACATCTCTGAGCAGACCTCTCTGTAGAAAAATTCCTACATTATACCGTTAAACAAAATAAAGTAACTAAACTAAAGGAAACAGGCTGAACCTGGGCCATGTTAGGCCAAACTGGCCAGACAGGAGAACATCTCCTAACAAACCTCAAGATAAAGTAAACTGGATAAAGTAAACAAACAACAGGAAACAAACAGAATTTAGACCATGTTAAACAGAATTTAGACCATGTTAAACCAAACTGGCCAGTCAATCAATAGAACATCTCCCAGCAGACCTCTCAACCTCTACCCGCTGTAGAAAAATTACTACATTATACCGTTAAACAATTTAAAGTGAACAAACTAAAGGAAACAAGCAAAGTTAGGGCTATGGCAAATCAATCCGGCCAAAGAAAAACAATACTTATCAGGACCCCAACTGATGATGATGATGATGATAAATTACATTCCACAATCGCATTTATCGTAACCTATAACCACTCTTTTGAGGGATTTCTAGTCTTTGAAATAAATTCTTCTAAAAGTGTCTAAAACACGGAAATGGAAAAGGTATGCAGAAACGGAAATATTTTCCACGTCCTTCACAGAGAAGATTGAAGTCTTAATTTAGACTGTTTTATCTTCTGCGAAACTCACGATAGTCAATATCTTATTATCTACAAACAGTAACTCATCTTTCTCTCTATTGTAATGCATTCCAGCTACAGTTCCCCAATCTCCACATCGGTCAAGTGCTGGAAATTCCAGCTGGTTATACTCCACATTTAAAAAAAGTAGTCTATGCAATCTATCGTCCCAATTCGATACAATAAGCCTGTCGTGCGCACCGACGACATGTTTGGAACACCTCAAAGGTTCATCAAACACAAATTCGTGCACGATTTCTCCATTCTTGTCCACTTCCACTAATCTGCCTTCGTCACGCCAAGTCCCACAACATGTATATAAGACAAAGTTTCCATTTGATTTTTGGACAGGACGTCTGTACATCACAGTTTCTGGCAACGGAATGTAGTAACGCAATGAACCGTCCGACTTGTAAACTTCTATTCGACCACCTGCGCCAAAAACAGTAAGTACTGTTGCCAAGACCACGCTTCCATCGACAGACACTGTAATATATGCATTACTCCCTTTAACGAATTTCCACACGGTAGGTTGACCATAATTCTCGCCATCTTTCGTAATCTTGTAGATGAGATGGCCACCGCCTCGCGTACATGCATCTTTCATTTGCAACACGTACAGACATCTTGTCACGTCACAAGCTACAACGCCTGATAGAAATTTACCTATGTCTAGCGGAATAACGTTTTTCAAAGGTCCATATACCAAATCATTGCGATCATAAACGCTAATGATGTGAGGATCATCAGGGTAATCATAATCACTCGAGAGAATGAAAATTTCGTTCTTCATGGTAGTAATTCCTATAACCACGTCTTTCACTAGCCGTCCTCCAAATATGTTTACATATATTGGCACAGGATCTGAAAGACAATATAAATTCATTTACTGTTCGCTAATGCCATAATATAGACCTATTAAAGGATTTTGAAAACGAATGCAATACATTACAACTACAATTGATGTAACATTGCTTCATTAGTAGGCTTAGTATACAGCCTACTATATAGGGGCATAACATTGCAATACATTACATTATCCAGCCATTACAATTACAGCAGCAATAAATTATAACACAAAATTGCATTTATGGGAACCAATTACAAATGTTCTGAGAAATTTCTAGTCTTCTAAAAGTGACCAAAAGAAGGAAACTGGAAAAGCTATGCAGAAACGGAAATGTTTCCGGCGTCCATTTAAACCGAATTATCCTTTGTGAAACTCACGATAGTCAATATCTTATTATCTACAAACAGTAACTCATCTCTCTCTCTCTCTCTATTGTAATGCATTCCAGTTACAGTTCCGCAATGTCCCCATCGGTCAAGTGCTGGAAATTCCAGCTGGTTATACTCCACATTTAAAAGTAGTCTATGCAATCTATCTTCCCAATTCGATACAATAAGCCTGTCGTGCACATCAATGACATGTTTGGAACACCTCAAACGTTCATCAAACACAACCTCGTGCACGATTTCTCCATTCTTGTCCAATTCCACTAATCTGCCTTCGTCACTCCAAGTCCCACAACATGTATATAAGACAAAGTTTCCATTTGAATTTCCACACGGTAGGTTGACCATAATTCTCGCCATCTTTCGTAATCTTGTAGATGATATGGCCACCGCTGGGCGTACATGTACAAGTATCTATCATTTGCAACACGTACAGACAACTTCACACGTCACAAGCTACAACGCCTCTTAGAAATTTACCTATGTCTAGCGGAATAACGTTTTTCAAAGGTCCATATACCAAATCCCACAACTGGGTTGCTGGGCACATCACGGCTTTGACTCGTTCTTGCTACTACCACTTGCGCCAGCTGCGGGTTGTCACTCGCTCTCTTTCTTCTTCATCTGCCTCCACTCTGGTCCATGCTTTTGTTAGTAATCGATTGGACTACTGTTCTTCACTCTACTGTGGACTTCCTCAAGTCCGTTTGCATCTTTTGGAAGGCGTTTTGCGGGCGGCAGCTCGTCTAATTGGTGGTGTCCCTAAGTTTGGCCACATCTCTGCATTTATGCGTGATGTACTCCACTGGCTCCCGGTCCAGCAGCGCATCCATTATAGGGTATCCTCCATTGTCTGGCGCTGTGTTCTGGGCAGATCACCTGTCTATCTCCGGGAGCTCTTCACTTTAACCTCGGCATGCTCTGGTCGCCGATCTCTGCGCTCGGCCTCTAGAGGTGACTTCATAGTTCCGCATGCTCGCTCTGCTACTAGACAGCGTCGGGCTTTCTCGATCGTTGGTCCTTCTTTCTGGAATAGCCTCCCTTCAGACCTTCCTTATCTCCCGCGAGACCTCTCTGATTCTTTCTATAGACTACTTAAGACCTTCCTCTTTGACCGGGCCTGGGTCGGAAGCGCCTCTGAGTAGTTATCTTGAAGGGGCGCTATATAAATTCCATAGATAGATAGATAGATAGAAATCATTGCGATCATAAACGCTAATGATGTGAGAATCATCAGGGTAATCATAATCACTCGAGAGAATGAAAATTTCGTTCTTCATCGTAGTAATTCCTATAACTACGTCTTTCACTAGCCGTCCTCCATATATATGTTCACATATATTGGCACAGGATCTGAAAGACAATATAAATTCATTTACTGTTCGCTAATGCCATAATATAGACCTATTAAAAAATTTTGAATACGCCTGCAATACATTACAACTACAATATTATTGATGTAACATTGCTTCATTGGTACACAACCTACTATATAGGGGCCTAACATTGCAATACATTACATTATCAAGCCATTACAATTACAGCAGCAATAAATTATAACACACAATTTGTTTTCTGGTAACCTCTGTTCTCAGCCATCCTCGTTTCGAGGGTCGGCCGCATCATGAATAATATTCCTCCAGCGTCTCCTGTCTTCCGTCAGTCTTATCAATTCCTCCATTGTCAATCCAGTCCATTCCTTTATGTTGCTCAACCAGTTTGTTCTTGGTCTTCCTCTTTTCCGATTTCCCGGCATTGTACCCTGCATGATGTCTTTCTCCAAGCATATTCCCTCTCTTCTCATGATGTGTCCGAAGTAACTAAGTTTTCTTTCTTTTACCGTCTTCAGGAGACTCCTCTCCACTCCTGCCTCCTCCAGCACCCATTCATTTTTCCGCATTTCCGTCCAAGATATATTCATGATCAATCTCAGACACTTCATCTCGAATGCCTCTATTCTTCTCTCCTCCTCCTTCCTCAGTGTACTGAAAAAGATGTTTCTTCTATCGTTTCAGTTATGGTGGTAGCGGTACTATATATGTGGCTGAGCGCAGGCCATATCTCTTCGGTAGCGCGTCGGTCTTTAACTAATTCGATGAGACTCATTAACAGAATAAGAGCACGACGGTTTTCGTTTTCTGGTTATTATTCATCACCTCGTATATCAAAAACTGCATACTTGAAACAACTTATAAAAAGAGCGGCATCGTCCGTTATATATAAAACTGCTTGTTTTTAAACAACTTATAAGAAAGCGGCATCGTCCGTTACTCTCTCTTTCCGATCCGCCGAGCCTGTCTTCTCTCTCCGGCTCCCCTGTCGCGAATCTCTTCTCTATCGCCCCCGCCTGTCAATCAACTCTTTCGCCCCCCAACCGCGCTCTCCGGTTCGTTCCCTCTTTCCTTGCTCCCCTTTCTGCCTTCTCTCCCCTTCACCCTTTGACAGGCGTGGCCTATGCTTCCACTCCCTTGGGTCTGTCGGCTGTCAGCTGTCAATCATCTTTCCGTACTAATACAATGCAATCTTATAATAAAATGTAAACTAACATATATATTTAACTTATATTAATATGGTCTTGTCCGATCTCACTACACTCAGTGTCCAACTTTCACAACCATATATAGCCACCGGCCAAACCAGTGCTCTCCATAACTTTATCTTTGTTGTTGTTGTTATGTCATGGCTTTTCCATATCTTTTTAAGGTCTGTAGCCACTGCATACCCCTTTGCCAATCGTACTCGGATCTCTGCACCGCAATCACTGTCTTCGTTGATGGTTGAACCCAAATACGTAAATCTGTCCACCTGCTCCAGTTCCTCCTGATTAATCCTGACTGTACATTTGGTTTCCGTTGTTGTCATAACCTTCGTCTTTCCAATATTAATCTGCAATCCATATTTCTTTCCTATCCTGTCCAGTCTCTCTATCAACATTTGCAATTCTTCTTCCGAGCTTGTTAGTAGTACGATGTCATCGGCGTATTGTAGGTTTGTCAGCCTTCTTCCTCCTATCTGGACTCCTCCATCATATCCTTCTAACGCTTCTCTCATCACTCTTTCTGCTAAGATGTTAAACAAACTTGGTGACAAAACGCATCCCTGTCTCACTCCGCGTCTAACTCTGAATTCCTTCGATAGAGTTCCTGCCACCTTGACTCTTGCTTTTTGTTTCCTATACAGCTTTGTTAACAAATTTATTATATGCCCTGGGAACCCCATTTCGATCATTGTCGTCCAAAGCGTTTCATGAGCTATTGAGTCGAAAGCTTTTTTGAAATCTACGAAGCACATGAAAAGGGGTTGTTGATGTTCGTTTGCTTTTTGCATAATAATTCGCAGGTTCGTGATCTGGTCCCTAGTACCTCTGGCCTTCCTAAAACCGGCCTGTTCCTCTGCCACCTCCGACTCCGTCTGGTTCCTTATTCTCTCCAGAATAATCCTTAAGATAATTTTGCTTGCATGCGCAACCAGAGCCACTGTTCTGTGGTTCGAACATTGTCTAGCATCTCCTTTCTTTGGTATAGGAACAAAAATAGACTCTGTCCAATCGTCTGGCCATTCCCCATCCTCCCATAACGCTGTGCAGATGTAATGCATTTTTTCTAAAATCTTCTCTCCCCGTATTTAAACAGCTCTGCCGGCACTCCGTCGTGACCTGCCGTTTTGCCGCTAGCAATCTGTCTTATTCCTCTTGCCACCTCTGATCTTAAGGGCGGTGGTTCTCGTTCGTATCCCGTTATGTGTTCCCTGCCTTCTATATCATTGTATAACTCTTCACAGTATTGCTTCCATCTTTCAGCTATACCTTCCTTATCGGATATGTACTCTCCGTTTTCAGCTTGTACCGATTGTAGTTTAGGTTGAAATTTGTTCGTTATGGATTTGACTGCCCTATATAAGTATCTGCTGTTGCCCCTCTTATTCTCTTCTTCAACCTTTCCACACATATCCTCTATTTGTTTTTGTTTATCCCTCCTTAAAAGTCTTTGTACTTCCGCTTTCCTTTCTTTATATTCCTCTCTATCTCTGTGCTTCGCTTCGCTTCTGGTAACCATATAACAAATATTCTGAGAAATTTCTAGTCTTTGAAGTAATGTCTTCTAAAAGTGACCAAACGAAGGAAAATGGAAAAGGTAGGCCTATGCAGAAACGGAAATGTTGCTTACGTCCTTCACAGAGAAGACTGCAGTCTCTTTAAACTGAATTATCCTTTGTGAAACTCACGATAGTCAATGTCTTATTATCTACAAACAGTAACTCATCTCTATCTCTATTGTAATGCATTCCAGCTACAGTTCCACAATGTCCCCATCGATCAAGTGCTGGAAATTCAAGCGGGTTATACTCCGCATTGAAAAGGTGTAGTCTATGCATTCCATCTTCCCAATTCGATACAATAAGCCTGTCCTGCACGTCCACGAAATGTACGGAACACCAAAACCGTTCATCAAGCACAACCTCGTGCACGATTTTTCCATGCTTGTCCACTTCCACTAATCTGTTTTTGGGACTCGAAGTGTCAATATATACGACAAAGTTTCCATTTGATTTTTGGAAAGGACGTCTGTACATCACAGCTTGTGGCAACGGAATGTAGTAACGCAATGAACCATCCGACTTGTACGCTTCTATTCGACCATTTTCGCTAAAAACAGTTGCCAAAACCACGCTTCCATCGACAGACACTGAAATATCTGCATTACGCCCTTTAACAAATTTCCACACGGTAGGTTGACCATACTTCTCGCCATCTTTCGTAATCTTGTAGATGAGATGGCAACCGTTGGGCGTACATGCATCTTTCATTTGCAAAACGTACAGACAACTTGACACGTCACAAGCTACAACGCTTCTTAGTAATTTACCTATGTCTAGCAGAATAACGTTTTTCAAAGGCCCAAATACCACATCATTCCGATCATAAACGCTAATGATGTGAGACTCATCATAGTAATCATGCTTCCTCGAGAGTATGAAAATTTCGTTCTTCATCGTAGTAATTCCTAAAACTACGTCTTTCACTGACTGTCCTCCAGATATGTTCACATATATTGGCACAGGATCTGAAAGACAATATAAATTAATTTACTGTTCGCTTTCGCCAAAATCTAGACCTAGTAAAGGATTTTGAATACCCTGCAATACATTACAACTACAACTGATGTAACATTGCAACATAACAGATTACTGTATAGGGGTCCAACATTGGAATACATTACATCACTAAATCACTACAATTACAGCAGCAATAAATTACAACGCACAATTGCATATCACGTAGCCAATAACCACTCTTCCGAGAAATTTGGCCTAATGTTTTTTAAAAGTGACCAGAAGAAGGAAAATGGAAAAGGTAGGCCTGTGCAGATAGGGGCAACGGAAATGTTTCTCGCGTCCTTCATAGTGAAGATTGTCTCTTTAAACTGTTTTTTCCTCTGCGAAACTCACTATAGTCAATATAGTCTCATTCACAAACAGTAACTCATCTTTCTCTCTATTGTAATGCATTCCAGCTACAGCTCCCCATCGGTCAAGTGCGGCAATTTCCAGCTGGTTAAAATCGGCATTGAAAACGCGTAGTCTATACAATCCATCTTTCCAATTCGATACAATAAGTCTGTCGTGCACGTCCAAGACATGTTTGGAACACCTCAAATGTTTTTCAAACACAACCTCGTGCACAACTTTTCCATTCTTGTCTATTTCCACTAATCTGCCTCCGTAACCCGAAGTCCCACTATATAAGACAAAGTTTCCATTTGATTTTTGGAAAGGACTTCTGGATATCACAGCTTCTGGCAACGGAATGTAGTACCGCAATGAACCATCCAACTCGTACACTTCTATTCGACCATTTGCTCCAAAACCAGTTGTCAAGACCAAGCTTCCATCGACAGACACTGTAATATCTGCATTACGCCCTTTAACGAATGTCCACAAGGTATGTTTATTTATAATGCATTATTTTGCCTAATACATTATGCCATTTCAAAACATTTCAGTTTCAACTTCAGATTTACCAAGTTTTATTTTGTAAGATTTATTCACGATATATATATATATATATATATATATATAATGCTATATCAGTGGACTAACTAACCCGAATCTTGACAATAAGTGCCTTAGTGTGCAATCAGTTGATGCCTATTGTCTTAATCACCGGCACCACACAAGTGGCTAATTACCATAATATCACACTACAATGTGCACTGCCTGAATGTAACTTTGAAATTACAATCCAATACAACGTTGCAATACATTACACCTACAATTTATATAACAGAGTGGCATTATAAAATTTCAATACATTACATCATCAAAGCATCACAATTACAACATAGCAATAAACTTCAACATAGAAATGCATTTCTCATGAATATTAAAAACGATTCTGAGAAATTTCTACTCTTTGATGAATTGTCTTGTAGAAGTGGTTAAAACACTTGCAGAAATAAACTAGCTGGCATCACAGCACATTCAAGGTAATTTCTCTGTCAAATTTGGTCAGATCACTGTAAAACTGCATTTACTGTTTGCAGTAGACTGTTTAGTCAATCAAATACGCTGAACACATTACTATGTACCTGATCGATACATCTGCCTTTTAAGATAATGTGAAAATGTTTGTGGAACATAGCCAAGTGGAACAGTGTAGGTCATTGATGAAAAGAATAAATAATAAATGGCCTAGAATGGTTCCTTGTGGTACTGCTATTTGATAGGTTTTAGGGGAGAGTCGATACCGTTACAGCTGACTAGTTGTGTTCTGTTCTTCTGGTAACTTTGAAACCAATTTAATTGGGCATGGCGACTTCCATAGAAAATCAATAATTGTTTCAGTAGGATAGGTCTATATCTATGGTATCCGGACTTTACCCCCCGGCCTATTACCCCCTGCCATTACCCCCCTGCCATTACCCCCGACCATTACCCCCCCGTAGGACATTACCCCCCCGCCATTACCCCCCGTATGTGTACATTTTATTGAGCTGCAAATCTCAGATTTCGCGCGGAACTAGTGTTAATTAGTTGGCACAATAATAATATAATTATAACAATTAATATAATATATTAATATTATATATTATACATATAACTATAATAAATAATTAATATATTTATTAGTGATATTAATTATTATTACATATTATATATTATTTTAATAATTATATTACTATATTAATTAATAAATATTATTATAATTCATTATATTATAGTTATAATTAATAATTATAATTAACAATTATAATTATTAATTATAATATTATATATTAATAATTATAATTATGATATACGGGACGGGGGGTAATGTCCTACGGGTAATGGCAAGAAATGGCAGGGGGAAATGGCAGGGGGTAATGGGCCGGGGAATAAAGTCCTAGACCCATATCTATAGTATCAAATGCTTTGGCTAAATCTAAGAAAATTCCTATCAAGTATTCATTATTATCCATTGCTGTCAACTTTTTGTTTTGCATGTTAAGTAAAGGCATAAAGGTTGAGTGCCTGGATTGGAACCCATGCTGTGATAGGAAGATGATGATTGATTTTCAAATTCATTGCTGAGGTGCTCATTCCTTACATGGAAGTAAATGCCTGTCATTACCAACATGTGAATTGCGTTTTAGGAACTCACCTAAACTGTCTAAAGTTCTCTTAAGGACAATCCGAAACCAGTTTGTAGTAAGGCGATGATTCCACTTCGACCAGACAGTTCTCAGTCGCTCTATCAACCGATAGGCCTCTCGTTTCCATATGCACTTGACCAGATTACCACCTCTGACTGTCTTGACAACTGATTTCATGAGGATGTAATCCAGTACTTCAAGCGGAATATCCTGCAGCTAAAACAAGCAAAATCAGGTCTAAGTAGGCTGTAACACTCCTAACTACATAAAACCTGTACTTAACTTGCCTAACTTCAATATTCGTATAAAACATTCAAAAGTTAATAATTAGTAACTTCAATTATAGTGCTGGTGTATAATGCTCCATGCATCTACTGCGAAGGTATAACACACTCGTCAAGAAACTATTCAAAAACACAGTCCTGAAAACACTTAGCAAAAACACAAAGACATCAATCCAGCAAAATATACAAGATATGAGTACAGCCCAAGAGAACTCACCATCGTCGTGCTAACATTTTGACCTGAGTCAGCCATGATACTGTGCTACAATAAAGACACAAGAAACTATTTATTGATTGGGTAATTATCTCTTTGTGCAATAATAATGCACCGGTACGCAAGGGCCATGCTTTACTGGTACGGTCATCACATGATGCCACAGAGGGTCTACATAAACATCTCAAATTAAAAGATGAAAAGCACGCCACTACTCTTAATTGGGCCAAGAGCATAAAATCCAATGGAACAAATGATAGTATAGTATAACTGTGCTGTATTTTGTGCACTTCTGTTCAAGCATATAAATAGAATGCATTTCCTAGTTTTCCAGATTGGAATAAGCTATAGCCATCCATCGAATGTAATGAGCTTCCGAATGTCTTGTAATATCCTTTATAGCGTTTCGTCAGTGCAACTCTTAATTCATGAGTGGAGAAACATTAACCAGGTCTTCTTTATTAATTCTTATTATATTAGAAAATAACTCTACTAACCCAATTCACAGTAAGAATCACGTTTGAGTAGTATAGTGAATTCCCAACTTTGTGCAAACTATGCAGTTTAAGAGGATCTTCAATCGGAGAGTATCGTGTGCGTGTTTGAACACTATAGGCCTAGCAGCGATTGCATAACACTCAGTAATCTATAGCCCAGGGGCGGAGACTTAGGGGGGGACAGCGCGGGACGGTCCCCCAAAACTTGAGGTGGGGGGACGAAACTGCTTATATCCCCCCCAATATTTCTGAAATATTTCATGAATATAATAATAATAGCTACGAGTGACAGCGAGCAATTTTGTTCAGATGACATCTTAAAATGCTACCATTACAGTGTGGAAATTCAAAAAATTTAGATGGGAAGGGGCACATCCCCTCCCCAAACCCCTCCCCAAACACGACTCAGACTACATGTAAGCTACGAGTGACAGCTGGTTCCTATCAGCACTCAAATTATAGAGCAATTTTGTTCAGATGACAGCTTAAAATGCTACCATTACAGTGTGGAAATTAAAAAACTTTTAGATGGGGAGGGGGCGCGCCTCGCCGATCGTCCTTCGGCCGCTCCTTCACCGGTCCCCCAAACCCAAGACCAAGTCTCCGCCTATGCTATAGCCTAATAGACCTAGCGACCGCATGACAACAACCAACTTGCCAACAGCGCGGCATCTTCTACAAGCAAAGGTCATTGACGTCAATAAGAAAAGAACGTGGACACAGTCACACCCGAAGTGATTGTATAAACATTGCTCGAATCACGCCCGCTACGCAATTGGTCACATGATTTTGTGGATGTGAAAGGAGCCGATCGATAAACACTCCCGAAAGCGGTGGAAGATTGTTGACTATGTTTTCTATAGTGACGACACAAACCCTAACCCAGACCATGGGCGCAACCACGGTCCAGAAGTTGGGGACCTACTAGAAATGTCCGGGTGGAAGAATTGAGCGCCGAAGGAGCGTCATAGGGTCCCTCATCGGGGTCTAAAGCGGATCCCCAGATGCCGACGCAAGATTGAGCATTTTAATGCCAAATGGAGTTCATTTTGGGCTCTAATTTACCTCAAATTTTTCACCGATGATTTCGATATAAAAGTACCTAAACCATCTTGATCTGTGTTAAAATATGACTATACATGTGACGAAACTGAGATTTTAAGTGTTAGAAGAACACCACTCGCAGTCGCAGCATTAAAAATTGAAATGTCTTTCCCAGGCTTCTAACGCGAGCCTTAGTCGAATCTTAATAAGCGAGATAAGTAAAGTTTTAGAGTGAAATTATACAGCAACATTCTGCACTGAATTCTTATAGACTTGAGTTTAGCGGCTTTAGCCTGATCCTTTATTTTATGGGCAGCAGGGCCAGCGATTTGTTGGAGACCTACTACTAGAACGTCAGAGTGGGGGGGATTGCGAAGGCGGGAGGCGCACAGCTGCGATTGCGGAAGGCAAGAAGCCCCCTAACAACAACTACTAGAAGTACGGGGTATTTCATCCTGCGAGGTCTTTTGCAATTCATGTAAGGAAGAAAGAAGAGTACAAAATAGCTTTCACAAAATAATTGAATCAGATAATTGTATATTGATTGGTTCTTTGTGTTGAATATACAGTGTTAAATTCTTCTTTCAAGATCTCTTCTGATTCTTGTAAGGAAGGAAGGAAGGCATAGACAGATTCGTATAAGGAAGTAAGGTTTAATCAATCAATTTCGTTTATTCACAACACCAAGCTGACAGGTCGCAACTTGTAACAGGTAACAGATAGGAAAAATTTTCTAAGCTCTGACTGTTAGTTATTAAATGGGTTGAGATAGCAAATATTATCTCTGCTCTAACAGTTAGGCACTAAAGAAGAATTAGGCTAGTGGCAGAAGACTTTAGACAGAAGAATACTGGCTTACCTATATAGCGCCGTAAGCAACAATGTCTTCGCACAGAAGTAGGTCGTCCTCGCCATCATCTGTTTCAAGATCTGTCGTCCAGCTGCTACTGAGTAGTATCAAAGAAACTATAGGGATCAAATTAGCTCTATACAGAGCGCAACTCAGATTCAAATGAGCGCCATGTTGAGTGCTACTCAGGACCAATTAATCGCTGTTCCTCAGGGGCAAATGAGCACTATTCAAATAGAGAATAGGGCAACAATGGATGAGGTAATGGTAAGGTTGGAACTCCTTGAAACTTCGCCAATAATCCAAGCTGTTGCAGAGCAGGATTTGAACCCTCACTCCAATGCCCTTGGAGTGGTCGCTAGTCCAGCGATTGTGCCTATACAACTCAGCCAAGATATTCCTGACAATCTGAGACGTAGCATATTAGATTGAGCGCCAAACTCCGGCCGCAATACAAAGAATAAAGCTCTAGGGTTAGATGGCAAGAATCTCCATCTCTGGGTTCGAATCCCCGACACCGTGTTCAGCCTAGCGCTATTTCCTATTCACCTGCGGCTTTGCAACAGCGCGACGGCCTCCCTGCCGATGAGATGACGCCGGCGACGTCCTCGATGGGAGGGGGAAGTGACCGGCGCGACGATATCCCTAGTACATTAAGCCATTTCAAGACATTTCAGTTTCAACTTAAGATTTCAGCTGATTTATCCACCGTATAAATCTCTGTATATCAGTGGACCAATTAATTAACGTGATTCTTGACAATTAATGGCTTAGTGTGCCATTGGTTGATGCCTTTTGTCTTAGACACCGGCGACTCACACCGCCACCTCAGAAGTTGCTAATTCCCACTGATAATAATATCACACTGCAAAGTGTATTGGCCGAATGCAACATTGCAATTACGGTAAACTTCTCTGCATTATGATAAGCATTGTACGGTAATACATTTCAACTACAGAATAACATTGCAAAAAAATTAAAACTATATAGGCCTACTATGACTTGCAATACAGCACATCATCAAACCATTATAATTACAGCAGTAATAAATTACAACACACAATTACATTTCTCGTAACCAATAACCACTCTTCGGAGAAATTTCTAGTCTTTTGTGGGGTTCGTTGGTCTCTGTGATTCTACCAGGCCAGGGTTCGAACAGTGGTCCAGTCTTCCTCCCTCTCTCTCTCTCTCTTTCTATTTCATTTAGGCGATTTATAACTGAAGTCATCGTGTCTAACTGTCTCTGGTCTGTCTCAGGCTGTCTCTGGTCTGTCTCTAACTGTTTCTGTGTTGTCACATGCAGTTGCCTAATCAAGTCTAAAATCAGCACATCAGTACGTCCTTGTCTCTGATCCATTCGTCCAAACTGATAGTCCATTTTGTCCAATACATCTGTCATTAACACATTATCAGACATTTGTGAATCTCCTCTGCATGATTCTAAAACTATCCTCCTTTCTTCTTCCTCTTCTTCAATCATTCTAGGATTAACAGAAGCTTCTGACATTTTGATAGTTTATTACTACAAGCAGTTATATTTCGTCACTAACACAATATCAGTTAAAATCACTCTATGGTTATTTATGCAATCAAGCACACATCATCATTCAAACTGAATCCGCGAATAAAGTCTATTTCCTATTCTATCTAATGTCTTACCCCGTGATTAGCACATAGGGACTCCTGGGCCTCCTATTACTAATGATCAGACGAGGTTTCCTCAATGGCACACAGCGTTACTGCTCAACAGGAGGTAGCGTAGCGGTGCGCGGCCTCAATCTCAATATCCTCGCTGGCGTCAACACGGTCACAGCGGCGTCGATTCCAGAGCTTTACCGAAGAAGTCCTCCTTGTCTTGTTCGACCTCGGTTGACCAGTTCTGTCAATCTTTAACTATCGAAATTCTACTTATAATTCGTACTTAATAAACACTTTCCAATACAGTTAACAAAACTCTCAATTCTTCTATTTCACGAGTTACGGGCTCAGGTACTTGTTACAACGGCATCCTTCATCGTCTTCATCCAGTGCTGCGTCAAATCGTTCCCTCGTCTCGTTTAGACGACATTACACGACTCGGCGGTCCTCCAACGGACTTTTCACTGGCAGTACCTCCTCTCCAACGGTTCTTTACGACTGAGCCTCGAGTTTGCGCGTCTATCCTTTGAATAGGCAAAAACCCTGGATGCGAGCTGCTTCTTCCCTATTGGCTGCGGCTGCATCATGCTTTGCACACGGCGCACAGTGGCTCCCTTCTCTCTTACTCTAGAGCGGCAACGTACCTCTAGCGGTAACGACCTTGACACGCGAATTATGTAGCTGCTGAATTACTCAGCACTCCCTTTGCTAGACGGGTTGTGGGCCGTTCGACGGTCTCACACTTTGAAGTAATTACGTCTTCTTAAAATGGCTAAAACACTGAAAATAGAAAAGGTATGCAGAAACGGAAATGTTTCCCGCGTCCTTCACAGAGAAGATTGCAGTCTCTTTAAACTGTTTTATCCTCGGCGAAACTCACGATAGTCAATTCACCATTAGCTAGAAGCAGTAACTCATCTCTCTCTCTACTGTAATGCATTCCATTTACAATTTTCCAATGTCTCCATCGGTCAATTGCTTTAATTTCCAGCTTGTTATACTCGGCATTGAAAAGGCGTAATCGATAGCATCTATCTTTCCAATTCGATAGAATAAGCCTGTCCTGCACGTCCAGGAAATGTGTGGAATTACACAACTGTTCATCAAACACAACCTCGTGCACGATTTCTCCATTCTTGTCCACTTCCAATAATCTGCCATCGTAACTCAAACCACAATATAAGACAAAGTTTCCATTTGATTTTTGGAAAGGACCTGTGTACATCACAGCTTCTGGCAACGGAATGTAGTAACGCAATGAACCGTCCGACTCGTACACTTCTATTCGCCAATTTGCGCCAGAACCAGTTGCCAAGACCACGCTTCCATCGACAGACACTGTAATATCTGCGTTAACCTCTTGACCAAATTTCCACACCGTAGTTTGACCATACTTCTCGCCATCTTTCGTAATCTTGTAGATGAGATGGCAACCGCTGGGCGTATATTTGCTTTGCCAAACGTACAGGCAACTTGACACGTCACAAGCTACAGGGCCTTTTGGATATCCACCATCACCTATGTCTAGCGGAATAACGTTTTTCAAATATACCACATCATTCCGATCATAAACTTCAATGGTGAAAGATTCAACAGGGCCTTTATGATCATTCAAGAGTATGAAAATTTCGTTCTTCATGGTAGTAATTCCTAAAATTATGCTTTTCACTAGCCCTGTTTCAAATATGTTCACATATATTGGCACAGAATCTGAAAGACAATATAAATTAATTTACTGTTCCCTTTCGCCATAATGAAGACCTACTAAAGAATTTTGAATACGCTAGCTGCAATGCCTTACAACTATAACTGACGTAACATTGTAACATTACAGATTACTGTATAGTGGTCTAACATTGGAATACATGATTACATCATCAAATCACTACAATTACAGCAGCAATAAATTACAACGCACAGTTGCATTTCTAACAACTCTTCGAAGAAATTTCTAGTCTTTGAAGTAGCCTAATGTCTTCTAAAAGTGACCAAAAGAAGGAAAATGGAAAGGTAGGCCTATGCAGATAGGGCCAACGGAAATGTTTCTCGCGTCCTTCATAGTGAAGATTGTCTCTTTAAACTGTTTTATCCTCTGCGAAACTCACTATAGTCAATATAGTCTCATCCACAAACAGTAACTCATCTTTCTCTCTATTGTAATGCATTCCATCTACATATCCCCATCGGTGAAGTGGGGCAATTTCCAGCTGGTTATAATCAGCATTGAAAACGCGTAGTCTATACAATCCATCTTCCCAATTCGCTACAATAAACCTGTCGTGCATGTCCAAGACATGTTTGGAACACCGCAAACGTTTTTGAAACACAACCTCGTGCACAACTTTTCCATTCTTGTCTATTTCCACTAATCTGCCTCCGAAACCCGAAGTCCCACTATATAAGACAGTTTCCATTTGATTTTTGGAAAGGACTTCTGGATATCACAGCTTCTGGCAACGGAATGTAGTAACGCAATGAAATGTCCGACTTGTACACCGCTATTCGACCATTTTCTCCAAAACCAGTTGTCAAGACCAAGCTTCCATCGACAGACACTAATATCTGCATTACTTTCTTTATCGAATGTCCACAAGGTAGGTTGGCCATACTTCTCACCATCTTTCGTAACCTCATAGATGAGACAGCCACTGCTAGGCGAACGTTTCATTTGCAAAACGTACAGACAGCTTGAGAGGTCACAAGCTACAATGCTTGCAATAAATTTACCTATGTGTTACAGTAGCGGAATAATGTTTTTCAAATAGGAGTCCCAGAAGGATCCATTCTAGGACCTTTATTATTTATTCTATAAGAGTATAGTAGAGAGTAGGCTGGGCTTGTGCTGGTAATACTTTTCTTATACATAAGCAGATTCCTACTTAAGGTTTTGCGATTTTGGATGAAATGTTCGATGTACTGTACGTTCTTTCCATGAGAGATGTTGGTCGACATAGACTGGAAGAGTGTACTTGAGTAATAGTTGGAGTGCCCATAATGCATACGTTTGGTGACATCGCAGGAGGTGGCTTTTTTATATTGAGATAAATAATATATAGGCCTAATTAGTTTTATCCAAGTTCTGCAGGGTTAGTCTGTTCACTCGGAACCATTCGGCAACCTTCTCTAGTTCAGTGTTCGTTGGTAAGGTCAATTAATGTCTTTATACAGGAGTGGGAGTTGAATACATT
Source organism: Aporrectodea caliginosa (assembly GCA_020284085.1). Classification (NCBI taxonomy): domain Eukaryota; kingdom Metazoa; phylum Annelida; class Clitellata; order Crassiclitellata; family Lumbricidae; genus Aporrectodea; species Aporrectodea caliginosa. Next base: position 197,479 of record JACEVL010000249.1, on the reverse strand, counting down.
GGTGTCATCTGCAAACAGTATAAAGAATAAGCTAGACTAGAAATTGGGTAGGTCATTGATGAAAAGAATAAATAATGAAGGGCCTAGAATGCATCCTTGTGGGACTCCTATTTGATAGGTTTTATGGGAAAGTGGACACCATTAATTAGAGCTGACTAATTGTGTTCTATTCTTCTGGTAACTTTTAAACCATGCAATTTCATTTGGTATGGCGACTTCCATAGATAATCAATTGTTTTAGTAGGATAGGCCTATATCTATAGTATCAAATGCTTTGGCTAAATCTAAGAACATTCCTATCAAGTATTCATTATTATCCATTGCTGCCAACTTTTTGTCTTGTATGTTAAGTAAAGGCATAAAGGTTGAGTGCCCATATTGGAACCCATGCTGTCACAGGAAGAGGATGTTTGATTTTTCAAAATATTTGCTGATGTAATCATTCCTTATATGGAAGTAAATGCCTGTCATTACCAACATGTGATTTGGGTTTTAGGAACTCACCTAAACTGTCTAAAGTTCTCTCAAGGACAATCCGAAACCAGTTTGTAGTAAGGCGATGATTCCACTGCGACAAGACAATTCTTAGTCGCTCTATCAACCGAGAGGCCTCTCGTTTCCATATGCATTTTACCAGATTACCACCTCTGACTGTCTTGACGACTGATTTCATGAGGATGTAATCCAGTACTTCAAGCGGAATATCCTGCAGCTAAAACAATCGAAACAAGCCAAATCATGTCTAAGTATAGGCTCTAACACTCAGTTATGGGAATTGTAAAAAAATAACTGGGGGGGTTAGACGTTTATTCATGTGCAGTTTAGGTGTGAAATATAGACTTTACTATAGAATCCTAAGAAGGACTGGGGGGTTGAACCCCAACCCTCTGACAATTCTCACCCTGCTAACACTCCTAACTACACACAACCTGTAGGCCTACATAACTTACACTTTCTCTACTACTGTTCGCGACCTTGGCCTCCTACTGGACCAAGAACTTACTCTTGCTCCTCATCTCCATAATCTTAGTCGCAATTGCTTTTACCAGTTGCGTCAGCTTCGAATCGTCGCACGCTCACTGACACCCAGTGCTGCAACCACTTTACTGCATTCCTTTGTCTGTGCTCGACTTGACATCTGCTGTTCTCTTTACTCCGGTCTACCGTCTGGTCGTCTGGCGTGCCTCGACCGGGTGCTCCGCTCTGCGGCGCGCCTTATTGGCCGAATACCCAAATTCGGCCATGTGTCCAACTACATGCTGGAAACCTTACACTGGCTCCCTATCCGTCAGCGCATTGTGTACAGGATCGCCTCCCTAGTGTGGCGATGTCAGTTGGGCCTTGCCCCATCCTATCTGCGGGACCTCTGTAGTCCCGTATCGGGCGCCCAGGGTAGTCGCTCCCTTCGCTCCTCTGTGAGGGGGTGCTCATAGTTCCGTTTGCCCGCACAGCTACTATGCAAAATCGTGCTTTCTCTGTGGTGGGCCCGACCGTCTGGAATGGGCTGCCCTTGGAATTGCGCCTGCTTCCCAGAACACTCTCTGACTTATTCTATATTAACCTGAAAACTGTTCTTTTTGGCCGTGCTGGAGTCGGGAGCACCTCTGAGTAGTTCCCTTGAAGAGGTGCTATATAAATGTCCTGAATGAATGAATGAATTACCTAACTTCAATATTCGTATAAAGCATTCAAAAGTTATTAATTAGTACCTTCAATAGTACTGGTGTATAATGCTCCATGCATCTACTGTGAAGGTATTGCACATTCCTCAAAAAACTATTCAAAAACACTGAAAACGAAAGATCACTTAGCAGAAACACAAAGACATCAATCCAGCTTATTAGCCTGCAAAAATATACAAGATATAAGTACAGCCTAACAGAACTCACCATTGTTGTGCTAACATTTTGACCTGAATCAGCCATGAAAAAGAACAGATTGATGAGGGTTGGAAGAACTGAGGAGGCCTCGGCACTGGCAAGACGAGTTGCTGTCCTTATCGAACGGAAAACAAGGCAACACCTTGCTGACATAGGCCAACTTGATGACCTCGGCGAGTTATGGCGGCGTGTCGGATAGGTCACGAAGAGACGGCCTATGCCCTCGCCATCGAGTACGATTACCGCTGACAGCCTAAATGATCACTATGCTGACGTGTCAACAGATAACAGCTACATTCAGCCTGCTTATCGGCTGTCAGTGCCCACCAACAGACCAGTGTTCTCTGATATGAGAATATTTAATGTGCTCGATCACCTACACCATACTGCCGACGGAGCAGACAAGCTTCCGGCATGGTACTTGCGGCTCGCAGCGCCGATCAACACCGTAGCTATTACCTACTTGGTGAACCTCTCGCTCGCTGCTTACCATGTTCCCTCTCAATGGAAAACCGCGATTATACATCCAGTGGTTATAAGGTGCCCTCACCTTCGACCCCGTCAGATTACCGACCAATTTCTGTCACCCCGGTGCTATCCAGGATCGTGGAGAGAGAACTGGTGCATCGATACATTTACCAGGCGATGACAGTTCCGCCGATTGCGGGCCTCCTTAGGGACCAGTACGCCTTTCGTCCTACAGGCTCTACTACCTCGGCAATTATCTCGATACTGCACCACGCTTCAAGTCTCCTTCAGACAAATAATTACGTATCCCTAATATCGCTCGATTTTTCAAAAGCTTTCGACATGGTTCGACACTCAACCTTTGCCCTGAAGCTATCAGATCTTGACATCCCAGACTTTGTCTACAATTAGCTATTAAATTTCCTCAAGGACAGAGGGCATGTGACTAAGTTGTCCTTGCGGCGGACTATCAACGCTAGCAACGTACAGGTATCCGGGATCGGGCCATCGTCTTATATCGTTAACACTTCGGATCTTCAGCCTATTCAACCCGAGAATCACATAGTAAAATACGCAGACGACACGTATCTGCTAATTGGTTCGTCGATTCGGGAAACAATCAGTCAAGAACTTGCCTCCGTTAAGAGCTGGGCAGCGCGTAACAATCTCCGATTGAATTCAGACAAATCAAGTGAAATGATCATATCTCGTCGTCGGGATGTAACAGTCCCAGAGTTGCTGGAGGGACTGAGAAGAGTAACTTCCATTAACATACCTGGAGTTACCCTGAGCTCCGATCTTCGAGTCACCACTCATGTAGACACCACACTTGCCTCCTGTGCCGGGTCTCTTCATGCCTTGAGAACGTTGATTCGCCAACTGCTGCCGTAATGGCGGACCAGGCCGAAGCTCGCCTCCTGGCCGCTGTCTCCAGAAACGACTTCCATGTTCTTCGGCCACCTTTTCCTCCGATTGTCGATCGTCATTACAAAATGAGACCACGCCCTCACAACTTTGTGTTACCTACTAAAGATGATAAACATTTCATCCCACGAGTCCTGTATAGAAAGCCATCCTCTGTCCACCAATCGATCTAATATAGTCTTATATAGATAGCATGCATGCATTCTCATCACATTCTCAGTTACTCTCCTTCTAATTAACTTAATAATTCATCAGGCATGGACATAGTTGATAACAATTTCTCGCCTTATTGTCGCTCTAATAATTTATGAGCTCTTCGTTTCATGGTTAGCATTCACTCGTAACTTTTGTTTAATCGCAGTGTACCTGATAGCGGTGTGACTATCAGTTTTTTGTTGTTACCAATAAACGAATGTAATAATAATAACACTCTTCTACAATAAAGACACAAGAAACTGTTTATTGATTGGAAAATTATCTGTTTGTACAATATGCCATGTAGGCCTACGTAAGGGCCATACTTTACTGATATGGTCATCACATGCAGACCTTAGAAAAAAATCCCCAGACTTCTGTGTAAAATCCCGAGATCCGAAGTCGGACCCCAAAATCCTAAGATCTTGGGAAAAATCCCAAGTAGTGGTCACACTGATCTACATTATGGTTTACCCGGAAGTCGTAAGCAGCAAGCAGAAGTCGAGGCAAGGACCTACAATACACTGGACTGGAAACTCATATTCAATAAATTATTATATTCTTTTGGAATTCACGGAATTCACGTCTATTTCCATAACACTGTCTTTGTTATCCAAATTCCATCTTTTCATCCTATGCACATCTAACATCGCAAAAAATTCACTATGTTGTGGTATTTCTATCCATAGCCTATTTACGCTGATGACACCCAGCTATATATAAAGCTTTCGACCACTAACATTGATAACTCAAAAACCAGACTCATTGCTTGCTTCCATCAGATACAGTCTTGGTTGCATCTATGCGCCTGAAGCTAAATGCAAATAAAACGGAATTGATATGGTTTGACCGTCGATCCCGATCACACCTTGACTTGAAAACTCTCTCCCTGCAACTAGATGAAACCTGCTATATCCAGCCTTCGAATGTAGTTCGCGATCTTGGAGTTTTTCTTGATAGTAAACTTTCTATGTCTAATCATATTGGCTCTATTACTAAAGCTTGTTTCTTTCATCTCCAATGAATACGCCAAATCAAGCGCTGCCTTAATGAGCATTGCCTTCACATCTTAGTCCATTCACTTGTTTAATCCAGGATTAACTACTGTAACTCAATACTCTATGGAATCGTCTGTCGATGTATCGACGATATATAGGCGTCAGTAGTAGTAATTGAGTTCAGTCAGAAGTGCTACAATTTCGCCCAGTTATTTAGTCGACACAAGAAGTTATAGCGGTTAGGGTTTCATCTCCGGTCTTAGAAGAGGTGAACCTATGAACTGAACCTATCGCCTTGTGAAAGACTGTTAAATTCTGCGCTGAACTGTTGGTTGATCCGAGTCAACAAAACGAACTTCGTCATGACCTTGATTCGACTCTTGCATCGTGTCTGAAAGTGCTGCACGCCGATTTCAACCACCGACTGACGCTGCGATCCTTCACCTACGATTAGCTCTGCTGCTGCTTTTGACGGTGTCATCATCGACTGCATCCGTCGGCGTCCTTGGGTAACACCCTTTTAAAACTTTGGATGTTAATTACCAACTGAACTAGAGCAAAGCCTATCTCTGGCCAAGTCAAGCACTCCTCCAACAATTGTGTAAAATGTCAGGTCACTTATATAGTGCAAGAAAAACTGACTTAGCTACATAATTGATTTTGATCAAATGCATTGATTGGTTTTCTTTGTTGAATGCATGCACTGCAGGTATTTCATTCTGCGAGGTCTTTTGCAATTCATGTAAGGAGAAAGGAGAGTACAAAATAGCTTTCACAAGATAATTTTCACAATTGAATCAGATTATTGTATATTGATCGATTCTTTGTGTTGAATATACTGTGTAAAATTCTTCTTTCGATCTCTTCTGATTCTTGTAAGGAAGGAAGGAAGGAAGGAAGGCATAGACAGATTCGTGTAAGGAAGTAAGACAGAAGATTACTGGCTTACCTATATAGCGCTGTAAGCAACAATGTCTTCGCACAGAAGTAGGTCATCCTCACGATCCTCTGTATCTAGATCTAACGTCCAGTTGCTACTGATTAGTATCAAAGAAACTAGGGATCAAATTAGCTCTATGCAGAGCGCTACTCAAAATCAAATGCCCGTCGATGGGGCGGGAGTGACCGGCGCGACAATATTCCTAATACATTAGCCTAAGCCATTTCAAGACATTTCAGTTTCAACTTAAGATTTCAGCTGATTTATCCACCGTATTAATCTCTATATCTCAGTGGACCAATTAATTAACGTGATTCTTGACAATTAATGGCTTAGTGTGCCATTGGTTGATTCGTTTTGTCTTAAACACAGCCACCACAGAAGTTGCTAATTCCTACTGATAATAATATCACACTTCAAAGTGGATTGGCAGAAAGCAACATTGCAATTACGGTAAACCTCTCTGCATTCTGATAAACATTGTACGGTAATACATTTCAACTACAGAATAACATTGCAACAAAATTACAACTATATATACCAGGGTCTCCAAAGTTTTCCAGCGGGGGGCCACATTGCTGACTTTCTAAAGCTCCACGGGCCAAAACTCCGAAGAAAAAACCGCGAATGAATAAATTTAAAAAGACTATTTATTCCTGAGGTCTGATGCAGTGCAGAATTTCATTGCAGATATCAATAACAATTCAGATGGTTTCTCGTTAGTCCTGATTAGTGTGCCAAGCATGAAATTGGTGCATTTCTGAAATAATTATATCCAATATGCATGTCAGAGTACAGCGGCGTTAAAATTTTCCCAATTTAGTTTGTTTCTCAAAGGAGAGTTCCGCGGGCCAGATTAAAGGCCTTAGCGGGCCGGATGTGGCCGGGGGGCCGTATTTTGAAGACCTCTTATATATATATTATAACTTGCAATACAGTACATCATCAAACCATTACAATTAGGCCAACAGAAGCAATAAATAACAACACACAATTACATTTCCCGTTACCAATAACCACTCCTCGGGGAAATTTCTAGTCTTTGAAGTAATTACGTCTTCTAAAAAATGGCTAAAAGAGGGAAAATAAGGAAGGCGTGCAAAACTAAAATTTTTCCAGCGTCCATCAAAGAGAAGATAACCGTCTCTTTAAACTGTTTTATCCTCGGCGAAACTCACGATAGTCAATGCACCATCTTCTACAAGCACTAACTCATCTCTCTCTCTATTGTAATGCCTTCCACTTACAGTACTCCAATTTCCCCATACGTCAAGTGCTCTAATTTCCAGCTTGTTATACTCGGCATTGAAAAGGCGTAATCGATAGATTCTACCTTTCCAATTCGATACAATAAGCCTGTCCTGCAAGTCCACGAAATGTACGGACAACCACAACGGTTCATCAAACACAACCTCGTGCACGATTTCTCCATTCTTGTCCACTTCCAATAATCTGCCATCGTAACTCAAACCACAATATAAGACAAAGTTTCCATTTGATTTTTGGAAAGGACCTGTGTACATCACAGCTTCTGGCAACGGAATGTAGTAACGCAATGAACCGTCCGACTCGTACACTTCTATTCGCCAATTTGCGCCAGAACCACTTGCCAAGACCACGCTTCCATCGACAGACACTGTAATATCTGCCTTAACCTCTTTAACAAATTTCCACACCGTAGGTTGACCATACTTCTCGCCATCTTTCGTAATCTTGTAGATGAGATGGCCACCGCTGGGCGTATATTTCCTTTGCCAAACGTACAGACAACTTGAAACGTCACAAGCTACAACGCCTCCTAGAAATTCACCAATGTCTAGCGGAATAACGTTTTTCAAAGGCCCATATACCACATCATTCCGATCATAAACTTCAATGGTGAAAGATTCATCAGAGTCTTTATTATCACTCGAGAGTATAAAAATATTGTTCTTCATGGTAGTAATTCCTAAAACTACGTCTTTCACTAACCGTCCTCTAAATGTGTTCACATATATTGGCACAGGATCTGAAAGACAATATAAATTCATTTACTGTTCCCTTTCGCCATAATGAAGACATACTAAAGGATTTTGAATACGCTGCAATACATTACAACTACAACTGATGAAACATTGGAACATTACAGATTCCTGTATAGTGGTCTAACATTCGAATACATTACATCATCACTACAATTACAGCAGCAATAAATTACAACGCACAGTTGCATTTCTAACAACTCTTCTGAGAAATTTCTAGTCTTTGAAGTAATGTCTTCTAAAAGTGCCCAAAAGATGGAAATGGAAAAGGTAGGCCTATGCAGATAGGGCCTACGGAAATGTTTCCCGAGTCCTTCATACTGAAGATTGTCTCTTTAAACTGTTTTATCCTCTGCAAAACTCACGATAGTCAATATAGTCTCATCCACAAACAGTAACTCATCTTTCTCTCCATTGTAATGCATTCCAGCTACAGCTCCCCATCGGTCAAGTGCGGCAATTTCCAGCTGGTTATAATCGGCATTGAAAACGCGTAGTCTATAGAATCCATCTTCCCAATTTGATACAATAAGTCTGTCGTGCACATCCATGACATGTTTGGAACACCTCAAATGTTTTTCAAACACAACCTCGTGCACAACTTTTCCTATCAAGTAGGCCTATTCATTATTATCCACTGCTGCCAACATTTTGTCTTGCATGTTAAGTAAAGGCATAAAGGTTGAGCGCCTGGACTGGAAGCCATGCTGTGATAGGAAGAGGATATTTGATTTTTCAAAATAATTGCTGAGGTGCTCATTCCTTACATGAAAGTAAATGCCTGTCATTACCAACATGTGAATTGCGTTTTAGGAACTCACCTAAACTGTCTAAAGTTCTCTCAAGGACAATCCGAAACCAGTTTGTAGTAAGGCGATGATTCCACTGCGACCAGACAGTTCTCAGTCGTTTAATCAACCGAGAGGCCTCTCGTTTCCATATGCACTTGACCAGATTACCACCTCTGACTGTCTTGACAACTGATTTCATGAGGATGTAATCCAGTACTTCAAGCGGGGTATCCTGCAGCTAAAACAAGGAAAACAGGGAATATCAGGTCTAAGTAGGCTCTAACACTCCGAACTACATAAAACCTGTACTTAACTTGGCTAACTTCAATATTTGTATAAAACATTTAAAAGTTATTAATTATAATTATTAACTTCAATAGTACCAGTGTATAATGCTCCACGCATCTACCATAAGGTATAACACACTCCTCAAGACACTATTCAAAAACACTGAAATCGAAAGATCACTTAGCAGAAACACAAAGACATCAATCCCGCTTGAGCCTGCAAAAATATACAAGATATGAGTACAGCCCAAGAGAACTCACCATTGTTGAGCTAACATTTTGACCTGAATCAGCCATGATACTGTGCTACAAAAAAGACACAAGAAACTATTGATTGATTGGATAATTATCTGTTTGTAAAATATGCCATGTACGTAAGGGCCATGCTTTACTGATATGGTCATCACATGATGCCACAAAGGGTTAACATAAACATCTAAAATTAAAAGCTCACATATAAACAGAATGCATTTCCTAGTTTTCCAGATTGGAATAAGCTAGCCATCCATCGAATGTAATGAGTTTCCGAATGTGTTGTAATATCCTTTATAGCGTTTCGTCAGTGCAACTCTTAATTCATGAGTGGAGAAACATTAACCAGGTCCTCTTTGTTAATACCTATTATAGGCCTATTAGAAAACAACTCTACTAACTCAGTTCACAGTAAAAAACACGTTCGAGTACTAACCGAATCTATAGTGAATTCCCAACTTTGTGCAAACTATGCACTTTAAAGGATCTTCAATCGGAGAGTATCGTGTGCGTTCTTGAACACTGTAGGCCTATAGGCCTAGCAGCGATTGCATAACACTCAGTAACCTATAGCCTAATAGACCTAGCGACCGCATGACAACAACCAACTTGCCAACAGCGCGGCATCTTCTACAATCAATTGCCGTTGACCACAATAAGAAAAGAACGTGGACACAGTCACGCCCGACGTGATTGTATAAACATTACTCGATTCACGCCCGCTACGCAATTGGTCACTTGATTTTGTGGATGTGAAAGGAGCCGATCGATAAACACTCCCGAAAGCGGTGGAAGATTGTTGACTATGTTTTCTAATGACGACACAAGCCCTAACCCTGACCATGGGCGCAACCACGGTCCAGAAGTTGGGGGGACCTAATAGAATGTCCGAGTGTGGGGAATTGAGCGCCGAAGGCACGAAGCTGCGATAGCCGAAGGCGAGAAGTCCTTAACGACTATAGGGGGTATGCGGAGCGTCGTAAGCTCGGTCATCGGGGTCTGGGGCGGAGTCCCACAAGCCGACGCAATTTTGAGCATTTGATGCCAAATGGAGTTCATTTTGGGCTCTATTTTACCTCAAATTTTTCACCGATGATTTCGATATAAAAGTAGCCTACCTAAACCATCTTGATCTGTGAAAAAATATGACTATTATATAATGTGAGGAAACTGATATTTTAGGTGTTAGAAGAACATCACTCGCAGTCGCAGCATTAAAAATTGAAATGTCTTCCTAGGCTTCTACCGCGAGCCTTAGTCGAATTTTAAAAAGCGAGATTGGTAAAGTTTAGAGTGATATTATACAGCAACATTCTGCACTGAATTCTCTTAGACTTGAGTTTAGCGGCTTTAGCCTGGCCCTTTATTTCATCGGCAGCAGGATCAGCGATTTGTTGGGGGACATACTGGAACGTCCGAATGGAGAGAATTGCGAAGGCGAAAGGTGCACAACCGCGATTGCGGAAGGCAAGAAGACCCCTGACGACAACGAGGGGTTCGGGGAGCGTCGTTAGCTCCCCATCGGGGTCTGGGGGAGCCCACGCAATTTTGAGGATTTGATTCCAAATGGAGTGCATTTATGGCTCTTGTTTACTTCAACATTTTCAAAAGTTGGTGGGACCGTCCCAACCTGCTCGAAAGTTGGGGGGACGCGTCACACGGGTCCCATGGGGTGGTTGCGACTATGACCCTGACACTAACCGACTCTCGCGGCGGCCTTCCTGACCCCAACCGACCCTCACGACGTCGAATCTGACCATAACCGACCCTCACGATGCCGAATCTGACCCTAAACGTTCCTCAACTTCGTCAAGATGTCCGCCATTTGAAAATCCAGACGTTAGTTAACAAATTCACATGACATGCTTTAGCCAATAGCGTGGCGGGCGTGAGTGTAGTTGCTTGGATTCCGCTCACGTCCGGGGCGTGAACGGATCCACTAGGCCTATGATAAGAAAAACTTATTGTGAACCGTTTTCACTGTTTATATGACTTAACAAAGCCTGCCAACTATGCTAACGATGCCTACATCAGGCTGCATGGACTTATGAAACACAGTTGTAGGCTAAGCCTGTCCTGCACGTCCACGAAATGTGTGGGACTCCACAACGGTTCATCAAACACAACCTCGTGCACGATTTCTCCATTCTTGTCTATTTCCACTAATCTGCCTTCGTAACTCAAACCATTTGATTTTTGGAAAGGACGTCTGTACATCATAGCGTCTGGCAACGGATTGTAGTAACGCAATGAACCGTCCCACTTGTACACTTCTATTCGACCACCTGCGCCAAAAACAGCTGCCAAGATCAAGCTTCCATCGACCGACACTGTAATATCTGCATTACGTCCTTTAACAAATTTCCACACGATAGGTTGACCATACTTCTCGCCATCTTTCGTAATCTTGTAGATGAGATGGCGTGCACTGCTCATATATTTTCTTTGCAAAACGTACAGACAACTTGACACGTCACAAGCTACAAAGCGTGTTAGAAATTCACCTAAGTGTACCGGAATAACGTTTTTCAAAGGCCTTATCAAATCATTGCGATCATAAACGCTAATGATATGAGACTCAACAGGGTGATTATAATCACTGGAGAGTATGAAAATTTCGTTCCTCGTGGATTCCTGAAACTATGTCTGTCACTGGCGGTCCTTCAAATATGTTTCCATACATTGGCACAGGATCTGGAAGACAATATAAGTTCATTTACTGTTCCCTTTCGCCAAAATCTCGACCTAGTAAAGGATTCTGACTACGCTGCAATACATTACAACTGCAACTGATGTAACACTGCAACATTACAGCCTACTATATAGGGCCTAACAGTGCAATACATAACGTCATCAAATCATTACAATTACATCAGCTATAAATTACATTCCCCAATTCCATTTCTCGTAACCAATAACCACTCTTTTGAGGGATTTCTAGTCTTTGAAATAAAGTCTTCTAAAAGTGTCTAAAACACGGAAATGGAAAAGGTATGCAGAAACGGAAATATTTCCAACGTCCTTCACAGAGAAGATTGAAGTCTTAATTTAGACTGTTTTATCTTCTGCGAAACTCACGATAGTCAATATCTTATTATCTACAAACAGTAACTCATCTCTCTCTCTATTGTAATGCATTCCAGCTACAGTTCCCCAATCTCCACATCGGTCAAGTGCTGGAAATTCCAGCTGGTTATACTCCACATTTAAAAAAAGTAGTCTGTGCAATCTATCGTCCCAATTCGATACAATAAGCCTGTCGTGCGCATCCACGACATGTTTGGAACACCTCAAAGGTTCATCAAACACAAACTCGTGGACGATTTCTCCATTCTTGTCCACTTCCACTAATCTGCCTTCGTCACTCCAAGTCCCACAACATGTATATAAGACAAAGTTTCCATTTGATTTTTGGAAAGGACGTCTGTACATCACAGTTTCTGGTAACGGAATGTAGTAACGCAATGAACCGTCCGACTTGTAAACTTCTATTCGACCACCTGCGCCAAAAACAGTAAGTACTGTTGCCAAGACCACGCTTCCATCGACCGACACTGTAATATCTGCATTACTCCCTTTAACGAATTTCCACACGGTAGGTTGACCATAATTCTCGCCATCTTTCGTAATCTTGTAGATGAGATGGCCACCGCCTCGCGTACATGTACCTTTCATTTGCAACACGTACAGGCATCTTGTCACGTCACAAGCTACAACGCCTGATAGAAATTTACCTATCTCTAGCGGAATAACGTTTTTCAAAGGTCCATATACCAAATCATTGCGATCATAAACGCTAATGATGTGAGGATCATCAGGGTAATCATAATCACTCGAGAGAATGAAAATTTCGTTCTTCATGGTAGTAATTCCTATAACTACGTCTTTCACTAGCCGTCCTCCAAATATGTTCACATATATTGGCACAGGATCTGAAAGACAATATAAATTCATTTACTGTTCGCTTTCGCCATAATGAAGACCTACTAAAGAATTTTGAATACGCCTGCAATACATTACAACTACAATATTATTGATGTAACATTGCTTCATTGGTACACAGCCTACTATATAGGGGCCTAACATTGCAATACATTACATTATCAAGCCATTACAATTACAGCAGCAATAAATTATAACACACAATTACATTTCTGGTAACGAATTAAAAATCTTCTGAGAAATTTCTAGTCTTTGAAGTAATGTCTTCTAAAAGTGACCAAAAGAAGGAAAATAGAGTAGGCTATGCCGAACCGGAAATGTTTCCTGCGTCCTTCACAGAGAAGATTGCCGTCTCTTTAAACTGAATTATCCTTTGTGAAACTCACGATAGTCAATGTCTTATTATCTACAAACAGTAACTCATCTCTATCTCTATTGTAATGCATTCCAGCTACAGTTCCACAATGTCCCCATCGATCAAGTGCTGGAAATTCAAGCGGGTTATACTCCGCATTGAAAAGGTGTAGTCTATGCATTCCATCTTCCCGATTCGATACAATAAGCCTGTCCTGCACGTCCACGAAATGTACGGAACACCAAAACCGTTCATCAAGCACAACCTCGTGCACGATTTTTCCATGCTTGTCCACTTCCACTATTCTGTTTTTGGGACTCGAAGTGTCAATATATACGACAAAGTTTCCATTTGATTTTTGGAAAGGACGTCTGTACATCACAGCTTGTGGCAACGGAATGTAGTAACGCAATGAACCATCCGACTTGTACGCTTCTATTCGACCATTTTCGATAAAAACAGTTGCCAAAACCACGCTTCCATCAACGGACACTGTAATATCTGCATTACGCCCTTTAACGAATTTCCACACGGTAGGTTGACCATACTTCTCGCCATCTTTCGTAATCTTGTAGATGAGATGGCCACCGCTGGGCGTATATTTCCTTTGCCAAACGTACAGACAACTTGAAACGTCACAAGCTACAGGGCCTCTTAGACATTTACCTATGTCTAGCGGAATAACGTTTTTCAAAGGCCCATATACCACATCATTCCGATCATAAACGGCAATGGTGATAGATTGAACAGAGTGATTACAATCACTGGAGAGTATGAAAATGTTGTTCTTCATGGTAGTAATACCTAAAACTACGTCTTTCACTATACATCCTCCAAATATGTTCACATATATTGGCACACCATCTGAAAGACAATATAAATTAATTTACTGTTCCCTTTCGCCATAATGAAGACCTACTAAAGGATTTTGAATACGCTAGCTGCAATGCCTTACAACCAGGGCCGTAAATCCCGGGGAGGGAAAGGAGGGAATTCCCTCCCCACTTTTAAGCCTGGGGAGGGAACGTGAAGGAATTCCCTCCCCACAAATTCGTCTAAGCTGTGCCATAAATTTATATTAGGGTCACCAACCAAGATCGACGACTGCCAAATCTTGTAGGATGATTTACTGCGGGAACATAGATAATGCAGGAAACCTTACTCTTTCGGCTTGAAAGCTATAACAGGTGTGAATGTGGCTGCTGAAGATAGATTTCTTTTTAATTCAGAGCTGGCAGAACTTATGTTGTGACAAGCGGTCAAGCCCAAAGCATCACCCTACAAGACAGAGCAGAGTGTGTTCGGAGCAGTCTCCAGAGCAGTATATGTATGTATGTATGTATGTATATATATATATATATATATATATATATTATATATTCAGAGTGTGAACTTTCAGGGTGGGAGGAATCATCGCGCTGGAGACCTCATCTCTGTGCCTGAGTGAAAGCTACCACATGTAAAGTTGGGTGTCGAAAGATAGATTACGGTCCACGGTAAATTCAAAGCGCTAGGAATTTTGAAGTGACATTAGCAATATATTATCTTGCGGACCGTCGTCGGATATAGAAATTAGAGACGGGCAGCAAATTCCTAATAGGGGGCCTACAGCTGTGATCATATTATGTGTGTGTGTGTGTGTGCGTGTGTGTGTGTGTGTGTGTGTGTGAGAGAGAGTGAGAGAGACAGACAGACAGAAATAGCGACAGAGAGAGTGTATGCATATATATATATATATATGTATATAATATATATAATTATATGTACATGTAGATAGATTTACGTAAATGCATAGTATTCCGTGTGTGTGGGCTTTTCAGAGTTTTCAGTTAATCTGGAGACCCCATTCGAGTGTATTACAGATCTCAGGATTATAAGTAAATTTTAGATAGATCTAAATAAAATTGATAAATAAAGCTGTCGTTTTTAAGTCACCAGCTGCAAAGTGTGATGGTAAGTACAAGTTCACACTACTCTCACTTCTGAGACTGCATTTCATATTTATAAACAAATTAAGCAATTTGCCATAACGTAAACACCACGGTATGTGCGTGTGTGTGTGTGTGTGTGTGTGTGTGTGTGTGTGTGTGTGTGTGTGTGTGTGTGTGTGTGTGTGTGTGTGTGATTACTTTTCAACAACTTGCCGTCAATTAAGATTGATGGTTTGAGAATTATTACAGTGGTGATGTAGAAATTCTTAGATTACATTGATGAAATTTTAAACCACTTCAAGTCTTCAAGTCATTTATCTTATTATTGATTAAATTTTTAATGTGTGCACGGTGTACACCGAAATGTGAATCTGAGGCGCTGATAGTCAGCCGCCAGAGGAAGATGCAGTTAGATATCCAATTGCATGAAAGCCAACTTAGCCAAGGTCACAATATCAATTAACTTTGTAGACGAAATGTCGGTAGACGAAATGTCTGTAGACGAAGTATCGTAAACGAAATGTCGGTAGACGAATTGTGACACCATTATATTGTTAGGTTACTAATAGACGTAACTGATTACCTGAGAAGTCAATATCAATTCAGTAAGTCAGTCGATGATAAGCATGTAACTTAGTTGAAAACTGCTCGAGTCGCTAAGTCAGTCACAAACTCAGCGAATCTGAGAACTAACCTTGAGTATTCGTCGGACCACATGAATCTGTTTGAGATTAGCAATAATATTGTAAGGACAATCTGAGCATCTCGGAATACTTGCAGTGCGAGAAAATTTTGCATACATAAATGATAAGGGACTTGTTTTAGCATTTAGGGTTAAACCGTAGTGTATTTTGGTAAATTAGTTTAATATCTGAAACACGTATACTTGTCTTTCGTAAATTATAGGCCTACATGTAGGCCTATGGTCAATCTAACATGGATGTTGGATTAATTAAACAAATTCTTTGCTTAAATAGAAGTTGTATTGATGACAGTTATCATGAGCATTGGTAGACTGCCTACTTACCAACGTAAATTACGGCACTGAAAATAATTGTTTAAACAAACGACCTTTTATGATAGGTTTAAATGCATTATTTTAATGAAGACTTTTTGATTTTATCATTAAACACTCTGTAACGGAACCTCTTGGTAAATATATGCTCCGTGTCTATTTTCGGAAGCTGCATTCTCAAGTGTCGTTGTTCTCAAGCCGCGCCCAAAATATACGGAAACTGCGGTAGACTAATAGGCCAGTTTAAAATCCTTGAAATTGAATATCAACCCAATGGTTTATTATGAAAAAGGTTTTTTACATGAAAAGTTTTTAATAGACTAGAGAATATTCACTAGAAATGCTAACAATTTGCGAATTGGGGAAATAGTTAAAATTTTGAATTTTGTGTGAGCAGACGACAATCAGCTGACGGGTTTGTTTACGTTCGAAGGAAACCGGTAAATACGATTTTTTCTGCTGGAAAACGCAGCTAAACTAATCATTTTGGTTAAATTTCGATGAGATTTATTATCTAAGCTGTGTTTACTGATTATTTAGACGAAAATGAAACTAGACATTTTCGAATTTAGACTTTATTTTTGAACTGACGACAGTCAGCTGACGGTTTGTTTACGTTCGAAGGAAACCGGTATATACGATTTTTCTGCGTCCAAATCAACGGTTAATTGCTTTTGAAGAGTATGCTCGGTAATGTTGTAATATATTTAAATATTATACAGCAAACAGGTTAAAATTAATGCAATAGGACGAAGGTGTTTTGGACGCATTTACTCTTTGAATAACAAGGACCCACGGATGCATGGATGCAGTTCACCCATCATGTGACCCATGCCCCTATAAATTTCAAGTTGGGACATGCTTTCATCATTATCTTCAACGTCATCTTCATCATCAGTTAAAGCTGGTCAACTGGTGACCATAAACCAAATGGGTGTTAAAAGTATTTTCATTGAGTTGTATTTCTGTTTCAGTTTACTTTGAAACAACTGTAAATAATTCAGGATTAACATTCTTCATATTTAAAAAAAAGAAACACTATGAATTTTTGCATTGTGTGTCGGCGAGAAGGGAACGACATGAAGAAACTTGGTGGTAAAGGATTACAGTCTCTAATCGAAGCGTCACACAAAAGAGGAGATGGACTTCATGAGAAAATGAAAGGTGATTTTTTCCTGCATGATAATTGTCGAAAGCATTATTTATATATTAAGAAAACAGATTTGCAATCCAGATATGAAGCTCCAACCACCACTTGTTCAAGAAGAAGTTCATCCGAAATATTCAACTTCGAAAGTCATTGTCTGATTTGTGGAAAATGGATTGATTATGGGGAGATAAAACGTCATCCAGACCGAGTATCTGCAGTTTCAAAAGTTGAACTCGTTTATGGGGGAAAGAGTGTCGTACAACAAACTTTGATGGAAGCATGTAGTCTGCGTGTCGATAATCTAGCGGTGGAGGTTAAAGGAAGAATCATGATGGCCCAAGACCTATCAGCAGCTGATGCAATTTATCATCATAACTGTTTGAAGCTATTCACAAATAAATTAAACATCAAATGTTGTGGATCCAGTGTGAACTATAGAAATTTAAATCTGGACAATAACACCTCTAAATCCACAGACATTTGAGTCAGTCTACAGCACAATGGTTTTTGTTCACAAACAGTCCAACAGACTTGGGCAACATTGCACTGTCATCACATTTGACCAACCTTTGTATCTGAAGGCATACACCATAAAAAAGGAGAGAAATGATCAATTTCAAAATATGTTTGTTAGATTGGGTGGATTCCATTTGTTGATGTCATTTCTTGGTTCAGGCTGCAAGCTAATGGAAGACAGTGGATTAGAGGATCTTTGGTGTGAAGTCTATGCTAAAAACTCATTGAACAAACTCATTCTGGCACTGTATGGTGCAAATTCCTCCGTTAAAAGTCTGGATGAACTTAGATTTTTAAACATGTTGTCCACCAAATACGTACCACTCGAGAGACTGCCACCCACTTCACGTTCAGCTTATTTTCACAGTCTTCGAGTCCACCACCAAACATCCACATGGTTGGCCCTTTCAACTGTTTTGCCAAAAGAAGATTATGGCTTTTGTTTCTCAGCTGATGAGTGGCAGCCTGTGATAACAGACAAACCAGCTGCACCAGATTATCTCCTTCATGAGATTCGTTGCAGTTGCTGCAAGTCAGAAAATCGTTGTGCAACATGCAACTGTGCCAAAAAACGACTGCCTTGCAGTATACATTGCAAATGTGGAGGACAGTGCGAGAATGCTTGCAAATTATCTTTTAATTTAGATGAACAATAGAGGGTTTGCCATATAAGGTAATCCGCCATACTAGAGTACTAAGCAAATGCTTGTTGACATTGGATACATAGGTGAATGCCGCTTATAATAAACAGTAGAAATAGTTTTCTGTGTTGGGAAACCTTTGTCTAGTCGGAAACAGTGTTGTAGTTTCACTGTAGTTGTTTATGTTGGTAGCAGGGCAGATATTACTGTTATCAGTCTGCATTATGTTAACATTTTACTTCAACAATATTAATGTCATAGCAAGGTTTTTAATGCAGTTAATTGCTAAACCTCAAAACAAAACTGTAAAACATAAATGAATTTCTGTTTTAGCTCAACAATGATGTCACTCTATACGATTGAAACTATTAACATGCTCTCTAACTGCTTCTCGATGTTCATCAGTTATCTTTTCATTTCTTGTTCAATAATAACTCCATATGTGCTTCTTTGAAATATTAAGAGTTGACAGAGAAATGATTTACACGCCTGTACTTTGAAGTCACCAATAAAAAAGTAATATTTGTATGTAAAAAGCCTGCTTGTATTCTTATCAGTGAATTGTTTTCAGTCAGTTCCAGTTCTTTTCTTATGAAATGGTTATGTTGTTTGAGCTAATGTCTTTTTCCAGAATCGTTGAGTAGCCAAAAGTCATTGTGGAAAGCTTCCTCTGAATGACAGACACTAGATTTACAAGTCTAATCTTGAACTTTTTTGTGTGATGGTTGGATTAAAGACTGCAATCCTTTCAAACCAATATTTCACATCATTCCCTTCTTGCCGACACACATTGCAAGAATTCATAGTGGTTCTTTTTCTTAAAAAAGAAAGTTAATTCCTGTAATATCAATCCTGCATTTGCTTCAAAGTGAACTGAAACAGAAATAAAATTCAATGGAAAGAATTTTAACACCCTTTCATTTATGGTTACCAGTTGACCAGGCATGCCTGATGATAATGATGATGATGATGATGATGATGAAGACAATTATGCAAGAATGACCCAACATGATATTTATTGGGCATGGGTGAAATACATCTATGCATCCCAGTGTCCATATCAAAGAGTAAATGCGTCCAAAAACTCTGTCCTATCGAATGAATTTTAACCATGTTACCTGTATAATATTTAGATATAATTATTATAACATTCACGAACATACTCTCCAAAGGCAGTTTACGCGGCCATATGGACGCATTTAACCTGTGTCATATCTAGGGATATCTAGGATGCATGGTGCAATGACCACCAGAACACACAGTACTGTAACACTTGTACAGTTAGTTTCATTTCCGTCTAAACTATCGATGTACACAGCTCAGATAATATAAGTATTATCCAAATTTAACCAAAATAATTAGTTTCACTGCGTTTTCGACCACGAAATTCGTATTTCCGGTATTCATCGAATGTAAACAAACCCGTCAAATGTCGGTCAATCTGCTCGCACAAAAATTCAAAATTTTCACATTTCCCCAATTCGCAAATTGTTAGCATTTCTAGTGAATGTTCTCTAGTCTATTTTAAAACTTTTCATGTAAAAAAACCTTTTTCATAATAAACCAGTGGGTTTAAGACTTAATTGATCGGCCTATAAATCTTTGGTAAACAATAATATTATATGTAACGTAACATCTCGGTGTACAGAATCCGTGTCTCTTTTAGGATACCGAAACTGCTGGTTAAGACCCTGTAACGTAACCTCTCGGTGTATATAATCTCGGTGTATATAATTCATGCTTTTCATGTTCATGCTTTTCATATTCATTTTTTGGTGCTACCAATGTTTTTGGTGAATTAAAGATTGATAACGCTGGACAACAGTGATTTTGCTTCCTGAAAACTGTTGGGTGTAGGCTACCATATGGATTTTGGGCTGCTGATCACGAAAATGACCTTGAAGATGTCCTATCACGTTCAGTTTTTTTAATCGCCTATTTTTGGAATTTTCTTTCACATTTTCAGTCTCCTTATATGCTGCCCACAAGGTAAGGTGTTTTGTGTATTCCAGGCATGTCTGGACATGCCCTCAGTGCAGGTTGCACAACCTTCAATGTAAATGGTAAGGCTTAGGCATGCCTGGGCATGCCCAGCATGCTTAGTTATGAAGGATGTTGGCAAGACGGGCTATAAAAGGAGGTTACGTACACAGAAGCGTTGATGTCAGTTTGTACGTATGTTGATGATCAACGGGCATAAATAGCAGGGAGCATACTTAAGAATAAATATATGTGGGTTCATCATTATGGCAATATTTTTCTGTTTTTCAAACGTCAGAGTAGCAAGTTGAGTTCGAAATGTAACCATAGGCGCAACCACCCTATGGGACCCGTGGGACGCGTCCCCCCCAACTTTCGAACAGGTGGGGACGGTCCCCCCCCAACTTTTGACAATTGTGAGGTAAACAAGAGCCCAAAATGCACTCCATTTTGGTATCAAATGCTCAAAATTGCGTCGGCTTCTGGGGCGGAGCCCCAGACCTGATTGGGAACTTAATTACGACGTTTCCCCATACCCTATTAGTTGTGAGGAGCTAAATTCTTGCCTTCCGCGATCTCTCCCCTCCGTACGATTAATACCAGTATAGTACAAGGCTCTGGCCTTGGACCCACTGATTTGGTCATAGCCATTTCTAGCCTTAATTAAACCTAGCCTACTCCATTTGGCATCATATGCTAAAAATTGCGTCGGCTTCTGGGGCTCCGCCCTAGACCCCGATGGGGAGCTTACGACGCTTCCTCATACGCCCCTAGTCGTTATGGGCTTCTTCCCTTCGGCAATCGCAGCTTCGCGCCTTCGGCGCTCGCAATTCCAACCCCCCAACTCAGACATTCTAGTAGGTCCCCCCAACTTCTGGACCGTGGTTGCGCCCCTGAATGTAACGTAATATGCGTCAACAGCCGTTGTGGTACAATTACGGCGAGTTCACTTAAAAATCCTCAAGAGTGGAGCACTAGTAGGCCTATGCTGGCTGATTACCCTTGTTAAGAAAGCATATGGGGCTGTCCCTAAATGACGTCACGCACCTAGGGGGTCTCTCGGAAATTTGTGACGATGTGACATGGGGGTGGGGGGGTCTGAGAGGTGTGACGTGACACCAGGTCTATGTAATTAAATTTAACAATTAACAACAATTTAATTTTTAACAATAGCAGCACTAAGTGGAGTATTAATTTTCATTATTTTTTAATTATTTTAATGCTACGGGTACCATTATTAATAATTTTCAGAATCATTTCAATATTTGGTCACCGTTAGGCTAGATTTTAAAAATATGCATGCTCTCCTATTTGTTCCATGAATGAAAGAGCATTTTGCTTCGCCATGGAAATTTGGTTTTAGGGGGGATCAGAGCTTTGTGACGTCATTTTTCAAGGGGTGTTACTTTTTGTGACGAAGTGTGACGAGGGGAGGGGGTTCAAAATCGGCCAAAATTGCGTGACGTCATTTATGGACGGCCCTATGAACTGTAGGCCTAAATACAGTGGAATCCGTCTGGGCGTCTGTCTAAATATGCCGACGATAGGACTGGTGGTCCCTGCTTGGTGGTCCCTGCTTCCTGCATTGACGGCACTCTTCTGAACTTGACCATATCTCTAAGTGGACAGCAATTAGCAATCTTAAATTAAACCATGCTAAGACCAGAGAAATGGTTATCAGACGACCGAGGTCCAAACCTATTGTCCTCCCTCATGTCATCCCTGGCATCGAGCGGGACCACGGGGATGGTTATTTTGGGTGTCATCATCTCTGATCGGATTGGCTTTGGGGCACACATGGACAAAATATGCTGCAAAGCCCGAAAATCCATGTTCGCGCAACGTGTTTTGGTCGCCCACGGTCACCACGGTCAACGTCTCTTTGACGTTGTTAGAGCTAGCCTACTACCCTCGCACGGCTACTTTATGCCTCTCCTGTTTGGTAGGAATTTGCCATTGCAGATGTAGGGAATATAAACGCCTTAACGGTATTCTGAGAAAATTGACCCGTTCAGGCTTCCTCCTTGCCGATTTTCATAGTTTTGACAAACACTGTTCTAGACCTAATCTAATATTTTCCGTTCTCTTTTAAAGAGAATTAATAATTCTCTTTAAACCCTTGTCACGTCCAGTTTATTCATATAATAAAGTCACATTTTTCACAGATCTAGATGGTTTATGTACTTTTATATCGAAATCATCGGTGACAAATTTGAGGTAAATTAAAGCCCAAAATGTAGGCCTACTTTGGATAGGCTATAGGCCTAAAGTTGGCGACCAGGATAAAGGTTGGGCACCTCATATTTGTTTCACATCTTGCGCAGTCAATTTCAAAGCATGGATTAGGCCTACTGGTTCTCGGCCGTCTAATAATGCCGCTTGCTATTCCGATGATATATGGAGGAGCATGTTTCAAACTGTTATTTCTGTTTGACAAATGTTTTGGGTCATTCCTTCAAAAGCAAGAAATCAATTGAATATCCTAATCTTCCATCGGCACTGAGACCACTACCACATGATGACAGCCTTCCTGTAGGCCTACCCAATCCACGGGCTGTTTTGACCATTGGAGACGTTGGTGAAACTGTGACAATAGAAACAGAAGACTGTATTGATCCTGATTTCCAACCACTTCGGTGCTGTGAGCCTCATTTGTTAACTCAACCTGAGCTAAAATTTAATGACCTAGTCACTAGTCAGGGACTGAAATTCGTGAAATGGTCAAGCGGAATTGCTGGGCTCTCGGTACCACGCCAAAGGAAAGTGGTAGACATGGAGAATCACTGGGTTGGTCCTAATGTCACCAAATTTTACCCGGTGATACCTCGCACCGATAGCATTCAAACGCGCCTATTCCCGAATTGCGGAAACGATTAGAACATTTTCTACGATTTTTTGAAAATTCTATCTGACCCATTGGCGAAACAGTTGTTTACCTATACCGGAAGGCGCGTTAAGGATGCGCCACCATACTGAAACATTTTATAGCGCAGTGTCGCGTGCAGGATGCGGTACGGGTTGACGCTTTCACCGATTTTATAGCGCAATTCTATATCGCAGTGTGAACACAACGTCAGAAACGGTTACGTATTGATAGTCCGAAGGTTCGATAGTCCGAAGGTTCGATAGTCCGAAAGTTTCATGGTAAAACCGTAGTTTACGTTGCTAGGCCTAAATTTTTTTCTTGCTGTACATGATTTCTCTAATAATTAGAATGATTCAAATGCGGGACTTCAGCGTTCAAAAATAGCCTGCCTTAAACCCACATTACGACTCACTGTACCTTTATCTGAAACTGCTCTATCTATCACATTTCAGGCTTTCTATTCAAAACTATACAATACAATACAATACAATATAAACTTGGATTTATAACGCGCCTTAATAAAACAAAGTCTTACTCAAGGACGCGTTACAGTGTACTTACTAATTATAGTACCGTATGGTTGGGGAGGTGGGGATAGTATTGTATTGTATTGTATTGAAACATTTATATAGCGCCTCTGTTATGGTGAACAATAGTGATGATATAGGACGACGGATCGATATCATGTCCGCGTATATAAGTAGGTAGGTAGGTAGGTAGGTAGGTAGGTAGGTAGGTAGGTAGGTAGGCAGGCAGGTAGGTAGGTAGGTAGGTAGGTAAGTAAGTAAGTAAGTAAGTAAGGAAGCAAGGAAGGAAGGAAGGAAGCATCAGATGCTGTTTGCATGAATGGCCCTACTTCTTCAGCAAGGAACTGAGAATGGAGTGGAATAGAATTTTAAGTGTGGCTTCGACAGGCAAGAATCACTCTGTGGAAGCATTATGGTATAGTATAATAGTGGCCAATATATTCATGTGCTATCTAATTTTACAATATTTCAATTGTGCAACGACAATCGTATACAGGCTGTATAAGTATGCAATATATTACTTAATATACTAGTTGTATTCGTATTCTTAAATTATTAGATATTTAAGAAGTCTTACAGTGTACTTAGTTGGTTGTTTAGAGGGCACAGAAGAAGGAGACATTTCGAAATGGATATCTGTCCTGGTGGTGATGTTACAAACTGGAGCCATGTATTCCATATTGTGACATTTGACACTTTAACAATGAGCTGCTTTTGTTTGTGTCTTGTGTCGCTTTCAGTACTCCTACACTGGTCGTTAAAGTGTTACAAGCTCGATTAACTGTTTCAATGTTGTTTCTAATTCTCTGTGATACGATCAATGACGTTTACTTCAATATCATTATTTTCTTAGAAGTATGTTAACAGTAATTCCTTTATGTTAGCAGTAATTAGAGTGAAGCTTAATTCAAATCAATTTATTTCTTATCTTTGTGAACTGCTTCAATATTATCTGTTTTACTGTTTGTAATTTTTCTGGTATGGTAGTTGGTTTTAACTGAAACAGATTTACATAGAACTCGGAAATCTGAATCAAAATTATCTGGTTTAAATGTTTCTCTGTTGCCCTGTTGTAGGCCTATGCCATTCTGTTTAATACATCTGAGGCCGATTTGTCGAAAAATTAAAGGATGAACTTTACGACACTTTCACGAATTGTTAATAATTTGTGACGAATTTAGCCACACGATACTGTTTAAAATTAGCTTTTTGTTTACGTGTCGTTCAAACGGATAGTCGACGAGGTGTGTCTGTCGCACTACGCCTGCAACTTCTTCCTGTTTGCGACAAATCGGCCTCAGATGTATTTAAATTGCTTGATGAAATGGAAGCTGGATTAATGATAGTTATCATGCATACAGGTAGACTGCTTACTTACCAACGTCAAGTGTGGCATTGAAGACATTGAAAAAATTTAGGCCTAGCAACGTAAACTACGGTTTTACCATGAAACTTTCAGACTATCGAACCTTCGGACTATCGAACCTTCGGACTATCAATACGTAACCGTTTCTGACGTTGTGTTCACACTGCGATATAGAATTGCGCTATAAAATCGGTGAAAGCGTCAACCCGTACCGCATCCTGCACGCGACACTGCGCTATAAAATGTTTCAGTATGGTGGCGCATCCTTAACGCGCCTTCCGGTATAGGTAAACAACTGTTTCGCCAATGGGTCAGATAGAATTTTCAAAAAATCGTAGAAAATGTTCTAATCGTTTCCGCAATTCGGGAATAGGCGCGTTTGAATGCTATCGGTGCGAGGTATCACCGGGTAAAATTTGGTGACATTAGGACCAACCCAGTGATTCTCCATGTCTACCGGTGTGTGGAGCACTAGTATATGCTGGTTGATTAGGCCTACTGTTGGACATTGATCAGAGACGTTTCTGACATTGAATACAAACGCAAAACAACGGCTTTTCGGTTTTACTGAATTTCTGGGCATTTCTTTTAAATTCTTGCAAACCATTTTTCTCAAAAACCTTACGTGATACAAAGATTCCGAGAACACCACTGGATTCAGCGTGCCAAATTCTATATACAACAGCTAAAGTTTTTAAGGAAGCAAAAAAAGTTAAAATTTGTTGCCCAGTGTAATCCGTGTCTATTGTAGGATACCGAAACTGCTGGTAAAGACCCTGTAACGTAATCTCTCGGTTTACAGAATCCGTGTCTATTTTAGGATACCGAAACTGCTGGTCTCAGATATCAAAGATTTTAACACGCTTAACTTCTGTGCACACAGCAGTGAAAGATAGATCAAACAAAAGTGTTTTAAGACGACTTCCAAGTTAACAACACACACCAATCTTATTCGGTAAGCGCGTTTTGCTATTTATTGCAGAGGTGAAACTGCTGTTCAAATTCGTAATTAATTTATAGGTGACGTGACTCGTCGTGCAGTGTTTAATCTACTCCCTTGCTGTCGGGGGAGGGGAATTGAGGTTCTCGGGGGTATCCACTCCACGTATCTCAACGTATTTGAAAAGTTCACGACCGAGGGGGTAGTAACGAGTGTTTCCTTCGAAAAAAATTGAGGGGGTAGTAACAAGTGTTTTCGAAGAACTTTCTCGAGGGGGGTAGTGACAAGTGACAATTTTCATCTCTTTAATTTTTCTGGGGAGGGAAACTGGATCCTGGGGGAAACTCCCCCCTCCAGAGACGTCTAGATTAAACACTGCTCGTCGTGGCAGTGATGTGCAAAATACTTTTAAACACTTATTTTGATAAAACAAAGTGATATAATGAGAAAATGTATTTTGAAAATGCTAAATATGGCACACCAATTTTTAAACTATGCCTAAATTTCACTTGTCGCTATTAGGTTTTAGAAAAAAATTAATAAGCTAAGATTATTTTGTATAACTGTTGCTGTTCATTTCAAAGTTGGATGCTGATGCTCGGCTAACAATATAAGAATCGGTGAAAAACTCACAGTGGAACTTCTCAATTGGTTTACTCAATATAATCCAACTTTTTAATTTAAAGTGATATCATTCTGTAGAACTGAGTGACTATGTATTAACGAAATGGAATGGGGATAAGGCTTGTGGTCTGTATGGCATCGGAACAGAACAACTAGTTCATGCTTTTGTGGCCTTTGTCACTTCTGTTCAACTGAATGTTTGTCCTTGACAGAGTGCTGACCAATTTTGGTGTAGGCATAATCAGACCTTTGAAGAATGGCCGGTTAAAACGTAGTTTACGTTGCTAAATTATATTTTATTGTCACTTTAAAATGGAAGCCGGATTGATGAAAATAATTTCTTGCCTAAATGGAAGTTGGATTGATAAAACTAATTCTTTGCTTTAATAGATGCTGGATGATGGAAATAATTGTTTCCGTAAGTAGAAGCTGGATTGATGAAACTAGGTCTTTGCTTCAATAGAAGCTGGACTGATGAAGAATAATTGTTTCTGTAAACAGCAGATGGATTTTTAGGAAAAAATTCTATGCTCAGATAGAGGTTGGATTGATGAATAATATTCTTTTGCTGGATTGATAAAAGTAATTTTTTTTATTAAATTGAAGTTGGATAAATGAAAATAATTTTTTCATGAAATGGAAGCTTAATTGATGACAGTTATTATGGACAGTGGTAGACTGCTTACTTACCAATGTCAAGTGTGGCACTGAAGACATTACAATAATATAGCAATGTAAACTACAGGATCGCCAAATGGCCAACCTTAGACAATAGCAGAAGTTCTAATATAGCTAAATGCTTTGAATGTGGATGCTCAAACATTATAGTTGGTCTTTTTTCAAGCTTGACTTGCATTTGGATTCAAAATGGGGTTGCATTTTTACCTGCACATCTTGCAGTCAGCACAGTAGCGGGGTACCTCAATAGCTGTCATTTATGTGTATTAGACATGTTTAAAGCTTTCCAAAAAATGAATCACTGTGCCTTGTTCAAAAACAGACCTCATGAGTGTCCAGCCACTCTTATTACCTGGGTTAATCTTAGTGCAGCTTTTGTGAGATGGATATTATATATGCTATCTGAGATAATAACGTTGACCTTTGGGATTAGACAGGATGGTGTTTTGTCTCCAATTCTATTTGCTGTATATGTAAATGACATAAATGATTGATTCAGTTGTGTGTGTAGAAGTGAGAGGTATTCCTGGGTGCATCATGTATGCAGATGACCTTTAAATTTCAGCATCATATAGTGGCTTCAAACAATTGTTAACATTTTCTCTGTTGAACTAGAAAGTTTGCATATGAAACTAAATGTAATAAGATTGTTTGTCATCAGGCTTGGATCACCGTTTTTGTAATGGACGCTACTGTTTGTTGTCAGTCCACTATCAACGCAACTTCTTACAGACACTCTGAACGTGATGTTATCTGTTACCCTGGATAGAAATCCGTTGTTTGACTCCACTTGTGTGCCTGAGCCCATCACTGATTACTTTTCTAGCTCTGTGCATTGCCGTGCTTACTGCAGAAACATCTGTTCTTAATGATATTTAGCATTTGGACTTTTATAAAGGGCACATTAGAAACCCTCAAAAGCATAATTTAGGCTAGCATAGACATTGCATTGCAGTGCCTCTGATTAGTTTCTCTTAAGTGGCACTATCAACATTTCTGTGTGCATTAATTGTTACAAGGAAAAGATTACCTGATGACTTTCAACTTTCTCAAGCAGGTCAAACAGTACTGTAAAATTTAGGTGTCTGTTGCTTTTTCCTGTTTTGTTCATCATACCGCCCTTTGTGCTTGCTTTAAATTGATAAATAATGAAGTAAATCGTCTAAAGACATTTAAACTATTACAAGAAAAATTTAAACATTAACTAAAATATTTGTGAGAATCCACACTGCCGTAGTGACATTAAGCTACAATTTAGGTCAGAACAACACAATGATGTTTTACAAGTAAAATACTGTATTCAGTTACTTTAAATGAGTGTAAAACTGAATTCTTAACTAAGCATAAGTGACTTTAATTGAGATAAAAACTGAATTCTTAGGTAAGCATAGTGTCTCAAACGTTGGAGACTCGGTTATTCAGTGAATTAAGCCTGACCACAACTAGCCACGCAAATTGGGAATAGTAAGTTTAATTACAAGGACTTTCTCAAGGAATCTTCCCCTAACTCAATGGGCATAGAATTAACTACACCAATGGAGGTAATTTCGCTTGCTGCATCAATCAAAGACACTCATTCTTGTGGTGAAGACGGAATTGATCCACAGGTAGCAAAGTTTACTATTAAGGAAATATCGATACCCCTTGCACAAATGATTAATTGCTCCATTTTAGCTGGGAGTGTTTCAAATAAGCTAAAAATTGCAAAGGTGATACCCATTTTTAAGGCGGGTGAGACAAACAAATTTAATAACTATAGACCTGTATCAATACTACCCTATTTCTCTAAATATTTTGAAAAAATAATGCATCTGAGACTAACAAATTACTTAGCATCAAAAAGTACACTAACTAATAGTCAATATGGTTTTCGAACTGGCCACTCCACTTTCATGGCTCTATTAGAAATGCAATCAAAAATTACAGAGGCCATTGACAATAACTTGTTTTCGATCGGGATATTTTTTGACTTATCCAAAGCCTTCGACACTGTCGACCATAAAATTCTCATAAAAAAACTTGAGCACTATGGTGTCAGAGGGATAGGACTTGCATGGTTCTCTGACTATCTTCAAAACAGAAAGCAATATGTCTCATTTGATAACCACCTCTCAGAACAATTAAGTGTAAGGTGTGGAGTGCCACAAGGGTCTATACTAGGTCCATTGCTATTCCTGATATATATAAATGATATTTCAAATTCCTCATCAAGTTTTCATTTCATAATTTTTGCAGATGACACCAATGCATTTTTGTCTGATAAATCTCTTGAAACCTTGTACACCAGGGCAGGTAATGAATTAGAAAGTCTATCTGAATGGTTTAAAGCCAATAAATTATCCTTAAATTTATCCAAGACTAATTATATTATATTTAGATCTAAGAAGAAAATTCTCCCTGTCGTTGATTCTAGTATCAAAATTGATAACAACGAAATTACTCGGGTATCTACTAAAAAATGTTTAGGTGTATATGTTGATGAGCATTTAACGTTTAATGATCATGTCTCAATAATAGCAAAAAAAGTGGCCAAAAACATAGGCATCATTTCTCGGATTCGACATGTATTACAGAGACCTATCCTGATGAACTTGTACAACACTCTCATTCTTCCTTACCTCTCCTATTGCAATATTGTATGGGCGTCAAACTACCACTCACACCTGACAAGACTTACAATATTACAGAAGCGTATTGGACGCATCATTTGTGGTCTTAAATACAATCAAAGCACTCGCACATACTTTAAGAAACTCAGAATAATGTCGTTGCTAAACATAAATGGCATGCAGACTGGGATATTTATGTATAGATTTAAACATAAGCTATTACTATAAAGGTTTGCTAATAACTGTACATTGCTACTACACCAGATCCTATAATAAGTGCCATAAAGTTTATGCACGAACCAAAGCTCGACAGTTTTCAATTTCTTATCATGGACCCTGTATATGGAATTCGCTGCCGATTCCTTTGACTAATGTGACAACTTTAGCAATATTTAAAATGAAACTTAAACAGTATCTTATTGAACTGGAATAAATAAACTATAATGGATGTAGAAAACCACTGAAGACACTATGGCTGCTACTGATCATCTGTTCTACCTATACTTAGAAAATTAAGGAAAATGGGGCTCCCTGGCAGCGGAGCATTAGTGCTCCTTTAGGGATAACCCTTTGACACTAGGAAACCGATTGTCTTATGGTAGACAACTTTGCTGCATGAATAATTGATAATTGGACTGAAGTGATTATGTACTGCTAGATTTGTTTTTGTGAAGAATTTGGTACTTGGTGTCAATAAAAGTGTTGAATTGAAAGGGTTAAAATGCTGAAGCAAGCAAGCCTAGATGTAGACATAATTTTATGGTTTAGTAATTGATATGATTTCTATTAACAGAAAAAGAACAATAATTGCATCAGAATTTGCTAAAGTGTCACTCCCGGTTAAAAAATTAATAATTACATAATCCTACAAAAGCATGCTGTTTGTATGTACTGTATGTTACACTGGTCTGCCAGTTCTAACCCAGCTTTGAATTACTCAACCCACTAGAACTGATCGATATAACAAAATATCAAATTGACATAAATGTTTTGTTATCATAAGAAAATGTTACTAATGGCATTTGATGATTACTTTCATGTGGGCAATAGTTATGACACAGGATCATTGCCACAATGTCGAACTGACAAGGCTCACACTACTAAGAAGCTTTTTTCAATTAAATGTTTGGATGATTGGATCCATCATTATGGAACTCCCTTCCTGCTTTTATAACGTACGTGCCGACTTTAAGTCAAGTTAAAATTAGTTTGGGTGATCACCAACAGTGAAAACTGTTTATAATTCTCACATAATGTTTTGTTCTTCAACTATAACTGTTTTGTTCTGATTTATTAGTTTAAGATACAAACTATTAAAGATAAACGTATAAAAAAGCCAGCTGCCTGTAACTTAATCGTTGGGAAAGCGAAAACCCTGATTCCAGTGGGTTTAACAACCATTTTAGTTTATCATTTTAACACCTCAACATTAGTGTAAAAGTTTAAATGTGTGTAATGCTTGTCACCGCTGCTTCAGTTAGTCAATAACTGACTCAACGAACAATAGACAAAAATATGGTAAAGTCAATGCTATGAAGGTGCCATGTATTGTTGTGATGCTAACACATGATTTGGGAATAATGGACCAGTGACCATTGCTAGTTAGTAGTTTGTATTCTCTTTCTTACAGGAGAACAGTTTTCAAACCTGTTGTCCAACCTGTTTTAGTACAGTCTATGTCCTGTACTGATTTGTGGCTCCAATATAAGGCAGAGCAATGGAAACTCCTTCAAGAACAGTAAGTTGTACTCCAACAGTCATTTTAAAATGGGACTATCAAACGGTTGGCTACAACTTAAACAGTTTAACTGGCTCTTTTAAGATAAATTTAAGTGAAACTTTGTATGAAACTAGGGCTACATAAAGCCTTCAGCATCTTTGCATTTGATCATTTATAATGCGCTTCTCACAGCATAGACCTTTCCAGCGCGAGGTACTCCGAAAGAAAAGGAGAGTTTTAAGGTGAAAGAAATGTAGAGATGTCACCAGAGAGGATGGTAGAGCATAGAGAAGGAGGAAGTCCATTCCATTGAGAGGGACCAATGCAAAGGATCTGGATTGAACCATTGTGGTCCTAACATAGGGAATGAAGAGGTCAAGGCTGTTGGAGGATCTGAGAGGACGCAATGACGTGGCAGAGACAGGATGGACTATTTCGTGACAAAGATATTTTGGGGCAAGACCCAGTTTAGTCCTGCATAGAATATATTGTAAAGATTATTTTTGGGTAGAAGACTAGAAGTTCAGTGGGCTGTGCAGTGGAATTATTTATCTGGTATGTGTTTGATGAAGTCAATTAATTATGGTGACCACTGTAACATTAAGTTTTCGATTTTGCAGCTGAAAGTTTTCTGCATTACATGGTCAGTGCATTGGTATGTAGCTAGTGCATGAAAATCTTCCATATACATGGAATTGAGATTCGTTCATTTGTTATTTTAACTTATTCATTATTTGAAGACTTAGGGACCGAGATCATAGTTTGCAGAGCATTTGCTATATGGCACAGTTTAGGTTAACATTTGACTACATATATTTAGCATAACATTTGACTACACAATTTTATTGTATTGTTGCAGTTGCAAAATCTTCCATTGGAAATGCTTGATATGATCATCTTGAAAACCGTTGCAAAAATTGTACTATCTACTTGGGAAGACTCTGCTTACCAGATACGGACAGACACATACAAACATCTTGCCATAATTAGATATGTAATTGTTGTGGAAATTCTGTCTGGTCTGCTTGGCATAATCGCCTTACTACCCGGTGGTTTAGGATTGTACTACAGCATAAACTTAAACGTTTCAGTGAGTATGATTACTCTTGAACATTTATTTTCTGTTGTTCTATTGCTGTTCATTCTATATTTACAATTTCAATATCTCTACATTGTACAAAATAGCATTCCATAGCTGCAACAGTAAAGAAAAAAAAAAGAACAATAAACACCAGACAGCTGGGCATTCTTTATGATTGCTCCAGAGCTTACAAGCGAAAATTACTGAGTGTTAGTGTGAGGAACATTTCTTATGCAATGCTTCCAGGTTCTTGTCTAATGAATAAAGTAATCAGTAAAGGGTGAGACAAACAGTTTATTAGTGTTTCTTAATAAAGGTGAACAGAAAAAGGATATATGGAAATGTTTTATGGTAGTTAATATCATAATGTGTAGTACTGTATTACAACTTTTCAGTGTTTTAGACGTTCTTTGGTGTAATCCAGTTACTCTTTTTAAGTTGAATTATAATTTGGTAGCACAAAATGCATAAATGTATAACTGCAGGTAATTTTTAATTTTGAGGTCCACTGACAAAGTACAAAGAAAAACCTGTTCTGGTAAAGGAAGTCAACCTTGCGAGCGGCGTTTCGGGTTTGGCAATGCTCGACAAAGAACTGTTTGTTGCCTCAACAGATTCTGAGAATCTCTTGGTTTATGATCCTGTGACCTTTACAAGGCTGCGATTAATTCACTTGGAAGGCGTAACCGGAATAAGAGACATTGCTGCTTGCCAGCAGAAGAAATGTCTTGTTTTAGTTGCCAATAGGTCGTTGGTCTGCGTCGATCCAAAGGGAACGATACTGAAGGAGTGGCTGGTACCTTATTATCCACATCATATTTCGGTTATGCCTTCTGGCAACATCTTGCTGACGTGCAACACTGAAACGCCGAGTGCCAGATTACTGATTTACAGTTCAGATGGAAACATAATACAAGATCTGGGGTTAGATGCGGATGGCTTTAAAATGTCCTGGCAAACAATTCTGTTGAGGTCAGGCAACTATTTAGTATGCCAGGGTTGGAGTAACTCACTTCACCGTGTCCTAAATGTGAGCCCTGAAGGTACCATCCTCAAATCGTTTGGCAGTGAAAGACAATGCTCGGACAGCCATCTTTCAGAGCCAGTTCACATAACAATGGATCGAGACGAGTTAATATTCGTTGCAGAGATTGGTAACAACCGGGTGGTTCTGCTTAGTCGGGGACTTGTTTTCCTGAAGGAGCTGCTCAGTGAAAAGGATGGAGTCAATTTGCCATATCGTGTTCTGCTGGATGAAACTTCAGGACTCCTCTATGTCGGCACCGGCTTTGCTCAGATTCTCATTTTCAACATTTATAAGTGAAATTGATGTCAGTTCTGCCCTATAACTGGCTAATTTTTGGGGATCTGAAATTCTGCATTTAAAGTAGTTATTGACTGAAAATTTCATTATCAATGTAGAACTTTTGTTGTTTTTTCTTAAATTTGATTGTCACATGTCTAATTACCTTCAACGACTTGCGGTCATTGAAGATTGATTGTTTGAGAATTATTACTGTGGTCATGTAGAAATTCTTAGTTTTCACGTATGAAATTTTAAACTACTAAAAAGTCATTTCTGTGATAAATGACATTAGTATTATTAATTAAATTTGTAACGCGTGCACGATGTACACCGAAATGTGATTCTGAAGCGCTGATAGTCAGCCGCCAGAGGAAGATGCAGTTAGATATCCAATTGCATGAAAGCCAAGGAGAATGGTGAGTTTGAGCAGATTTTTGAAGGAAGGAAGTGAATTTGAGCTACGAAGAGAGTGGCAATCGATTCCATTCCGTAGGGGCAGAGGCATGGAATGCACGTGATCCCGTTACTGTTCTGCGTTGTGGCTCGACCAAAAGACCCGTGCTTGATGACTGCAGGCAGCGAGGAAGGATGTAAATAGTAGTGAATGAAGGTAGGGTGGTGTGCTGGTGCTAATGGCTTTGTAGGTCAAGCAGGCCAAATTAAATTTTATTCTGAATTCAACAGGAAGCCAATGCAGCTGATGGAGTAGAACTGAGGAGCTTGTTCGTAGTGGGACACACAACACTACGCGAGCTAAGGAGTTTTGGATGCGTTGCAGCCTGTTGAGTTCAAGGGCTGAGCGACGCAAAAACCGAATTAGTATAGGGTCTAATTAAGGCGAGAGGAAACAATGGAACAGGTTATGGTTTGTGACATTTCTTAATGAGAGCCGACCCGATGTGACGTTTGCCTTGATTTGATAGAAACAAGATTTACAAATGTTTATTATGTGCGGTCAGAATGTGAACTTACATCGAGGATTACCGATTACCCCAAGTGTTTGACAGTAGGCCTCTACCTGATAGAGGCGTAGTAGTGCCTGCGAGGTCGATGCTAGAAAGCGAAGGGAGAGAACGCAGGCGTTGGCGTGAAGCCGTGAACCGAAAAATTACGTCAGACTTGTCTGGGTTTGTGGCCATAGGCTACCATTGAAACGGCTCCATGCATACATAGATGAGAGGCACGTACTCCTCAAGTTTTAGTTTACCAGACCGATCAGTGTGTGACGGAGCAATATAGAGCTGAGTATCATCCGCGTAGGCCTATAGGCTACTGCTGTTGTCATTAGACTCCAAAGTGATTAGATATACGACTGCTTGCCAATTGCTTGGGGAAGTAAAGGCTGATAAAGGGCAGAGGATAGATCTCAGTGGGATTGTAGCAGTGCAAACTGGGTTCAGACTTCAGACCGAGCGGTACGGATCATGCCCAACTGCTGATTCCGGTCACCTAGGTAAGAATCTAGTTGCCAGTTTAAGGCAGTTCCAGAGATTCCACAGGTTTTGGCGAATCTTGAAAGGAGTAGCTGGTGGTCTACGGTGTCGAAGGCTGCGCTGAGGTCAAGGCATAGTGTGTGCGTCAGGGTAAGGCAGACTTTTCCATTGTCAATAGTACGTCGTGAAGCATATCTATTCAGTGTAGTGGATAGAACGTTTCAGTGGAATAGCCTTCGCGGTAATGCGGTTCAACTTGGCAGAGGAAGTGATTGATATTTCTTATATATATATATATTAATTAATATTATATATATGTAGGACTATTCTGGGTATACTTGTCGGTTTAACGACCACCAAAATTCTTCACATATTACCTCATTTAAAATTCTTCATATTCTACGTTATTTTAATTTTATTTTACGTCAGAACTTTACCAATGAGATATATTATAAGCGCTAGAGACCGTATGACGTATGTTTTCCTCAGGTCGCGGTGAAGTCACAATCGCTTAGCGACCTTCACCCCAAGCTAGGTATTCTAAATATAGATATCGATGTTTACTTTTGTGTAGCCTATCACAGCTGAAGTTGTACTGTGAAATTAAGCTTGCATGACGTCAGCCAGTGCTCATTAACATAACTGGTGACGTGTCCACGCATTTCACGTCGATGATGACGTCGATTTATATTATACATCTCTATGCCTAGCTTAAGGGTCGCAGCCTCACCATAGATGGTAGATGCTCGCTCTAGTGATATATTTATATATTATACATCTCTATGACACTAACCCTAACCAGATTCTGACCCTAACGCGCCGTGAGGGTCGTTTAAACTCGACCCTCACGGCGCGCAACAACGAGGCTTAACCTCAACGTAACCGATATGGACTATAAAACTTGAAGTCGTGACTCGTGAGGGTCGGTTAGGGTCAGGGTTAGGGTTAGTGTCGTCATTAGAAGACAGATATTAACTGCCGTGAACACATTCCTGTAGGCCTACAGGGGTCTCGTCTAGTTATAATTAAAAGATCTTTTTTGGTGGTCGTTAAACCGACAAGTATCCTATTCTGATATACATACACGGTATAATATAGTCAGCAGTCCGCTTAGTTATTTGTTTTTGAAAAAAAATAACTACTGTATGCGGACTGCGGACTGTAGCGTGTAAGACTACAATAACTATAGGAATAGTTTTAGCCTAAGTTTGAGGCCATAGCCAATAGGACGATATTCTTAATACATCCCAAAACTAGCAAATCCGAAGACTCTCTCCCAACGATAAACCGGATAAAGTCTACAACTTCAACGTCTTCTATTCAATGCTTTGCAAATTGCACTAATAGTATCACGGGTAAGGCAGTCGTCATGCACTAACTTACTTAGGCCTATTAAATACAAAAGCTTGGGGACGTAATAAGTAGCATAGCCTAGTTCAGTTGGACGCTACCATCATATTAGAGCCAAATGCCTAGGTTACCTAGAGCAATCCTATCCAACAGTCTCTGAACTTGCCAATATAGCCGATGCGAAACTCCTTTTCTCTATATTGCACAACCCCAAGCATGTACTTCAC
Organism: Aporrectodea caliginosa; assembly: GCA_020284085.1. Taxonomy (NCBI): domain Eukaryota; kingdom Metazoa; phylum Annelida; class Clitellata; order Crassiclitellata; family Lumbricidae; genus Aporrectodea; species Aporrectodea caliginosa. Next base: position 160,466 of record JACEVL010000249.1, on the reverse strand, counting down.
CAACTCCTACCTCCACTCCGACCCCCTCCTCTCACCAATTAAGACCTAGAGCACACAACCATATTCTCCCAACCAAGGACAACTCTCAATTTATTCCCAGATCATTATATAAAAATATTTACTAGTTTATTCTAAAATCTTCTAATGAACTTTAATTATCCATTATCACTCATGTTAGCATTTCTGCGTTTTTGTCAGATTGTTTTTCTCAATTAAACGAATATATATATAGGCCTATATATATTACGTTCTTGGGGATCAGGTTATGTTATACAAGTTATGTCATAAAATAATTTTTTAGTAGATACTAGATGGAGATTGAATATAAATTTAATTATTATGTTATTATTACTTTTACGTAGGCATAAAAAATATAATTATCCGTTTAGAAATTAACACAAAATGTTTGGAAATACAAGAACTTGGTGACGTAATAAGTAGGCTAGCATAGTTCAGTTGGACGCTACCACAGTGCATATAGGATCATTTACTCTGGATCACGTGACAATGTTTACGTAAGTCAAAACAAATTTTAAAATGCCGTCAACATATTTCACAGTTGATTTAGACGTTTAAAAAAGGAATACAGCATTAGTAATCGTCAAAATATTAATGTTTTTACTCATTTGTTTACAATATTGCTTCCAGCAACAGCCGAATGAGCCGATGTTTTGACTTACACAAACGTTGGCGGGCAGATATCACAAAGATATCACGTGACTTGTGAAATGATCCTATCTAAACTATATAACTACTGGGACAAATGTCCCAGTTGGCTAGTTTTAGGATTTGCCCCGGTAGTTTTAGGATTTGTCCCAGTAGCTGTGGGGATTTGTCTCATGTAGCCTAATGCTCTACTTTCATTGTTAGTTTCCAATGACATTGAAAGTATAGTAGCAGACTTTTTCCCAGTAGTCCAAACCTGTTAAAATATGCACTGCGCTACCATCATGCTATGCTCTTGGGGATCATTTTTTGTGTGATACAAGCATCGACGTTTAGGCAATATACGTCGATGGATACAAGTTGATAAGTTATGTCATAAGTTTTTAGTAGATGGAGATTGAATATAAATAATTATGCTATTATTACTTTTACATAATAATTACATAATTAATTAATTATCCGTTTAGAAACTGACACAATATAATTCGAAATTTCTAAACGCGGATAGCCTATCAGAAAAGGAAAAGAATTTTCACGCACAGCTAAGCAGTTAGCCTAGGAAAACTGACTTGCCTTTGGCCTTTCGGCGCTGCATAAATCTGTAGATTACCATTACAATTACATGATTAATTGTATATTAAGTTGGTATACGATTACAATTGCATGTACTTAAAATACATGCAATTGTAATCGTATAGGCAGCTAATAGGCTACGTTCTCTGTCCACTTCAACAACGCGCCTAGCATTATTATATAGGCCTACTCCGGGTAAGCCTATGCGCAATATCTTACTCCGGATTATGTCTAAGTCTAAATATAGCCAAGATTCATCGAGTCATAAATAGCTCTGCCTTGAGTCAGAGTCATTGATATATATATATATATATATATATATATATATATATATATATATATATATATTCGTTTATTGGGGAAAACAATCTGACAAAAACATAGAAATGCTAACATGAGTGATAATCGATAGGCATAATTAAAGTTCATTAGAAGATTTTAGAATAAACTAGTAAATATTTTTATATAATGCTCTGGGAATAAATTGAGAGTTGTCCTTGGGTGGTAGAGTATGGTTGTGTGCTCTAGGTCTTAATTGGTGAGAGGAGAGGGGTCGGAGTGGAGGTAGGAGTAGGTGAAGTACATGTTTGGGGTTGTGTAATATGGAGAAAAGGAGTTTTGCATCGGCTATATGGGTAAGTTCAGAGACTGTTGGAAAGGATTGCTCAAGGTAACCGCGAGGCGTTCAATTGGCTCTTTTTAGGAGTGTTTCCAGGGGTTCAGCGGCTTCAGCTGCGTTCTTTATCGGAAGCCAGCGTGAGACCACACCAGGATGGGGAGGCATATAGAAATTTAGCAACGGTAGTGGCTTTGGTTACATTCATTCATTCATTCATTTCAGATATTTATATAGCGCCCCTTCAAGATTTCTACTCAGAGGCGCTTCCGACTACAGCGCGGACACTGAATCGGAGTTTCACGCCGAAGCGCATGAGCAATTGCGAGTGAAGGACTCGCCCAGGGTACCTACGCGGCGGCTTGAGATGGATTCGAACCCGCAACCCTCCGGCTGCAAGGCACCAAACATACCCCTTGAGGTGGATTCGAACCCGCAACCCTCCGGCTGCAAGGCACCAAACATACTCCTCGAGGTGGATTCGAACCCGCAACCCTCCGGCTGCAAGGCACCGAACATACCCCTACACCATGCACTGCGCATCCACATTATGGATGGATGAGGAAGAAAGGCCACGAGTTTTGAGTTTTCTGATAGCATAAAAAGAGGAGGAGCAAGTTGCTGTGAGGTGGTCTATATGGGCTGTGAGTTTGAGATTTTCTTGAAGGATGACACCCAGTATTTTCAATGATGATATTTATAATGCAATATAATATCACCTGAGAGAGTGGTCAGAGCTATCTTTAACACTGATACGTGACTAAATGTGACTAAGCACTTTTTAAAACACAGTGTACGTACGTAGCATTGGTGTTGGGTACGTACTGTATTTAGCCCGCTGCCGTACGTCTTTGCCGTTGGCATAAGCCATAGGCCTATTTATAGGCTATTTGGCCCGTGACTTTGTTTATAGCGTGTGTTAGCAACAGTCTCCACTGTCTCCACTGCAGAGATCAGACAAAATATCATATTTTCAAAAGTCGTGCAACACGTGCAAGGTGTCGTTTATCGTCGTCCTAACTGAAGACTCATTGCAGTTGGATCATTATAATTTTCGGGTCGCCTAGCTAGTACGACACGGTATTGATAGATCAACAAGAAGTGGTTCGAGACGACTGACAAGAGTTAACAACACACAGCAATCTTCAGTAAGCGCGTTTTGCTATTAATTGTGTAGGTGAAACTGCAGTTAAATGCGTAGCCTAATCCGTTGAAAGGAGTAGCCACTGCGGTGATGTGCATGGTTCTTTCAGACACTATTTAGAAAACACAAATTGATTTAAGTAAGTAAGTAAAGATATTCTTTATTAGACTGCATGCAAACGCACAATAGCTTGCATAAGGTATAAACGAAAGCAACTATTTAAATAAAGTCGTGTAACATTTGCATAATAAAAGTTCTCTGTTAGTTTGTCATTTTAACACCTCAGCAGTAGTGTACAAATTTTAAATGTTTGTAAATGGCTGTCACCTCTGCTTCAGTGAGTCAATAAATAACTCAATGAACAATAGGCAAAAATGAGGCAAGTCAATGCTGTAAAGATGCCATTATTATTGGATTGCTAACACATGATTTATTGATTTGGGAATAATAGACCAGTGACCATAGGTAGTTAGTAGTTTGTATTCTCTTGTTTTCAGGAAAACAGTTTTCCAACCTGTTTTACTACAGTCTTTGTCCTGCACTGATTTTGTGGCTTCAATATAAAGCAGAGCAATGGAAACTGCTTCAAGAACAGTAAGTTCAGCAGACATTTTAAAATGGGACCATCAAACGGTTAGCCACAACTTCAACAGTTTTATTGGCTTTTATAAGACAAATTTCATTTAAACTTTGTATGAAACTTCGGCTACATAAAGCCTTCAGTGTCAGTCACTGATCAATATGTGCAGACAAGCGCTTACATTTCTGATCTTGCAGCTGAAGTAATGCAAATTTAGGCAATTCCCTGTTTAAGGCAAATAGCATCATGTTAAAGTTCTTATCAATTTGGGAACTTTAAATGTTCTGAGATAAGTCCTGCATGGAATATATTATAAAGATTATATTTGGTAGAAGCTCAGTGGGGCGTGCTAGTGGAATTATTTATCTGGTATGTGTTTGATACAGCCCATTATTTGTGGTGACCATTGTAATATTAAGTCTTCAATTGCGCAGCTGATTGTTTTCTACATTTGGTCAGTGCATTGGTATGTTAGTAGTGCATGAAAATTTCCTATTATAGAAGGAATTGAGATTCCGCCTTAGTTATTTTAATTTAGTCATATTTGAAGACTCGCGTACCTAGACCATACTTTGCACCGCATTTTGCTGTATGGCACAGTTTAGGTTAACATCTGACTACATAAATGGTTTCTATTGTTGCAGTTGCAAAATCTTCCATTGGAAATGCTTGATATGATCCTCATGAAAATCGTTGTAAAACTTGTACTATCTACTTGGGAAGACTCTGCTTACCAGATACAAACAAACACATACAGACATCTTGCCACAGTCTGGTCTGCATGGCATAATCGCCTTACTACCCGGTGGTTTAGAATTGTACTACAGCGTAAACTTAAACGTATCAGTGAGTATGATGCTCTTGAACATTTATTTTCTGTTGTTCTATTGCTGTTCATATAATTTATACACAGTTAAACAATTTATTTGACTAGTATCAATTTGAAAATCGGATGCATTGTGATCTGATCTTAAACTTCTTAGCACTGTTGTAATAAGGCAGTGCTAGCTTTTAAGTTAAGCCAGTTGTAAACTATTGGAGAAATCCAATTGAGATCAGATGCTTAATCAATATGTTATGCTATTATTGGAACATTCCTTGTAATATAAAAAGATGGCAGACAGGCTACCAACAAATGGTATAGCAAATTGGAGAATGAAATTGTAGTACGTGAATAACGTCAGAGAATTGGCAGCAGATAGGAGTGGGAAGCAACTTCGAACGCTTCAGATTAGCCACCATGAAAGTTGTGCTAACTGTGGAAGAAACTAAATTGAGAAAGGATTAAATTAGCCCATTGAATGTCAAGAAATTGAACATCAATTAGATATGTTACTGGTGTGGAAATTGCTGTTTGTGAATAGACATTTTCAAACTGTCGTAAAATGCACTTTAGATAAAGTAATCATACATGCAATGTGAGTTACGTATGCTCTATATTGTCTTGGTAATAGTTAAATATTTACAACACCAAATAATCTACCATGATTTCAATGTCGCAATGATAATCATGATCTCCAAACTTCTAAACCGTCACTCGAAAGTCAATCGCAGTACACCAGCTTATTCACGAGTGCTGTCACAGAAGAAGGGTTTGAAACTCACCGAACTTTTGCATAGGAACCATGGGACTTTTCGAAATGGAGTTAGAAATTATATTATGCTTGAGTATGCATTTGTCCTATTCAGATTATTATTCAACTTGAAAAGATTAGGAAATACACAAGGAAACCTAAAAACACAACTGAAAAGTTGAGTTGACATTTATTAAATAGCAATAAGAATCAATACTACAGTCATTCAGAGAAATACGCAACTAGACGTCGAAGGTAATACCAAAAGGGCAATTAATTGGGTCACTTAATTTCTTATAGCAGATTTCATGAAGGCATTTTCAACAATTACACATTTCATCCGCTTTTCTAAATTTTTTAATGCAGTGTTATGTGAAATATTTTGAATAAAAGCCCAATGCAGGCAACAAGTAACAATGTCTCTACATTTTACAAAATAGCATTCTATAGCTGCCACAGTAAGTGAAATATTAAAGAAGAAAAACGGAACAATAAGCACAGATTGCAGGGCATTCCTCATGATTGGTTCAGCGTATACCAACGAAGATTGCTGAGTTGAGTGTGATGAAAATTCCTTATGCAATGCTTCCGGGATCTTGCATAATGAGTAAAGTAATCAGTAAAGGTGAGGAAAATAGTTTGTTAGTGTTTCTTAATAAAGGTGAACAGAAAAAGGATATATTGAAATGTTTTGTGGTAGTTTGTATCATAATGCGTAGTAATGTATTACAACTTTTCAGAGTGTTTTAAATGTCTTTGTGTTGTAATCCAGCTACTCTTTTCAAGTTGAATTATAATCTGATAGCACAAAATGCATAAATGTCTAACTGTAGGTAATTTTTAATTTTGAGGTCCACTGACAAAGTACAGAGAAGAACCTGAACTGGTAAAGGAAGTCGACATTGGGCACGGCGTTTGGGGTTTGGCGATGCTCGATAATGAACTGTTTGTTGCCTCAATAGAAACTGTGGATCTCTTTGTTTATGATCCTGTTGCCTTTACAAGACTGCGAGTAATTCAGCCGGACCAAGTCTCTTGGTCCGGCTTATCCGGACCAAGAGATATTACTGCTCTCCAGCAGAAGAAATGTCTTGTTTTAGTGAACGTAGGCTTTAATTGGTCGTTGTTCTGCATTGATCGGAAGGGAAAGGTGTTGAAGCAGTGGAAGGTACCTTTTGAACCACATAATCTTTCGGTTATGCCTTCTGGCAACATCTTGCTGACGTGCAATGCCAGAATACTGATTTACAGTTCAGATGGAAACAAAATACAGAATCTCAGGTTAGATGGGAATAGTCTTAACATGTCCTGGCAAACAACTCTATTAAAGTCAGGCAACTATTTAGTATGCCAGGGTTGGCTGAGTAGCAAACATCACCGTGTCCTAAGTCTGAGTCCTAAAGGTACCATCCTCAAATCGTTTGGCAGTGAAAGACAACATTCGGAAAGCCATCTTTCAGATCCAGTTTACATGGCAATGGATAGAGACGAGTTAATATTCGTTGCAGACAGTAATAACAACCGGGTGGTTCTACTTAATCGGGGACTTGTTTTCGTGAAGGCAATGCTAGGTGAAAAGGATGGAGTCATTGAACCATATCGTGTTCTGCTGGATGAAGCTTCAGGACTCCTCTTTGTCGGCACCAACCATCATCAGCTTCTCATTTTCAACGTTTTTAAGTGAAATTGATGTTAGTTTCTGCCCTATAACTGGTGGTTATTTTTTGTTTGTGAAATTCTGCATTTAAATTAGTTGTTGACTGAAAATTTGATTATCAATGTAGACCTTTTGTTGAACTTTTCTCTGAAGTTAGGCTGTCACATGTCTCCTTACCTCTCATTGAACTACTTGCGGTGAAGATTGATCGTTTGAGTATTATTACAATGGTGATGTAGAAGTTGTTAGATTACAATACTAAAATATCAAACCACTTGAAGTCATTTCTGTGATAAATGACATTATTATTATTATTATTATTATTATTATTATTATTATTATTATTATTATTATTATTATTATTATTATTATATAACAAAGTGAGCAATTTAGCATGGTAAGGTCGAGGAAAAACAGATGGCGTTCCCGCGTTGCACAGCTACCGAGAGTCTTTGGAATAGGTAGCTTTTTTCGAGAGTGTCATGGGTTGCATCCGTCAACCTTCGTCCGAGCTCCAACACAAAATTCAATCCTTCTGAGCTCCAATCACATTATTATTATTAGTAGTAGTAGTAGTAGTAGCAGCAGCAGCAGCAGCAGCAGCAGCAGCAGCAGTATTCTTATTATTATTAGTTCCGCTTCTGCCCCCGCCGCCGCAGCCGTCGCATGCAGATAGGATGGAGCGATTGTGTATTATTATTATTATTATTATTATTATTATTATTATTATTATTATTATTATTATTATTTTTATTGGAAATGTTTAATTTCGTAAGACGTACAGTAACAACAATGATCAAATAGTACACAGAAACACAGAAAAAGAACAGAACTCATGTCCTAAAAAATAAGCATGTAATGCACTTTTAAGTTTCTAGTGTAAACCTGAAAACTGAAAAATCAAACGAAATACGAGGAGAAGAAGCTGCAACAGCTTATCTAGTCATCCCCGTTAGGATATCAAGGAAATTACTCAATGAGATAACTAGCCTATAGTGACAGATAAACAAAGTGCTGTTAGGACACTCAGATAGCATCAAACCTCATGAGAACAAATTAGCAATATTGATCAAGCAAACATGATTTAAATGCAGACTTAAACACATTATAAATACGCAAATCACGAATTCTAGCATCAATGGAGTTCCATAATTGAGGGCCTTTAGGCCTAATTCTAACAGTGGATTGTCTTATAATTAGTCCTACAGATCTCAGAGCGGTAGTTATGTTTATGTCTAGTAGGCTATTATAGTCATGCACAGTTGCATTCTCAGTAAAATAATCAGCAAATAAAGCTGGAAGCGTCCCAACATGATGTTGGAACATAAGAAGTCCAAGCTGGAGCTTATATGTCATATATAGTCAACAATTTTAATGACTTAAATAAACTCGCGCTCTTCGTAAGATAATGAACTCCACAGATCACTCGATCTTACGGCCCTTTTTTGAAGCAATAACAGAGGTTTAAGTTTTGTCCTATATCCACATGCCTAGGGAATGCAAACCCGGGGTCTTTATTCGAAACCCGGGTTTCGGGTTTGACCGCCGTGAAAACCCGGGTAACCCGGGTTTGGACGGGTTAACAAATTTTACATGATAAATATTATTACTGCACTATTTCTTGCGTAAGAACAACGTCGTCGTATGCAGCTACAAGTCCAACGTTCTCCAACAGTCAAGAATTTTGCATTAAAAAGAAAACTTTAGGATAATCGCGATATTTTATTTATATAAGCAGTGTTTTTCAATAAAAAATGTTCAGGAACTGAACAATTCCAGAACAGTTATGGAAGACATTGCAAGGGTTCCGAAGGCCTAAACATCAGCCTCTAATTTTATTGCATCTTGAATACCAATAAACACTGAAAACGCTGAAATTAAATTAAATTAACTAAATAATTTTTTCTTAAAAATGTAAGTAAATAAAATAATTTTTAGCAGCTTGAAAATATTCACGGAATGCCGTTCCGGAGCATTCTGTCTGAAAGAAACATTGCATAGGCCTATAAAAATAATTGTCAAATGACACCGTATGACCGTAAGCGTCTACATCTCAGCTTTAGGCCATTCCAGTGCCTGCCCATTTGCTTTCAGAAGATAATTTAGTCATCGTTACTCTGCAACCAAATTTGGCAGAGCCAGAACTTACTAAAGAAGATGCTGCTTTGGAGACATATCGCTGCCTGTGATTGTGCTTGGACTAAGAGGCCTACCGTCATTGGCTTAGTCAGAACGACAAGGGTCACCAACGTCCTGTGTTTCAGCAGGTTTATCTTATGCTTGGACCCGAGATGAATAGCCTATGCATATTTCTTGTTGCACCGCTGGCAATTTTTGCTGCGAGTTACATAACTGACATTGAGCCGTCTGGCCTTCAGAATCGTGAACGAAACGATCCCAAACACAACCCTTTACATTTGCTGATTTAGACATTGTTTGGATTTGTGTCTGAAATCACTAAATTCAAATAAAAACAGTTTACTGCTATTATTTACGAATTCGAAGCTACGACGCCGACGTGTCAAAACACTCAACATTAGTCACTGGTCGTGTGAAATGAGAAGCAACACTCATACGAAGTCACCAATAAAGATATGCAATGAGCCGATAAATAGGCTAAGTAGTTAGAAGTTGTATTACGTAAACCCGTTATCAACCATTATAATTATCGTTATATTTCCATTACTTTGCATTTGTGAGTTTCACAGCGTGAACGACGGTGAAAGTTACGATTTTCAAACCCGTCGAACCCGGGTTTCAATCGCGTTCAAACCCGGGTTTCGGGTTTGGAAAAAAGCCGGGTAACCCGGGTTACCCGGGTTCGGGTAACCCGGGTTTGCATTCCATACACATGCCCAAACGACATTACAGTAATTTAAGTAAGGTAAAACAAGTGCAGTATACAACAGTTTGAGAGATGAGGCTGGTAATAACCATCTTAATTTAGATATTATACCGATAACTTTGGATACCTTTAATATTAGTAACAAGCTCAATGTGCATGTGCCAGGAAAGATTTTCATTAATAATAACACCCAGAAACTTTACATTAGTTGCACGACATAATTCAGTATTATCAATCCTGATCATAGGAATAGAAGATTCAGGTACTTGTTTACCACGACTTTTAAATAAGACATAATTTGATTTCTTAACATTCAGAGATAACAAATTTACATGGAACCACATGGACAATTGCTCAAGTTCATGATTCATACAATGAAATAGGTCCATACAATTCATTCCAACTAAAAAAGCAGAAGTATCATCCGCAAACAAGATTAGATTCAGTTTGGGGGAACAATTGATAACATCACTAATATACACCAGGAATAATAACGGGCCCAAATTAGACCCTTGAGGAACACCACAACGAATAGGTGCAGGGCCCGAAAAAGACCCAGCAAAGTGAACCTGTTGATACCTATCAGACAAGTAAGACCTAAACCAATCCAATGCGACACCACGGATACCGTGGTGTTGGAGCTTAGCAAGTAACTTTTCATGATCCAAAGTATCAAAGGCTTTGGACAGATCCAGAAATATGCCTAAGGTATAATTACCATCATCCAGAGCTCTCGATATTTTATCAATTACCTCAATTAAGGCAAGATTAGTTGAGTGATTTTTTCTAAAACCAAATTGTTTCTCATATAAAATCTTATTATCTATGAGGAAATCATATAATCTTTTATACATAATTTTTTCCAGAATTTTTTAGAAACAAGGTAGTTTTGAGATGGGACGATAATTCATCATTTCGTAACAATTCCCTGTTTTAAATATTGGAGATACAATTGCAGTTGTCATATTATGTGGCACAATACCTGTTAGAAAAGGCTGATTAATCAAATGTGCTAGAGGTAACGATATGTTGGCCGCACATCGCTTAACAATTTCCACCGGAACTATAAGGAAACCAGTTGCTTTAGTATTCTTTAAATTTGTGATAATAGTCTGTATCTCCAGTTCATATGTGGGGGTAAGGGGTATTATTATTATTGTATTATTATTATTATATTTATTATTATAATTATTATTATCATCATTGTTGTTATTATTATTGTTATTGCTATTATTATTATTATTATTATTATTATTATTATTATTATTATTATTATTATTATTATTATTATTATTATTATTATTATTATTATTATTATTATTATTAATAATTACATTTGTAGCACGTGTACAATCACGCCAAAATGTGAATCTGAATCATTTGATAGTCATCCGCCATGAGAAGATGCATTTCGTTATCCAAGTGCTTGAAAGCCAAGGAGAAATAGTGAGTTCTGAGCCACTTTTTGATGGAAGGAAGTGAATTTAAGCTACGAAAAGAGTGGCAGTCAATTCCATTTCTTTCGGGTGAGGCATGGAATGCATGTGAGTGCATAACTTTTAAGTCTGTTCTGCATTGTGGGTCAGTGATTGAAGGCAGCGAGCAGACCCGGCCTTAGGGTGTGGGACCCAACTGACCAAGTACCAAGCGATGAGCGGGCCCTGAAGCAAAAATATTGCATTGTGGAGTTTATTTCCTGCCAATACAGCATTGGTAATACCATGCCAACAACCAAAATCCTTAGCAACCGCGCTCCTTTGCAACCGTTGTCCTAGGCAACGATATCCTTCTTAGTAACCAGCCTCCTTAGCAACCAGCCTCCTTAGCAACCGTCGTCCTTGGCAGCCATCCTCCTTAGCGGGCCAGAATAACATCTTTGGCTTCCAGAAAAATGGCTCTTGGGCCGAACTCCCCCTCCCCAAGTAGAGCATTGCCTTATTCATTGTTTAACGACAACTTTGGCCATTATGGCCGTTGACATCAGCTTACTTCGAATTATTATAGAACTCAAATTTCTTGTAATAATTTTAACCTTGTTTGTATCTCACACATTAATGATCAGTAACCACTGGTTGCTAATGAGGCTGGTTGTTTAGGTGTTCACCTGCTAAAGAGACTGAGGCTGACCTTGGAGCTGGTCGCTAAGGAGATTGGCTGTGAAGAAGATTGATTGCCAAGTATATTGGTTTCTAAGGAGGCTAGTTGCTAGATAGTCTGTTTTCTAAAGAAGTTAGTTGCGAAGGATGTTAATGGCTAACGGCTGGTTGCTACAGAATCTGAAGCTATTCTTAAAGCTGGTTGCTAAGGAGATTGGTTGCTAAGGAAGTTGGTTGCTAGGGAGCCGGTTGCTAAGGAAGTTAGTAGCTAGAGGCTGGTTGCTAAAGAAGCTGAGGCTGACCTTGAAGTCTGTAGCTATGAATTTTGGTTGCTATAGGGCTGATTGCAAAACAGGTTGCCACTCACCTTGAAGATAATTGCTATCAAGATTGGTTGCTAAGAAGATTTGTTGCTAAGGAGATTGTTTGTTAGAGAGGGTGGTTGCTACAGAGGCTGAGGTTGACCGTGAAGCCGGTTTCTAAAAAGATTTGCTGCTTATAAGATTGGATGCTAAGGAGTGCGGTTGCAGAGGAGACTTGTCGCTAAGGAGGCATTGTGTTAAGGTGGCAGGTTATGAACGAGGTTGAGGCTGATCGTTAGTCTGTTTGCTAGTGAGTGCAGTTGCTCAGGAGGCTCGTTGCTAAGGAGTCTGGTTGCTAAGATGCTCGGTTGCTAAGAAGGCTGGTTGATAGAAAGATTTTGAATCTGGTTGCTAAGAAGGCTTGTTGCTGAGAAGGTTGGTTGCTAAACAGGTTAAAGCTCGCCTTGAAGCTGTTTCTAAAGTACGGTGGTTGCTAAGGAGGCTGCATGGTTGCCGATAGGCTGGTTTCTAATGAGGCTGAGGTTACTCGTTCTGGTTGCGGGTGTATGCCACCACAAAACCTTTTAAAATAGGAAGTATAAACATTATTTGTAGTCTTGTGACGTTTGTCAAGACAGCCGTCAGAAACTATTGATATCGGCCATTTGCGTATATATCAAATTGCCGGCCTAATGCATTGCGCGATCGAAGCTCCGTATAAGTGACGTCATTTGTCGCAATTGCCTGATCGGGGGTTGAGAAATCGGCTCCATCGGCCGCTTTGAACTCCAGCCGCTGTGCTCTTTGTCAAGCCGTCTTCTTTGATGTTTTCCTACTCCCTCCCCCCCGCTCCGTCGACGTCTGTCGTCGCCTTCACCACAGCAGTTGATATGTTGACGTTGAACTGAGCGGTCGTAGAGCAGTTGATTTGAATCGTCTGTCGATGTATCGAAGATTGGGTTCCCGGACAATTCGCCCCCGGAAGAATCGCCCCCGGAAGAATCGCCCCAGGGAAGATTCGCCCCGGGATGAATCACCCCGGATGATTCGCCCCCGGATGATTCGCCCCGGCTTAATCGACATGAAAACACATTTGTTGAATTGTAAAAGAAGTTAATTTTGAAGGTTATTGTCTAGTCTAGAACGTTTAATTTGAAGTTTATTAGAGCAGTTGATTTGAATCGTCTGTCGATGCATCGACGATAGTTCGTCGAATCTATGTCAGTAGTAGTAATTGAGCTCAGTCAGAGGTGCTGCAAGTTTGCCTAGTGGTTTAGTCGACACAGTAAGCTATAGAGGTTAGGGTTTCATCTCCGGCCTTAAAAGAGGTGAACCTATGAACTGAACCAATCTCCTTGTGAAGGACTGTTGAATCCTGTGCTGAACTGTTGGTTGATCTGAGTCATCGAAACGAACTTCGTCATGATCTCAATTCGACTCTTGCATCGTGTCTGAAAGTGCTGCACGCCGATTTCAGCCACCGACTGACGCTGCGATCCTTCACCTACGATAAGCTGTGCTGCTGCTCTGGAAGGTGTCATCATCGACTGCATCCGTCGGCCTCTTTGGGTGACACCCTTTTGATGCTTTGGGCTATATAAATTTCCATTTGCTGAATTATTGAAATTGGGTGAAGCAAAGATGTTAATTACCAGCTGAACTAGAGTAAAGGCTATCGATCTCTGGCCAAGTCAGGCATTCCTCCAACACTTGTGTAAGGTGTTAGGTCACTTATATAGCGCAAGCAGAACTAACTTAGCTATATAATTGATTTTGATCACAGGCATTGATTGGTTTTCTTTGTTGAATGCACTGCAGGTATCTCATTGTGCGAGGTCGTTTGCAATTCTTGTAAGTAAGGGAGGAGAGTACAAAATAGCTGTCACAACATAATTGAATCAGATTATTGTATATTGATTGGTTCTTTGTGTTGAATATACTGTGTTAAATTCTTCTTTCAAGCTCTCTTTTGCAGTCATGTATTGTATTGTATTGTATTGTATTGTATTGTATTGTATTGTATTGTATTGTATTTGAACACTTGTTATAGCGCCCTTCCAGATTCCTATTCAGAGGCGCTCCCGACTACTGTTATAGCGCCCCTTCCAGATTCCTATTCAGAGGCGCTCCCGACTACTGCGCGTACGCTGAATCGGAGTTTCACGCCGAAGCGCAAGAGCAATTGCGAGTGAAGGACTTGCCCAGGGTCCCTACGCGGCGGCTTTGAGGTGGATTCGAACCCGCAACCTCCAGCTGCAAGGCACCGAACATACCCCTACACCACCGCTCCCCAGTTGTATTGTGTTGTATTGTATTGTATTGTACTCCACGTTTATATTGCGACCGAGCCACCCGCAGTAAAGATTCGAGAAATTAATCTCTGATAAACCGACCGACCGGGAATCGAACCCGGGCCGCCGGCGTGGCGAGCGGGCAACCAACCCACTCGGCCACTCAGGACCTCTGTAAGGATGGAAGGCATAGACAGAAGATTACTGGCTTACTTATATAGCGCTGTAATTGTAATTTAATTGTAATTGTAATCGAACATTTATATAGCGCTGCTCAAAAATCAGCAGCGCTCTAAGAAACAATGTCTTCGCACAAAAGTAGGTGGTCCTCACGATCCTCTGTATCTAGATCTGACGTCCAGCTGCTACTGAGTAGTATTAAAGAAACTAGGGGTGAAACTATTAGCTCTATGCAGAGCGCTACACAGAATCAAATGAGCGCTATGCAGGACGCTACACAAAATCAAATGAGCGCTGTGCAGGACACTACACAAGATCAAATGAGCACTATGCATGCTACTCAGAATCAAATGAGCGCCATGTTGAGTGCTACTCAGGACCATATCGCTGTTGGTCAGGAGCAAATGAGCACTATTCAAATAGAGAATAGGGAAACAATGGATGAAGTAATGGTAAGGCTCGAACGCCTTGAAACTTCGCCAATAATCCAAGCTGTTGCAGAGCAGAGTTTGAACCCTCACTCCAATGCCCATGGAGTGGTCGCTAGTCTAGCGACCGTGCCTATACAACTCAGCCAAGAAATTCCTGACAATTTGAGACGTAGCGTTAGTTTAAGCGCCAAACCCCGGCCGCAATACAAAGCGTTAAGCTCTAGGATTAGATAGCAAGAATCTCCATCTCTGGGTTCGAATCCCGGACGCTGTGTTCGGCGTAGCGCTAGTTCCTATTCACCTACACCTTTGCAACAGCCTCCCTGCCGATGAGACGACGCTGGCGACGTCGGTCGATGGGGCGGGAGAGACCGGCGCGACAGTCTTTTATTATGCGGCTTAATTATACTTAATGTATTTTTTATATAGCACCTTTTCAGACCACCGTACTTTAATAGAACAAGCCCATACCAGCAAATACATGCCACATATTTGTACATACAAATTTTCTGCTTACGTTTTAGCTCTGTCTGTGGTATTTTATTAGATAATTTTACCATAAAGGAATTAAATGGACCAGAACCCGCAAAGGAATCTGGCCGTGGCCAGAACAAAGGCTAAAAATATATGGCATGCAAAGGGTTAAATTGCTAATCGAGTTTAATTAGAGTTTAAAAAAATCTTGTAGCTAATCAATTAGAATTATCTGTTTTTCTAAAAATGTGTAATCGATTAGCTAGTCAATTAATTAAATTGCTAATCGATTACAAGTAGAAGACTTTTTGAATAGGGGATTAAATCGTACGAATGATAGGGCATACTGTTGCACCATGCAGAGGGATAGTCACTTCCTCCCGTTCAGATTCATCCGGCTGGATACTTCATTTCCCTAATTGGATATAATTTTAGGGGAGACTCTATATTTTGTGACACCGGCATTGCTGCTAAGCGACGTAGGCCTACGTAAGGGCGTTATCGGCGTTCAGTCTCATCACAGTAAAAAAAATTACGTCTATAGCCAATTGCTTTGGCCCCTGAAAGCGTGGGGCGCAATGCGGCTGCCTCGTTCGCTTTGCCCTAGGCCTATGGCCGGGCCTGGTAGGGAGGTTTGCGGGTGCTGATGGCTGTATGTCAAACAGGCCAATTTAAATCTTATCCTGAATTCAACAGGAAGCTAATGCAGCTGTTAAAATAGGGCTGAGCAGCTTATTTGTAGCGGGACATGCAGCACTAAAGTTTTGGATGCGTTGCAGCCTGTTGAGTTCAAGGGATGAGAGACCCACAAACACCGATGTACAAGAATCAAGACGAGAGGAGACAAGGAAAGGCTATAAAATGGTT
Organism: Aporrectodea caliginosa; assembly: GCA_020284085.1. Classification (NCBI taxonomy): domain Eukaryota; kingdom Metazoa; phylum Annelida; class Clitellata; order Crassiclitellata; family Lumbricidae; genus Aporrectodea; species Aporrectodea caliginosa. The sequence goes on along the minus strand of JACEVL010000249.1, from coordinate 144,170 downwards.
TTCGACTTATTCTTGGTCAGAGCCGGCCTGATGTGACGTTTTGTCCTGATGTGTTAGAAACAAGATTTACACAGGTTAGTTATGTGCGGTCAGACTCAGAATGTGAGATTACTGTCCAGGATGACCCAAAGGTAATGTGCCTCTGTGCCTGCGAGGTCGATGCTATAGGAAACGAAGGGAGAGAACGCAGGCGTTGGTGTGAACCGAACAAAATTGCCTCAGACAGTCGGACTTGTCTCCGTTTATGGCCAAACGATTGAAACAGAACCACATGCACACGGAGATGAGAGGCACTCTTCAAGTTTAGTTACCCGTCTGATCATTGGTCTGTCGAGCAATCGCGTAGGCCTACTGTTGTAATTGGACTGCAAAGTGATTATAATTTAGCCATCGATCTGCCTGTCTGACACTCTGGATTTTGACCCTTTGCCTATCGATTTTGTTCTGATTGAGCGCCTGTGAACAGTGGTTGCGCGTGGATTTTTCTAAGGTGGTGCGAAGCAGCAGTGTTTCCTCCCTCCCGTAAGGCGGCAGGCTTGTCTAGTAGTCTATAGTGTGAAATTTTGCCTTTGCTGTGTATGATAGTAGTTAGTAGTAGCCTTAGCCATTATAGTAGCCTAGTATAGAGGACAGTAGCAGATGATGCAGATCCGCTAATGTTCAATCATTCCTTCGCCATCGGCCGTTTCCCGTCCAAATGGAAGCACGCAATAAAGCGGCAATAGCTAGTCAAGCCACTCTTTAAGAAAGCTGGAACCGAGGAATCGTCATATGCGACCTTCAGACCGGTCTCAAATCTAACGTTCGTTTCCAAAGTACATAATTAAAACATGTACTTGAGCGTATCGCCAACCATCACTTGATCGAATACCTGTCTGTATCTCACCTTCTGCATGCCTCTGTTTCAATCTGCATATAGGCAGGCGTGGCCATTCCACCAAGACTGCATGCGCTCCTGAAAGTGTTCGCGGTCGCAGTCAATGCCATAGATTCATGTCCACTCGTGCTTCTACCACTTTCTGATTTGTCGGCTGCATTTGACACAGTCGACCACGACATCTTATACCCCGACTGTCGCGCTCGTTTGGAATCAAAGACAGAGCGCTCAGTTGGCTTGAATCCTACATAAAAGGGCGCACACAGTCGGTCCATTTGGCAGGGGAGGAGACGCCACCTATAGGCTGGTCACCTGCGGTGTTCTACAAGGATCAGTGCTCGGTCGTCTCCTCTTTGTACTAGGCAGTGGCGTAACTAGGACTTTTCGTTTGGGGGGCTTTAAGCCTTGAACATGGCGAGTACGGTAGCCCGAGCCCATGTTGGAGCCGGGGGCTTGATTCATTTTAGGGGGCTTCAGCTTCGTTTGGGGGCTTAAGCCCCCCCAAGCCCAACGCTAGTTACGTCCCTGGTACTAGGCCTACTTCATATACGGCCGATGTGGAGAAGATTATAGAAGTACATGGCCTTCTCCACCACTGCTATACAGACGATAGGCCTACACAGTTTTACTTCTGCGACCCATGACAAACCGCTGAACTTAAACAGAGCGTGCTGCTATCATGCTATGTATCGAATGCATTTCAGGGTGGATGACATCCAACCGTCTCAAACTCAATCCATCAAAGTCCGAGTTCATATGGTGCACCACCTTCAGGCGTCGCCATCTACTTTACGGCAGTACCTTAAGTCGCCCTTGGTGACTCTGATCAGAAATGCACCCAGCTGACACCATCCGCAACTTTGGAGACTTTGGAGTCCACTTTGAAAGCTGTATGACCATGATGGCCCATGTGTACCAACTCGTTTGAGGTTGTTTGAACAACTGCGTCATATTAAAACCATCCACAGATTCATTCCAACCTCAACCGACGTCATCTTGGTCAACAGCTCTATATTGTCTCCAGGGTTGACTCCTGCAACAGCCCACTGACGGGTCTGCCGATTTATTATTGTCAGTTACAGCGGACACATCCGGTGCTCAGCTCTCCTGTGATCACGCGCTTCTGAGTAGTTACCTTGAAGGGGCGCTATGTAAATTCTTGAATGAATGCTGTACGTCTCATAGGCTATACAATGGTCGGACACAATCCGATCATGTCACTTGCTGCTTGACAACTTTAAGTGGATCAATTACAAACTGTGCATGCTTGATTACTTACAAAGAAATCAATAACCTCACGCCAGACTACATCTCAGACCTGTGCATTAGGATAGCAGACAACCGACTACGATCCTCATCGAAAAATCTGCTACAAATCCCGCGTTCTGCTATGAGGTTTGGCGACTGTTCCTTCTCTGTCTCAGGACCCACTGCATGGAGCACTCTTCCAGAACACGTGAAGAACGCATCATCTCTGGAGACATTTAAATCACAGCTCAAGACTTATCTTTTTAAACAATCTTATGACTGCCATTAGCTTTTTGAACTTATGTACAGCGCCCTTACATTCGGCCTCGACTGAACCACAGTATAAATAATTATTATTATTTATACTGTGACTGAACTACGACGCTATACAACTCGCCCTATTATTATTATCACCATCAATCATCATCATCATCATCATCATCATCATCATCATCATCATCATCATCATCATCATCATCATCATCATCATCATCATCATCATCATCATTATTATTATATAATTCATTGTGTACTGTGCACGTAAAGTACTTTTAGCATTAGGAATTTACGTATTTTTTCTTGAAACTTGAAAGTTTAAACAAATGTAAATCATTCCGAGTACCAAGTTACGTAACGTAAGGTCTCTTATAGGCTACCTCACGAATCAGTAACTGACTCGCCGAAAAAATACTCCAGGTAGCCAAAGTGCCCCCCCCTCAGTGGCCGCCTGGTGCGACCGCACCTTCTTGAACCCCTACGCGCCGCCACTGCCTGTGAATAAGTTGGTTCCCGCGTCTTCGCTTTTGTGGGCGCTGTAGAAGTTTCAAGTTTACGATTACCTTACTGCCTATACCTACTTACTACTTTACTATCTACAGCCTATACTTGCTACCAACATTCAGATTCTGTCACGTCACCTTAATAGAAAATGGCCTCTTTTCGATGCAAACGTCTCGTTGAAAATATGCTGGTTTCAATGTGTTTAAAAAGCGGTTTATTAAACTACAGTCTGTTGAAGTCAGGAAAATTGATAATATATTTAGGAAATTTGGAAAATAGGCGGTCATTTAGTGCTCCCAAGAGAAAACTGGCGTTTGGGTCCATTTTTGCGAACTATACATGTATGTGGTACCAGTGAGGCATTTCAGTCATCGGTGCAGTGATGCGGTCTCGAGATCGCGGTCTTGGTCTCGAGACCGTCTCGAGACCAAAAAAATGCGGTCTTGGTCTCGGTCTTGAACGTACCGGTCTCGGCCTTGGTCTTGGTCTTGAAAGGTGCGGTCTTGATCTTGGTCTTGGTCTTGGTCTTAAACTTGTGATCTTGGTCTCGGACGTCTGGTCTCGGTGATTCGCCTTTGGTCTTGGCCTTGCGCCTTTGGTTTGGCCTTTGGTGGGAACGAGAGTGGAGTATTTGTTAAATGTTGTCGATATTTCCGCTTATTCGTGATAGCTTCGAATTCTTGCGACGATCCACCAAGGACAAAGCGAGAGAGGACCTCGTTGTTTGCTTCTTATCAGAAGCAACAGAAAACGTTGAGGCACAGTTAGCCCTGACTTCTGGTGCTTTAGTGACTATAGTTAGACTTACACTGATGCAGTTTCTCAAAGCAAAATCAATAGTCGGGCAAGCAATGGAAATCAGGTGGGAAAGTTTTCTCTACTGTCTAATTTTTTTATTCCGCAACAGCTGAGCCTGTTGAGAGCGTGTTTAGCGGTAGTGTGCTCTTCATGAGACCTCGCACACTTGGGGACAAAACTATAACTAATATCATATGCATCTGATTTGAATTATGGGAACATGTAACACTACACTTGAGAATTGCGTTTATGGTCTTGACTCTTGAGGCTTAGGTCTTGGTCCTGGACCATACGGTCTCGGTCTTGGTCTTGGATCACGCGGTCTTGGTCTTGGTCTTGGTCTTGGATTACCCGGTCTTGGTCTCGGTCTCGGTCTTGGATTACGCGGTCTTGGTCTCGGTCTTGGTCTTGGACCACGCGGTCTTGGTCTCGGTCTCGGTCTTGAACCACGCGGTCTTGGTCTCTGTCTTGGTCTTTGAATTTTGGTCTCGTGCACAACACTGCATCGGTGTGTCTTCTGTGACCATGCCCACGTGGACCCGTAGGCCTATAGAGCCAATTTGGGTCCATGGGTCCCATATCTAATGTCCGCGGAAATGACGGCACGGTCAGTACAGAATGTACAGTATGCGGTAACATACATGATATTGTTAGGTAACTAATAGACATCGGCGGAGTTTATCAGGGTCTAGGGGGGGCTAAGCCCCCCCCATGAACCCACAGATTTGACCTTGCGTCATTAAGGTATAGTGATAAGGTATAGTTTAAACCACGGAATATCCTAACACTTTACTATATCTCATGGAATAGCCATCCCATCTCTACCAGTTCCTGTCAGCGCATGTGACTTTGGTGACGTTTGGTCCCAAGGCATAGCAGCCACAAGAAGTCAGAGGACTGTTAAAACTGCGTCATCAAATCAAGACCATCGTTGCTTCTAAGCTATACACTTGGAGAACCTGAATGCATTGATGATTCAGAAACCGTCAGCAATGGATGCAAATCATGCAAAGAACCAATGCATTCACCCTGAATCCCTGATACATTAACGTACATTGGTAGGCCTACAATCAGCTGTATCTGCCAGTTTGTGATACAGTAATTGGCCAGTTGGAGTTCGGTTTCGATAAGGACAGTTGATCACGGTCAAATCCGCTGATGCTGTATTGCACTGCGATAGGCCCTAAGGATGGAAACAAGGCGCTCGTTGACAAATAAGCTGACATCCTTAACATCAATCCGCAAGTTATGGCATCCGAAATAGAACTGTTTTCAAGCATGAAAAATTAAATTACCTTTGATGTAATTCAGGAGGAAATGACTGAAGACGTTTATCCTCACTATTAGGTCTGCAGAATGGTGCAGTTAGCAGGGGCGTCCATCCCATGGGGGGAATGAAGCAGAAATCTTCATAGGCTTTTCAGAGGGGAAAAGAAATTTTTTACATTAAACGTCTGCTCAGCTTTTTTTATTTAAGAAATTAATCGGTGTCTTTCATTTGAAAAAGGCTTTTCTTTTATATAAAAATAATAAAATCATTGAGCTGTTCTCCGACCAAGCTGACGATTAGTCTTCAGCACCTCGACGATTTTACCAACAATTATAGTGGCCCACAGGCCAAAAAAATAATAAAATGTCCCACCGGCTAAAATGCAATTTCTCCGCAACCAATAGAGATTTTTCCACCACAATTTCAGCATTTACAGAGGAATGCTTTTCAACAATCCACGAAAATTTCACCTAACAATTTGCATAGCTTCAAAAGTTACAGCTTTTTAAATATTTTATTCAATTTTTTCAAATTTCCGAAGAAAAATGGACAGTCACTTGCAATTTTCAATGTCAAATAAAATCATCTTTCATTGCGAAATCAGAAATCTGTTGAGCAGTTTTTCTCAAGGCATGTTCGAAGAGTCCACCCAAGCTTTCACGCCAGCTCGAAGTCTTTGTGAAGCTCACTATGACCTTGTTGATTGAGTCCTGCGGTAGCTGGTCTCATATTCGCTGCACGACTTTTTCAGCTCGTCAATGTTCTTCGGCATGGGATTAAATGTCTTGTAGCGTTCAATCATGGCTACCCAGACGTGATAATCAAGAGGGTTAAGGTCTGGAGAGCTTGGTGGCCATTCATCATTGCCAATGAATTCACTGCAGTTGGTGGCAATAAACCCTTGAGCCAACCGTGCCGTGTGAGCAGGCGCACCGTGCTGCTGGAAAATGAAACCAGACTTGCAGTCTTCAATGAGTCTGGGTAACAGAGTTTCAACGTAAAGTTGAGCGTTTACTTTAGCCTTGTCTGGGATGAAGTGCAGTCTTCCCTTATCGCCGTAACACACGCCAGCAGAACCATGATGTGCTTCGCAAACTTGGATCTCTCGACCACCAGGCGACTTTTCGTGAAAATCGCGCTTTTTGCCGACAGACCAAACGCACTTAATATATTTTAAAATATCTGCAGTTATTAATAGCTTGCTTCATAAACACTTTCTTTACAACTTGTAATGAGGTCATATGACGGCATCATCATTTGGGTGTTACAATTTACAAAACAATTTCTTTGTGGAAAAATCTTAAAGAAATAACTATTATTGAATGAATGAATGAATTATTGTACCGCTCATCTGCGGATATTCGAGAAAATGGAATTGAATATTTAAACAGCTGTAACTTCTGAAGCTATGCACATTGTTAGGTGCAAATTTCGTGGATTGTTGAAAAATCATTCTTCTGTAAATGCTGAAATTTTGGTAGAAAAATCTCTATTGGTTGCGGAGAAATTGCATTTTATCCGGTGGGACATTTTATATTGGGCCACCCTGTAGATGATGCAGGCACCAGCACTGACGACGATGACGAACAAAACACAAATCTGTCGACAGCACAGAGCAGGGTGCGACCGTACGTTGAGTCCCATAATAAAATACGCGTATCATACGTATTTTTATCCCCGAATGTAAAATACGCGTATTATACGTAAAAATACGTTGACTTAGAAACAATTTAATGTTCAATGGTGTGCCATACGAGCACTTCATAAGTTTACGCGGTGTTACGTCATTTCCGAGTAGTCAGAGCCGGACGCAAACTGAATTTGTTGATGTTTCAGAAGAATACGCGCAGTAGATACCTTACTGTAAAGTGTAAACTTTGTTAAGTTTGTTTTTGGCAGCTATGCCTTTTAGTAACTTAGTTAACTATGTTGCAACGTTTCGTGTTCAATTTTACAATTATAGGGTACAACGTATTGTAACGTACGGCACGCAAAGTTTTACCGTACGCGTATTATACGTATTTTATCGTCCAAAATAAAATACGTATAATACGTATACGGTCGCATCCTGGCACAGAAGATCGAAAGCAGTTATGTTAATAATTAAGCCATTACTTGTGATATGGTAACTTTCAGACTATCCCATGCTGATCACCAGCTTTAACAAATTCCTGGTCTCCCTCGTGGTGACCAGCTGGTCAGCTGAGCGAGTTATGAGTCGCATCCGCATTGTGTAAAATCGACTGAGATGAACCATGGTTAATGACTGGTTTGCACCTCTGACAGTATTAGCCTGTGAAGGAGACGATACTCGGCCTACTCCATCAGTGACCATCACTACAACTGGACGAAATTGTTGATCGCTTAGCTACGCACTCTGCTGCTCTGAAGAAGCACCTATTGCAATTTTAGTACTTATGTTAGTAATGTCTCACCGCTCTGACAGTAGGCCTATGCCTCTGTCTGTGTACAAGCCTTCATATTTAATAACGCACAATGTTGCTTGATTATTGAACTAAAAGTTAAAAAATTCAATAAAGAATTCAACAGTAAAATCGTGATTCAAATTTTTATAATCGAAATTTTCGCTTTTGTCGACCAATCGTCTGGGGCCGTCGTCGTAGGGCGGGGGGGCAATCCGATGACATGAGGGGAATGCTTCATAGGCCTAAGGGGGGATGGACGCCCCTGGCAGTTAGCACTATAGCGTTAATTGCCTGTGGGTTCAGCAACCGCTGAGAAAAGTTTTTCAGCGATGTGAGGCACAATTAAACTGGTTGCGATCAACAATGGGGCAGGAACGTTTTTCTTTGCTGGCTCTTCTGAACACTGAATGTGATCTGACGTCTGCTTTAGTCCCCGAAGGCCGCAGACCTGCATGGTTCTCATGTATGCAAACATTGGAACTATATAGACGCTTACAGCTAGCTGCATTAGCGTAGTCGACTATTCGCAGTTTTTTTGGTGTAAGGCAGTATGTATTTTTAAGCAGTAAAATCCTTCCAAATCTTCTCACCAGAAGGCCGAAATAAGTAGGGTAGTACCAAGTAAGCGTATGCTCAAAATATATGTGGCGGTGGGGCCATACTCACCAGGGACGTAACTAGCGTTGGGCTTGGGGGGCTTAAGCCCCCCCAAACGAAGCCGAAGCCCCCCCAAAATAAATCAAGCCGTTGTATGCTTACGGCTAAAAATTCATTAATTCGTATTAAAGGGGTCAATCTAAACCCCAGAATAGCTTCAGTGGCTGAATGTTGGCAACATGCATGATGCGTCTGCCTCAGGATCTTCCAAATAGGGTTGCCACCCGTCCCGACTTTGTCGGGACAGTCCCGATTTCGAGGGAAATGTCCCGTGGGTACCGGCCCGCTATTCCGGGGGCCGCTATTACGGGGGTCCACTATTCCGGGGGTCCGCTATTCCGGGGTCCGCTATTCCGGACTAATGAAGACAAATATAAAATTATATGTATATAATTATGTACAATTGTACATTATATGTATATATATATATGCATGTATATATATATACATATATATGTTTGTATATGTATATGTGTTTATATATATAACTGTATTTATATCAATATACATGTACATATGTTATATGTTTGGATATTAGTGTATATATATATAGATATATATGTGTGCATATGTATATATACATATATATATGTATATATATACATATATGTTTATATATGTAATATATATACATATGTATGTAGCCTATCTATATGTATATATATGTATGTATATACTATATATATAGATGTATGTGTATATGTACATGCATATATATATATATATATATGTAAATACGTATATAAATTTACTTATGTAAATATATATATATATGTGTATATATATGTAGATATACATATATATATGTATATGTATCTGTGTATATATGTATGTATAGGTATGTGTAAGTAAATAAATATTTATGCATGAATATGTGTTTAAATACCTACATACGGTATATGTATACCTGTATATATACATGAATATTATACATATACTTACATGTAAGTATATATATTTATGTATGTACATATGTATAACTACAAACATACATGTATATACATAATACATTATATATATATATATATATATATATATAATTTTTGGGACACGAAGAAGTTGCTCTGTTCCATGTTATATATGTATATACATCTGGATATATATGAAATATATATATATATCTGTGTGGATATGTATATATATGTAAATACATATATGTAAGTATCTATATTTATATATGTATGTATATATGTATATAGATGTATGTGTATATGTACATGTATATGTATAATATATACGTATATATATGTACTTATGTAAATACATATGTGTGTGCATGTATACATGTTTGTGTACATATATATGTATTTGTGTCTATTATCTATAATGTATGTATAGTTATGTGTAAGCATATATATATATATACACATATAGATGTATACATACATACATATATAAATATAGATACTTACATATATGTATATATATATATATATACATATTCACACAGATATATATATATATCATATATATCCAAATGTATATACATATATAACATGTGTGCATATATATAGATCTATATACATATATACATTATACAAACATATGTATTCAAACGTGTATATATATAAATCGATACATATACATGCATATACATATAATGTACAATTGTACATATAGATTTGTCTTCATTAGTCCGGAATAGCGGACCCCGGAATAGCGGACCCCCGGAATAGTGGACCCCCGGAATAGTGGACCCCGGAAAGCGTCCCCGTGTCGTCCGACTTGACCTAGTCGGGACGCTACATTTTTTTTCACGCGCTGGTTCAGGCCCATCATAAATATTCATGAGAAGTTATGACGTTCTTAGCTTAAACGACTCTCATGAATATTAATGTAAGTTTGCGAGGGTGAACTGAGCTTTCAAGGTAGGGTTGTAAAAAGTGAGCATGCAAGTAAGTAAGATTTTACCGCTTGCAATCAATCAATCAATCAATTTTCGTTTACCTTGCACTATGACTAAGAATGTAGCGAAACGCGCTTTCGTGCAAGACTTGTCTTGTTAAAGCGCGCTATAAATTTTAATTTGTATTGTATTGTAAGTACGCAAATTATTACATAGATAAAATAAAAATGACAATAGAAGTTTTAAGATTAGAATAAGGCAATGTTTAGATAGAAATTAAAACTATAGGCATGTTATACATAATGGACCATTAGTATTATAATTGAGGGAAGATAATCAATACATATTTTTAAATAGCACTCTAGATACAAAATTACAATCATCCTTGTTTGGAAGGGAAAAACCATGAGGACGGGGTCGAAGCGAGTATCTGTCTGATCTGATAGGACGAATCGGAGGAAACAATGGGTAGAGAACATGATGTTGGTTGAAGGAAATGGCTCTAAGCAAACGACTGTCTGTCTCTAGAGCTAGTTCAGATGCGCTCTTTGCCTGGGGGTGCAGAAATCCTCTACGTTTCAGGCGTCTGATTAGCTGCTCAATTCGGTTTCGCCCTTCCAATTTAGTATAACCCCACCAAGCTCATAACGAGCTCCAGTGTAATACATTTAAACAACTGTCATAGGTTATAGCGATAGAGCAATGAACATATACACGTATATAATGTATTGCCGCCAGTATAGTATTATAATAATTCACATAATAATTATTATAATATATAGTGTAATAGTACAATAATTATAATAATTATTATCGTATCGTTTGACGATCGAGCACAAGCGGCATTTGAGAAATAATAAATATACCGAATTGTGTAATTTCATAATACATCTCAATGTTCACTCTTTGAGTTGGGTAAATGCATGGGTAGTGTTTAGTGCTAAGCCAAGGGACAGAAAAAGTAATGCTGGTGAACTTTTCAATTTCTTGTCTATAGCGACTTCTTAGGGCCCTCAAGGCTCAAAGAACTGAGTCCTTATCTTTTTGGCAATTCTAATCATGCTATACCATGTACTTGGCTTTGTTGTTTGTGTGAATAACAGTGAAGAAACGATGAACAAATTAGCTGCATCAACTTGTGTGTTTAATTAAAATTCAACAATCACCAAGAATGAACAGTGTACACTTTAATGATAATTAACTACAATGCATTTAACTTAAACTGATGTCTTTCATCTCTTGTAAAAACGGAATGAGATAAAGAATGCATTGGTGACCATTACTCATTCTTATGAACTAGATATATAATGTATCAGAACTCAGCACAAATGACGTACTTGTTCCTTAATTGAAAAGACAACTGAGGAAAGTATCAATAAGTGAAATACACTCAATAGACATGAACCAGAACAAGCATAAATGGGTTCCATTCCAATCTGGAAAAACAGACTACGGTATATGAATAATGAACAGTTATTTAGCAGAATGTGTTTTGCCAAGTGGCTCTACATTACCCACCACATTTGCAAGGCTATGTGGTGCACTGCGCTTTGGCCAAACTTGTCGGTTCATACCACCTCTCTGCTTGACCGATGCATAGCAATGTTCAGAAGCCATGGATGATTTTGGGGGGCGACCCAGGTGCATCCTTTTGCGACCACCGACCACCATCTTCCGGCGAGCCACTGCTGTCGGTTGAACGCCAATTCGTTTGAGACTTGCAAAGTGCCTCCTTTTGCTGTTCAGAGCAGCAGCTGCTCCAGAATATTTACCAAATGTATGAAGTGCAGTCAGCATAGCAGACGGTGTACGTATGGATTCACCTTGCTTGCAAAATGACATGAGTGCGGGCCCGAACGATTCCTTATCCTGATTACTCATGGCCTTGATCTTACTGCACAAGTCATCAAACTTCTGGAACACAGCACACAAAGTATCATCCTGAAAGGTCGGCAGTTGGACGTCATTCGCTTGGTCCATGTCGACATGGCTAAACTGACCAACTGAAGCCGCGCTAGCCGCACAGGACGTTGATGGCCAGCAGTCTGGATCATTGGTTTCTACGTTTTGTGTTGAAGACAGAGAAATATCAGACTCTGGAGCAAGTGATTGAAACCAGTCAATCGGCAATGACGAATTACCCGTCGCGATGGCATACAGCAGCTGTCGTGTGGTGGGGTCATTCACAGGTAAGAAATTGTCACAGCGTTCCCTGAAAGCCATCATGACAGCAGACTGATGCTTGCATGGTCCTCCCGTTTTGCCTTGGTGACACGTACATGATCCAAGATGCATGTCAACAGTGTAGGTGATGCCTAGCTGTTTCTCACTAGGCACTTCGTACAATGACGTTGACAGTGAAACAATCTGTGCGACGTCAATTTCGGATGCGATTGGTGAGAATCTAGACATGCGCAAGTTATCGAGACGGTTGTTCGCAACGTCCTGCAGACGGCGCTGGTAGTGTTCATCAAAGCGGGTGACGATGAAGTCAACTAGCTGCGGGACATTGAACGCTTTTGTGCGGTGCAGAACACTGTCTTTCAGCACTCGCATAGCTCGTTCACAGTAGTTGTTTGTATTGTTGTGTCGCGTTGGGAGATCTGTTCGACAACAGAGTGCCCATTCGGCACGCCTAGCGAACAGTGCCTGGAGTCGTCTGCTTACCGCTGAGTGAGCCACAACCAATTCGTCAGTCATTGCCTCTTCATATATGCTCTTCAAGGAGACCTCACTGTCAGCATATACCATTGATTTGACAATGCCAAATAGATATGGACGATTACTTTTATGCACTGCAGAATGTGCATCCCACAAGAAACGCCAAAATGCCTGAAGAACATGGAAAATGCATAGCAGGCGAGTTGATTCTGGATATACATTTTCCAGTGCAGATCGTTCAGCAGTTGAGTCATCGGTCATGAAAAGCATGGGTCCAGCAAGCCCACGGCGATAGAAGCACGAGCTGTCCAGTAGCTTGTTGTAGAGCTGCAGCGCTCGTGTAATTGTTGTAGCCTGCTCATTTGTAGTGATGAGGACTCCAAGTGGAAGACCACCAGCCACAGAGAAGGTCATCAACAGAAAGACGCGCATGTTGTGTCTGTCCATGCTGCCACCGGCATCCACAAAAACTATTTCTGCACTGTGTTTTATGTAGCGATGAATACGCTTCATCAACGGAGTGCAAATCGCTACAATTACATCATCTCCGTCCACATCCATCTCTATGTATTTTTCATTTGCAGTATGGAATGGGTCTGATGCTTTCCGACTGCAGAGCTCTGTGTTGCACTTCAGAACGAGATCCTGCAGTTTTGCGATTTCCAGAGTGCCTGAAGAGGGTCCATATTCTTTTTCAAAGAGCTGGTAGTAGAGCCTGCACAGAGCACACAACAAGAGAATAAGAAAATTACCTCTGATTTAGAACTAAGTGAAACGCAATATAGTAATTGCCATGGTTAACGACATATTGTGAGGCGTGGTGGCGCCGTGGTACGTTCGGTGCCTTGTGACCGGAGGGTCGCAGGTTCGAATCCCACTCTAGCCGCTGCGTAGGGACCTTGGGCAAGTCCTTCACTCGCAATTGCCTGCTGTAATTCGGCGTGTTAACTCTGACACAGTGTCATCAATGTTGTCGGGGGCGCCTCTGAGTAGTAATTGTAGCGATTTGCACTCCGTTGATGAAGCGTATTCATCGCTACATAAAACACAGTGCAGAAATAGTTTTTGTGGATGCCGGTGGCAGCATGGACAGACACAACATGCGCGTCTTTCTGTTGATGACCTTCTCTGTGGCTGGTGGTCTTCCACTTGGAGTCCTCATCACTACAAATGAGCAGGCTACAACAATTACACGAGCGCTGCAGCTCTACAACAAGCTACTGGACAGCTCGTGCTTCTATCGCCGTGGGCTTGCTGGACCCATGCTTTTCATGACCGATGACTCAACTGCTGAACGATCTGCACTGGAAAATGTATATCCAGAATCAACTCGCCTGCTATGCATTTTCCATGTTCTTCAGGCATTTTGGCGTTTCTTGTGGGATGCACATTCTGCAGTGCATAAAAGTAATCGTCCATATCTATTTGGCATTGTCAAATCAATGGTATATGCTGACAGTGAGGTCTCCTTGAAGAGCATATATGAAGAGGCAATGACTGACGAATTGGTTGTGGCTCACTCAGCGGTAAGCAGACGACTCCAGGCACTGTTCGCTAGGCGTGCCGAATGGGCACTCTGTTGTCGAACAGATCTCCCAACGCGACACAACAATACAAACAACTACTGTGAACGAGCTATGCGAGTGCTGAAAGACAGTGTTCTGCACCGCACAAAAGCGTTCAATGTCCCGCAGCTAGTTGACTTCATCGTCACCCGCTTTGATGAACACTACCAGCGCCGTCTGCAGGACGTTGCGAACAACCGTCTCGATAACTTGCGCATGTCTAGATTCTCACCAATCGCATCCGAAATTGACGTCGCACAGATTGTGTTGCACAGCTGGGGTTTTCTCACTAGATCTGGGGTTTTTGGCCTCCGTCTGGGGTTCTGGGGATTTTTTGGCAAAATATGCATAAATCTGGGGATATTTCTGACCATTGGCAATTTGCATGCATAATACACATATTTATATTGTGATTAAATGTAAAAGCTTATACGCTATATAATTTTTTGTCCACAACATATAATTTTTTTCAATACAGGGTGTGTTACACTCGCTGTCAATCGCCAGAGGTGCTGGCATAGACCAAAATGGGTGCAGAAGTCAAACAGAGCGAACTGCCATGATTGGTCTCTACACCCACCCACATGCACACACACAAACAAACACATATCCATTGTTTGATAACATGTATATGTATGTTTTCGTAATTTGCCTAATTTAGTCTGCCTCAGCTTTCAAAAGAAATATTATATATACTTTTTAAATTGAAAAAATTATGTAAATGGCAATAGTAAATATTTAATAAACTTAGTTTTATCAATTTTTTACTTTCATTGAAATAAACCTGAAGTGACTAAAATGAAATGTAAATAGAAAAACAAAAACTTCGTTTCTATTTCCTTTAAAAGACAAAGTTTTATATATACCTATAGCCTATACGAGATTTAAAAATTGGTCTTTATTGGATAAATCGATCTTTGAGGGGCCGTTATATTTACGCTCGGAACAGGACGCAGTTATAGCATTGTGGTTATAGCTTGCTACGGCCTGCTAGTAGCATACTTCCTTTCTCATTTTCCAGATTTTATGCCTAATATTGGAGTCTATTTAGTCTGGGGTTTTCTGGGGTTTTTTCAGAGGGAAATCTAGGGTTATTTCAAAAACCTGAGTGGCAACACTGGCACAGATTGTTTCACTGTCAACGTCATTGTACGAAGTGCCTAGTGAGAAACAGCTAGGCATCACCTACACTGTTGACATGCATCTTGGATCATGTACGTGTCACCAAGGCAAAACGGGAGGACCATGCAAGCATCAGTCTGCTGTCATGATGGCTTTCAGGGAACGCTGTGACAATTTCTTACCTGTGAATGACCCCACCACACGACAGCTGCTGTATGCCATCGCGACGGGTAATTCGTCATTGCCGATTGACTGGTTTCAATCACTTGCTCCAGAGTCTGATATTTCTCTGTCTTCAACACAAAACGTAGAAACCAATGATCCAGACTGCTGGCCATCAACGTCCTGTGCGGCTAGCGCGGCTTCAGTTGGTCAGTTTAGCCATGTCGACATGGACCAAGCGAATGACGTCCAACTGCCGACCTTTCAGGATGATACTTTGTGTGCTGTGTTCCAGAAGTTTGATGACTTGTGCAGTAAGATCAAGGCCATGAGTAATCAGGATAAGGAATCGTTCGGGCCCGCACTCATGTCATTTTGCAAGCAAGGTGAATCCATACGTACACCGTCTGCTATGCTGACTGCACTTCATACATTTGGTAAATATTCTGGAGCAGCTGCTGCTCTGAACAGCAAAAGGAGGCACTTTGCAAGTCTCAAACGAATTGGCGTTCAACCGACAGCAGTGGCTCGCCGGAAGATGGTGGTCGGTGGTCGCAAAAGGATGCACCTGGGTCGCCCCCCAAAATCATCCATGGCTTCTGAACATTGCTATGCATCGGTCAAGCAGAGAGGTGGTATGAACCGACAAGTTTGGCCAAAGCGCAGTGCACCACATAGCCTTGCAAATGTGGTGGGTAATGTAGAGCCACTTGGCAAAACACATTCTGCTAAATAACTGTTCATTATTCATATACCGTAGTCTGTTTTTCCAGATTGGAATGGAACCCATTTATGCTTGTTCTGGTTCATGTCTATTGAGTGTATTTCACTTATTGATACTTTCCTCAGTTGTCTTTTCAATTAAGGAACAAGTACGTCATTTGTGCTGAGTTCTGATACATTATATATCTAGTTCATAAGAATGAGTAATGGTCACCAATGCATTCTTTATCTCATTCCGTTTTTACAAGAGATGAAAGACATCAGTTTAAGTTAAATGCATTGTAGTTAATTATCATTAAAGTGTACACTGTTCATTCTTGGTGATTGTTGAATTTTAATTAAACACACAAGTTGATGCAGCTAATTTGTTCATCGTTTCTTCACTGTTATTCACACAAACAACAAAGCCAAGTACATGGTATAGCATGATTAGAATTGCCAAAAAGATAAGGACTCAGTTCTTTGAGCCTTGAGGGCCCTAAGAAGTCGCTATAGACAAGAAATTGAAAAGTTCACCAGCATTACTTTTTCTGTCCCTTGGCTTAGCACTAAACACTACCCATGCATTTACCCAACTCAAAGAGTGAACATTGAGATGTATTATGAAATTACACAATTCGGTATATTTATTATTTCTCAAATGCCGCTTGTGCTCGATCGTCAAACGATACGATAATAATTATTATAATTATTGTACTATTACACTATATATTATAATAATTATTATGTGAATTATTATAATACTATACTGGCGGCAATACATTATATACGTGTATATGTTCATTGCTCTATCGCTATAACCTATGACAGTTGTTTAAATGTATTACACTGGAGCTCGTTATGAGCTTGGTGGGGTTATACTAAATTGGAAGGGCGAAACCGAATTGAGCAGCTAATCAGACGCCTGAAACGTAGAGGATTTCTGCACCCCCAGGCAAAGAGCGCATCTGAACTAGCTCTAGAGACAGACAGTCGTTTGCTTAGAGCCATTTCCTTCAACCAACATCATGTTCTCTACCCATTGTTTCCTCCGATTCGTCCTATCAGATCAGACAGATACTCGCTTCGACCCCGTCCTCATGGTTTTCCCTTCCAAACAAGGATGATTGTAATTTTGTATCTAGAGTGCTATTTAAAAATATGTATTGATTATCTTCCCTCAATTATAATACTAATGGTCCATTATGTATAACATGCCTATAGTTTTAATTTCTATCTAAACATTGCCTTATTCTAATCTTAAAACTTCTATTGTCATTTTATTTTATCTATGTAATAATTTGCGTACTTACAATACAATACAAATTAAAATTTATAGCGCGCTTTAACAAGACAAGTCTTGCACGAAAGCGCGTTTCGCTACATTCTTAGTCATAGTGCAAGGTAAACGAAAATTGATTGATTGATTGATTGCAAGCGGTAAAATCTTACTTACTTGCATGCTCACTTTTTACAACCCTACCTTGAAAGCTCAGTTCACCCTCGCAAACTTACATTAATATTCATGAGAGTCGTTTAAGCTAAGAACGTCATAACTTCTCATGAATATTTATGATGGGCCTGAACCAGCGCGTGAAAAAAAATGTAGCCGACTGCCACGCCCAAAATATACGGAAACTGCGGTAGATTCATAGAGATGTATAATATATAAATAATGATAATAATACCTCATTGGGTAACCTATAATCTTTGGTAAACAATAATATTATATGTAACGTAACCTTTTGGTGTACAGAATCCGTGTCTATTTTAGGATAACGAAACTGCTGGTAAAGACCCTGTAACGTAATCTCTCGGTGTACAGAATCCGTGTCTATTTTAGGATACCGAAACTGCTGACCAGTCTCAGATATCAAAGATTTTAACACGGTTAAATTCTGTGCACACAGCAGTGAAAGATAGATCAAACACAAGTGTTTTAAGACGACTTCCAAGTTAACACACACCAATCTTATTCGGTAAGCGCGTTTTGCTATTGATTGCAGAGGTGAAACTGCTGTTCAAATTCGTAATTAATTGATAGGTGACGTGACTCGATGTGGCAGTGATGTGCAAAATATTTTTAAACACTTATTTTGATCAAAGAAAGTGATATAGTGACAAAAGGTATTTGAAAATGCAAAATATGGCACACCAATTTTTTAACTATGCCTAAATTTTACTTGTCGCTATTAGGGTTTTAGAAAAAGATTACTAAGCTAACTAGGGTTGCCACTTGCCACCTTTCGGAACTAGGAAGTCGGGACATTTTGGGAAAAACATAGACGACCGCCGCTTAATAGACACCAAAAAACCTTGATCGCTTCCCAAAAAATTTCTGATGACCTTTTTTTTTTTTTTTTTGCTTTTTCACACGAAATTCCTGTTGAACTTGTACAGATTGCTGAAGACAAGACCTTATTTGTACGAATTCCTCGAAATTGGGATGCGAGACAACCTTTTTGGGGGTCAAAAATCTAAAAGTCGGGACATTTCGCTGTCCCCACCAGGTTTTTCGGTCAAACATCTGAAAGTCGGGACATTTCCCTGTCCCGACTAGGTCAAGTCGGGACTCGGGACATTTACCCCGAAATCGGGACTGTCCCGACAAAGTCGGGACGGGTGGCAACCCTAAAGCTAACACAGTGCTTCCCAAACTTTACAGTGTCACGACCGTCAGGAATTTTCTCACTGCAGGACGTGGATGCCAAATTTTTTAATTATTTATCTTTTTCGATAACCTAAGAAAAATTTTCAAATATGTATTAAAATTGATTTAAATGCTTGTTTGCCAATTCTATGACTCTATTGTCCTTTAAATGGTAGCCTGATAAGTGTTCATTGTTATGACTTTTTAAAATATTATAGCCATATATATTGATTCCGAGACAATTTGACCAGTTTCTTGACTCACGTTGTGGACCGGCTGAGGGCTCGCGGACCGACACTGGTCCGCGGACCACCACTTTGGGAAGGACTGAGCTAAGAGACATTATTTTGTATAACTTTTGCTGTTCATTTCAAAGTTGGATGCTGATGCTCAGCTAACAATGGAAGAATCGGTGAAAAACTCACAGTGGAACTTCTCAATTGGTTTACTCAATATAATCCAACATTTTAATTTAAAGTGATATCTGTAGAACTGAGTGACTAGGAATTAACGAAATGGAATGGGGATAAAGCTCATGGTCTGTATGGCATCGGAAACGGAACAGAACAACTATAGTTCATGCTTTGTGGTCTTTGTCACTTCTGTTCAACTGAATGTTTGTGCTTGACAGAGTTCTGACCAATTTTGGTGTAGGCATAATCATACCTTTGAAGAATGGCCGGTTAAACCGTAGTTTGCGTTGCTAAATTATATTACATTGTCACTTTAAAATGGAAGCTGGATTGATGAAAATAATTTACGAACGGAGTATTGGCCGCCATCTGGGTTAAAATGCATTTTTGAGGGGTGACCCCGTGGTCGGATCGCGTGGCTCCTACCAAAAACCATTACCATATGACCAAACCTAAGTACACAGACAGTTTGGTGCTTTTGTCCAACCGGTCCCCATCCGCTTAAATTTTCGGTCTAACAGCCCTCACTAAATCCTACAATGCATGCTGTTTGTATGTACTGTATGTTACACTGGTCTGCCAGTTCTAACCCAGCTTTGAATTACTCAACCCACTAGAACTGATCGATATAACAAAATATCAAATTGACATAAATTTATGTTTTGTTATCATAAGAAAATGTTGCTAATGGCATTTGATGATTACTTTCATGTGGGCAATAGAGACAGGATCATTGCCACAATGTCGAACTGACAAGGCTCACACTACTAAGAAGCTTTTTTCAATTAAATGTTTGGATCCATCATTATGGAACTCCCTTCCTGCTTTTATAACGTATGTGCCGACTTTAAGTCAAGTTAAAATTAGTTTGGGTGATCACCGACAGTGAAAACTGTTTATAATTCTCACATAATGTTTTGTTCTTCAACTATAACTGTTTTGTTCTGATTTATTAGTTTAAGATACAAAATATTAAAGATAAACGTATAAAAAGCCAGCTGCCTGTAACTTAATCGTTGGGAAAGCGAAAACCCTGATTCCAGTGGGTTTGACAACCATTTTAGTTTATCATTTTAACACCTCAACATTAGTGTAAAAGTTTAAATGTGTGTAATGCTTGTCACCACTGCTTCAGTTAGTCAATAAATGACTCAATGAACATTAGACAAAAATATGGTAAAGTCAATGCTATGAAGGTGCCATGTATTGTTGTGATGCTAACACATGATTTGGGAATAATGGACCAGTGACCATTGCTAGTTAGTAGTTTGTATTCTCTTTCTTACAGAAGAACAGTTTTCCAACCTCTGTTCCAACCTGTTTTACTACAGTCTATGTCCTGTGATTTGTGGCTCCAATATAAGGCAGAGCAATGGAAACTCCTTCAAGAACAGTAAGTTGTACTCCAACAGTCATTTTAAAATGGGACTATCAAACGGTTGGCCACAACTTCAACAGTTTTACTGGCTCTTTTAAGAGAAATTTCAATGAAACGTTGTATGAAACTAGGGCTACATAAAGCCTTCAGTATCTATTGCATTTGATCATTTATAATGTGCTTCTCACAGCACAGACCTTTCAGAAGCACTTCCAGTGCGAGGTACTCCGAGAGAAAAGGAAAATTTTAAGGTGAAAGAAAGGTAGAGATGCCACCAGAGAGGATGGTAGAGCATAGAGAAGGAGGAAGTCCATTCCATTGAGAGGGACCTATGCAGGCAAAGGATCTCGATTGAACCATTGTGGTCCTAACACGGGGAATGAAGAGGTCAAGCCAGTCAGAGGATCTGAGAGGACGCAATGACGTGGCAGAGACAGCATGGAGTATTTGGTGACAAAGATATTTTGGGGCAAGACCCAGTTTAGACCTGCATGAGAACTTTATTGTAAAGATTATTTTTGAAGGTAGAAGTTCAGGAAGGTGTACAGTCACAATTATTTATCTGGTATGAAGTTTGATGCAGTCCATTATTTATGGTGACCACTGTAACATTAAGATCAGTATCTATGACTGATTTTGCAGCTGAAAGTTTTCTTTACATTTGGTCAGTGCATTAATGCATATCTATCTAGTGCATGAAAATCTTCCATATTGCATGGAATAGAGATTCCTTCATTTGTTATTTTAACTTATTCATATTTGAAGACTTAGGGACCGAGACCATAGTTTGCAGAGCATTTGCTATATGGCACAGTTTAGGTTAACATTTGACTACATATATATTTAGCATAACATATGACTATATATATGGGGGGATTTGTATTGTTGCAGTTGCAAAATCTTCCCTTGGAAATGCTTGATATGATCCTCATGAAAACCGTTGCAAAAATTGTACTATCTACTTGGGAAGACTCTGCTTACAAGATACGGACAGACAAATACAAACATCTTGCCACTGTCTGGTCTGCTTGGCATAATCGCCTTACTACCCGGTGGTTTAGAATTGTACTACAGCGTAAACTTAAACGTTATCAGTGTAGTATGATACTCTTGAACATTTATTTTGTGTTGGCCTATTGCTGTTCATAATAACTTCTAGTTTCACAAGAAACTATTTTCATTTGACTAGTATCAATTTGAAAATCGAATGCATTGTTATCTGATCTTAAACTTTTTCATCACTGTTGTAGTAGTGCACAAAAATCGGTCAGTGCTAGCCTTTAAGTTAAACCAGTTGTGAATTGTAAACCAGTAGTGAAATCGTGATGCTTTATCAATCCGACTTCATGGTAGACAGGCTATCAATGGTTAAAGCAAATTGGAGGTCAGGAGAATGAAATTGTAGCTTCCTGAATAACGTCAGAGAACTGGCAGCAGACAGGTGTGTGGACTGGGAATTAATTTCCAACACTTCATGATCAGCCATGCAAGGCGCCCATCACGTCCTACTTCTCATTTTTTCATCACCATCTGGCGACTGAAAAGACTGACTCGATTTTTGGGAGGGTTGCGAAAAGTGATCCTGCATCCGTTGCCTCTACGTGCCAGAGTGTTACCATTAACCTAACCCCACCCCATAACGTCAGAGAAATGGCAGCCGACAGGAGTGGAAAACAACTTCCAACGCTTCAGATCAGCCACCGTGAAAGTTGTGCTAACTGTGGTAAAAAACCGAGAAAATAAAAGGACTAATTTGGTCAATTGAATGTGAAGTAATTGAACATCAAATAGATAAGTAACTGCCTTAATTGCTGTTTGTGAGTAGACATTTTAAACTGTCGTAAAATGCACTTGTTAGATCAGTTAGATAGTCATGCATGCAATGTGATTTATATATTATTGCTGTCTTGATAAATTTATATATTTACACCACCAAATAATCTATGATGATTTCCATGTCACAGAACAAGGGTTTAAAATTCTCTGCATTGTGTTTGATCTTAGAACCAGAGGACAAATGGAAATTGAGCAGAAATTATATTATGCTTGAGTATGAATTTGTGCTATTCAGATTATGATTCAACTTGAAAAGAGTAGGAAATACACATGGAAACCAACTGTCCTCGCTGATATTAGAATCTATATTTACAATTTCAATATCTCTACATTGTACAAAATAGCATTCCATAGCTGCAACAGTCAGAGAAATAAAAAGAAAAAAGGAACAATAAACAACAGACAGCAGGGCATTCTTTATGATTGCTCCAGAGCTTACCAGTGATAATTGCTGAGTGCTAGTGTGAGGAACATTTCTTATGCAACACGCTTCCAGGATCTTGTGTAATGAGTAAAATAATCAGTAAAGGGTGAGAAAAGAAGTTTGTTGGTGTTTCAATAATTAATGTAAACAGAAAAAGGATATATTGAAATGATTATATGGTAGTTAGGCATCATAATGTATAATACTGTATTGCAACTTGGATTGAAGAGAATTTTAGAGGTTCTTTGGTGTAATCCAGCTACTCTTTTCAAGTTGAATCATAATCTGATGGCACAAAATGCATAAATGTCTAACTGCAGGTAATTTTTAATTTTGAGGTCCACTGACAAAGTACAGAGAAAAACCTGAACTGGTAAAGAAAATCGACATTGGGCACGGCGTTTGGGGTTTGGCAATGCTCGACAAAGAACTGTTTGTTGCCTCAATAGAAACTGTGGATCTCTTTGTTTATGATCCTGTTGCCTTTACAAGGCTGCGAGTAATTCACTTGGAAGGCTTATCCAGAACAAGAGACATTGCTGCTTGCCAGCAGAAGAAATGTCTTGTTTTAGTTGCCAATATTTCGTTGGTCTACGTAGATCGGAAGGGAAAGATACTGAAGCAGTGGGAGGTACCTTATAAACCACATAATCTTTCGGTTATGCCTTCTGGCAACATCTTGCTGACGTGCAACACTGATACGTTGAATCCCAGAATGCTGATTTACAGTTCGGATGGAAACATAATACAGGATCTCGGGTTAGCTGTGAATGCCCTTCGCATGTCCTGGCAAACAATTCTGTTGAGGTCAGGCAACTATTTAGTATGCCAGGGTTGGCCGAGTAGCAAACATCACCGTGTCCTAAGTCTGAGCCCTGAAGGTACCATCATCAAATCGTTTGGCAGTGAAAGACAACACTCGGACAGCCATCTTTCAGATCCAGTTTACATGACAATGGATAGAGACGAGTTAATATTCGTTGCAGACAGTGGTAACAACCGGGTGGTTCTGCTTAGTCGGGGACTTGTTTTCCTGAAGGAGCTGCTTAGCAAAAAGGATGGAGTCATTGCGCCATATCGTGTTCTGCTGGATGAAGCTTCAGGACTCCTCTATGTCGGCACCAACCAACATCAGCTCCTCATTTTCAACGTTTTTAAGTGAAATTGATGTTAGTTTCTGCCCTTTTACTGGCTATTTTGTGTGTGTGATTTTGTGCATTTAAATTAGTTGTTGACTGAAAATTTGATTCTCCGTGTAGACCTTTTGTTGAATTTTTTCTGAAATTGTAGGAAATAGCAAACAAACCTAAAGTTCATAATTATGAGAACAATGATAGCAACAAACTCACAATCCAATTTCTCATGTAACGTGTATCTGGATGCAGTGTGACATCCAGAATGATCAATAAACAAATATATATATACATATATAATATATATATAATATATATCAATATATGTATATATATAATTATATATATACATGTCTTTTAACCTCTCAACGACTTGCAGTCAGTTACGATTGATGGTTTGAGAATTATTACAGTGGTGATGTAGAAATTCTTCGATTGCACCAATGTAATTTTAAACCACTTCTAGTTATTTCTCTTATTTTGGTAATGCATGCATGGTGTACACCGAAATATGAATATGAGGTGCTGATATAGTCAGCCGCCAAAGGAAGATGGAGTTAGTTAATATCCAAGTGCATGAAAGCCAAGGAGATATGGTGAGTTTGAGCCGATTTTTGAAGGAAGAAAGTGAATTTGAGCTACGAAGAGAGTGGCAATCGATTCCATTCCTTGGGTGCAGAGCCATGGAATGCACATGAACCCATTACTGTTCTGCGTTGTGGCTCGACTAAAAGACCCGTGCTTGATAAGTGCAGGCAGCGAGGAGGAATGTAAGGAGTTAGTTGTGAATGAAGGTAGGGTGGTGTGCTGGTGCTAATGGCTTTGTAGGTCAAACAGGCCAAATTAAATTTTATGAATTCAACAGGAAGCCTATGCGGCTGATGGAGTAGAACTGAGGAGCTTGTTCGTAGTGGGACACACAACACTACGTGAGCTAAGGAGTTTTGGATGCGTTGAGTTCAAGGTCTGAGAGACCCACAAAACCGAATTAGCATAATTAAGGCGAGAGGAAACAATGGAACAGGTTGTTGTTTTTGACATATTCTTAGTCAGAGCCGACCCGATGTGACGTATTGCCTTGATGAGATAGAAACAAGATTTACAAAGGTTTATTATGTGCGCTCAGAATGTGAACTTACCATCCAGGATTACCCCAAGTGTTTTGAGAGTATCTGATAGAGGCACAGCAGTGCCTGCGAGGTCGATGCTAGAAAGGGAAGGGAGAGAACGCAGGCGTTGGCGTGAACCGAAAAAATTGCGTCAGACTTGTCTGGGTTTATGGACATAGGCTACCATTGAAACAGATCCATGCATACATAGATGAGAGGCTCTCCTCAAGTTTTAGTTTACCAGACTATTCAGCACCGAAGGGCAAAAGTTAACTAAAAGTTACAAACTTTTAATTTAACTTATTTTTTTTAGTTAAGGCAGAAGTTAAACTAAAAATAAATAGTTTAGTTAAAGCCAAAGTTTAACTAATATTTTTCTAAAAAGTTTTAACTAATATTTTTAAGTTAGGCTATCAGCGAGGAAGTGTAAGTAACAAAATCAGCAACTTCTGCAATGATTGTCATGAGAACTGGTTTTATTACTCCAGTCAAGTGAACTGCATTGCATTGCACAATTATCAACTTCTTCATGATTTTCTGGTAGAACTGTACATGTATGTACTAGGACTATTAGTCTGGTACACATTACATAGTTTGAAAGTGAAATTGTCATTGATGCTCTGCATTATTACAGTTCACTTAACCTCTGTCATTGTGAAAATGTTTGCGAAAAGTTTGGTAGAAAGATTGAAAAAGTTTAACTAAATATTTTTAGTTTAGTTAACTAACCGGTATTTACAAGATGATTTGCCAACTTTTAGTTAAACTTTTTTATTTTAGTTGAAAAATAGTTATAGTTTAACTAAAAAAATTAGTTAGTTCCCATTACTGCTGATCAGTGTGTGACGGAGCAATATGGAGCTGAGTAGGCCTATCATCCACGTAGGCCTACTGTTGTAATTGGACTCCAAAGTGATCAGATATACTGTTAAGGACTTGAGGGTTCGAACTCTGACACCAGGATGACTACCCCCAGCCCTGTTCTACGAGTGGTAAGAATTGTTGGTGAGTAAGGCTCCCGTGATTTTTCAGGAGACGCGGCCAAAAGTTTCAGCAACTTTTATTATTTGACGAAGAAGAATCCACTTGACTCGACAAGCAATAGTCTTTTCACCCTGTTAACTAAGCAATGTTTCTTTCTGCCGAGAATTAACAGCTTAGAACGAAATTACGGGTTCCTTGCCCTAACGATCAGAGTTCACAGAACTTCACAGTTCGCGACGAAAGTACAGGCTTCCTTGCCTCGCAAAGTTCTCAGTTTGCGACGAAAGTACAGGCTTCCTTGCCTCGACGATCAGAGTTCCCAGTTCGCGATGAAATTTCAGGCTTCTTGCCTCGACGATCAGAGTTCACAGTTCAGAGACAGAGTCCGTAGCCCCCGACGATTCAGCAGTCCGGTCCAGTCGTGCAGTTTCAATGTCCTCGCCGACGATTTGCTCGGAGTCCTCGGAACGTCCCTTGCCCAGGCCGTAAGCGACTGTCAAGCTGCACCCATTCTCTGCGGACGGACTTCACGATTCGTTACGTCGACAAACAGCGACCGACTCCTTCGCTCCGCAGCGGACGACCGTGACTGAAGGCAGCTGCGCATTGACGTCTCTCGCTCCGTCAACTATGGCCGGCGACGGTCGACTCCTATCGTTGACTGGCTGACGACTCTCTGCTGACGGGTGACTGATTCGACTGCGACTGATGACTCGACTGTGTCTGAACTGACGTCTTGACGGAACTGTACTGCCCTCATCGACTGTTCGACTGTACTTGACCTCAACGGAGACCGGCTGGCCTTATATATAGGCAGGTCCAGAGGCAGCGCAGAGCAAAGCAGAGCAGAGCAAGAGCAAAGCAGAGCAAGAGCAGAGTAAGAACCAGAGCAGAGCAAGGCAAGAAAAAAAAACCAATGCAGGCAACAAGTAACAATTTCAATGTTTCTACATTTTCCAAAATAGCATTCTATAGCTGCAGCCGTTAGTAAAATAAGAAGAAAAACGGAACAATAAGCACAGACAGCAGAGCATTCCTTATGATTGGTTCAGCGTATACCAACGAAGAATGTTGAGTTGAGTGTGATGAAAATTCCTTATGCAATGCTTCCGAAATCTTGCATAATGTAATCAGTGAAGGGCGAGAGAAACAGTTTGTTGGTGTTTCTTAATAAAGGTAAACAGAAAAAGAAAATATTGAAATGTTTTGTGTTAGTTAGTATCATAATGTGTAGAACTGTATTACAACTTTTCAGTGTTTTAGACGTTCTTTGGTGTATCCCAGCTACTCTTTTCAAGTTGCATTATAATTTGGTGGCACAAAATGCATAAATGTCTAACTGCAGGTAATTTGTAATTTTGAGGTCCACTGACAAAGTACAAAGAAAAATCTGAACTGGTGAAGGAAGTCGACATTGGGAACGGCGTTTGGGGTTTGGCAATGCTCGACAAAGAACTGTTTGTTGCCTCAATAGAAACTGTGGATCTCTTTGTTTACGATCCTGTTGCCTTTACAAGGCTGCGAGTAATTCACTTGGAAGGCGTATCCAGAATAAGAGACATTGCTGCTTGCCAGCAGAAGAAATGTCTTGTTTTAGTTGCCAATATGTCGTTGGTCTGCGTCGATCGGAAGGGAACGATACTGAAGGAGTGGCAGGTACCTTATTATCCACATAATATTTCGGTTATGCCTTCTGGCAACATCTTGCTGAATTGCAATACTGATCCTTTGATTCCCAGATTACTGATTTACAGTTCGGATGGAAACATAATACAAGATCTGGGGTTAGATGCGGATGCCTTTAAAATGTCCTGGCAAACAATTCTGCTGAGGTCAGGCAACTATTTAGTATGCCAAGGTTGGGATAGCATACATCACCGTGTCTTAAAGGTGAGCCCTGAAGGTACCATCCTCAAATCGTTTGGCAGCGAAAGAGGACCCTCAGACAGACATCTTTCAGCTCCAGTTCACATGACAATGGATAGAGACGAGTTAATATTCGTTGCAGACAGTGATAACAACCGGGTGGTTCTGCTTAGTCGGGGACTTGTTTTCCTGAAGGAGCTGCTCAGCGAAAAGGATGGAGTCAATTTGCCATATCGTGTTCTGCTGGATGAAACTTCAGGACTCCTCTATGTCGGCACCGGCTTTGCTCAGATTCTCATTTTCAACATTTATAAGTGAAATTGATGTTAGTTCTGCCCTATAACTGCCTAATTTTTGGTTCTGAAATTCTGCATTTAAAGTAGTTATTGACTGAAAATTTCATTATCAAAATAGAACTTTTGTTGAAGTTTTTTTCTTCAGTTTGATTGTCATAATTATGTCTAATTACCTTCAACAACTTGCGGTCATTGAAGATTTATTGTTTGAGAGTTATTACTGTAACAGTGGTGATGTAGAAATTCTTAGATTTCCCTTATGACATTTTAAACTACTTGAAGTCATTTCTGTGATAAATGACATTAGTATTATTAATTAAATTTGTAACATGTGTACACCGAAATGTGATTCTGAGGCGCTGATAGTCAGCCGCCAGAGGAAGATGCTGTTAGATATCCAATTGCATGAAAGCCAAGAAGAAATATAGTTTTGGGCCGCTTTTTGAAGGAAGGCATGGAATGCACGTGAGCCCATCACTGTACTTGATGATTGCAGGCAACGAGGAGGGATGTAAGGCGTTAGTAGTGAATGAAGGCAGAGTGGTGAGAGCGTTCTAGGTCAAACAGGCCAATTAAAATTTTATTCTGAATTCAACAGGAAGCCAATGCAGCTGATGGAGTAGAACTATGGGGTGTCACGACAATTCGTCTACAGACTTTTCGTCAACGACACTTCGTCTACAGACATTTCGTCTACCGACATTTCGTCTACAAAGTTATTTGATATTGTCACTTTAAAATGGAAGCTGGATTGATAAAAAAACTGTTTCCCTAAGTGGAAGTTGGATTGATGAAAAACAATTCTGTGTTGAAATAGAAGTTGAATTGATCGAAATAATTTTTCCCGTAAGTAGGGAGGAGCTCGTTCGTATAGTGGCACACAGAGCACTACGCGAGCTAAGGAGGTTTGGATGCGTTGCAGCCTGTTGAGTTCAAGGTCTGAGAGACTCAAAAAAACCGAATGAGCATAATTAAGACGAGAGGAAGCAAAGGAACAGGTTATGGTTTTATGACAAATTCTTAGTCAGAGCCGACCTGATGTGACGTATTGTATTGATGTGATAGAAACAAGATTTACAAAAGTTTATTATGTGCGGTCAGAATGTGAACTTACATCCAGGATTACTCAAGTGTTTTGACAGTATCTGATAGGGGCACAGCAGAGCCTGCGAGGTCGATGCAGAAAACTGATCAGTGGAGGAGTTTATGGAGGGGATGTGCCCCTCCCCATCTAAATGTTTTTGAATTTCCACACTGTAATGGTAGCATTTTAAGCTGTCATCTGAACAAAATTGCTCTATATAATTTGAGTGCTGATAGGAACCAGCTGTCACTCGTAGCTTACATACATAGTTTGAGTCGTGCTTGAGTTTGGGGAGGGGTTTGGGGAGGGGATGTGACCCCTCCTCTACAGGGACGTCATTTCAGTTTTTTTCAGGGAGGCAAGAAAAATTTTCGGGGCAAACTTGGTCAGCTTGTCAAGTTTTGCATTTTGTCTACATGTGCAGAACTGTGGTTAAATATTTTAACATGTTTCCTTCTTGTTCTTATTTATTTCTTACTATGTTTGATTCAGTGATGGGAAGTATTTTAAATACTAGTATTTAAAATACAATAGAATGACAGTATTTATACTTCTACTTAAAATATTTTTTCAGTATTTGTACTTTAAATTATAATGCTAAAATACTTGTTAAAAATACTTTAATTTGTCAGTTAACAAAGCAGTATTGCATGCTGCATGAACTAGGCCTGCACTAATTATTATTGGGCTATTATTATTTATGAGGGAAAAGCTCCTGGTCATGGTCCTCAGGGTGTCAGAGAAGCAAAGCTCCATCTGAGGCTGGCCAAAGATAACGAAACAGCAGTAAAAATTGAAAATTTACTTTAAGAAGTTAAAATAGCTATCATATCAATCATTGACAATGAATGATTGATTCATTGTGATGTAAATCTTGCAACTAGCAAGTTCGGAATATATATAAATATATATATATAATTATATATATAAAACAAAGTCTACAGAGCAACATATGTAAATTGTTATGCTACAGTGCAACTTTGTCAACCAATTGTCTGCTGTCACTGTGTGCCTTCACTTCAATCACAGATGCAAATGGAATTATGAAGATTCAAATTAAAGAAAAACTTTGGAAGCCTCCACACCACTGTCACAAAAAGAATACGATCATGCTTAAACAACTTAATAGGCTTATTTGCTCAACAAAGGAGCATTCCTGGTCCTTTTTTTCTGCAAAATTTCTTATGACAATTCAAAATAAATCAATTGTTCAGGCAATATTAGACTCAATTAATGCTCAACCAAGCCAAATCCACAAGACATTAATGAGACATTATAGACCTTAAAAATTCTTAATCACCTTGAGTTGCAGAGGCTACTGTTGATGGAATAATTGTCAACAGTAGCCTATATGTAAGCTGACACACACATTTGGAAATTGCTTTGAAGGATTGCACTGCGTTAAAAAGTCCAACAGGTTCAGTGGTGTTAAATGGGTACATTCAAAATGTGCCTTATGTACAGAGGGTAAATGATGAATTTCTGTTATTGAGGTCAGCAGGATATTGCTTTGCTGAAGCTACAGCTTTTTCTGCCAACTCACTTGCAGACGTGGTTAGATATTTCCACAAAAAATGAAACCTTTCTGCCAAATTTGATTAAATATGCATAACATNGTTGGAATGGGGAAGGGGAGGGGCACAGGCACGCCCCACCCGCACAACCCTTGGCCAGCTTTAATGGCCCTCTGTTTTGCCCGAGGCGGTCGTTTGACCTTTGACTTATACGATAGCTACATATAGAATTGACCTAGTTCCCAGCTCCTGTATATTGTTTTTATGGAAATTGACCTAGTTGCCAGCTCCTGTATATTGTTTTTATAGAATTGAACTATGGCCTAGTTGCCAGCTCCTGTATATCCTTAACTACTTAGTTACATACCAATGCACTGACTAAAATTAATGGAGCAATCTTTCAGCTGCTAAATCGAAAACTTGCTATTAATATTACAGTGGTCACAATAAATTATAATGGCCTGCATCAAACACATACCAGATAAATAATTTCACTGCACAACCCACTGAGCTTCTACCAAATATAATCTTTATAATATATTCCATGCAGGACTTAGCTGAGAATGTTTAAAGTTCCCAAACTGATAAGAACTTTAACATGATGCTATTTGCCTTAAACAGGGAATAGCCTAAAATTTGCATTACCTTAGCTGCAAGATCAGAAATCTAAGTGCTTTTATGTGCATACTGATCCAGTCATAGATACTGGAGGCTTTATGTAGCCCTAGTTTCATACAAAGTTTCATTGAAATTTGTCTTATAAATAAAAGCCAGTTAAACTGTTGAAGTTGTGGCCAACCGTTTTATGGTCCCATTTTAAAATGAGTGTTGGAGTACTTACTGTTCTTGAAGCAGTTTCCATTGATACTGCTTTATATTGAAGCCACAAATCATACAGGACATAGACTGTAGTAAAACAGGTTGGAAAACTGTTTTCCTGAAAGAAAGAAAATACATAATTAGCTACGATCACTGGTCCAATTCCCCAAACCATGTGTGTAGCATTAAAATAATAATTGTATTGTATTGTATTGTATCTAAGCATTTATATAGCGCCTCTCTCAGAATAGCTATTCAGAAGCGCTCTCCAGCACGAAAACCCCGGGGGAAAAGAAACGTCTTTAAAGAACGAGAGACCAAAGAGGAAAAACTAGTCATTAGTTTAGCCCTTATTGAGGGAAGGTCATTCAAGTAGAGGGACCAGCCACAGCAAATGCCCGGCATTGAGCCAAGGCTGTCCTAGTCCTAGGAACAAAACGATCTAGCCAATCAGCAGAGCGTAAGGGACGAGATGAGGTCGCAGATACGGCTTTCGCATATAGTCAGAAATATACTTTGGGGCACTGCTCAGCTGCGCCTTTGAGACTAGAAAGAGGATCTTATAATGGATGCGCACAGTGATAGGAAGCCAGTGCAAGACATCAAGCATATATGTAGAGATATGCGAAAAGCAGGGGAGTCGAGCTATGAGCCTAGCTGAAGCATTTAAGACTGATTGATGGGGAGAAAAGATGCTGTTTCTGGGAGGCCCATAAGAAGTGAGTTGCAGTAGTCAAGTCGGGAACAGATAAACGCATGTACTATGGTGGTAAAGACAGAGGGAGAGACCGATCGTCTGATGGCTCTGACACGCCTCAGTTGAAAGAAGCAGGAGCGAGTCAGGTTAGAATGTGCTCCGTGAATGTGAGGGAGGAGTCAAGCGTGACACCCAAGTCACGGACACTAGAAGAGTATGTGTAGGCAGGGAATTTCTCAGTCAGCAATTGAAAGTCAAGTTTAGAAAGCTGTTGTCTAGTCCCAAACCAGATCAACTGAGTCTTTGTAGCATTTAGGCAGAGTCGGTTAGTCGACATCCAGTAGGCCTAGTGATGATCAGAAGCAAGACAATCAATAGAATGGACTAGTGATAGTTGATCAGATGATGGCCCATGAACGAAAGCCTGGGTATCATCTGCATAAAGATGGCCATTTGCCCTGTGTTTAGAAAATAAGAGCGAGATGTCGGCAGTAAAGAGAATGTAAAGGATGGGTCCGAGTACCGAACCCTGGGGAACGCCAAATTTAACCCCAACCCACTCAGTCCTGGAGTCTCCAAGGACAACCATCTGCGTGCGGTCAGTGAGGTAGGATTTAAACCAAAGGAGGGGAATACCAGAAAGGCCACAGGATAACTGTAATCGCTGAAGCAGAATCTCGTGATCCACCATATCAAAAGCAGAAGAGACGTCAAAAAGTGCCAAGAGAGAGGTGAGACTGGTCAATAGCTACATATATATCCGACAGAAGGAATAAGAGAGCAGTTTCTGTGGAATGGTGACCCCTGAATCCAGATTGGGCTGCCGGCAGAAGTCCAGCTTGCTCAAAGTAGGGAAGAAGCTGAAGTGAAACTAGTCTCTCAAGGGTCTTCGAGAGGAACGAAAGATTGGAAATGGGCCGGTAATTTTGACAGGCATTTTGGTCTAGATTTTGTTTCTTCAGAGTCGGGAAAACGATGGCCCGCTTTTGGGAGGCAGGAAGATAACCTTCAGTGAGTGACCTGTTAAATACATAAACCAGAAAAGGAGCTAAATCATAGCATTTATTTGCCTCATTTTTCTCTATTGTTCATTGAGTCATTTATTGACTCACTGAAGCAGAGTTCACAGCCATTACACACATTTAAAACTTACACAGTAATGTCGAGGTGCTAAAATGACAAAATAAAAGGTTTGTTAAACCCACTTGATTCAGGGTTTTCGTTTTCTGAAAGATTAAGTTACAGCTGGGACTTCAGTAATAATAATCCCAGGTTACAGTCACCTGGCTTCATTTATAGGTTTATGGTTAATTGATGTGAAAATTGGTTGCAATAAAAAATTCTTCAAATTTTTACAGGGTGGCGCAAAATAAACCGGACTATTAGTTTTTTGCAATTGCATCGCTTGAATAATCAAAGTAATTATCGCCTTAAAACTATCATTAGACAGAAATGACACAGAAAAATGAGAACGCTACATAAAATAAAAATGACGTCAAATATTCTATGGCGTTAACTATTCTTTGTACCGTCATGGCGAAGCGTCTGTTGGTATCACGTGATATTTGCTGAAGCCTCGGTTCTGTTTTGGCTGGGCGCCATGTTGGCTCCCCATTGACGAATGATTGCGCATCGATATCTATAATTTAGACGCGCATACCATGTACTCTCTGTTTTATGCTCTATTATCGCCCATCATCGGCTGCTTCGACGTCACTGGGCAGCTCAACACAGGAAGCTCTGTCTAGTTATATATAAGATGTCTATGTGGCGAAGCGTCTGTTGACAATTGATGATAAATCGTTAATTCGTGCGTTAAGACTCGAAAAAGGATGGGGTTCGCTTCGAATGATTAGAGAATTCCCACAACGACAATGGAAGCGAAGTACGTTGAATGATTTTATTAAAAAGATCGACGAAACTGGCGACACCAGGGCCGGATTAAGACTTTCAGGGGCCCTAAGCCAAGGGCCATCCGGGGGCCCCTAACCGGAAAGCCATGCAAAAATATTTTTCAGATTCAGAGAAAACCATCCATTTTTCCGTTTTTATTACTTTAAAAAATTTCTAATGACTTTTTGCTTTTCCATCTTTTTTCAGAAGAAAATTGTCAAATAGGACCTTTGTACCATCTGATTTTTATTTCCTGACAGTTGAGGGGCCCTCAAAACGTATTTTTATTTCCTGACAGTTGGGGCCCTTAAAACGTATTTCCTGACAGTTGGGGGCCCTCAAAACGTTGTGGGGCCCTAAGCCATGATTTATTTCACTTATAGATTAATCCGGCTCTGGGCGACACTAAAAGAAAACAGGGTAGCGGTCGACCGCGATCGGTTCGTACGGCTGATAACGTAGCGAAGGTCGAGGAACTGATTTCAAGTCAAGAAGGCCAACCGGGAACAAGCAAATCTCCGAGAGAAATTGAACGTCAAACTGGTATATCTCGTAGAACTGTTCAGCGTATTGCTAAATTTGACTTACAGCTTAAAGTGTTTCGGCGACGTGAGGTGCAGCTGCTAGCACACGCTGACAGAGTGAAACGGCTTGCCGCCTGCAAACGTCTGTCTCGACGACTAACCGTAGCTAAATTGGCCAGAACATGGTTTACGGATGAAAAGATCTTTACAGTCCAAACACCAACCAATTCACAGAATGATCGAGTGTACGCCAACGTAGCTGTGAAACGAGACATTCCTTCAGAACGCTTGCTGAAAGGTCGGAAGCACTTCTCACAGAGCATCATGGTTTCGGTTGCCGTGTCGCAGCTGGGGAAATCGTCATTAGTTTTCGTTGAACGAGGAGCAAAAGTTAACAGTTCCTATTACTGTGACGTCGTCCTACATCAAGGATTACTGCCAGACATTATAGCTCACTCTGGTCACAATTTCACTTTCCAGCAGGATGGAGCACCTGCTCATCGTTCACGAAAAACAGTTGCTTTTCTCACTGCTCACGTTCCAGACTTTATTGAACCAGAAAATTGGCCACCGAACAGTCCGGACTTGAATCCCGTAGACTATTCCATCTGGGGAATGCTTCAGCAGCTTGTCTACAGGCAGAGAATTCGAGATATTGAACATTTGAAAGAAGTTCTGACCGCATGCTGGGACGAAATCAGCGAGGACACTATCAACCGGGCTATTGGACAGTTTCGCAAGCGATTATCATTGGTTATCGCAGCAAACGGAGGACATATTGAACATCACTTTGACTGAAATTTCTTACGCATTCAGAAAATTCTGAAATTTTACAGTTCATTCAATGTTATATTAAATGCCAAACCAATACCATAATAGTCCGGTTTATTTTGCGCCACCCTGTATATTAAACTAACAAATCAGAACACAACAGATACATTATGTGAGAATTATAATCGCAGTCTTCGCTGTCGGTGCTCATGCAAACTACGGTAAATAAGTAAAGTTTAAGTTGCATTTTAACTAGACTTAAAGTCGGTACATTCTTTATAAAAGCAGGGAGTTCCATAATAATAGACCCAAACATTTAACTGAGAAAAATTCTCATTAGTGTGAGCCTTGTCAGTATCGACATTGTAGTAATGATCCTGTCTCATAGCTATTGCCCACATGAAAGTAGGCCTAACCATCAAAGCTATTGGCAATATTTTCTTATGGTAACAAAACATAAACAAATCTGATATTTCGTTATATCAATCAGTTCTAATGAGTTGAGTAATTCAAAGCTGGGTTAGAACTGGCAGACCAGTGTAACATACACACAAATTATGGATATATCCACAGCTGTTGAAGTATCTCACTATTGTGCTAACTGCAAGATGTGCAGGAAAACAATGCAACCCCATTTTGAATCCAAATGCAAGACAAGTTTGAAAAAAGCAACTACAATGTTTGAGCATACACATTCAAAGCATTTAGATAAATTAGAACTTCGGCAATTGTCTAAGGTAGGCCATTTTGTTATCCCGTAGTTTACCTTGCTAAATTATTTTATTGTCTTCAATGCCCCACTTGGCATTGGTAAGAAAGCAGTCTACCAATGTCCATAATAACTGTCATTAATCCAGCTTCCATTCTTGAAAAAAAATTAATTTATACAACTTCCATTTAATAAAAAAAATTGCTTTTATCAATCCAACTTTTATTTAAGCAAGAAAATATTTTTCATCAATCCAACCTATATCTGTGCCAAAATAAATCCATCTGCTATTTAGAGAAGAGCTTTGTGACGTCATTTTTCAAGGGTGGTGTTAATTTTGGTAACGAAGTGTGACGAGGGGGTTGTTCAAAATCGGCCAAAATTACGTGACGTCATTTATGGACGGCCCCTAAGCAAAGAATTACTTTCATCAATCCAGCTTCCACTTTAAAGTGACAATGTAAAATAATTTAGCAACGTTAACTATGGTTTAACCAGCCGTTCTTCAAAGGTCTGATTATGCCTACACGAAAACTGGTCAGAACTCTGTCATGCACAAGCATTCAGTTGAACAGAAGTGACAAAGACCACAAAAGCATGAACTAGTTGTTCTGTTCCAATGCAACACAGACCATGAGCTTTATCTTCATGAAAACATTGGTCAATTAGTTCTACAGATATCACTTTAACTTAAAAAGCTGGATTATATTGAGTAACACAATTATTGAGAAGTTCAATCCACTGTGAGTATTTCACCGATTCGTATATATAGTTAGGTGAGCATCAGCATCCAACTTTGATGAACAGCAAAAGTTATACAAAATAATGTCTCTTGGCTTACTAATTTTTACTAAAACACTGTACCGACAAGTAAAGTTTATATACCGACAAGTTTATGCTTAGTTTAAAAACTGGTCATATTTTGCATTTTCACAAATTTCATTATAATATCACTTTGTTTTCAAAATGGTCGTCGATATAGTCACGCCCGACGTGATCCTAATACCTGGGACTATAATCACGCCCGCTACGCTATTGGTCAATGCACGTCACATGATTCTGTGCACCTGAAAGGAGCCAACCGATAAACTCTCCCGAATTCGGTGGAAGATTATTCACCATGTTTTTCTAATGACGAAACTAACCCTATCCTTGACACTAACCGACCCTCACGACGTTCGATCCAACCTGACTCTAACCGACACTTACTACGCATAATCTCACCCTAACCGACCCTCAAGGTGTCCGCCATATCAAATTCCAAGGGAAGTAAGCAAGTTCAAGTGACATGCTTTGGCCAATAACGCGACGGGCGTGAATGTAGTACTGGGGTTCCACTAACGCCCGGGGCGTGAACGGATCCACTACGTTTCAAAATAAGTGTTTTAAAGTAGTTTGCACATCACTGCCGCGACGACACATATAAATGAATTACGAATTTGAACGGCAGTTTCACCTCTGCAATCAACAGCAAAACGCGCCGTGTGCACAGATTTCAGCCCTGTTAAAATCTTTGGTATCCGGAACCGGTAGTTTCGGTCTGGTTTCGGTAACCTAATATACACACGGATTACATACACCGCGACGTTAAGTTACAAAGTGTTAACCTGCAGTTTCATTATTATACGTCGTATATTTTGGGCGCGGCTTGAGAATGCAGCTGAATCATAATATAATGTGGCTGAATCCAGGTCGTAACTGGTCGTTGCTTAATCAGAACCGTAACCGTGACGGTAACCGTCAAAGACCTTTGGTAACCGTAGCCCAGAACCGTATAATATAATAATATTATGGCTCTGGGCTGAATGCTTCCTAAAATAGACACGAAGCATATATACCAAGAGGTTTCGTTACAGTGTGTTTAACGATAATAATAAAATCAAAAAGTCCACGTTAAATCTGGGACTAATATGGACCAGGTCATTGCCTTCTAGATACTACGTAGTATCTAGAAGGCAATGACCAGGTTAAATGCATTTAAACCTTTATATAAGAGGTCGTTTGTTTAAACCGTAGTTTACATTGGTAAATTAATTCAATCTCTCAGATGCAAATAAAGGCTACTTACTTACTTACTTACTTTTCAGTCCCGTACTTTACGTTGGTAAGCAGGCAGTCTACCAATGTTCATGATAACTGTCATCAAATACAACTTTTATTTAAGCAAAAATTAGTTTCATTAATCCAACATGCAACATCCATTCTAAATTGACCATAATAATTTACAAATTATGGGGGGCCGATAGCGCATTGGATAACAGCTGGCGTAGAGAGCGAGAGGTACCGAGTTCGAGCCCCGATAGGGCGGATAGGCTTTGTAGGCTGCTATTAGCGCCGTTGTAATGCAGGCTGTCTGTTCTGTTAGTAGTTAAGATTAAAAATTTGCATAACATGTAAATGTACAGCGCAGTGCGTTTGTCAGGCGCTTAATAAAGAAAATATTATTATTATTATTATTATTATTATTATTATTATTATTATTTTTATTATTATTAAACGACAACTATGTGCTTAGGCCTAAGAAATTAAACTAATTTACCAACATAAACTACGGTTTAACGTTAGCCTAAATGCTAAAACAATTAAATCCCTTTATGTATGCAAATTTTTCTGGCACTGCAAGGTATTCCAGGACACTTAGATTGTCTTCACATTATTATAAGCCAGTTCAGCACTAGCAATGCGCATGCGCAGCCCTTTCAGTTTTACTTCCGGGGTGAATGTCACCGTTCACAAAACAAACAGAATGCTGCCGTTAAGCGACGTTGTTATGATCTAGTTTTGACGCAAATATTTAATATTAGGCCTATTCGTTACTAGTTTATAGAAAATTTCTTTATATATTATAGATCATAAACTAGATCATAACAACGTCGCTAACGGCAGCATTCTATTTGTTTGTGAACGGTAACCTTCAACCCGGAAGTAAAAACTGAAAGGGCTGCGCATGCGCATTGTTAATGCTGAACTGGCTTATTGTTAATCTTAATGAGATTCATATGGTCCGATGAATACTCTACTAACATAGAGTCGCGTGAGTCGCTAGACTTGGCGACTCAGTCGACTAAGTCACATGCTCATCAACTGACTTATCGACTGATATTGACTTCTCGGGTAATCAGATAGCCTACGTACGTCTGGTAGGTATACCCAAGGATTCTATATAGGTCCTTGGTAGTTACCTAACAATAGAATTAATGCATTTTACCGCATACTGTACATTCTGAACTGTCATTTCCGCGGACATTATAAATCACTGAAGTCTTTTTACTTTTGCCGTGGCTGGACTGGGAGCGCTCTTGAGTAGATTTCTTGAAGGGGCGCTATATAAATCTCCAGAATGAATGAATGAATGAATGAATTAGATGGGACCCATAATTATGGACTCTCTAGGCCTACGGGTCCACGTCGGCACGCTCACAGATTAGGAAAAAAAATAATGTTGTGTTTCCGGTAACCCGACCGAGTCACTTTTTAGGCCCGACTGGGAAAATTTTGTGAAAAATTTTTTTGAATTTTTAAACATTTTTTTAAATTTTCAAATTTTTTAATTGACACATGAAATTAACCTTTGCATGCCAGAGGTGCAAATTTGCGACACTGATAACACTGCTTTCCTTGCCAGAGGTATGTAAATAAGGGCACCGTTAATTAGAGCAAAATTGGCCTTAGCAAGGTGAAATATGATGACGATATATTCGTTTATTATTATACAACGATGCAGCATTGCATAAAAAATTTTACAAAATAAAATTACTTTCCTACCTACCTACCCAGTTTTTAAAACCACTGTTACCGGAAACACACCTATATTTTTTTGGCCTTACATGTTTTGTAGGCCCCTATAAATTATTAGGCATACCGATGATTGAAATGTCTCACAGTCACTGTAGGCTATGGTACCATATAGGCCTATAGTTCGCCAAAATGGGTGCACACGCCGGTTTTCTCTCGGAAGCAGAAATGACCGCCTATTTTCCCAATTTCACAAATATAGGCCTGACTTCAACAGTACTGTAGTTTAATATAGGCCACCGCTGTTTAAACACACTGAAACCAGTGTAATTTCAACTAACGTTTGCGTAGAAAAGAAGCCATTTTCTATTAAAGGTAACGTGACAGAATCTGAATGTTGGTACGCGTATACAGTATACTGATAGCTATTATGTAGTAAGTAGGTAGGCAATAAAGTAATCATAAACTCGAAACTTCTACAGCGCCCACAAAGCGAAAACGCGGGAACCAGCTTATTCACAGGCGCTCAATCAAAATAAAATCGATAGGCAGAGGGGCAATATCCAGTGTGTCAGACAGGCATACGGCTACGCCTAAATTATAATCACTTTGCAGTCCAATAACAAAGTAGGCCTACGTATACGCGATTGATAGACAGAGCATTAATTGATCAGTCGGGTAACTAAACTTAAT
This sequence comes from Aporrectodea caliginosa, assembly GCA_020284085.1. NCBI lineage: Eukaryota > Metazoa > Annelida > Clitellata > Crassiclitellata > Lumbricidae > Aporrectodea > Aporrectodea caliginosa. Next base: position 103,528 of record JACEVL010000249.1, on the reverse strand, counting down.
TGAGGGGTGCCTTTCATCTCTGTGTGCATGTGGTTCTGTTTCAATCGTTTTGTCATAAACCGAGACAGGTCTAGCTGAGTGTCTGAGGCAATTTCGTTCGGTTCACGCCAACGCGTGCGTTCTCTCCCTTCACTTTCTAGCGTCGACCCCATCGCAGGCACAGAGGCACTGCGGGCTGACCTCTGGAATAGGACTGTCCAGGATTACCCTTTGGGTAATCCTGGACAGTAAGCTCACATTCTGACCGCGCATAACGAACCTGTGTAAATCTTTTTTCTAACACATCTGGACAAAACGTCACATCAGGTCGGCTCTGACCAACAGTGTTGTATCAATTACATTCTAAATGTAATTCAATTATAATTGCAATTACATGCTTGTAAATGTAGGCCTAATTGAATTACAATTACAATTACTTGATTGTGAAAGTAATTGAATTACAATTACATTTTGATTGTAATTCAATTACCAATTACTTTTTCAATTATTCCTTTAAAATTGGCAAATGATATTGATTTTTTCGGTAATTTTTAATTTACTCTATTTTTAAACTAAAACATCCAATGGACCAATGGCCTGTAAATTGTAATAATATATAGGCCTACATTCAATTTGTATTATAAGTTTGTCAGGTATCCAAAATACGGTTTGCAATTATGATCCATTAAAACAAGTTAGAGTTTATTTGATTTTTAGTAGAAGTTTTTCAAAATGATAGTCTGTTAGAGAACTTAGTTTATTGCACCTGGGTGAGTGAGTCAATTTGTCCAGCAGTGCTAAAGAGACGCTCAACTGGAGCTGAAGATGGTAGCTCTGTTTCTGTAGGCAGCCGCAGTATAGGCTAGCTAAGAATGAGTGCATGACTGCATGGATAGTCTGATAGTGATGGCCAGCCCTTGCCCTTGAGGTCTATCAAAGTGTGCTGTAAGATTGTAAGAGGGGTGTAGGAAAGCGTAATGTTGACAATTATGTTACCATGCAAACATAATGAAGTGCAGTTTATTCAAGTAAATGGGTGGCCCGGATCAACACGGCAGGCTGGCATCTTTGCTGACTTTATGAAAGTAATTTGTAATTTACACTTCATTCAATTACAAATTACATGCAATATTGTAATTGAAATACAATTACAATTACTTGACTTAAAATGTAATTCAATTACAATTACAATTACAGAACATGTAATTCAATTACGTAATTCAATTACATGTATTTCAATTAATGAACAACACTGCTGACCAAGAATATGTAGCAACCCATATATCGAGGGGTTTAAGCCAGAAGGGAGTAACTAGGTTTTTTGACATTTCGAGATAAACGAAGAAAACGGAAATTTTGTTACAGTATTTTTTTTTAAACAATTTTTTCAGCATTTTTTATTTAAACAATGAAAATTATTTCTAGCTAAATGCTGAGCAATAAGACTCCTTTTCAAAATGCATTAAAGTATGCATTGTATTGTTTACACATAACGTGACAATTTGGTGAATTTTGTCAAAGTTTGACAAGATGCAACCTTCTGGCAAGAGAAAACTTTTTATGATGAAAACATCATAAATTCTGTGTAATTTGCAAGATAACCACCAACAAAAACTATCTGAAGAAACACTGAGTCATACTGCACAATCTAGCACAAATTATTAATAATTATGGGCCAAGATAATAATTTTTTTTTGAAGATACAATATTCTGGTTTAAAATCATAAAACGCACCCTTACAAAATGGTATAAACAACTAATAACTTTACAATAACATAGATGATATTACGCTCTCCAATTTCTACGCAAGTAAGTAAGTGGTTTAAGTTGTTTGAAGAGTAAAGTAAGTAAAATAAGCATTTTTTCACGCTAATTTTAATTGCCTAAAAATAATTCATTTGTGCCATAGAGACGTATCTAAGCAATGCATGGGTTTCACGTACTGCCAGATGGATGTATCTTCTTCAAGATGCAACCCTTCTGGCATGAAAACTGCTATTTTTACATCCTTATGGCATAAATGTGACCCATAATTTGGGTTGTATCTTCAAACCAACTCTCTTAAATGAAGCCTTATAGCTACGGCCTTCTGGCAGTACCTGCTTTGTAGTCAGTTGATTCAATTTCTGTGAAAATGTCCATTTTACAAAAAATCGTAGATACGACCTTCTGGCTTAAACCCCTCGATATACAGCCTTCCCTTGTCTCATCTCGTCTTGAATCTGGTACATCGGTCTTTGTCGGTCTCTCAGCCCTTGAACTCAATAGGCTCAAAGCATCCAAAACTCCTTAGCTCGCTTTAGTGCTGCATGTTCCCCTACAAACAAGCTCCTCAGTCCTATTCCAGAGGTCAGCCCGAATCCCACGCCCATGCGTCCAAGACAAGGCTAATCAGTGCGCTCCCGAGTGACAGTCGCTCACGGGGTCGGGCCAGTGCCGGTATCACGAAATAGAGTATCCGTCCTAGGACTATCCGGGGGATGAATGAATTTATCTTCCCGGATGGACTATACCGGTATAGAGTATCCGGGGGATAAACCATTTCTATCTCCCATCGTGTGAAATTATCCCCCGGGGGATAAAAATGCACAGGTATAAGGTATTATTATTTTAAATGCGTATAATTTATGAATGTATATTTTAATAAAAATGCAAAGCCAGAAATATTTAAAGCAAGTGACTCTAAGTGAGCCTTCAAGTTCAAAAGTCTATTTTTAAATGTTCACTTTGAAGCACTTTTCCACTATTAAAAGTGAATGCGTTGTTTCAGATCTTCAACTCAGTTCAACTGCTTAACGGCTCTATGAGGGCGAATAATTCTATCTCTACTTGCGGGACTATCCGCATATCTCTCTGTTCGTGGTTCGTTCAGAGGTGAGAGACAGTACAATTCCCAAACAGGGAAGTAAATACACAGGTCTGTGAGAAACAAAGGGGTAACGTTAGTGACGCTTACAACGGAATCGAGTCCGAGGATTCAGAAACGAATCCTGTGAATCCGTGCGCTCCCGGACACAACCGTAAAATCGCTATCTGATTCGGAGAGTCTGATTCAAGGGAGTAAGGGCCCACTCTGTTGGCAGGCCTCGGATCAGATTGATTCGGATAGCGGGAAGAAAGGTTGTGTAAGACTCAAGCCGGGGAAGGGTATACTCGCGAGACACAGCGAGTCAACGCCCTTGGTGAGGAGTACGAAAACCCCAGGTGGGTAGATTAACGTAGACCAAGAAAGTGATCGATACGTGTACGTTCGGGTAGTCGGGTATACCCACGACGTCCCACGTACATACATATTTGCTTGTCACAACACACAGCTCTGAGAACTGACTGAAGTGCGAGACCGGGCCCCCTCGTGCGTAGGTCGGAACGAAGTTCTGTGTGTAGATAGTGAAGGTTATAGAGAGAGGACCTTCACTATCAGAGTCCGTAGATACCTTACCAGTGTGTCTTTCTTTCGAAGCAGAATTTATCGCTGTGTTGGTCTTTCTTTGCCAACACAGAGGCGAGTGTCTTTTTCTTTCAAAGCTGAATTCTTACTGTGTTGGTAGTTCTTTGCCAACACAGAGGCGAGTTTCTTTTTCTTTCGCAGAATTTATCACTGTGTTGGTCGCTCTTTGCCAACACAGAGACGGGTAAGGGAACTTACTCCGTCAGTTGTTGTGCATGACAATATACGTGTGAGGCCGCATGCCAAACACGGAAATGGACAGAGAGACACATGACAGTAGGAAGACGCATTGCCCCATGGACAAATGTATAGGACTAGTTGACGTAAAGATTTGTCCCCAGTATGGTCTAGGGCGAGAAGACGTAGAGAGTTGCTAACGATAGTGTCTAGGGCGAAATGACGTAAAGACTTGTCATCAGTATTCCCGGAACTTGAGAACGTTTGGTGTCCCTTATTATTGGCGATAGTTTAAGAGTCACGAGATGTAGATTGGTAAGTCGAAGTTCAGATCAGGCAGAGAGGAAGAGGAAGACCGTAACTATGAAGGTAAACAAAAGAGAAAAACTCGTGCTAGTAAAAGAACGAACCTGTTCTGAGAGACGGCCATCCTCAGGACGTTGCCCATCCGGCGACCGTGGAAGAAGCAGAGTTAGACTCCGAGACGGAAGTATACAGTGTTACTTCTCTCTAAGAAGCGGCAAATGCTAAGCCTCCCCTGACAGAAACGGTTACTTTCGGTAGAGATGGTGAATAGCCATTTTACGATGAAGATAGACAAGACAGTGACTCGGGCGGCTTCAGAGTTCAGACGGATAGTGGGCTGGAGCCGACGCCGTCCCGTGAGCAGAGAGAGAGGTAGCGACGGGGCGGCGGTCGCCACAGTATCAATTATTTATTATGATCACTTACATCCTGTAGTAAGCTAAAGGATTATTTATTTTGATAATAACTCAAATTTCAATTCATACATTTACACCCAGTAAAAGATTTTATGCCTGCCAGAAAATCAATAATCAATTCTAGACCGACTGCTGATTAATCTCAAAATACTGATAAGAAGTGCTTTTCAAATTCCAATTATTCAACTATAATATAACCAGAGAAGTTTTGACTTAAATAGGGCCTAATTCAGGCTAATTGAAATAGTCGGATAGCCTTTATAACTTCAGTGGTGTAGGTAGGATTTTACCAATTACCAGAGGGGTCCGTAATGAGAAATGCTAGGCCACGCATACGATTCTGGTGGAGTAGGCATATAATGCATAGACCCTATAGAATTCAGTCAGAAATCGAAATTTGTCTGCATCAGTTAACTTTGCACCAACAGCTAGTCCAAAATCATTCTGATGAGCGGTGACCAACGTCTGTTACTGTGTTTACTCCTAAATCCTCTAAAGGAGCAACTGAGACTTTGTTAAGTTTCACAGCTATTAAATCGTTTTCGTTAACAACATTGCTAATAGAATTATCTGCAGTGCTAACCTCTTCAGTCCCATTACCACCGTCACATTCGTTATTATTTAGCTTTTTGGTAAATAAATTCATTAGATCGGTTCCTCTGTAACGCTTCATTACTCGTTAGTAAAATGAAGCAATTAAACTTGAAACTTTAATTTAAATCGTATTTTATTTTAAGATAAACGAATGAATTTACGACTGTATTCTGAACATGAAGAACTACTTTCGCGACGAGTAAAAGGAACACTGGAGGGCGTGTGGAGGCTGCCGAGAGATACGTACTAAAAGAGACCGACTGCAAGAGAAAAACGCGCGCGAGAGAGACAATGCAGCTATATTATTTCAAACATTCCATAGCGCTGGTGTGGGTGTACATCTGTTCCGAATGAACGCAGGCCTATCTTCGTGTACAACTGTGTTCGTTTCTACTGTTGCTTAAATTCTCCGACCAACCAGGTGACCTAGATAGACACAACACATACATACGTCTGTGGCACTGTTCAGATATCGTATTTATATATATATATATATTTGATTTATTGTGTATCATGAAGCATTCGTCATATGGGGCCTACAGACTGCATTAGGCCAAAACCCACAGATTTCTTCGGTTTGAACAAAGTTTTAGACATTTCTGGACCCTTCCAAGGGCCCCTGCCATCGAACCGGGCCCCGGGGCAGCAACCCCCTGACCCCTCTCATCGGCCCTGGTGGCATGTATCTGCTGGTTTAGGCTTGTTCTATTTAGATATGGTGGTCTGAAAAGGTGTTGTATAAAGAAAACATAAAGTATAAATATGGCGTACAATAAAAGACTACAAATAATGTTTATACTTCCTATTTTAAAAGGTATTGTGGCGGCATACACCCGCAACCAGAACGAGTAACCTCAGCCTCTTTAGAAACCAGCCCCTTAGCAACCAGCCTCCTTAGTAACCACCGTACTTCAGAAACAGCTTCAAGGCCAGCCTTAACCTGTTTAGCAACCAGCCTTCTTAGCAACAAATCTTCTTAACAACCACATTCAAGATCTTCCTAGCAACCAGCATTCTTAGCAACCGCGCATCTTAGCAACCGGACCCCTTAGCAACTGTACTTCTTAGCAACCGTACTCCTTAGCAACGAGCCTCCTGAGCAACTGTACTTAATAGCAAACAGGCTAACGATCAGCCTCAGCCCCGTTCACAACCTGCCTCCTTAACACAATACCTCCTTAGCGACACGTCTCCTTCGCAACCGCACTCCTTAGCAACCGCCCTCCCTAGCAACCATCTCCTTAGCAACCAATCTTCTAAGCAGCAAATATATTTAGAAACCAGCTTAACGGTCAACCTCAGCCTCTTTAGCAAACAGCCTCTCTAGCAAACAATCTCCATAGCAACAAATCTTCTTAGCAACCAATCTCCTTAGCAATTGTCTTCAATGTGAGTCCCAACGTGTTTTGCAATCAGCCCCTATAGCAACCAAAATTAATAGCAACAGGCTTCAAGGTCAGCCTCAGCTTCTTTAGCAACCAGCCTCTAGCTACTTACTTCCTTAGCAACCGGACTCCCTTGCAATCAACTTTCTTAGCAACCAATCTTCTTAGCAACCAGCTTTAAGGATAGCTTCAGCTTCTGTAGAAACTAGCATCTAACCAATAGCATCCTTAACAACCAGCCGCTAGCAACTAAATTCCTTAGCAACCAGACTACCTAGCAACCAGCCTCCTTAGCAACCAATATACTTAGCAATCAGCCTTCTTAACAACCAATCTCCTTAGCGACCAACTTCAAGGTCAACCTCAGACTCTTTAGCAGCTGAACACCCAAACATCCAGCCTCATTAGCAACCAGTGGTTAATGGCCATTTATGTGTCAGATATAAGCAAAGTTAAAATTTATAACATGAAATTTGAGTTCTATGATAATTCGAAGTAAAGCTGATGTCTACGGCCATAATGGCCAAAGGTGTCGATAAACAATTAACAAGGCAATGCTCTACTTCAGGTGTCTTGAAAGTTCGGCCCGAGGGCCATTATTTCGGCAGTTCAAAGATGCTTTTCTGGCTCGCTTAGGAGGATGCCTGCCTTGGACGACGGCTGCTAAGGAGTGCGGTTGCTAAGGAGTTTGGTTGTTTGATTGGATTGGGTCCACAGTTTAACGGCAGCTTACGAAACATAGGCCGTTTCCGCCGACAAAGACTATTTTTGCATATTACAGCTCTTTTTACGAGAATATATAGCTGCCTAGGACAACGGTTCCAAAGAAGCGGTTGCTAAGGAGACTGGATGCTAAGGAGAGAGGTTACTAAGGAGGGTGGTTGATAAGGAAACTGGTTACTAAAGGGAGTGGTTACTAAGGAGGATAGTTGCCTAGGACGACGGTTGCTAAGTAGTGCTGCTGCTAAGGAGGTTGGCTGCCAGTGACGCTGGTTACTAAGAAGAGTGGTTGCCTAGGACGACGGTTGCTAAGGAGTGCGTTTGCTAACGGTTTTAGTTGATAAGGAAGCTGGCATGGTATTGCCAATACCGTATTGGCAGGAAATCAACTCCACCATGCAATATTTTTGCTCATCGCTTGCTACTTTGGTCAGTTGGGTCCCGCACACCCTAGGGCCGGGTCCGCTAGCTACGTTCTATCACTAAACCACAATGCAAACAGACTGAACAGCGATGCGCTCACATGCATTTCATGCCTCGGCCCCAAAGGAATGAAATTGACTTCCTCTCTCTTTGTAGCTCAAATTCACTTCCTTACATCAAAAACTAGCGATCACAACTCACTACTTCTCCTTGCCTTTCAAGCACCTAGATATCGAAATGCATCTTCTTCTGGCGGCTGACTATCAGATGACTCAGATTCACATTTCGGTGTGACTGTGCACGTGTTACAAATTTAATTAATAACAATAATAATAATAATTATTATAACAATAATCATAATAATAATCATAATAATAATAATAATAATTATAACAATAATCATAATAATAATAATAATAATAAGAATAATAATGTCATTTATCACAGAAATTACTTCCAGTGGCTTGATATTTTATTAGTGTAATTTAAGAACTTCTAAATCACCACTGTAATAATTGTCAAAACATCGTTCTTCACTGCAAGTAGTTCAATGAGAGGCAATTACTAATTAGACAGGTGACAGACAAACTTCAGAGAGAATTCAACAATAGGTCTACAAAGAGAATTAAATTTTCAGTCAAAAACTATTTTAAATGCAGATTTTCACAATAAAAAATAGCCAATTATAGAGCAGAAAGTAACTTCAATTTCACTTAAAAACGTTGAAAATGAGGAGCTGATATTAGACAGGTGACAGACAAACTTCAGAGAGAATTCAACAATAGGTCTACAAAGAGAATTAAATTTTCAGTCAAAAACTATTTTAAATGCAGAGTTTCACAAAAAAAATAGCCAATTATAGAGCAGAAAGTAACTTCAATTTCACTTAAAAACGTTGAAAATGAGGAGCCGATGCTGGTTGGTGCCTACATATAGGAGTCCTGAAGCTTCATCCAGCAGCAAACGATATGGCTCAATGACTCCATCCTTTTCACTGAGCAGCTCCTTCACGAAAACAAGTCCCCGATTAAGCAGAACCACCCGGTTGTTACCACTGTCTGCAACGAATATTAACTCGTCTCTATCCACTGCCATGTAAACTGGATCTGAAAGATGGCTCTCCGAGCGTTGTCTTTCACTGCCAAACGATTTGATGATGGTACCTTCAGGACTCAGACTTAGGACACGGTGATGTTTGCTACTCCGCCAACCCTGGCATACTAAATAGTTGCCTGACCTCAATAGAGTTGTTTGCCAGGACTTGTGATGTGCATTCGCATCTAACCCCAGATCTTGTATTATGTTTCCATCAGAACTGTAAATCAGCAATCTGGGATTCAACGTATCAGTATTGCACGTCAGCAAGATGTTGCCAGAAGGCATAACCGAAATATTATCTGGATCATAAGGTACCTGCCACTGATTCAACACCTTTCCCTTCCGATTGATGCAGCACAACGACGAATCGTAAGCTGAGTTAACTAAAACAAGAAATTTCTTCTGCTGGCAAGCAGCAATGTCTCTTGGTCTATATGATCCTTCCAAGGGAATTACTCGCAGCCTTGTAAAGGTCGCAGGATCATAAACAAAGAGATCCACAGTTTCTATTGAGGCAACAAACAGTTCTTTGTCGAGCATTGCCAAACCCCAAACGCCGTGCCCAATGTCAACTTCCTTTACCAGTTCAGGTTCTTCTCTGTACTTTTTCAGTGGACCTCAAAATTAAAAATTACCTGCAGTTAGACATTTATGCATTTGTGCTATCAGATTATGATTCAACTTGAAAAGAGTAGCTGGATTACAACAAAGAACGTCTAAAAACACAATTTCATTATTCATATCACGTGTATTATTCAAAAACATCTACTAAATACATGATCTCCGGTCTATACCATATTGGTTACCTCGTTCGTTGCCCTAACTAACATCGCCACTAGTCTAGCCTTAGGGTGACCGGCGAGATGAGTCCTATGTGACTTCACCGGTAGCCAACCACTTGGTTTGTAAAATTTGTGTATTGTCATTTGCTTTATTTTGTGGTGAATAAACTACTTACTTACTTACTTACTTGCCTAATTCTTCTTTAGTTAGAGCAGAGATAATAATATTTGCTATCTCAACCCATTTAATTAACTAACTGTCAGAGAGCTTAGACAATTTTTCCTATCTGTTACCTGTAACAAGTTGTGACCTGTCAGCTTGGTGTTGTGAATAAACAACATTGATTGATTGATTGATTAAAAAGTTGTAATACAATCCCACACATAATAAAGATACCTAATTACCATATAACATTTCAATATTTTCTTTTTCTGTTCACCTTTATTAAGAAACACCAACAAACTGTTTTTCTCGCACTTTACTGATTACTTTACTCATTATGCAAGATCCCGGAAGAATTGCATAAGGAATTTTCATCACACTCAACTCAACAATCTTCGTTGGTAACACTGCACTTACAAAATTAAGAAAAGCCCCTGAAATGTGTAAAGTTGAAAATGCCTTCATGAAATCTGCTATAAGAAATTAAGTGACCCAACTAATTGCCCTTTTGGTATTACCTTGGACGTCTAGTTATGTATTTCTCTGAATGACTGTTACAGTAGTATTGATTCTTATTGCTATTTAGTAAATGTCAACTCAACTTTTCAGTTGTGCTTTTAGGTTTCCTTGTGTATTTCCTACTCTTTTCAAGTTGAATCATAATCTGAATAGGACAAATGCATAATATAATTTCTAAATCAATATTGTCCATTTTCTTATAGTTCTTAGGCAAAAGTTGGGTGAGTTTCAAATCCTTGTTCTGTGATAGCGCTCGTGAATAAGCTGTTGCCCTGTGATAGCCTTTCGAATGGCACTTTAGAAGTTTGGAGTTTACGATTACCATTACGATATGGAAATCATGGTATATTATTTGGTGTTGTAAATATAACTATTTATCAAGACACTTCATATAAAGCATAATAAGTAACTCACATTGCATGCATGATAACTTTATCTAACTGATCTAACAAGTGCATTTTATGACAGTTTGAAAATGTCTACTCACAAACAGCAATTTTCACACCAATTACATATCTAATAATTGATGTTCAGTTACTTGAAATTCAATTGGTTAATTTAGAGTCCTTTCATTTTCTCAAGTTGATTTCTTCCACAATTAGCACAACTTTTACGGTCGCTGATCTGAAGTGTTAGAAGTTGCTTCCCACCCCTGTCTGCTGCCAGTTCTCTAATGTTATTCAGGAACAATTATTATTTTCATTCTCTTCTTCAATTTGCTTTACCATTGGTAGCCTGTCTACAATCCTTTTATATTACAAGGAATGTTCCAACGATGGCATAGCATAGTGATTAAGTGTCTGATCTGAACTGGATTTCTCCAATAGTTTACAATTCGTAACTGGTTTAACTTAAAAGCTAGCGCTGACTGATTATTGTGCACTACTACAACAGTGCTAAGAAGTTTCAGAAAAGATCGCAATGCATCCGATTTTAAAATTGATACTACTCAAATAAATTTTTTAAGTTTATATATTATAAATTAAATTTATATATTATATATTATATGAACAAGAATAGAACAACAGAAAATAAAATATGTTCAAGAGTAATCATACTCACTGAAACGTTTAAGTTTACGCTGTAGTACAATCCTAAACCACCGGGTAGTAAGGCGATTATGCCAAGCAGACCAGACAGTGGCAAGATGTTTGTATGTGTCTGTTCGTATCTGGTAAGCAGAGTCTTCCCAAGTAGATAGTACAATTTTTGCAACGGTTTTCATGAGGATCATGTCAAGCATTTCCAATGGAAGATCTTGCAACTGCAACAATACCACCATGGTAAAGTCGTACTTTACGTTGCTAAATTATTTGATATTGTCACTTTGAAATGGAAGCTGGATTGACGAAAGAAAGTGTTTCCCTAAATGGAAGTGGGATTGATGAAAACATTCCTGTGTTCAAAATTGAAGTTGGATTGATCGAAATAATTTTTACCGTAAGTAGAAGCTGGATGGATGAAATTAAGTTTTCAATTTAATAGAAGCTGGATTGATGAAATAATTTTTTCCCTAATTAGAAACTGGATCTATGAGCATATATCTTTGCTTAAATAAAATTTCCATTGATGAAAAATATTTCTTTCGTGAAATAGAAGTTGGTTTGATAAAAGTAATTTTTTCCAATTAAAAATATTAAATGGAAGTTGGATTGATGAAAAGATTTCTTGATGAAATGGAAGCTGAAGATGATAGTTAACATGCACATATGTAGATTGCTTAGGCTACTTACCAACGTCAAGTACGGCATTGAAGACATTAGAATAATTTAGCAACGTAAACTACGACTTTACCCAAACCATATAGGCCTATGTATAGTCGTTAACCTTAACTGTACCATTTCTCATTTGAGGGGATCGATCGATCGATCTCCTTGGTCAATCGCGTAGCAAATTAATGGTCTGGTCGATCAGTAATTCGATCGCGCTCGAGGAGATAGATTCCAAGAGGAAACTGGAGCCAACCTATATTTTTTTTAATCTGATTTACTTTACTTGTGAAAGTTCAGAATAGGATCGATACAGTATTGCATCCACAAGTAGAGGAGGCTTTTCGACGGTTAATAAGTGCTGCATAGGCTATACTCTAGCAGTTAATGGACAACCATATAATACGCAGGTATGCGAAAACGATGCACAAAATTCGATGTACACAAAAGATCCCGAGGTCGATCGCGCGTCGATCGCCTACTCAATCCAGCGCGATCGATTTTCAAATCGCCTTCTATTTTCAAATGAGAAGCTCTGTTAGGCTACAGCAAAATGCTCTGCAAACTAAGATCTAGGTACCTGATGAGTCTTCAAATATGACTAAATTAAAATAACTAATGCAGGAGTCTCGATTCCATCTATAAATTAATAGGAAATTTTCATGCACTAGTTATATACCAATGCACTGACTAAAATTAATGTAGAAATCTTTCAGCTGCAAATTCGAAAACTTGCCATTAATATTACATTAGTCACCACGAGTAATGGGCTGCATCAAACACATACCAGATAAATAATTATACTGCACACCCCGCTGCACTTCTAATAAAAATAATCTCGATACTATATTATTCCATGCAGGACTAATACTAAACTCAGAGATCCTGAGTGGCCGAGTGGGTTGGTAGACCGCTCGTCACGCCGGCGCCCCGGGTTCGCTTCCCGGTCGGGTCGGTTTATCAGAGATTAATTTCTCGGATCTTTACTGCGGGTGGCTCGGTCGCAATTTAAACGTGGAGTACGAGGTTGCTTTCTGCCTCCGACACTAATCATCTTCGATATGAAAAAGTGTCGTTAAGCCGAAACAATTTTTAATACTAAACTCAGAATATTTAAAGTTCCCAAATTGATAACATGATGCTATTTCAGGTCTTGGGACCTCGTTTGTGGAATTCTTTGTCTAATTAACTTAAAGAAGAGAAATTCCTTTCCACATTTAAAAGTGAACTGAAAATAGGCTACTTATTAAAATACAGTGAAAACTAACTTTGTTGGAAATAATAGGTTGAACACATCATCCCTGTGAAATTTGTTTTGATTAACTTGGACGCACTTTCTTCAGTTATGTATTATTGTCATTAATAGTGCTTTTTTGTTTTATTTCATTTTTGTTTTATTTCTTTTTTCTTTGTCTTGTCATAAAATTTATCTGTTTGTTTACTTTACTTTGGTTCTGACTTATGTGCTTTATGAACTTGCTAATCATTTGACCAATGTATAATGTCTAATGCATATTACTAAATACTAAAATTGTTTGGACTCAGCTGTCTGTCAACAACTGCCTGTCAGCATAGCTTGTCTAGATCTGTGTGACACTTAAACATTGACCGAAATGTGAACCAGATTTAACTAGGGGCTAGGGTGGTATAAACTTTTAGCTTTTTCCTGGCGTCCTGTTGCGCAGTGATTGTTCCCAAATTGATAACATGATGCTATTTGCCTTAAACAGGGAATAGCCTAAATTTGCATTGCTTTAGCTGAAAGGTCAGAAATGTAAGCGCTCTTCTGTGCATATTAATCAGTCATAGATACTGAAGGCTTTATGTAGCCCTAGTTTCATACAAAGTTTCATTGAAATTTGTCTTATAAGAGCCAGTTAAACTGTTGAAGTTGTTGAAGTTGTCGCCAATCGTTTTATGATCCCGTTTAAATGACTGTTGGAGTAAGCCTACTTACTGTTCTTGAAGCAGTTTCCATTGCTTTGCTTTATATTGAAGCCACAAATCAGTGCAGGATATAGACTGTAGTAAAACAGGTAGGAAAACACTTTTCCTGAAAGAAAGAGAATACAAACTAAAAACTAGCAATGGTCACTGGTTGCCAGACGTCCGGCAAAAGGAGGACAGGTCCTTTTTTTGGCCTCATGTCCTCCGTCCGGTAGGCAAAGCTCAAAACATTGAAAAGTGTCCGGCTTTTTGTTTTTTGTTGTTTGGGGACTAATTGGGCTATTGGCTATTATTTGTGGCAGTTTTTACCAACTTTACACGTACGTGTTGTTCCTAAGTTCCCTTAAACTTTGGGCTACAGGGCGAACAGTCCAATCTGCTTACTTATTTATACTTTACTGCAGCTCTATTTCCAGACGTTTCTAGTCCGTGATATGAATAATGTTATAATTAGGGCAGTCCCTAATTCACGGTCAAAAAGTGAAAAAATCACGGCATACTTTTGCAAAAATCAAAAAATTCACGGGACCGTGCAAAAAATTCACGGCACCGTGAAAAATTTTTCCGATGACCTTTTTTACCCATTTTTATCGTGTTTTTAGAAACAAGTGCTGAAAATGTGAAAAATCACGGAAAATCACGGGAAAAGGCAAAATTCACGGCAAACGGCAAAATTCACGGCAAACGGCGAAATTCACGGTTTCCGTTATCTCCGTGAATTCGTGATTTAGGGACTGCCCTAGTTATAATGTATCTATGGACTATCTAGAGACTATCAGAGCTATATATTACCGATAATCGGTAAGAGGTAGTAGCTCTGGAGACTACGGCCAAAGTGCTCATTAAAACTTCTCTTATTTCCGGTAGCAGAGCAGCGTCTGTGATTTTAACATTAGTAATTTTTTTACTCTCTCAGATTAGAATGACTACTACTACTAAGTAAGTAAGTAGGTTCCTTATTGAACCGCATGCAAACGCAGCCAATCCTAAGAGAAAATGCAAATTATCGGACACTAAGTCTTTGAAAACTATGAGTATCCATGATTCGCTGTCAACTCTTGTGAGAACTGCTATGCGTAAGTTTATCTTATGTTGTTGGTAACGAGGATATCGATTTGCTGCGGAGAGGCGGCTGCTCAGAGAAATAGGTGCGTAATCAAGAAAGTGCCATCGATCGCCTAAATAAATACTTTAGAATATTATTTATTTTATTTAGCGTTTGCAGTTCGCGCTAAGCCAGCGCACCGCATCGTCATCAGCAATATGCAAAGCGGACAGTCCACCAGGAAAACCAATTATTCTGCAGTCATTAACGATGTGAGCCATTGTCTGTACGTCTCCGCAGGCGCAGAGAGGGTTCCACCGGACTTGGTTTGCCGCACAGCGGCCCTGATCACTTCTGAATCGATTTAGCGTCGTCCAGAGGCGGTGCGCGGTAGGTTGTGGCCGGGAGGCCAGACAGATGGCACGGCAATGAGGGAATGGTTTACAACGTCAGCTGTTGACTATTCTGCACTCCAAACCGAAGTAGCTGTTATGTCCTCGGATGGCGGTCCAACCAAATGGGCCGTCTCGAGGGGAGACTCCGAGACGCACATCAGGGTGAAATAAGATATCGTCGTGTAGTGGTAGGCTGTCTTTAGAGCGAACTTTGCTAAGTTGTTTTAGCCTCCAACCTTCTGAGGTGTGGAGGGGAGATGTTACTTAGGACCGGGAGCCACGGCAGCGGGGTGGGTCGGAGAGTGCCCGAGACAATACGCATCGACGCGTTCAACTTCACGTCCACCAAGTTTGTGTGGGCAGAGCGAGCCCAGACTGGAGAGCAGTATTCCGCAGATGAGAAACACAGGGCCAAGGCTGCGCTGCGATGGGTCGAGGCCTGGGCTCCCCAGGCTGTGCCAGCGAGTTTGCTCAGCAGATTTTTTAGAATATTAGGTGTTTTTATCCATCTACTTTAACTTGCGGGAATCTTGCTTGCTTGCTTGATTGATTGATTGAGCCACAGGCTAAAAAGTCAAATCTTGCGACGACTAGTTCGATCACTTACAATCATTCAATCGTCGTGAAACTTGGCAGATAGACTCGCCCTCGCACACACTTCATTCTATCAAATTTCAGCTCCCCAAAAAGAGGCTAGCTTATAGAATCGGGGACTCAACTTTTCGAATCGGGGAATCCCCTTTTGCGATACGCAGCGTTGCCATTGGCCAGTGTTGTCATTGGCTGCAACAATAATGGGCGCGCTGCCTCGTTAAGCGTGCTATGTTGTAAAATGGACGCGGACTATTTTCAGAGTACACGTTATAGGATAGTAGATGGATATAGTAAAAACTTTGTTTTTACGGGCTGTATTTTATTATCCATCTAGTTTAACTTGCGGAATCTTGCTTGCTTGCTTGGTTGCTTGATTGATTGAGCCACAGGCTAAAAAGTCAAATCTTGCGACGACTAGTTCGATCACTTACAATCATTCAATCGTCGTGAAACTTGGCAGACAGACTCGCCCTCGCACACACTTCATTCTATCAAAATTTCAGCTCCCCCAAAAAAGGCTAGCTTGTAGAATCGGGGACTCAACTTTTCGAATCGGGGAATCCCCGTTTTCCGAAACGCAGCGTTGCTATTGGCCAGCGTTGCCATTGGCTGCAACAGAAACGGGCGCGCTGCATCATTAAACGGACGCTATGTTGTAAAATGAACGCGGACTATATATTTGTAGAGGTAACTGCTTCATAAGACGCATTATAGGATACTAGATGGATATAGTAAAAAACTTTGTTTTTACGGGCTGTATTTTATTTAGAATATTAAAAAGCCTAAACTGATTTTATAAGCAGTTTTTCAATGTGACTTCGTTTCTTGATAATTTAGAAAACCTCTCAGATACCGGAGTGAAACATTCAATGCGTCCTCCTTTGTCCTCCTTTCCGGCTCTGTTTGTCCTCCTTTGGCTACCCATGTATCTGGCAACCTTGAATTATTCCCAAGTCGTGTGTTAGCGTTACAACAATAATGGCATAATCACAGTATTGACTTGCCTCATTTTTTTCTATAATTGTTCACTGAATCATTTATTGGCTCACTGAAGCCATTACCAACATATATAAAACTTCTACGCTAATGTTGAGATGTTAATATGACAAACTAAAAGAGAATTTTATTATGCGAATGTTATATGACTTTATTTAAATTGTTGCTTTCATTTATACCTTGTGTAAGCTATTGTGTGTTTGTTGGCAGTCTAATAATGTTTGGGGCGCGGTGGTGTAGGGGTATGTTCGGTGCCTTGCAGCCGGAGGGTAGCGGGTTCGAATCCACCTCAAGAGGGTATGTTCGGTGCCTTGCAGCCGGAGGGTAGCGGGTTCGAATCCACCTCAAGAGGGTATGTTCGGTGCCTTGCAGCCGGTGGGTTGCGGGTTCGAATCCACCTCAAGCCGCCGCGTAGGGACCCTGGGCAAGTCCTTCACTCGCAATTGCTCATGCGCTTCGGCGTGAAATTCCGATTCAGTGTCCGCGCTGTAGTCGGGAGCGCCTCTGAGTAGAAATCTTGAAGGGGAGCTATATAAATATCTGAAATGAATGAATAAGGAATATCTTTACTTACTTACTTAAATCTCTTTGTGTTTCCTAAATAGTGTCTAAAAGTATCATGCCCATAACTGGCGCGGCAGCAACAACGATGGCGAAACTGATGTACGCGTCTCCTGCGTGCTGGGGATTCCTGAGTGGAGGAGATCGTGATCGCTTGAAACGTTTCACTCATCGACTTAGGCGAGCTGGGTTTCTGCCGCAGGAGACCCCGACAGTTGAAAACTTGGCTAACCAAGCTGACGACGCGCTCTTCGAGGCCATAATAAGCGATCCTAAGCACTTTCTACATCGAATGTGCCATGAGCGACAGAAGCGTCGATACAATCTGCGACTCAGGCCCCACCCCTTTGCCCTGCCAACCAAGGATGGCATGAACTTTTTACCACGTCAGATGAACAAAAACATTTAATAGCAACTCTGGAACCTCGCCTATAGTATTACTCTATAACGACATCAACACTATAAACCAATCCAATTTGCCCTTTTAGAACTAGGCCTATACATAATGATATAGCTGAACAGTGCAGTACCTAAAGTTATAAAAGTCTCTAATACTATAACTGCATACTCATTCTGTCATTCATTGATTTATGTTACTTGCTGCGTTCTGACAGCTAGAAATGAAAACGAAAATACAATACAATACACATTGCAACGGATTAGGCTTCCAATTTGACCTGCTGCTTCACCTCCTCAGTCAATAGCAAAACGCGCTTACTGAAGATTGCTGTGTGTTGTAAACTCTTGTCAGTCGTCTTGAATCACTTCTTGTTGATCTATCCTTCAATACCGTGTCGTAGCCTACTAATTAGGCGACCCGAAAATTATAATAATTCAACTGCAATGATTTTTCAGTTAGGACGACGATAAACGACACTTTGCACGACTTTTGGAAATATAATATTTTGTCTGATCTCTGCATGAAGACGGTTGTTAACACACGCTATAAACAAAACAACAGACCAAATAGCCTATAAATGGCTCTGACTCAAGGCAGAGCTATTTGTGACTCGATGAATCTATGCTATATTTAGACTCGGACATAATCCGGCGTAAGATATAATTGCGCACAGGCTTACCCGGAGTAGGCCTATGCTAGGAGCGTTGTTGAAGCGGACACGAAATTATACGATTACACTTGCATGTATTTTACACTGGATGCGTTCGGAACGCATCCAGTGTAAACATGGGCGTAGCCAGGAAAAATTTCGGAGGGGTTTAAGATTTCAGAAGGTTTCCATTGGAGATGGTCGCAAAAATTAAGGTTTTTTGGTTTTTCACATGTAAAAGCAAATAAAAAATTTTCGGAAACTTATTTGGGGGAATGAACCAGTCAAACTCCCCCCTAAATACGCCCATGAATGTAACATACATGCAATTGTAATCGTAGCCTATACCATGAACGTAATATACATGTAGCCTAACTGTAATGGTAATCTGCAGATTTTTACAGCGCCAAATGCAAGTCTAGGAACAAATAGAGCTCGATTTAGGCCGACCAATTGTAATCGCGATCTATAGATTTATACAGCGCCAAAACACCATGTCAAGGGAACCAGCTTTAATATCACAAGCGCTTAGTCAAAACAAAATCGATAGAAAGAGGGGTAAAATCGGTTACACCCATGGGCGCCCGTCCGCATGTTGGGACAAGGGGCACTTGTCCCCTGGATTTTGAATCAAATATGTAAAATTAAAAATGCTATAGTTAACGCCGTCCCTCGAGTCCACAGATGGCGACCACATCGTTTGAATTCAGAGAGAGCTTCGTGTTGTCATGAAGAGCAGCAGGGAGGGCGCTGGTGAAGGACAACTGACTGCTTGTGTCAATATGACCAAATCTACTCAGCAATTTGTTCTGCGCAATTGTCCGGATGCAGGCGTCTTCGGTCGGCTTCCCCTCTGAAATGCATGTAACTGCGCCTTTCGAGTTCCACACGAAGTCGGTCTAAGCACAAACAGTTTGTATGTCCTTAGTTCTATGTCGACACGATTACATCTACTACAATATAATTCTACGCTGCGCATTTAGCTTCTATTCATTCGTGTCATCTTTTTAATATTTTCATCGTTCATTTCCTCGCTTTCATTACAGCACCCTTCTTACAAGTATGTCCATAAACATTCACCCATGTTACTATTTGTGACCCATGAGGTCCCACATGGCCCAACAGGTTTTCTGCTTCCTTCCAAAAGATTCTTGTGCTAGGGCCTACATGGTTCTACCCCCTCCCCCGCTGAAACATTTATGCGGCGGGCGCCTATGATTCCAGGTCAAGATCCAAAGCTCGGGCAAGCTGACAGTCAGACGGCTATACTGTGGAGTTAAGTGAAAGAGGAGGCAGATCACAAGAGGTGAGGTGTTGGTTGAATTTGTAGGATATTTGGCGTCATTATGGCGGGAATTTCTTCCGCAGAGGCGGAACAGATATGGCTGTGGATCAAATCGATCGATTGCAAATTTTAGCGATGAGATGATGGAAGGGAGGACAAATGTTAGGACGGAAGAGGAATGGGTTGAGTGAAGAGGTTGGATTGTAAATAATTGGCGAAGATAGGATTGGGAGGATTGAAGTGTGTTGTAGGTGAGTGATAGGACTTTAAATTTTGCTCGGGTACAGGCCTATTTTAAGCCAGTGGTGTGATTTTAAGGACAGAGTGATGTGGTGTTTGGGTTTTTAGTAATGGCACGGAGCTTGAATGCGGTTTATTTGTGTGGTGTCTAAATTCAGGAGTGCGAGTTGCAATAGTCAAGTATAGCATGGACTATGGATGACTACGACAGTAGGATGATGCGATTTGACGTTGAGCTTAGGATGGATCCATGCACCGCTGACCGTTTGAATGAGCGCACACTGCATTTGCGTGCTGTTGCACTCGACCCCGTGCAGCAAACATTCTCAAACTGTCTTAAAATGCACTCATTTAGATCAGCAGATAGCCACGTGTGCAGCGCATTTGTTAGGTACTGAAAAGGCGCTATATTAAGTATCTATTCTGGATTGTATCTTCCGCGAGGATCGTATCGGCCACAGCGATGTATTTGTTCCGCAGCGAGCGGACGATCCACGTCGCCAGACGAATACCATTCGGAGGAGGTAGGGGTGAATCATTGACGGACGCCGGCAGAAGGGGACAAGCCGGCTTCTGTGAAGGCGGAGGGCCTGTCCGATTTCGCCGCTTCACAGGCCTCCCCGCCGCAGGCCGCCATAGGCCACACAAGAAGAGGATTTTTCTCGTGGCGCGAGGTACGCCTAGACGGTTGAGCAGAGGGTGCACGAATCCACTCAGATTGTAAGCTTATCTGGCTTGGCATAGGTCAGCAGCTTTGAAAGGTAGACCTTGCTTGATATTACCTCAAAATATCCGCACCTCACCTATCTTATCCTCAGTGGTGAGACCTGGGAGGAACCCTAGACCAGGTGCTTACGTTTGTCCAACACATTAGACCATCCTTTGCCGTATGCTGTTACTACCAGCTCCGGCAACTCAGGGTGATATCCCGGTCCCTCTAGCCCGGATGCTGCTTCTACGCTGTTCATTCCTGCGGTCTCCCGTCTGGACTACTGTAGTGCCATATATGATGGGCTGCCAGCTTGCCGGCTTAAATGCCTTAACAGAGTCCTGCGCACGGCTGCCCGCCTTGTGGGCCGTATCCCTAAGTTCTCTAAAGTCTCCCTTATACGTGCAGATAGCCATGTCCTCCATTGGTTCCCCTATCCGCAGCGCATATTCTACTGGGTCTCTGCATTGGTCCGGCGCTGCTCTGAGGGCCTGGCTCCTCCACTATCTGCGGGAACTCTGCTTAGAACTTACTGTGACTGTTCCGCGTCGTGGCTCGTTACGCTCAGCGGTTGCAAGCAGTAGTTCCTAGTCCCCACGTGCTCAATAACGCGTATCCAGTAGCGCCGCGCCTTCTCTGTGGCTGTCCCGGTGACCTGGAATGGGCTTCCGGTGGCACTGCGTCTGACCTCAATAGGACACTCTGCTCAGTTCTTCTCTAGCCTTAAGGCTGTCCTGTTTGACCGAGGTTGGGCTGGGAGCGCTCCTGAGTAGACTTAATTGAAGGGGCGCTCTATAAAAGTACTGCTAATAATAATAGACAATCTAATATAGATACATACATGCATAAATACATTCCGCTGGGGGGGAGGGACCGTGCGAACCCGGTCGAGATTCAACACTAAGAAATGGGTGAATGGTGTTTAGAACTTAAGCGGAAGAGAGGTAGGCAACATGAATAGTAGATGTCTACGAACGTTTGCGGATTGTATGTCTACACGTTTTTCAATAACGATCGTATAATAGTAGGCCGTAAACAACTCATTTTTATGAATTTATCGGATGAGTCTGTCAAAATACGCTGATTTCAGTGTAGGCCTATTTCACCAGTCTGCAAGGCATCCAAAACTCGCTTAGCACTGCATGTCCCGCTACAAACAATTAGCTCCTCAGCCCTAGCCTATTCCCTCCACTGCATTGGCTTCCTGTTGAATTCAGGATAAGATTTAAATTGGCTTGTTTGACCTACAAGGCTATCAGCACCAGCACACTTCCCTGCCAGGCCCGGCCCTAGGGCAAGGCGAACGAGGCAGCCGCCTTGTGCCCCGCGCTTTTAGGGTCCCGAGCTGTTGGCTATAGGCCTAATTTTTTACTGTGATGAGATTTAACCCCGACAACGCCGTAACGTCGCTGCAATGCCGGTGTCACAAAATATAGTATATCCTAAAATTATATCCGCTTAGCGAAATGAAGTATCCGGCCAGATGAATCTGAACGGGAGGGACTATCTCTCTGGTGCAAAAGTATCCCCAATCATTATGATTGGATGAAATCATACCCCATTAAAAGTCTTCTACTTTTAATCGTTTATCATTATTTAACAAATCGACTAGCTAATCGATTTTGGCTAGCTAATCGATTAGACATTTTTACAAAAACAGCTAATTCTAATTGATTAGCTACAACAGTTTGTTAATTCTAATTCTAATCGATTAGCAAATTTCAGCAGCTAATTCTAATTCAAATCGATTAGCAATTCAATCCTTTTGCATGCCAGATATTTTTAGCCTTTGTGCTGGCCAAGCCAGATTCCTTTGCGAGTTCTGGCCCATTTCATTCGTTAATGGTAAAAACGTTATAAAAAATTATCTCATAAAATACCATAGACAGAGCTAAAACGTGAGCATAAAATTTGTTTAGAATTTAATTCTGTAGATATATTCGACGTGTATTTGCTGGTATGGGCTTGTTCTATTTAGGTATGGTGGCCTGAAAAGGTGCTATATAAAAGTACATAAAGTATAATTATGGCGAAAAATAAAAGACTACAAATAATGTTTATACTTCCTATTCCAAAAGGTATTGTGACGGAACACACCCGCAACCAGAACGAGTAGGCATAACCTTAGCCTCCTTAGAAACCAGCCCCTTAGAAACCAGCGTCCTTAGAAACCACCGTACTTCAGAAACAGCTTCAAGACCAGCCTTAACCTGTTTAGCAACCAGCCTTCTTAGCAACCAGATTCAAGATCTTCCTAGCAACCAGCCTTCTTAGCAACCGCGCATCTTAGCAACCAGACCTCTTAGCAACTGTACTCCTTAGCAACCGTACTCCTGAGCAACGAGCCTCCTGAGCAACTGCACTTATAAGTTATTAGCAAACATGCTAACGATCAGCCTCGGCCTCGTTCACAACCTGCCTCCTTAACACAATGCCTCCTTAGGGACACGTCTCCTTTGCAACCGCACTCCTTAGCAACCGCCCTCCTTAGCAACCTTCTCCTTAGCAAACAATCTTCTAAGCAGCAAATATATTTAGAAACCAGCTTAACGGTCAACCTCAGCCTCTTTAGCAAACAGCCTCTCTAGCAAATAATCTCCATAGCAACAAATCTTCTTAGCAACCAATCTCCCTAGCAATGATTGTCTTCAATGTGAGTGCCAACGTGTTTTGCAATCAGCCCCTATAGCAACCAAAATTCATAGCAACAGGCTTCAAGGTCAGCCTCAGCTTCTTTAGCAACCACGCTCTAGCTACTTACTTTCTTAGCAACCGGACTCCCTTGCAACCAACTTTCTTAGCAACCAATCTTCTTAGCAACCAGCTTTAAGGATAGCTTCAGCTTCTGTAGAAACTAGCATCTAGCCAATAACATCCTTAGCAACCAGCCTCTAGCAACTAAATTCCTTAGCAACCAGACTACCTAGCAACCAGCCTCCTTAGCAACCAATATACTTAGCAATCAGCCTTCTTAACAACCAATCTCCTTAGCGACCAGCTTCAAGGTCAGCCTCAGACTCTTTAGCAGCTGAACACCTAAACATCCAGCCTCATTAGCAACCAGTGGTTAATGACCATTTATGTGTCAGGTATAAGCAAAGTTAAAATTTATAACAAGAAATTTGAGTTCTATGATAATTCGAAGTAAAGCTGATGTCTACGGCCCTAATGGCCAAAGATGTCGTTAAACAATTAACAAGGCAATGCTCTACTTCAGGTGTCTTGAAAGTTCGGCCCGAGGGCCATTATTTCGGCAGTTCAAAGATGCTTTTCTGGCTCGCTAAGGAGGATGCCTGCCTAATACGACGGCTGCTAAGGAGTGCGGTTGCTAAGGAGTTGTGTTGCTAAGGAGGCTGGTTACTATAATAAGGAGAATAGCTGCCTAGGACTACGGTTGCAAAAAAGGTGCGGTTGCTAAGGAGACTGGTTGCTAAGGAGAGAGTTTACAAAGGAGGTTGGTTGATAAAAAAAACTGGTTACTAAGGGGGAGTGGTTACTAAGGAGGATAGTTGCCTAGGACGACGGTTGCTAAGTAGTGCTGCTGCTAAGGAGATTGGCTGAAAATAACGCTAGTTACTAAGAAGAGTGGTTGTCTAGGACGACGGTTGCTAAGGAGTGCGTTTGCAAAGGGTTTTAGTTGCTTAGGAAGCTGGCATGGTATTTCC
The DNA here is from genome assembly GCA_020284085.1 of Aporrectodea caliginosa. Taxonomy (NCBI): domain Eukaryota; kingdom Metazoa; phylum Annelida; class Clitellata; order Crassiclitellata; family Lumbricidae; genus Aporrectodea; species Aporrectodea caliginosa. The sequence goes on along the minus strand of JACEVL010000249.1, from coordinate 79,323 downwards.
AATACCGTATTGGCAGCAAATCAACTCCAGAATGCAATATTTTTGCTTGAGGGCTCGCTCGCTCATCGCTTGCTACTTTGGTCAGTTGGGTCCCGCACACCCTAGGGCCGGGTCTGCTCGCTACCTTCAATCACTGAGCCACAATGCAGAACAGACTGAACAGTTATGCGCTCACTTGCATTCCATGCCTCTGCCCCAAATGAATGGAATTGACTGCCACTCTTTTCGTAGCTCAAATTCACTTCCTCCCATCAAAAAGTGGCTCAGAACTCACTATTTCTCCTTGGCTTTCAAGCACTTGGATATCAAAATGCATCTTCTCCTGGCGGCTGACTATCAGATGACTCGCATTCACATTTCGGTGTGACTGTATACGTATTATAAATTTAATTAATAACAATAATAATAATAATAATTATAACAATAATAATAATTTGATTTAATTAATTACATTGAAAGACCTGTGGCGTGTGTCTAACGGCGATTTTCGGTACTAATACTTCGATCACGGTCCACTTAATTCGTCGCAAAATCATCTCACATGCACTTCAAGACCTGTCGGAAAGAGCGAGTGATTCTGCTGTTAAAGCCAGATTGTTAGCCGTGCAATCGCCACACTCTGGAGACTGGCTTCATGCACTGCCCATTACGACAGCAGGATTACGCATGTCAGGAGAGGTCCTAAGAATAGCTTCCGGCATCCGACTAGGCACTGCCTTGTGTGAAAAACACACTTGCAAATGCGGTGTCATAGTAGAATCCATCGGCCATCATGGATTCTCTTGTAGCAAAGGTCCAGGAAGACAACATCGACATGGCATGCTCAACGATGTTATTTGGCGAGCTTTCCCCAGAGCCAAAATACCGGCCATCAAAGAGCCCAATGGCCTCTCCAGATCAGACGGCAAAAGGCCTGACGGAGTCACCATCATACCTTGGCACAGAGGTCGGTGCTTGGCATGGGATGTCACGGTGCCAGATACTTTCGCTGCATCCTACGAACATATAACATCGCAAATCGCAGGTGCGGCAGCGGAAAAGGCAGCTCGCAACAAGGAAACCAAGTATGCTGCTATCACACAGTCACATCATTTCGTCCCTGTTGCAGTCGAAACTGCAGGAAGCTGGCACACAGAATCACTGCAGTTTGTCCAAGAACTAGGACGCAAGATCTCAGCAGCGACAGGCGACCAGCGTGAGACTAGTCATCTTCTACAACGCTTATCAGTCGCCCTACAATTTGGAAACGCTCTATCTGTTTTAGGCACCACAGATTGCAACAACAGTAGCCCAGGACTGATCGAAGGCTTCTAAATATTGAAAACAGTTACTTTTAATCAGTCTGTACATAAGTTTGTTGGCTTTATATGAAGAAATAAATTTGCTTCTATAATAAAACAGTTATAATCTTTAGTTGAAACCATGGTTCGATTGGGACCGGAACGGCGTTCCGGTTCGTTTTTTGACGACCGGAACGTGGTACCAGTAGAAATTTCTAGATTAGCAGGGCGTGTGAAACCCGGCGTTCCGGTTCCTTTTTGTTTGTGACGGGATCACTGGTTGAAACTGAAATGTATTAAAATGGCATAATGTGTTAGGAAAAAATGCATTGTTATTCAATATTATTATTATTATTATTGTTGTTGTTGTTGTTGTTGTTGTTGTTGTTGTTGTTGTTGTTGTTGTTGTTGTTGTTGTTGTTGTTATTATTAAACTGTCATTATAGGCTATTTATAGCGCAAATAAACAAAATGGAAATCTTGCACGATAGCGCGTAACAGAAAAAAATAAGAAAAATATGTCTGTGCTGGTCTCATGATGTTAAATGTCGTTTTGTGCAGACTATTTGTCGGCTGGATAACATTGCTAACTAGAAGAGTCACCGTTGGCAGGCTCGATTGAAGTGATTGCTGAAAAATAGAAAATGCAGTCTATGGCTTTACTGTCTTATGCAGGCGTCTATACGTGACATTCTTTAGTATTATCTAGACGATTATGGTGAAAGCGCTTTTAAAAATGAATTTATGTTGTCTTTCAGATTCAGTGCCAATATATGGAAGCATATTAGTGCGACAGCGAGTGGTTGGCGTAGCTTTAGGAGTTACTACCATGAAGATCGTAATTTTCGTACTCGTCGATGATTATGATGACTTTGATGACCCTAAGATCTGTGCTCTCCTCATTAGCGTTTATGATTGCAATGATTTGCGAAATATGAAAACCTTTATTCCGCTAGACATAGAATGAGCTCATGACGTGGTAGCTTGTGACCTTTCAAGTTGTCTGTACCTTTTGTATAGCAAATTGAGGTACTGTATTGAGAGTCGTGAGTTTCACAGAGGATAATTCAACTTAAAGAGACGGCAATCTTATCTGTGAAGGACGCGGGTAACATTTCTGTTTTTGCATACCTTTTGCAGTTTTCTTCTTTTAGCCACTTTTACAAGACTTTACTTCAAAGACTAGAAATCCCTCAAAAGAGTGGTTGTTGTTTACGAGAAATGCAATTGTGTATTGTAATTTATAGCTGCTGTAATTGTAATGATTTGATGATGCAATGTATTGCAATGTTAGGCCCTATATAGTAGGCTGTAATGTTGCAATGTTACATCAGTTGTAGTTGTAATGTATTGCAGCGTATTCAAAATCCTTTACTAGGTCTAGATTATGGCGAAAGGGAACAGTAAATGAACTTATAATATTGTCTTCCAGATCCTGTGCCAATATATGGAAACATATTTGAAGGACCGCCAGTGACAGACATAGTTTCAGGAATCTCTACCACGAGGAACGAAATTTTCATACTCTCAGGTGATTATAATCACCCTGTTGAGTCTCATATCATTAGCGTTTATGATCGCAATGATTTGATAAGGCCTTTGAAAAATGTTATTCCGTTACACTTAGGTGAATTTCTAACAGGCTTTGTAGCTTGTGACCTGTCAAGTTGTCTGTACGTTTTGCAAAGGAAATATATGAGCAGTGCACGCCATCACATCTACAAGATTACGAAAGATGGCCAGAAGTATAGGCCTATGGTCAACCTACCGTGTGGAAATTCGTTAAAGGGCGTAATGCAGATATTACAGTGTCTGTCGATGGAAGCTTGGTCTTGGCAGCTGTTTTTGGCTCAAATAGTCGAGTTGAAGTTTACGAGTCGGATGGTTCATTGCGTTACTACATTCCGTTGCCAGAAGCTGTAACGTAGGCTACAGACGTCCTTTCCAAAAATCAAATGGAAACTTTGTCTTATATATTGGGGCTTCGAGTCACGAAAACAGATTAGTGGAAGTGGACAAGAATGGAAAAATCGTGCACGAGGTTGTGTTTGATGAACGTTTGGAATATTACAAACATGTCGTGGACGTTCATGACAGGGTTATTTTACCGATTTGGAAAGATAGATGCTATAGATTACGCCTTTTCAATGCGGAGTATAACCAGCTGGAAATTCCAGCACTTGACCGATGGGGACATTGGAGATCTGTAAAATTAATGCATTACAATAGAGAGAGAGATGAGTTACTGTTTGTAGCTGATGGTGTATTGACTATCGTGAGTTTCGCCGAGGGTAAAACAGTTTTAAAACGGCAATCTTATCTGTGAAAGACGCGGGAAACATTTCCTTTTCTGCAATAGCTTTTCTATTTTCCGTCTTTTAGCTATTTTTAGAGGACGTTATTACTTAAAAGACTAGAAATTTATCCGAAGAGTAGTTATTGGTTACGAGAAATGTAATTGTGTTGTTATTTATTGCTGCTGTAATTGTAGGCTAATGGTTTGATGATGTACTGTATTGCAAGATGTAGTATATATATATATATATATATATATATATATATATAGTTGTTATTTTGTTGCAATGTTATTCTGTAGTTGAAATGTAATACTGTACAAAAATACTACAATGTAACAATGTTTATCAGAATACAGAGAGGTTTACCGTAATTGCAATGTTGCATTCGGCCAATACACTTTGTAGTGTGATAGGGCCTATCATTATCAGTAGGAATTAGCAACTTCTGTGGTGGCTGTGTCTAAGACAAAACGCATCAACCAATGGCACACTAAGCCATTAATTGTCCAGAATCACGTTAAATATATTAATTAATTGGTCCACTGAGATATAGAGATTAATACGGTGAATAAATCAGCTGAAATCTTAAGTTGAAACTGAAATGTCTTGAAATGGCTTTATGTATTAGGAATATCGTCGCGCCGGTCACTCCCCCTCCCTCCCAGCGACGGAGGTCGCCAGCGTCGTCTCATTGGCAAGGAGGTCGTCGCGCTGTTGCAAAGCCGTAGGTGAATAGCAACTAGCGCTAGGCTGCACAAAGCGTCCGGAATTCGAACCCAGAGATGGAGATTCGTGCCATCTAACTCTAGAGCTTTATTCTTTGTATTGCGGCCGGAGTTTGGAGTTCAATCTAATGCTACGTCTCAAATTGTCAGGAATGTCTTGGCTGAGTTGTATAGGCACGGTCTCTGGACTAGCGACCACTCCAAGGGCTTTGGAGTGAGGGTTCAAATCCTGCTCTGCAACAGCTTGGATTATTGGCGAAGTTTCAAGGCGTTCCAACCTTACCATTACCTCATCCATTGTTTCCCTATTCTCTGTTTGAATAGTGCTCATTTGCTCCTGAGCAACAGCGATTTGGTCCTGAGTAGCACTCAACATGGCGCTCATTATTTTGTTTCTGAGTAGCATGCATAGCGCTCATTTGATTTTGTGTAGCGTCCTGCATAGAGCCCATTTGATCCCTAGTTTCTTTGATACTACTCAGTAGCAGCTGGACGTCAGATCTAGATACAGCGGATCGTTAGGACGACCTACTTCTGTGCGAATACATTGTTGCTTACAGCGCTATTATAGGTAAGCCAGTATTCTTCTGTCTAAGCCTTACTTCCTTACACGAATCTGTCTAAGCCTTCCTTCCTTACAAGATTCAGAAGAGATCTTGAAAGAAGAATTTAACACAGTATATTCAACACAAAGAACCAATCAATATACAATAATCTGATTTAATTATCTTGTGACAGCTATTTTGTACTCTCCTTTCTTCCTTACATGAATAATTGCAAAAGACCTCGCAGGATGAAATACCTGCAGTGCATTCAACAAAGAAAACCAATCAATGCCTGTGATCAAAATCAATTATATAGCTAAGTTAGTTCTGCTTGCGCTATATAAGTGACCTAGCACCTTACACAAGTGTTGGACGGTGTCAAGTTGTCTGTACCTTTTGTATAGCAAATTTAGTGGAGCTGGCTATCTCGTCTACCAGTTTGCAAAAGATGACAAACAGTTCATAGGTTCACCTCTTCTAAGGCCGGAGATGAAACCCTAGCCTCTATAGCTTATTGTGTCGACTAAACCACTAGGCAAAATTCTAGCACTTCTGACTCGGCTCAATTACTACTACTGACATAGATTCGACGCCTATCGTCGATACATCGACAGACGATTCAAATCAACTGCTCTACAGATAACGACCGCTCAGTTCAAGTCAAATTATAAACTCTTCCTACAGAGAGCGAACGCTCAGTTCAACGTCCAGATATCAACTGCTGTGGTGAAGGCGACGGCAGACGCCGGCGTAGCGGGGGTACGTAGGAGACATCAAAGGAGAGACGATTCACCACAGAGCACAGCGGCTGGAGTTCAAAGCGGCCGACGGTGTCAAGTTGTCTGTACCTTTTGTATAGCAAATTTAGTGGAGCTGGCTATCTCGTCTACCAGTTTGCAAAAGATGACAAACAGTATTGTAAAGCTGCCCTATGGAAAATAATAGAAGAACGTAGCCTAATACAGATATTTCAGTCTCTGTCGATGGAAGCTTGGTTTTGACAACTGGTTTTGGCGCAAATGGTCGAATAGAAGTGTACGAGTCGGACGGTTCATTGCGTTACGTCATTCCGTTGCCAGAAGCTGTGATAGACCTATGCAGAAGTCCTTTCCAAAAATCAAATGGAAACTTTGTCTTATATAAGTGTGACGATAAAACGGCCCCTTGTCCGTCTTCCGCTCCTCTCAGGATGGCGAGGGAAGGCGCGTGTCGCTCAGGATTGGAACGTAAGTAAGGCCTCCGTCGTCTATCGAAGGGCTTCAGCATCTGCCAGTCGACGAGCAATGTCACCCACCGAAGGAATCGAACACCAGAGTTCAAAGACGATCTTTGTTCGACATCAACCATCACAACAGGCAAGACTCGAGTAACCAAACTACTACTCTACACAAGAGCGCCCTCTATTTTATACCCAGCAGGACACCAAGGGCTGGACACCAGGCCTACCAAGGAACCAAGCCTAAGAACCAAGCCTAGCAAGGAACCAAGCCCAGGAACGAAGCCTAAGGAACCAAGCCTACAGGAGCCAAGCCTAGGAACCAAGCCTAAGGAACCAAGCCTAAGGAACCAAGCCTACGGGAGCCAAGCCTAGGAACCAAGCCTAAGGAACCAAGCCTACAGAACCAAGCCTACGGGAGCCAAGCCTACAGAACCAAGCCTACAGAACCAAGCCTAAGGAACCAAGCCTACGGGAGCCAAGCCTAAGGCGGCGACCAAGGCAGAAGACCACAGCCCAGGTGCAGCGACCACGGGGGTGTCCAAAAACGGAGGGTGGTCCCAAAAACGGGGGTGGTCCCAAAACGGAGGGTGGTCCCAAAAACGGGGGGAGGGTGGTCCCTGGCAGAAACGCCACATAAGCTTAGTGGGACTTCGGGTTACGAAGGCAGATTAGTGGAAATAGACAAGAATGGAAAAATAAACGTTCAAGTAGGGGCCAGTGTTTATCAGAGTGTAATGAGGTTTAATTTCAAATTTGCATTAGGCCAATGTAGGGCTATATTGTAGTGTGATATTCTTATTACATGTAGTAGGCCTAACAATTAGCAACTTCTGCAGTGCTGGTGTATAAGACAAAACGTATCAACCGATGGCTTATAAAGATCTACGGAGCCTTTCATTCGCTAGATGGCGATGGTAAATGAACGGTAGGACAGACGGGCGCCTTGCATGCCGACTCCTTGTGATCATCCGTTCATAGTTCATACTATGCTTTCATGTCAGTTTTATTTCATAAACGAAGATTATTATTAGTATTATTACACTAAGCCATTAATTGTCAATACTGAGGTGTCAATATCAATAAAGCCATTAGAGTTGTTATGAGAGAGAGAGAGAGAGAGAGAGAGAGAGAGAGAGAGAGAGAGAGAGAGAGAGAGAGAGAGAGAGAGAGAGAGAGAGAGAGAGAGCGAGAGAGGAGAGAGAGAGAGAGAGAGAGAGAGAGAGAGAGAGAGAGAGAGAGAGAGAGAGAGAGAGAGAGAGAGAGAGAGAGAGAGAGAGAGAGAGAGAGCAGAAATCTCGACAAAGGTCTACCTGCGTGGGGAGGATTCAAAATTGCGAAATGACTGTCGCGGGTAGACTTTTTAAAATTTTAGTTTCACCTGAAATTGAATCAAAAGAAAACTGTCATCAATAACCGGAATTTACAATACAATACAATACAACTTATGTTTATAACGCGCCTTAATAAAACAGGGTCTTACTCAAGGACGCGTTACAATGTAGTTTATAGCTTACTAATCATAGTAGGCCTACTTAGAGAAGAGATCAGTTTTAAGTTTAGATTTAAAAATATAAATTGAGGATGATCTTCGGATTGGTTCTGGTAATGACTTCCATTCAGCTGGACCAGCTACTTCAAACATTCTGTTTCCAAATTGTAGATTTGTTCTTTTGATAACAAAGTTTCTTTTTTGAAGCTGAACGTAATCCACGTCTTGACTCAAGAGTATTGTATTGTATTGTATTTGAACACTTGTTATAAATCTTCTCTGCTGCAGCTGTTACTATCAGCTTCGACAGCTCAAGGTAATCTCCCGCTCTCTGTCTCCTAGCGCAGCGTCGACGCTTGTCCATGCTTTTGTAGTCTCACGGCTCGACTACTGTAGCGCCATTTATGATGGACTTCCTGCCTGCCGGACCGGGTCCCTGAATAGGGTCCTGCGCACTGCCGCCCGCCTTGTTGGCCGCATTCTGAGGTTTGGGCGGGTTTCTGAATACATGAGGGACGTGCTCCACTGGCTTCCTTACCCACAGCGTATTGTATATCGAATCTCTGTCTTGGTCCGGCGCTGTATTGAGGGTCTGGCCCCTCCGTATTTGCGGGAGCTCTGCTGCTCCACCACATGCGTCCAGCGTCGTTGCTTTCTCCGCTCGGCTGCACAGGCTGAGCTCATTGTTCCTCGTTCGCGGACTGCTCTCAGGCAGCGTCGCGCCTTCTCCGTGGCGGGCCCTTCAACCTGGAATGGGCTCCCTACCATGCTTCGGCTGACACCTGCTGGTCACTCTGCCTCATTTCTCAGTTCTCTTAAGACTGTCCTGTTCGACCGGGGTTGGGCTGGGAGCGCTTCTGAGTAGGCATCCTTGAAGGGGCGCTATATAAATTTTCTGAAATAAATAAAATAAATAGCGCCCCTACCAGATTTCCCATTCAGAGGCGCTCCCGACTACTGCGCGAACGCTGAATCGGAGTTTCACGCCGAAGCGCATGAGCAATTGCGAGTGAAGGACTTGCCCAGGGTCCCTACGCGGCGACTTTGAGGTGGATTCGAATCCGCAACCCTTCAGCTGCAAGGCACCGAACATACCCCTAAACCACCGGGCCCCAGTTGTATTGTGATGTGTTGTATTGTGTGTTGTATTGTACTCCACGTTTATAATGCGAACGAGCCACCCGCAGTAAAGATCCGAGAAATTAATCTCTGATAAACCGACCCGACCGGGAAGCGAACCCGGGGCGCCGACGTGACGAGCAGGCTACCAACCCACTCGGCCACTCAGGATCCTTGAGAGTAGCACATGGTGTGACTAAAGATGATAAGTAGGCTAAGGAGGAGCAGAACCTGACATTGCTTTTAACATCAAAAGACAGAGTTTAAACGATATCCGAGCCTGAATGGGTAACCAGTGTAATTGCTGAACGGAGTTGGTGATGTGATCTCTAGGAGTCTAGGGTCAATTAAGGTTCTTGACTAGACGAGCTCAGTGGCGTAACAGCCATATAACGAGGGCGGACAAAGTCCAGGGGCCCCCGAGGTCCGAAAGGGCCCCCAAGCTTTTAAAACTGAAAAATTTCATGCACTTTTTGTCCGTTTTTCTGTGACAATAATTATTAGGGAAAATGTCACATTATGTCAATAATTCTTTTCAGTTTAGCTTACATGATGTAAAAAACGACATCTAGCGAATTTCATAATTTAAATATTGACGACTTAACACAACAAGACTTTTAAGTGTTTTAGAAGACGCTTAGGCTGTTTTTAAACCACTGAAATTTAACTTGGAACATACTTAATTTTCCATTTTAGCCCAATTTTTCTAGCTTCCTTTTAAAAGCTGTGATTGTGCCCACTTAGACAGTAGCCTACAATCATCCAAACCATTCCACAAGTCTACAGCTCATGACGAATTTCTGTTCTAATGCTCAGTTCAGCTATTCTTAAATGCCGAGAGGGACTTGATAGACACATTTGCGAACAGAAAGCTAGAATAGCCAAATTCGTGCGGAACTACAGACTATACAGTCTACATGTTCACTATATTACAGTAGCGTCACTGGTGACTCTTTCAGCTTACTGTGCACTGTTTTGCTAACTGATGTAATATACTAGGGCATTAGGCCTATTCGTTCGTAATGACATTTAACATCAGAGAGCGCCTCAGGGCTGTTAAAGGCTTTGTTTTTGTTTTGCTTTTTGTTTTTTAAACCAAATAAACCCAAAAAAAACAAATCTTGGTTTTTAACAAATTTTTAAGAAATTAGAAATGAGAAAATTTGCGTCTCTTCAACTCTCTTGGCAATTGTTGTATGGTCGTTATTAGGCCTAATTTCGTTTTATGATATTCTACGGTTCTACTGTTCTAATTAATTTCATTTATATGCATCTAATTAATTTGAACGGTATTAAGCCATTTTTATGAGTTTATGATCCGAAATAGGAAATCTTAAAAACAAAAAAAAACAAAAATTAAAAAAAAACCAAACCCCCAAAACAACTTTTCATTTTGAAAAACTTGGTTTTTACCCCTGCTCTGAGTATATATCTTGAAATTGCACTATAATTATAAATGTTCAATTATTTAAGTACATACATGTAGATACATAATGGGTAAGGGCCCCAAGCTTAGAATGTCCAAGGGCCCCCGGTTAGGTTGTTACGCCACTGACGACGAGCTGCAGTGTGGATAACAGAGGTAGGCCTAAGCGGTGAAAGGGTGGATTTTGGCAGACCATAGAGTATTGAGTTACAGTAGTCAATCCTGGATAATACAAGTGAATGGACTAAGATGTGAAGGCAATGCTCATTTAGGCAGCGCCGCAGCGCTTGATTTGGCGTATTCGTCGGAGATGAAAGAAACAAGCTTTAGTGATAGGGCCAATATGATTAGACATAGAAAGTTTACTATCAAGAAAAACTCCAAGATCACGAACTACATTAGAAGGCTGGATAGAGCAGGTTTCATCTAGTTGCAGGGAGAGAGTTTTCAAGTCAAGGTGTGATCGGGATCGACAGTCAAACCATATCAATTCCGTTTTATTTGCATTTAGCTTCAGGCGCATAGATGCACACCAAGACTGTAGGCCTATCTGATGGAAGCAAGCAATGAGTGGTTTTTGAGTTAATCAATGTTAGTAGTCGAAAGTTTTATATATATATATTATAGGGCCTAGCTGGGTGTCATCAGCGTAAATATGGATAGAAATACCACAGCATAGTGAATTTGTTGCGATGTTAGAAGTGTATAGGATGAAAAGATTGATTTTGGATTACAAAGACAGTGTTATGGAAATAGACGTGAATTCCATGAATTCCCAAAGAATATAATAATTTATTGAATATGAGTTTCCAGTCCAGTGTATTTAGGTCCTTGCCTCGAGTCCCTCGACTTCTGCTTGCTGCTTACGACTTCCGGTTAAACCATAATGTAGATCAGTGTGACCACTCCTTGGGATTTTTCCCAAGATCTTAGGATTTTGGGGTCCGACTTCGGATCTGGGAATTTTATACAGAAGTCTGGGGATTTTTTTCTAAGGTCTACAGACTAGTTTTTACCGTAATTTCAACAATCAATCAATCAATCAATCAATCCTTTTATTGTTTCCATAGAATAGTTAACAAGTAGTGATCCAGAGTAATCATAAATCAACGATCATACATGTATGTTTAGAAATTAAAACAGACAGATCACATGATTATCTTATTAACTTAATTGATGGAAACAATCGGGCACCCAGAAGGGACTGAAGTCCCGCTAAGTTAGGGATACCCGTGTACCATGTTAGCAGAGGGATGACAGATGAGCATAGTCTACACAAATAGCATTGTCAGAAAAAATGAGAATAACTGGCTTAACTAACAACACTTAACTAGGTCACTTAACTAATTGTGGTATAACAATGAATAACCATATTTAGATAACGCATTGACTATTGTCAAGGAGGTAGGCTCTGACCTCTTTTTTAAATAGGGCAAGATTCGGAAGAGTGCGCAGTGACTTCGGTAGGTTATTCCAGGCAGAAGGACCAGCACATCTTAAGGTAAAATAACGAGTGTTAGTGCGGGCATAGGTTCCATCAAAGTTATCGAGAGATCTTGTATAATGAGAATGTGTATCAGAGATCTTAGAGAAGTAGCGACTGAAGATTGGGGAAGAGATTTGTTGGCGAAGCGATACATAAATTCACAGATTTGCAATTTATTTATCTGAGGGATATTAAGTATTCGTAGTATACTAAATATACTTGCAGTGTTAGTTATCAATGATCTCCCAGCAATAATACGTACAACTCGTCTCTGTAATATAGATAGCCTATTCAGACGAGAGGAATAATTAGAGGCCCAGGCGATATTACAGTATGTCAAGTAAGGGTAAACAAGAGAATAATATAGTGTATGCAGAACTCTAGAAGGTAACAGGTAGGATACACGAGCCAGAATCCCTATGTTCTTGGCAACCTTAGTGGAAATGTTACTTATGTGAGCATTCCAGGTTAAATGTTGGTCAATGTAGACCCCAAGGAATTTGGAAGAATTGACTTGAACAATAGGAATATTGTCAATGGAGAGGATGGAATCAGTAGCAGGGACGGGTTTCCGATGAGATCGGAAAGACGGACATAATTAGTTTTTCCCAGGTTAAGAGAAAGTTTATTAGCCTTAAACCATTCCGCCACATGGATAAGTTCTTAGTGTAGGAATCTGTTTGTATAATTGTGATTGTTAAAACGCATTTGATATTTTCATCATAACTTTTCCTTTGCTATCCTTCTTTTAATTTCTCTGTGGCATTTGGCATCTGTCGTTGATCATACTCCCTATAGGTAGGTAGCAGAATTCTTTGACTTGCTCTATCTGTTTTCCTCCAATGTGTATTCTCCCTACAGTTTCCTTTCCTTTACTTATATTCAATAGGCCTCCCTCAGAGTCCCTTTCGTCTTTTTGATGTTAATCTTTATCCCGTATTCGGTTGATGTTGTGTTTAGCCTATCCATCATTGCTTGTGGAGGCCTTTCTGGTTGGGAACAGGTCTCGATTGTCCGAAGGGTTCGATAGTCCGAAGATTTCATGGTAAAACATATATTTACATGTACACATACTGTATATGTATATGTACATATATATATATATATATGTATATGTATCTATATATATGTATAAAATACATACATACATGTATATATACATGAATACATATATATTCATATAATACATAGGCCTATTAGGGGTGTCCCAGAAAAGTGACACACCGCAGAAAACACCCATACTCAAGTTTTTCCCATTATTCCATTCATTATTTGTCTATAAATATTTTTTCAGAATTTTAAAATGTTATCATGAGGAGTCGCTCAAAACCCCCGAAGATACCCTACTTAAATACCCAGGACTGAAGGCGCCCATGCTCGAGTCTTGGGAGACTTGGGTTCGTGTGAATTTACTCTTTTTATCATAGAAAATTAACGAAGAGTCCGATTCGGATGAACATTTTTACAAATTGTTTGTCACGACAAGAGCTACGTCTGTGAAAAATATAGACACCTAGATCTGAGTCATTCAAGGTCATTTCAAGGTCAGAATAAACTAAATCTAGCAAAAACGAGAAACAATTGGCTAGATCTCGGCTAATAATTGTTGAAATCAGCTAGTTTTTCTTGTTTTTCTCATCTTGATAAGGACTACTTGCTGTAAGAAAAGAAGGCTACTAAATGCAAGACAATCCAAGGTTATTTTAAGGTCAAAAGGTCAATTAAAGTGAAATGAGAGGAAATGGCCATAATTCAGCCAGACATTGCTCTATTTTGGGTGATTTCTTTTACCTGGTTGCTCGTACTGATAAGGGCCACATTCGAGAGGACATAGTACTAAAGGGCTAACATAATACAGGGTCATTTCAAGGTCAAAAGTAAAAATCAAGAAAAAATGACCATAACTCAGAGTCACCAAAATGAAACAACATTTGGCTGAGCTACAGCCATTTTCCCTAATTTTAACCTTTTGACCTTGAAATAACCTTGGATTATCTTAACCTCTTAGTACTATATCTCCTCGAATGTAGTCCTTATCCGCCCGAGCAATTAGGTAAAAGAATCAGTCAAATAGAGCAATATTTCAGCTGCGTTATGTCCATTTCTTCTGATTTTTCTCTCAAATTGACCTTTTTGACCTTAAAATAACCTTGGATTGTCTTGCATTTAGTAGCCTTGTTTCTTACTACAGGTAGTCCTTATCAGGAAGAAAAACACAAGAAAAAATTAGCCGATTTCAACAATTATTGGCCGAGAGCTGGCCAATTGTTTTCGTTTTGATAGATTTCGTTTATGCTGACCTTGAAATGACCTTGAATGACCTTTATATGGGTGTCTATATTTTTTCAAGACGTAGCTCTTGTCGAATCAAACAATTTGTAAAAAGTTCATCCAAATAGGATTCTTTGTTAATTTTATGATAAAAAGAGTAAATTCACAATGAACCCAAGTTCCAAAGTCCCATTGGCGCTGAAATCCCTGGGTATTTAAGTATCAATCAATCAATCAGCCGTTTATTGAATCAACAACAGCACAATTAATTAACAATTAGTCATTTAAAAAAAGAGTTAATCTGCTGATGCCGTCAACAGGACAGCCCTAAAAGATAAAATAATCCGCTATTGCAGGGCTGCCCCTTTTCCACATTACATTTACTGATGGCAAGACGATTTTTATGATCATATACTTATAGAAAATTCAACTTAAATAACAACGTTAGGGCTAAATCATAGCCAAACAACTAAATAAAAAAACCATTGCAGTACAAGATTTAAAACAAACAAACAAATCAAAAACAAAACAGATTATAATGTTCACAGTTGTACATCTTAAACAATCTTAACTACAGGTACAATCTATCGAGTCATATTCTTTTTATGTGTTCAACAGATAATGTTTCAGTTGAGCTTTAAATTGAGCCATGTGTAATATATTTATTAAATTTGGAGGAAGAGAATCCCAAAGTGGTGGACCTGAGCATTTAATTGAGAACTGCTTAGTCCTGGTTCGTGCCCCTGGGGTTCGATATTTACAGGATGCTCTAGTATCATGTCCATGGATAGCTACACCCTTAAGGAAATATTTATCAAACAGTGATGGAAGAAGCCTATAATGATAACAGTACATGAATAGTCCAATTTGATATTTTGTAATATCATTCAATTTTAGAATATTGTGCTCTTTAAATATTAATTTTGTGCTATCGGACCATCCCAGTAAGCAAATCACACGTATGGCACGTTTATGGAGAGTCTCAAGGCGTTTTAATCTAGAGGAGTAGTTTGAGCCCCAGCAGATATTACAGTATGATAAGTAAGGAAAAAACAGCGTGTAGTATAATTGTCGGAGAACAGGTTTAGTCAGATAATGCTTAATTCGTGATAGAACACTTATATTTTTTGCTAATTTCTTTGATACATGTGTGATATGCTCATTCCATTGCAGATGCCGATCTACATAAACACCAAGAAATTTGGTGCATTCAGTTTGCACTATTTCCCTGTTATCTATCATAATTTCCATTGCTTGTTGGGGAGCTGGTTTACGGTGACCACGGAACAGTATATAACATGTCTTGTCCAGATTGAGTGAAAGTTTATTGGCTTTAAACCAGTTTGATATTACTTCAAGTTCCTTATTTACTTTCTGCTGCAATACATCTATTGATTTATCAGTAAAAAAGACATTGCTGTCATCAGCAAATAGTATGAAATCAGTTTTATCAGCAATCTGAGGTAAGTCATTTATATAGATCAAGAACAGTAATGGCCCCAATATAGATCCCTGCGGCACTCCACACCGAATGGTTTTATGAACAGACTGATAGCCTTCGTAGAGGACATACTGAGTTCTATTTTCCAAATAATGTTGTAGCCACTGTTGTGCCATGCCTCTAATGCCATAGTGCTCAAGTTTGCCCAGCAGGATAGTATGATTAACTGTGTCAAAAGCCTTGGATAGGTCAAAGAAGATTCCCATAGCAAACTCATTTCTATCCAGGGAGTCAGATATTTTGTCTTGCATTTCTAGTAATGCCATATATGTAGAATGCCCTTTACGGAAGCCAAATTGTTGTGGAGATATTGTGTTTTCCTTAGTAAAATACTCCATTAATCTATTGTACATAACTTTCTCAAAAAACTTAGAGAAATATGTTAAGACAGAAATTGGTCTATAGTTATTAATTTTATTCCTATCACCAGACTTGTAGATGGGTATTACTTTAGCAGTTTTAATGTTATCAGGGACAATACCAGTGTCAAAGGAACAATTAATAATATCGGCAAGTAGAGGTGCAATAATTTCCATAGAGGCCTTGCCAACTTGTGGACTTATCCCATCTGGTCCACAGCTAGTCGAGGAACGTAGTTGATTGGCAATTGATATTATTTCCTGAGGGGAAGTTCCAATAAGACCCATTGAGGAGGGTGGAGAATTACTTAGAAAGGAGCCAAATTTACTGGTAGTCTCACTAATTCTAGATGCCAGTGTTGGGCCTACATTCACAAAATAGTCATTAAATTTATCTGCAATTTTCCCTTTATCTGTAACTTCAATACCTTCAATTATAAATGAATCTACTCTTGAGGAGTTTTCACATGCAAGCATTGTCTTAATTATTTTCCAGGTCTTCCTTAAGTTGTACTCACACTCAATGAATTTATCAGCATAATACTTTTTTCTGCCGCATTTCTGAGTTTTTTAAATATGTTTCTATATTTAGTAAATTTTGCCTTATTTACATTATTTGGGTTTTTTAGGTATTTAGAATAGAGTCGAGATTTTTTATTTGCTGATTTCAATAGAGCAGGCGTCATCCAAAGCTTTTTTATTTTATGAGCTTTACTGCCTGTGCCTTCAAGGACTGGAAAAGCTATTTCGTAGCATTTTAAGTAATTGTTCACGAATGCTTGATAAGCCTCAGTTGGATCATTAGCATCACAGTGGTAAGAGATGTCTGTCCAGTCCGTATTATTCAGAAGGGTGTGAAATAATGCAGTAGTTTTGTCATTTATCAGTCTTCTGGTCAAACTGGGGCATGTACTATTCATTCCAGGGTTGATATCAGTGGTAAATAGAATAGGTAGATGGTCAGATATGTCATTCATGATGATTGAGGAGTTCTGGTTGTTAGACAGGATGTTTGTGAAGATGTTATCAATTAATGTGGCCGTTGTAGTGGTTATTCTAGTTGGTCGTAGAATTGTTGGCAAGAGCTGGTGGGACATCAGAATGTTAAAGAATATACTAGTAGGACTGTGTCTGGCTGTTTTCAATAAATCTATGTTAAAGTCTCCTGCTAATAGTAGGGTATCTTTTCATGCTTTGAGCGACCTCAGGATAACATTTTCAAATTCTGAAAAAAATCTAGACAACTAATGAATGGAATAATGGAAAAACTTGAGTATGGGTTCCACTTTGTGCCATGTAACATATTTCTGACACCCCTAATACATATATATATTTACACATACCTATACAGACATATATACACATATACATATACGTATATATATATACACAAATATATTTATACATAAGTACATATATATATATACGTATATGCATATGATATATATACATGTACATATAAATCAATATACATATATAGTATATAATTTATACATACATATATACATATACATGTAGATACATATATATTACATGTAGATACATATATATTATATGTATATACGTATATATATATAGCATATATATGTATATATATATATATATACACACACATAAATATATATATATATATATACTTATATCCATATATATATGGATATATATTTAGTAGGCTTCTTGAAGAGGCGCTATATAAATCTCCAGGAATGAATGAATATATACACATATGTACATATATATAGATATAAATACATATAATATTATATACACAAACATATATATACATATACAAACATATATATACACACATATATAGATACATATACATGCATTGCATATATATACATATAATGTACATATACATATTTGTACATTGTTACGCGCTAGTCTAGAAGAAGTAAAGCCCCGGATTCAATTATAACATTTAATGCGAAAAACTATATACAAGCGTATTTACAAAGCACAATGATACCTGTAAAGCGCGGCAGCAACTCCGCACACCTCTCCAGAACAACACCAGAACCACGTCAGCAGGTCTAACGAAGACCTCTATAGCCGAAAACGTGTAGAACACAGAAGTATCGGTCCAGAAGACGACAAAGGGCGTACCACCCGAAAACATCGACAAAGGTGCTATGACAAGCACGAAAGACCAAACGGTGGTCGGAAGAAGAAGAACCCAACGAGGGTCAGCGACACCAAAACGAGAACCAGAACTGGCCTCCTGACGACTCCTACCACGAGCTTATATAGGCCCCACTAGGCTACGCGGGAAACCCATCCTACGTTCCCCACACGTGCTAGGTACTACCACCTCGCACCAGTCCATTTATATAGGGCCTATGCCTAACATATCCCCCCACCCAAAGTTGAGGCAACCCGTAGGTTGACGAACAAAAGAATGTTTACTATGTACGCTATCAATTCTACATAGTGTTCATAATATCTCAAGCCTATGTCATGTACAAATCGCTTGATCAGTTCATATCGTTCGATTAGATCACATCATTATGATACATCTTCAAACTTTTACTTAACTAACTATACCGTCCATGGCAACAGGCCAAACAACCACCACTTTCAAAGTTCTGGAACAAAGTTCTGCAACAAAGTTCTGGAACAAAGTTCTGCAACAAAGTTCTGCAACAAAGTTCTGCAACAAGACCAAACGTAGAACTCCCAACTAACTCGACGGACGACTCAAAATGTCCGGCAACAGGTTCTCTCGTCCCGGCAAGTGACATACGTCCAAGGTATATTGCTGCAGCTCCAGACTCCATCGCAACAACTTCTGATTTGCGTTAGCCATCTTGTTGATAAACTGCAATGGACTGTGATCCGTGTACACCGTCACTGGCGTTGAACCAAAGTACACGCTGAACGCCCTGACCGACACCACCAACGCCAACGCCTCCTTCTCAATCGTCGAGTATCGCACCTCGTTCGCCAGTAGCTTCCGACTGAAGTAACATATCGGATGTCGTACTTCACCAACCATCTGAAATAAACAAGCTCCAACACAAAACTGAGATGCATCAACTGCCATACAAAAAGGTTTATCGAAATCAGGCGGTCTGAGAATAGGTCGCGATGCTAACCGCGATTTCAAATCAATGAAGGCTTCTTCAGCCTCTTCTGACCATTGAAATTTCCTTCCCTTCTTCAATAACTCATTCAACGGCCTCGCAATTTCAGAATAATGTGGCAAATACCGTCTGTAATACCCAGCCACTCCCAAAAACGACTGCACCTGTTTCTTATTTACAGGACGAGGAAATCTCAACAACACCTCCACTTTATGAGCACGTGGCTGAACAGCATTTAATCCTATGTGATGCCCAAGAAAATCAATTTCTGCGTTTGCAAACACACATTTGCTCAAATTCAATGTTAACCTTGCATCATCAATCCTTCGTAATACTTGTTCTAAATGCGACATATGATCACCCCATGATCCACTGAAAATAATCACATCGTCCAAGTAAGCATCACAAAATTCATTCAATCCTTGCAACACTTTATCAATCAAACGAGAAAACGTTGCGGGTGCGTTTCGCAATCCAAAACATAAATATCTCCACTGATAATGACCCCGTGGGGTGACAAACCCTGTAAGCGGAATAGAATCTTCATGCAAAGGGACTTGCCAATATGCTTTAGTCATATCAAGTTTAGTCATGAATTTGGCTTTCCCAACCCGATCAATCAAAACTTCAACTCTCGGCATAGGAAAAGGATCAGGCACAGTTAACGCGTTTAACTTCCGAAAATCTGTACATAACCGACCAGACCCATCAGGTTTCGGCACCACCAAAATAGGTGCAGCCCACGGACTCTCAGATTTCTCAATGATACCCGCCTTGAGAAGTTCATCAATCTCCTGATCAACTCTCGCCAGCTTCTTTTTTCGCCTTCGCTTTTAAGCGCCACTCCTCAACATCTTTTTTCGGCGATAAAGATTTCATTAACAATTTTTGAAGCTGAGTTTTGCTCAACCCTTTAGTTTCATGCCCCAAATTTTCAACATGTTGCCTGAGCTCGTCAGCCGACATATCAATTACATCGTCTGACTCAAGCTGCTTGGTCGCACCTGGCGACTCCATCGTACACCCGTCACGTGCACTACGCAATTAAATTTTGAACGCAAATTTCGACCAAAATATATCCCACTTTTCAAAATTTATCGAGAAAAGACCGGACAAGGGCCCCCATATGTTACGCGCTAGTCTAGAAGAAGTAAAGTCCCAGATTCAATTATAACATTTAATGCGAAAAACTATATACAAGCGTATTTACAAAGCACAATGATACCTGTAAAGCGCGGCAGCAACTCCGCACACCTCTCCAGAACAACACCAGAACCACGTCAGCAGGTCTAACGAAGACCTCTATAGCCGAAAACGTGTAGAACACAGAAGTATCGGTCCAGAAGACGACAAAGGGCGTACCACCCGAAAACATCGACAAAGGTGCTAAGACAAGCACGAAAGACCAAACGGTGGTCGGAAGAAGAACCCAACGAGGGTCAGCGACACCAAAACGAGAACCAGAACTGGCCTCCTGACGAATCTTACCACGACGCTTATATAACGCCGCCGTGCACTAACGACGATTGGCGTCATTGACACCACGAGAACCAGAACTGGCCTCCTGACGACTCCTACCACGAGCTTATATAGGCCCCACTAGGCTACGCGGGAAACCCATCCTACGTTCCCCACACGTGCTAGGTACTACCACCTCGCACCAGTCCATTTATATAGGGCCTATGCCTAACAACATATATACATAATATGTTTTACCATGAAATCTTCGGACTATTGAACCTTCGGACTATCGAGGCGTAACCGTGTAGTGGCTACACACTGTAGCCGATTGGCAAGAACTCTGGAAATAAAGTTAATATATTTTTATTGCAAATAATAGGTTCATTCACAGTTTATATAATTCAAATATACATATTAACATTGTATATATAAATAAATATATATATATATATATATATATATTCGTTTATTGAGAAAAACAATCTGACAAAAACGCAGAAATGCTAACATGAGTGATAATGGATCATTAAAGTTCATTAGAAGATTTTAGAATAAACTAGTAAATATTTTTATATAATGATCTGGGAATAAATTGAGAGTTGTCCTTGGGTGGGAGAGTATGGTTGTGTGCTCTAGTCTTAATTGGTGAGAGGAGAAGGGTCAGAGTGGAGGTAGGAGTTGGTGAAGTACATGCTTCGGTTGTCTTTGGAAAAAGGAGTTTGCACTGGGCACCACATGTTGGTGATCAACATGCAGCAATATCTAAACTTGTGTACAAATCACTGCATGTCTTGGCACATGCCACATCCATCATTAAAGCCACACTTTCTTAAGATATAGCCACTCATATATGCTAAAACATTGTCAATCTCCAATGGCAAATCTGGAATAATGCATAAAATTCAGAAACATGCTTCCAACACACATTTTGCCTATTTTCTCCAGAACCCCATACAAAGTGATGTTTTTTAAAACTTGTTTCAAACGTTTTTAAGCAAATGTGGGGGATCATAAATCACATATACTTTTTTGCAACCATGAAACGGAAATGGTTGAGAAACAGACACTTTTCTAATGTTTCCAAATAGCATCTGTTTGTGGGCCCCTGATCACATATAACAGCTTTTGGAAGTAACTCTATTTCTTCCAACTTTGCCAGACAATCATGCAAAAGCTGCCTCAAAATAGTTGGTTACAAAAAAGTAAGCAAGAGGCTGCTTCCATTTAACTGAAATTCCACATAACATAAATACGAGAACATGGTCAGCTATACACTGAGTAGTTCCAAGCATACCAAAATCCTCAAAACCTTCTATACAGTCCCGCTCCCTGTTGTATACCAATTTTCGTTTTAATGCCATTTCATCAAATATTAGCAGTCTTTAGCCTTCTCAGAGGTGGCGCAACACATCCCAAGGTAGGTGAGGTGTACATTCAGATGCATCGAGTGTCATATCGTAGTCTACGACTCTAAAATCTTTGCTTATACTACAATGACAATAAATGTGACTTGAAACATGCTTTATTATCAAATGGAAATTTGGTTTTGGGGAGAGGTCAGAGCTTTGTGACGTAATTTTTTAGGAAGAGGTACTTTTTGTGACGAAATGTGACTTGGGGTGCGGAGTTAAAAATCGGCCAAAAATTGCGTGACGTCATTTATGGACGGCCCCTATAGCGAAATCATAGCCGATTTTTCATCGCATCATAGCTCGCAAGATCTGCTTGTGAATAAAAACATTTTAGAAGATAGAACACACGCTACTGTAACGAACTTTCACTTAGAAGGATGCTATAATATTTTAATTATTAACATCCCTTTCAATTGTGAGCAATTAAATAAACCATAATTATTGCTTTCATAGTAAAATGCTACTATCAAGAGCCTGATTTTGCATTTTGTGTTCATTAACCAATTTAATTTCGATTTTTTGCAATATTTTAATACAAGTCATGTAATTGCCAATACCGTATTTGCTGAAAATCAACTCCACAATGCAATAGTTTACTCGAGGGCCTGCTCACATATACCCAAATCCCAACCAGTAGCAAGCGGTAGCTGGATGCAGGGCCGGATTAAGACTTTCAGGGGCCCTAAGCCAAGGGCCATCCGGGGGCCCTAACCGGAAAGCCATGCAAAAAATATTTTTCAGATTCAGAGAAAAACCATCCATTTTTCCGTTTTTTTTGTTACCTAAAAAAATTTCTAATGACAAACTTGAGAGAATTAAACAATAGGTCAACAAAGAGAATCAAATTTTCAGTCAAAAACTATCTTAAATGCAGATTTTCACAACACAAAATAGCCAATTATAGAGCAGAAACTAACTTCAATTTCACTTAAAAACGTTGAAAATGAGAAGCTGATTTTGGTTGGTGCCTACATATAGGAGTCCTGAAGCTTCATCCAGCAGCAAACGATATGGCTCAATGACTCCATCCTTTTCACTGAGCAGCTCCTTCACGAAAACAAGTCCCCGATTAAGTAGAACCACCCGGTTGTTACCACTGTCTGCAACGAATATTAACTCGTCTCTATCCATTGCCATGTAAACTGGATCTGAAAGATGGCTGTCCGAGTGTTGTCTTTCACTGCCAAACGATTTGACGATAGTACCTTCAGGGCTCAGAGTTAGGACACGGTGATGTTTGCTACTCCGCCAACCCTGGCATACTAAATAGTTGCCTGACCTCAACAGAATTGTTTGCCAGGACTTGTGAAGTGCATTCGCACCTAACCCAAAACCCTGTATTATGTTTCCATCCGAACTGTAAATCAGCATTCTGGGATTCAACGTATCAGTATTGCACGTCAGTAAGATGTTGCCAGAAGGCATAACCGAAATATTATCTGGATCATAAGGTACCTCCCACTGATTCAACACCTTTCCCTTCCGATTGATGTAGTACAACGACGAATCGGAAGCTGAGTTAACTAAAACAAGACATCTATTCTGTTGGCAAGCAACAATGTTTCTTGGTCCATATGATCCTTCAAAGTGAATTACTCGGAGCCTTGTAAAGGTCACAGGATCATAAACAAAGAGATCCACAGAGGCAACAAACAGTTCATTGTCGAGCATTGCCAAACCCCAAACGCTGTGCTCAATGTCGATATTCTTCACCAGTTCAGGTTCTTCTCTGTACTTTGTCAGTGGACCTCAAAATTAAAAATTACTTGCAGTTAGACATTTATGTATTCTGCTATCAGATTATAATTCAACTTGAAAAGGGTAGCTGGATTACACCACAAGTACATCTTAAAAACACTTTAAAGTTGCAAAACAGTACTATGTACATTGTTACATGCAAGACCGATTATATATTTGGTTATATTTGGCATTGCATACAACAGGTAGAATTGCACCTGTCTTTCTGGCTTGTCGTTTCATGGAAGGATGGGCTGGAAGGTTCGACTGGTAGCAGCTGCCTGTTTGGCGGGAAGAATCCTTTGGTTGAGGTGGTAAAGGGATGAGTGCGCAGACAGTGGGTGATAAGCTATACATGTATTGCACGCGTACCGTAAACTAATCATTTAATCATTTTATAGACAATTTATAATAATCATTTTAAAATTATGTTTTTAAATTTAGGTTGCACAACTTGTACTTTACTAAACTCAGTATGTTACTAGTACTGCTGTACTAAGATGCAATGTAACTAGATGTTACTAGTAATTATGGGCCTACCGATACGGTAATACTAGATCCAACTGCAATTAGTTGTACTAACAGATCATAAAGTCGAAACTTAGGCCTATGACTTGTTATTTAAATGAACTGAATAGACTAATTTACAAGCTAATACATGTAGAGTAATTACTGTGTGAAATGAGAACAATTAAGATTATCGAAAAAACTTTAAAAAAACGTCTTCCTATATTTTTCCACAATATAATCAAACTGCATTTGCATAATTATGTTAGTTTCGTTACTTTTGGCGCACATATCCAGAAGATTATTTACATAATTTACTTCAGCGTCTTCCTCGGCTGCATTTTCGCCGATCATAGGTGAGTAGAGCAAAAAAATTCGGACTAGTCAGGGTAATTTATCGTTTTTGCTTTCTTAATAATGATATATACATGGCATTTCAATACCAATGCCTTGGATAACAGTCATTAATCCAACTTCTGCTTAGGCAAGAAATATTTTTCATCAATCCAGCTTCTATTTAAGCAAGAATTATTTCTTCTTTAATCCATTTTCTATTTATGGCAGAATTATTTTCATCAATCCAACTTCTACTGAAGCAAGATGTATTGTCATCAATCCAGGTTCTATTTAAAGTTGGGTAATCCCGTAGTTTAGGTTGCTAAATTATTTGAATGTCTTCAATGCCGTACTTGACGTTGGTAAGTAAGCACTCTACCTATATATGTCCATCTATAACTATCATCAATCCGCTTTCATTTCATGGAGAATTATTTTAATCAATCCAGCTTCCATTTCATGAAAAAAATTATCCAACTTCTATTTAACCAGAAAAAATATTTTTCATCAATGGAACTTTTATTTAAGCAAAGAACTATTCTCATGGGTCCAGCTTCTACTTAAGACAACAATTATTTTCATCATTCCAGCTTCTATTTGCATCAGAAACTTAGTTTAATCAATCCAGCTTCTATTTACGATAAAAATTATTTAGATCAATCCAGCTTCTATTTAAAGACAGAAATGGTTTCATCAATCCCACTTCGAGTTAGCGAAACAATTTTTTCCCTCAATCCAGCTTCCATTTTAATTTTAATATATAATATAATTTAGCAACCTAAACTACGGGTTTACCTAAAGTTGTTCTATATAAAATAGTTTAGAGCGTTAAAACGATAAATTATCCTGTTTAGTCCAAAATTTTTTGCTCTACTCACCTTGGATCGGCGAAAATGCCGCGCCTTCGCCTGTTTTTGACTTCGTGAACCATTTCGTCCGACAATCGATGTCATCACTAGCAGTAGCAGTGGTTTAGGTTGCACGCGTTGCACTTATTCCACTAGTTGGTGCTCCCAAAGGCAGCGCTTTAAAATGGAAACTCATGTAGTTTATGGATATGTCTATCATGATAAAGCGCTAAATTATTTTAAATTATAACAAATTAAGAATCTGTTACAATTTGATTTAATTTCTCCGGATTTGGGGCCCTCAAACACTTGGCCAGTGGTGGCCCAGATGGGGTTAGGGGCTTAGCCCCCCCCCAGCAGCTCAGCCCCCAAAAAGTGGGAAATCACTGTAAATCACAGGGAGGAGGGGACAAAAGGGAAGGGCTTGGAGCTTTAGCCCCAAACCTGAAATTCTGGAGCCTCCACTGTGCGGGACCCTAAGCCATGCATGGCTCATCTTGGCTTATGCCTTAATCCGGTGTCACGAAATAGAGTATCCCCCATACATGAGTATCCTCCTCAGAGAAATGAAGTATTCGGTTTAGTTTGCATTTTTGCGGTTTCTAAGTATAGTTTAGTCGTTCTGTTTGGATTCATTGTAGCCTACACAAAAAATAGTTTAAGTTTCGTATATTTTAGTTTGTACGTCGACCTGAAATTAATTTACTTCGTGTTTAGTGATTTTGACTGGATTTTAGTCTTGGCTATCGTGATGCGTATGACGATGGGGGTTATTGGGGGGATAGAGTGGTTTATCCCCCGGATACTCAAACCGGTTTATTCCATCCGGGGTATGCCTTAGGGGGGACAGATTATCTCGGGACACCGGCTCTGTCAATTATTATCAATAGCAATTAAGTCTGATGTGTGCATGGATCAACGTTTTCGGTGTTGTAAATAAACTGAGCCATTGAGGTTGTTAGCTAAGCTAGTTGAATATTATCCAGAGATATTAACTATCGCACTTACGTTCGGTAATCTAAAAGCAGTCAAACGGTGTAACTCTTATTCTATTTCGGTATCTGTATGAGAACCCACTCAAGTCAATGATCGATCTGTCTCCACGTCGAAATAAGATTTGCCCGCTACCAACTATAGGCCTACATGTAGAAACGTCAAAGGTTAACAAAAAGAAAGACGCTTCAGAGAAATTCATGGTTGCTATCGGCAAACCACACTGACTAAGAACTTAGTAGTAGTTTCTCTTTAACTACACTGTGTGATAACAAAGATCATTAGCGTCGCCCTCCTCCTTCATATATGCGTGGGACTGGCACTGACAGAGTACGATCAGTGGCGCGGTTGCAAACCATACTGAACTAATGGAGAGCCCTTTATATTTACCACAATGGTCCACCACAGCATGTCATAAGATTAAGATGAAAATAATAATTTTAGTCATAATTTACGCCGCTATTAGGTATACTCACGATTTTACAGTTGTGATAGTGAACTGTTTTAATATTACAATTATCAAAATTCATCTTATGCTTGACGTTCATGTTTCATGTATGTTTTTTAAATTTCATGTGATAAATTCCAAACAGCCAAGCGAGACTAGGTCAAAATTTAACGCTAACAGTTATATATTATACAGTTATGCATATTGTGTATGCATTGGGTTGCCAGACGTCCGGCAAAAGGAGGACATGTCCTCCTTTTGGGCTTCATGCCCTCTGTCTGGCACGCAAATTTAACTCACGCCGTCTAGAGCCCAACTAAATCTTTCAATGCAATCTTAACAAGGCAGACAGCTGCTGTAGTTGATCATCCGGATGATTGGATCTACTTGTTCGGCAGTGACACTATTCCTCCGTACTTAGAGCCAATAGTGGCGTCTGCAATAGGCCATAGGCCAGGACTTTCACTTCTGCTTCGGACAGAAGCACACAGCATAAATGAACTGTCGCCAGTTACTCAAACAAAAACTGGAAAGTTAGAACTTCATCATTTGGTTTATGACTCATTAAAGGCGTGTGAGGGAAAAGTCATAAGATGACAATGTAGAACAGTGTATGTGCGTGACTGGTATCGTAAATGTAAACTGAGAAATATCGAAAGCACTACTTTAAAACTAATGCGCAGGGCAACAGCTTATCACAGAGCGCTGCATCGTCAGAGAGGTTGTCTAAAAATAACAGAGATCGGTAGACGAGAGCGACGCAGCGTATGTACCGGTGATGGTAGGTCGATTGAAGATTCTGTGGGCAAACAGAGTAGCCTACGGCAGCGTGTGACGATGGATTATATCCCTCAACTTCCCTGAGAACCGATCAGGCGTCGTTCACGACTCCTCGACGCGTCGTTTCGGGTAGGCCTACTGATCCACTTTCCTACGGACTTCGTAACTCGTCGTCCGGCCGGCTACGAGCTGGACTCCGTGTCCGTTTTTCTCCGAGCCTCCACTCTCCAGTTCTCCAGAAAAAAACAACTCCAGCACCCTGCGATCTTCCTTGACTGCCGTTCGTGGCGCTCAAATAATTATCAGCTGACGACTCTTGCAGTCCGCCCGCTATATCCCATCACCCCGAACGGCTTAATTGAACCGGGAGGTCGCCAGGGCTATGGGTAGGCGAAAGGCGATATCACTCCGCTCAGCGTCAGACGGGGTGGGGGAGGTACAGACTCACTCCGCCGACAAGCGTTCAGAGATTACGGGATATATATGCACATAATTTATTAAATTTTAACTACCAACTTCAGAATACCCTAAGAGTGAGGCTAAGACCAATTCAGAAAGGCTAAACTCTACAACAATGAACAATATCTATGCAACTTTAAACTACTACTAATAATATCATTAAATCAAGATAATCAAGCTACTATATAGTATTACATTATATGCATGCTACTCTGACTAAGAACTTGCCGCAACCCATAGCCTTTTCCCCTGTCTCCTCTCGTCGTGATTCTGGTACATCGGTTTTTGTGGGTCTCTCAGTCCTTGAACTTAAAAGGCTGCAACGTATCCAAAGCTCCTTAACTCCCTTAGTGCTGCATTTCCAGCTACGAACAAGCTCCTCAGTAATACTCCATCTGCTGCATTGGCTTCCTGTTGAATTCAGGATAAGATTTAAATTGGCCTGTTTGACCTACAAAGCCATCAGCACCCGCACACCTCCCTACCAAGCCCAGCCATAGGGCAAAGCGAACGAGCCAGCTGCATTGTGCCCCGCGCTTTCAGGGGCCCCGAGCAATTGGCTGTAGCTCGGATTTCAATGTGATGAGATTGAAGTCATTGAACGCCGACAACGCCCCTACGTCGCTTAGCAGCAAAGCCGGTGTCACAAAACAGAGTATCCGCCTAAAATTATATCCGCTTAGCGAAATGAAGTATCCGACCTGATGAATCTGAACGGTAGGGACATTCCTCCGTCATACAAAAAGTATCCCCTATGATTCGTACGAAATCATACCTCATTCAAAAAGAATTAAATGTGTTATGCATACATGCATACAAGTCTTCTACTTCTAATCGATTAGCAATTTAACTAATCGACTAGCTAATCGATTAGACATTTTTAGAAAAACAGCTAATTCTAATTGATTAGCTACAAGATTTTGTTAATTCTAATTCTAATCGATTAGCAAATTTCAGCAGCTAATTCAAGTCAAATCAATTAGCAATTTAACTAATCGTTCCCATCTCTGACTCAAATACATGTAGGCCTACGTCCGACTGTTCAATATCAATGTAGCTTCTGGAGAATGTAGCTTTTCGAAGCTAAAACTTAGGCTATCAAAACATATACATGCGATCAACGATGCTTCAAGAACAACTCACAAACTTAGCTAGGCCCTATTTTGTCAATTGAGAATGACGCTGCTAACGATCTGGACTATAATGAAATCATAGCAATTTGCATCTCATCAAAGCTCGCAAGATTTGCTTGTGAATAAAAGCATTTTAGAAGATAGAACCCACGATACTGTAAGAAACTTTCAATTAGAAGAATGCTATGATATTTTAATTATTAACATACTTTTCAGTTGTGAGCAATTAAAACAATTAAATAAACCAGAATTATTGCTTTCATGGTATTCATTCATTCATTCGTTCCGGAAATTTATATAGCACCTCTTCAAGAAGTCTAATCAGTCTAGCCACGGGAGTATGATAGCAAAATGCTACTATTAAGAGCCTGATTTTGCATTTTGTGTTCATTCACCCATTTGATTTCGAGTTTGCAATATTTTAATACACATACCGTATTGTCAAAAAATCAACTAGGCAATGCAATATTTCTGCTTGAGGGTCCGCTCATCGCTTGCTACCTTGGTGAGTTGGGTCCCGCAAACCCTAGGGCCGGGTCAGTTCCCTACATTCAATCACTGAGCCACGATGCAGAACATGCGTTCACATGCATTCCATGCCTCTGCCCCAAAGGAATGGAATTGACTGCCACTCTCTTTTCGTAGCTCCAATTCACTTCCTTCCATCAAAAAATGGCTCAGAACTTATTATAGGCCCTATCTCCTTGGCTTTTAAGCACATGGATATCGAAATGCATTTCCCTGACGGCCGACTATCAGATGACTAAGATTCACATTTCAATGTGACTATGCACGTGTTATAAATTAAATTAATTATTTAATTAATAATAATAATAATAAAAATAATAATAATAATAATAATAATAATAATAATAATAACAATAATAATAATAATAATAATAATAATAGTCATTTATCACAGAAATTACTTCAAGTGGTTTTATATTTTAGTAGTTTAATCTAAGAACTTCTACATCACCACTGTAATAATTGTCAAAACATCAATATTCACTGCAAGTATTTCAATGAGAGGAAATTACTAATTAGACATGTGACAGACAAACTTCAGAGAAAAGTTCAACAAAGGGTCTACATTGAGAATGAAATTTTCAGTCAACAACTACTTTAAATGCAGAATTTCACCACATAAAATAGCCAATTATAAAATCAATTTCACTTAAAAACGCTGAAAATGAGGAGCTGCCAATGGTTGGTGCCGACAAAGAGGAGTCCTGAAGCTTCATCCAGCAGAACACGATATGGCATAATGACTCCATCCTTTTCACTGAGCAGCTCCTTCACGAAAACAAGTCCCCGATTAAGTAGAACCACTCGGTTGTTACCACTGTCTGCAACGAATATTAACTCGTCTCTATCCATTGCCATGTAAACTGGACCTAAAAGATGGTTGTCCGAGTGTTGTCTTTCACTGCCAAACGATTTGATGATGGTACCTTCAGGACTCAGACTTAGGACACGGTGATGTTTACTAGTCAGCCAACCTTGGCATACTAAATAGTTGCCTGACCTCAACAGAACTGTTTGCCAGGACATGTCAAGGCCATTCGCATCTAACCCCAGATCCTGTATTATGTTTCCATCTGAACTGTAAATCAGTAATCTGGGACTCGACGTATCCGTGTTGCACGTCAGCAAGATGTTGCCAGAAGGTATAACCGAAAGATTATGTGGTTCATAAGGTACCTCCCACTGATTAAGCATCTTTCCCTTCCGATTGATGCAGAACAACGACGAATAGGAAACTAAGTTCACTAAAACAAGACATTTCTTCTGCTGGAGAGCAGCAATGTCTCTTGGTCCGGATATGCCTTCCAAGTGAATTACTCGCAGCCTTGTAAAGGTCACAGGATCATAAACAAAGAGATTCAAAGATTCTATTGAGGCAACAAACAGTTCTTTGTCAAGCAACGCCAAACCCCAAATGCTGTGCTCAATGTCGATTTTCTTCACCAGTTCAGGTTCTTCTCTGTACTTTGTCAGTGGACCTCAAAATTAAAAATTACTTGCAGTTAGACATTTATGTATTTCTGCTATCAGATTATAATTCAACTTGAAAAGGGTAGCTGGATTACACCACAAGTACATCTTAAAAACACTTAAAAGTTGCAAAACAGTACTATTGTACATTGTTACATGCAAGACCGATTATATATTTGGTTATATTTGGCATTGCATACAACAGGTAGAATTGCACCTGTCTTTCTGGCTTGTCGTTTCATGGAAGGATGGGCTGGAAGGTTCGACTGGTAGCAGCTGCCTGTTTGGCGGGAAGAATCCTTTGGTTGAGGTGGTAAAGGGATGAGTGCGCAGACAGTGGGTGGCGAGAATTTACTCATCCTTGTTTTAGGTGTATATAAGTGGCTGATATTTAAACTCTGGAGTTTTTAATACACAGGGTATTGCCAATTCCGTATTAGCAGGAAATCAACTCTGCGATTCAGCATTTTTCTTGAGGGTCCGCTCATCGCTTAATTGCTACCTTGGTGAGTTGGGTCCCGCAAACCCTAGGGCGGGGTCTGCTCCCTACCTTCAATCATTGTGCCACGATGCAGAACATGCGTTCACGTGCATTCCATGCCTCTGTCCAAAGGAATGGAATTGACTGCCACTCTCTTTCCGTACTAAGCTCAAATTCACTTCCTTCCATCAAAAAATGGCTCAGAACTTATTATATCTCCTTGGCTTTTAAGCACATGGATATCGAAATGCATCTTCTCCTGACGACCGACTATCAGATGACTAAGATTCACATTTCATTGTGACTGTGCAGTGTGCACGTTACAAATTAAATTAATAATTAAATATAGTAATAATAATAATAATAATAATAATAATAACAACGACAACGACGACGACGACGACAACAACGACAACGACAACAACAACAACAACAACAACAATAATGTCATTTATCACAGAAATTACTTCAAGTGGTTTTATATTTTAGTAGTTTAATCAAAGAACTTCTACATCACCATTGTAATAATTGTCAAAACATCAATATTCACTGCAAGTATTTCAATGAGAGGTAATTACTAATTAGACTTGTGACAGCCAAACTTCAGAGAAAAGTTCAACAAAAGGTCTACATTGAGAAACAAATTTTCTGTCAACAACTACTCTAAATGCAGAATTTCACAACAAAAAAATAGCCTGTTAGAGGGCAGACACTAACATCAATTTCACTTTAAAACATTGAAAATGAGAAATTGATGTTGGTGGGTGCCGACATAGAGGAGTCCTGAAGCTTCATCCAGAAGCACCCGATATGGCTCAATGACTACATCTTTTTCTTGAGCAGCTCCTTCACGAAAACAAGTCCACGACTAAGCAGAACCACCCGGTTGTAACCACTCTCTGCAACGAATATTAACTCGTCTCTATCCATGGCCATGTAAACTGGATCTGAAAGATGGCTGTCCGAGAGTTGTTTTTCACTGCCAAACGATTTGAGGATGGTACCTTTAGGACTCAGACTTAGGACATGGTGATGTTTGCTACCCAGCCAACCCTGGCATACTAAATAGTTGCCTGACCTCAATAGAGTTGTTTGCCAGGACATGTCAAGGCCATTCGCATCTTACCCCAGATCCTGTATTATGTTTCCATCGGAACTGTAAATCAGTATTCTAGCATTGCAGGTCAGTAAGATGTTGCCAGAAGGCATAACCGAAAGATTATGTGGTTGACAAGGTACCTTCCACTGATTCAACACCTTTCCCTTCCGATTGATGCATTACAGCGACGAATAGGAAACTAAATTCACTAAAATAAGACATTTCTTCTGCTGGCAAGCAGCAAAGTCTCTTGTTCTGAATAAACCTTCCAAGTGAATTACTCGCAGCCTTGTAAAGGCAACAGGATCATAAACAAAGAGATCCACAGTGTCTATTGAGGCAACAAACAGTTCTTTGCCAAACCCCAAACGCTATGCCCAATGTCGATTTTCCTTACCAGTTCAGGTTTTTCTTTGTACTTTGTCAGTGGACATCAACATTAAAAATTACCTGCAGTTAGACATTTATGCATTTGTGCTATCAGATTATGATTCAACTTGAAAAGAGTAGCTGCATTACAACACAAGGACGTCTAAAACACTCTGAAAACTTGTAATACAGTACTATACATTATGATGCCTAACTACCATAAAACATTTCAATAAGTTTATATCTTTTTTCTGTTCACCTTTATTAAGAAACACCAACAAACTGTGTTTCTCATTCTTTACTGATTACTTTACTAATTACACAAGATCCCGCAAGCATTGCGTAAGAAATTTTCATCACGCTCAACTCAACAATCTTCGTTGGTATACGCTGAACCAATAATAAGGAATGCTCTGCTGTCTGTGATTATTGTTCCGTTTTTCTTTTTATTTCACTTACTGCTGCAGCTATAGAATGCTATTTTGTAAATTGTAGAAATTGTTACTTGTTGCCTGCAATGGGGTTTTTATTGTAAATATTTCACATAACACTGCACTTACAAAATTTAGAAAAGCCGTTGAAATGTGTAATTGTTGAAAATGCCTTCATGAAATCTGCTATAAGAAATAAAGTGACTCTATTAACTGTCGTGTTGGTATTACCTTGGATGTCTAGTAACATATATCTTTGAATGACTTAGTATTGATTCTTATTGCTATTTAATAACAAAAATGTCAACTCAACTTTTCAGTTGTGTTTTTAGGTTTCCTTCTGTATTTCCAACTCTTTTCAAGTTGAATAATAATCTTAATAGGACAAATGCATATTACTCAAGCATTATATAATTTCTAACTCAATTTCAATAAGTCCTATGGTTCTTACGTAAAAGTTGGGTGAGTTTCAAACATTTGTTCTGTGACAGCGCTCGTTAATAAGCTGATGTCCTGCGATTGGCTTTTGAGTGGCACTTTAGAAGTTTGGAGATTACAATTACCATTACGACATGGAAGTCATGGGAGATTATTTGGTGTTGTGAATATAACTACTGTATAATTATCTCAAGACACTTAATATGGAGCAATTGGAGCATAATAAGTAACTCACATTGCATGCATGATAACTTTATCTAACTGATCTAACAAGTACATTTTATGACAGTTTGAAAATGTCTACTCACAAACTGTGACAAACAGCAATTTCCACACCAATTACATATCTAATTGATGTTCGATTACTTGTCTTGACATTTAATTGGCTAATTTAGTCCTTTCATTTCTCAATGGTTTCTTTCACAGTTAGCACAACTTTCACCGTGGCTGATCTGAGGTGTTAGAATTTGCTTTCCGCTCCTGTCTGCTACGTGTTATCTGACGTTATTCAGATACCATTTCATTCTCCTCTCCTCCAATATGCCTTACCATTGGTAACCTGTCTACCATGGTGGTGAGCATAAGGATTTCTCTAATGGTTTACATTCCTAACTGGTTTAACTTAAAAGCTAGCACTGACTGATTATTGTGCACTACTACAACAGTGCTCAGAAGTTTCAGATCAGATCACAATGCATCCGATTTTAAAATTAATCATAGTCAAATAAATTCTTTAACTGAGTATAAATTATATGAACAACAGAACAACAGAAAGTAAATGTTCAAGAGTATCATACTCACTGAAACGTTT
This sequence comes from Aporrectodea caliginosa, assembly GCA_020284085.1. Classification (NCBI taxonomy): domain Eukaryota; kingdom Metazoa; phylum Annelida; class Clitellata; order Crassiclitellata; family Lumbricidae; genus Aporrectodea; species Aporrectodea caliginosa. The sequence continues at coordinate 44,779 of JACEVL010000249.1, read as the reverse complement.
AAGTTTACGCTGTAGTACAATCCTAAACCACCGGGTAGTAAGGCGATTATGCCATGCAGACCAGACAGTGGCAAGATGTTTGTATGTGTCTGTTCGTATCTGGTAAGCTGAGTCTTCCCAAGTAGATAGTACAAGTTTCACAACGATTTTCATGAGGATCAAGTCAAGCATTTCCAATGGAAGATTTTGCAACTGCAACAATACAAACCATATCATGTAGTCAAATGTTAACCTAAACTGTGCCGTACAGGCAACTCCTCTGCAAACTATGGTCTAGGTATCTGAGTCTTCAAATAAGACTAAATTAAAATAACTAAAGAGGAATCTCCATTCCATCTATAATAGGAACTTTTCATGCACTAGTTACATACCAATGCACTGACCATATGCAGAACTCTTTCAGCTGCCATTAATATTACAATGGTCACCACAAATAATGGGCTGCATCAAACTCATTCCAGAATCCAGATAAATAATTCCACTGCACACCACACTAAGTTCCTACCAAATATAATCTTTATAATAAACTAGCATTTTGTACCTGGCTTCGCCCGGGTTTTCCCAGGCGTAATTTTTAACGGCTGCAAATAAAGGCTACTTGCTTACTTATTATATTTGCTGATGGGCTTCGAATATTTAAAAAATGTAATATATCTGAATGGAAATGATATTTAGAGGTGAAAATAGTTGCTTTGTTCGTGTACTGCACGGGTTAGCTCTAGCTTATATAGGCGTATTATTTGTTCCCCGGGCTAAATTATTATAATAGACTAAGCTCGACCGTTTTTCGATGACCTCGTTGAGCTCGGTCTTATTCTCGAGTTTTTAGTGTTCCATTAGCGCTCGAAATTTTTCGAAACGAAGTCGTGGTTTTATGACGAATGCACCTGATTTGCATATCTAGCCCCGTTTGACGTGGGGCAAATGGCCGCCGTTATTGACATTACCTCGTTGAATTTGACCATTTCGAAATTTAAAATGTCTATATATCGGCATTTAAAGTTAATTGCGAGCCGAAAATAGTCCTGTTCTACATTATATAGGTGTATTATTTGTTCCCCGGGCTAAATATAATAGAGTAATAGACGAAGCTCGGCCGTTGTTCTAAAACCTCGTTGAGCTCGGCAATGTTCCATTAGCGCTCGAAATTTCTCGAGGCGAAGCCGTGTTTTATGACGAATGCACCTGATTTGCATATTTAGCCAGCTGACGTCAGACAAATGGCCGCCATTATTAATAATTTAACCATTGAGAAATTTAAAATATCCATATATTGGTATTTAAAGTAAACTGCTAGCTGAAAATAGTCGAGTTTACCTACAGACGCTTATAAAACGTTTTGTAAAATTTTTCATAACTCTAGAACATTGCATTTCGGAGCCTGTAGCCGGGTTATGGAAGGACAAACTCAGATTTATATATAAGATTCCATGCAGGACTAAACTCAGAACATTTAAAATTCCCAAATTGATAAGAACTTTAACATGATGCTATTAGCCTTACACAGAGAATAACCTAAATTCGCATCACCTTAGCCACAAGATCAGAAATGTAGCCTAAGCGCTTTGCTGTGCATATTGATCAGTCATCGATAGGCCTACTGAAGGCTTTATGTAACCCTTTCATACAAAGTTTCATTGAAATTTGTCTTATAAAAGACAGTTAAACTATTGAAGTTGTGGCCCCCAACCCCACAACCGTTTGATGGTCCAATTACAAAACGAGTGTTGGAGTACAACTTACTGTTCTCGAAGCAGTTTCCATTGCTTTGCTTTAGCCTATATTGAAGCCACAAATCAGTGCAGGACAGAGACTGCAGTAAAACCCGTTGGAAAACTGTTTTCTGAAAGAAAGAGAATACAAACTACTAACCAGCTATGGTCACTGCCACTGGTCCATTTTCCACAAATCAAATGTTAGAGTTACAATAATACATGGCATCTTCACAGCATTGACTTGCCTCATTTTGTCTGTTGTTCATTGAGTCATTTATTGACTCACTGAAGCCATTACACACATTTAAAACTTGTACACTTATGTTGAGGTGTTAAAATGACAAACTAAAAGAGAACTGTTATTATGCAAATATTACACGACTTTATTTAAGTTGTTGCTTTCATTTATACCTTATGTAAGCTACTGTGCGTTTGCTGGTAGTCTAATAAGGAATATCTACTTACTTAAATCACTTTGTGTTTATATCACTGCCGCGACTACACATTTCAACGGATTAGGCTACGAATTTGAACTGCAGTTTCAACTCCCCAATCAATAGCAAAACGCGCTTACTGAAGATTGCTGTGTGTTGTAAACTCTTGTCAGTCGTCTTGAGCAGGGGCGGAGACTTAGGGGGGGACAGCGGGGGACGGTCCCCCCCCCAAACTTGAGGTGGGGGGACGGAGCTGCTTATATCCCCCCCAATATTTCTGAAATATTTCATGAATATAATAATAATAGCTATGAATGACAGCTGGTTCTTATCAGCACTGAAATAATAGAGCAATTTTGGTCAGATGACAGATTAAAATGCTACCATTACAGTGTGGAAATTCAAAAAAAAAATTTAAATAGGGAGGGGCACATCCCCTCCCCAAACCGCTCCCCAAACTCAAACACGACTCAAACTACATGTAAGCTACGAGTGACAGCTGGTTCCTATCAACACTCAAATTATAGAGCAATTTTTTCAAATGACAGCTTAAAATGCTACCATTACAGTGTGGAAATTCAAAAAACTTTAAATAGGGGAGGGGGCACATCCCCTCCCCAAACCCCTCCCCTACTCGGCGCTTCGCGCCTCGCCAATCGTCCTTCGGCCGATCCGCCGGTCCCCCCCAAACCCAAGACCAAGTCTCCGCCTATGGTCTTGAGCCACTGCTTATTGATCTATCTTTCAATACCGAGTCGTACTAGCTAGGCGACCCGAAAATTATAATCTTCCAATTGCAATGATGGTTCGGCTAGGACGACGATAAACGACACCTTTCTGCACGACTGTTTGAAATATAATATTATGTCTGAACTCTGCAAGAAGACGGTTGTTAACACGCTATAAACAAACTCACGGGCCATATACCGGTAGCCTATCAATAGGCCTATGGCTTGTGCCAACGGCAAAGACGTAAGGCAGCGGGCTAAATACAGTATGTAGGCCTACCCAACACCAATGCTACACTGTATTTTACAAAATACTTAGTCACATTTGGTCATGCATCAGTGTTACAGATAGCTATGACCACTCTCTCAAGTGATATTATAATAGATATTGCATTATAATAAATCTCAATGGCTCTGACTCATGGCAGAGCTATTTAGGACTCGATGAATCTAGGCAGAATCCGGCGTAAGATATGGCGCAACAACCTCGTACTCCACGTTTATATTGCGACCGAGCCACCCGCAGAAATGCATTCGTTTGTTGTACTTGGCTAACTTGAGCTCGATGAATCTAGGCTATATTTATACTCAGACAGAATCCGGCGTAAGATATGGCGCATAGGCTTACCCGGAGTAGGCCTATATAGGCTAGGCGCGTTGTTGAAGTGGACAAGGAACGTATACGATTACAATAATATTATTGCATGTAGGCCTATAAATTACACTGCATGCGTTCCGAACGCATCCAGTGTGAAATACATGCAATTCTAATTGTATTCCAACTTATACAGGTAATTGTAAAGGTAATCTGCAGATTTATGCAGCGCCCAAAGGGAAGTCGCGCAACAAATAGCCTAATAATGGTCGATTTAGGCCGATCGAGTGATAGGCCTATGACCAAGGACCAATATACACAGGACTGGAATCTCCTTATGTAAGCGCGTTGGAGAGAAAATGGCGGCTCATGGAGCCTGGCCACCTAGCGACAAAGGCGTAGAACCTCGTGTTTACCATGCTAAACGCCTATCTCCGTAGTTTAGATTATTTAACTGAAAGTCATTAAAAATATCTTTACATTTATTATTATTTACCTTTCTTCGTTCCTTAGAAACTGAAATAAAAATAATTCTGATTTGTTTTCCTCAAATTCGTGCAATTAATCGCTGAACAACACATCGGGTTCACCATGCATTTTTACGTCCAAAGACGCTCCTTACACCCGCATCGCCAGGTGGCGCCAGGCTCGTTGCCTTAAACCGGAAGTACACGATATTATCGCGAGTAACCAGTCCTTTAATATAGAGTCCTTCCTTGGCCTATGACCAATCGTAATCGACTAATCGTATCTCGAGATTTATACAGCGCCAAAATACCAAGTCAGAGGAACTAGCTTGAATATTCACAAGCGCTTAGTCAAAACAAAATCGATAGGCAGACGGGTGAAAATCGGTTTCAGGCAGGGGCGCCCGCATGTTGGGACAAGGGGCACTTGTGCCCTGGATTTTGAATCAAATATGTAAAATAAAAAATAGGCCTACTATTGTTACACCGTCCCTCGCCTCCACAGATGTCGCCCACGTCGTTTCAGATGGAGCTTCTTGTTGTCGTGGAAGAGCAGGTGAGGAAGGCGGTGAGGGAGACTGCTTTTGTCAATATGGCTAAATCTACTGCGCAATTTGTTCTGCACAATTTTCCGGGTGCAGGCGTTTTCGGTCGGCTTTCCCTCTGAAATGCATGAATCTGCGCCTTTCGAGTTCCACACAAAGTTGGTCTAAACACACATTTCCTTAGGTCTATGTCGACACGATTACATCTACTATCATATAATTCTACGCTGCGCATTTAGTTTCTATTCATTCGTGTCATCTTTTTAATATTTTCATCGTTCATTTCCTCGCTTTCATTCCTCGCTTACAGTGTCCTTCTTACAAGTATGCCCATAAACATTCACCCATGTTACCATTTATGACCCATGAGGTCCCACATGGCCCAACAGGTTTTCTGCTTCCTCCCAAACGATTTTTTTGCTCGGGCCTATACAATGGTTCTGCCCTTTCCTGCAAAATTTTTGCAGCGGGCGCCTATGGTTCCAGGTCAAGATCCAAAGCTCAGTCAGACGGCTACACTGTGGATGGTGATTAGAATTGAAGCGGTGATGGAGGTAAGGGGACGAGGAAGATAGGATTGGTGGAAAGCAGTGTTTTCAGTTTTGCGTGAAAAAACCGGTCGAGAGATAGCAAGAAGTGAGGATTTGGTTGAGTTTGTAGGATGTGTCAGATATTTGTCGTAATTATGGCGGGTATTTGTTCCGCAGAGACGGACCTGATATGGCTAGGGAGCGATTTGCAACTTTTAGCGATGAGGTGATGGAAGAGCGGACAAGTGTTAGGGCGAAAACATGGGCGCCCACAGATATTTTGCAGGAGGGGCAAAACACGATGGTCACGGTTAAAGTTATAGGAAAGAGCTTGAAAATGTATAACAGGAAATTAAGAACGTGGGTATTTTTCATAGAGGTTTTTTAATGTACAATTTAAAACAAAAAACAAAATTGAACGAAATTACAGATGTTGACGCTGATGATGAAAGTGGGGCAGAGATTACTTCTATAGTGTGAAAAGTGCAGCGAAAAGCAAGCGCGTATCTTAGAGTGGAGAACTAACGGAACAGAAGATAGTGCCTATATAATTTAACCCTATTCCTAAACCTAAAGATCAGCCCCCCCACCCGATACACTCCCTAGACTTCCTTCCCTGTGCTTGTCTTGAAAGCCAGCAGACAGCTGCATTCATAACACCGACATTACAGCAAGTCAGCAACAACATGGACAACAACCAACAAAACAACATCCAAATGAATACCGGTACAAGCAACAAAGACAACGCGAGTCATGGTGATGGGGATGATTGGAGCAATATTCTCTGCAACTTAAAACCCAATCTGTGCAACTCTGCAAAGCTGCGAAGACCAGGAACAACAAACCACTTTCTCTTAGACTGTACCCTCCTCCTCTTCTTCTTCCTACTCCTTCTTCCCCTTTCTCCTCCTCTTCCTTCTGCTCCGGCTCCTTCTCCTCCTCCTCTTCCTGACTCCAGTGTGCTTCTGTTTCACAGAGGACTTGTGGTGACCGCAAGCAAGAAACTATATATATATAGATGACAGAAGTTTTAGGATTAAGATGTAGAATGTTGAGTAAGTAAAATATAAATCGTTTGGTGGATGCAAAAGAAATTGATTCAGATGTTGGTTGGCCTCGGGGACCCCGGTTAGATTGAGTACAGCGGCAGAGTAGGATGACCAAGATCGTTGTCATATATGGTTAGGCCTATACTGGCTGATGCGTGAGCCAAGCACCCGCCAATACTGCCACAGACCCATTTATACCGTCCTCTGCCCAGGCTCCTCTATTTATCACTCCACAAGCTTTCCACTTCAAATTGGAGTAGGCCTATCACCTCTTAAACTGTTCCTATACTCTAATCTTTCCAAGATTTTTTGGCGTCAACGAAACTGCCTTCGCCGCTGCTCTGCCTCCTCTCTCTGATCTCTCGGGCAACCGGACTCGGACCTCCACTGGACACTTAGGCCTACTACAGACAGCCTATCAGCTTGTCTTTATGACTGCGCACTCTTCCATGTTGTTAGCTGCACAATGCATTTCGTTGAACTAGGCTACGTCTTCAAAAACCATCGGCAACATCGGTATTGCAATAATGGTTTATGAACCAGGCGTCCATCGCCACCAGTTTCACATGTTTATTAATATGTAACTTTAGCGCACGCGACTGGAATAAATTGTTGGTCTTTAAAGTCTATCCCTGTGGCGCGTTGTAATGTAACTTAATGTGAATTTCAAACATTTCTCTGCGTCATATAAGAGCTGCGTCAAAGTCCAGCCTATCGCCGACGCTAAATCAAATTAAATTCGCAAGAGCTAGGTTGTTTGATCTGGTTCGGTGCCAGGCCAGACAGATTCTGATGATCAAGCCGGGGGGAACTGCGAAGTGCTTATGTGGGAGGTGATCATGATGACAACGGTGGTCGTGGGATGGTTTAGATTCGGGTGCAGGATGTTAATTGGGTGATGTTCTTAAAAACAAGATGACTGCAGACGTTTTAATCACAAACACGTGTTAATTTTAAATAGCTTCACCAACAAAATATCCTTATAAAAGCACTGCTTGTTTTACATAAACGTTTGCAAACAATGCCTTTTCATGCCCTACTTACTACTGTTGCAGCCGTGTTGGAAGCCTTTGTCTTGCAGAAACAACGTGAAAATGAAATCAAGTGCACGAAATGTGCGCTCTCGTCAGAATTCTCCAGTGTCAACTAATTTAGCCTAAATTCAAATGAGGCATCCTATTAACCTATATTATGCATGGAAGCCAGGGCTGAGCAATTGCTGCATGCTGTTTAGTCTATCTATCTGTCCGTCTGTCTGTCTGCCTGTCTGTCTGTCTGTCTGTCTGTCTGTCTGTCTGTCTGTCTGTCTGTCTGTCTCTATCTTTCTATTGTTGTTGTCATTACTGTTGTTGTTGCTGTCGTTGTCGTTGTTGTTATTATTATGTTAGATGAAATTCAGTACAATTTCAGTCCTAGGAAAGACGTATGAAAACGTTACGTGGATTTAAATGCGTGAATTACGGTGGCCGAGTGGTTAGAGAGCTCGGCATGTTACGCGGAGAGCACGGGTTCCAACCTCGTCCTAGGCAGTTACTGTATAGGTACCTTGAGCAAGTCTTTCACTCACAATTGCTCTGCGCAATCGATATTTTGCGCGTATACGGTCGTGTGCACTTTGGGAGGAGGGCAATATAAAATAAAGTTGTGTAATAATTCAATTAAGCCCATTAATTAATTTGGATCTGTAAATTACAAAATTAAGTCGAGCGCTTAGTTTTAACTACAGCAGGAACCTATATGCACCACAATTCACTAGTTATAATATAGACATGGATCCATATAATATGTCAAACACCGTTTCAAATTTGCTGTTAAGCTCGGTGAAATAAGCTTACTGCTGCGGAAAGTGAGAAACAACCTAACTGGTGCCTACTGCATGCCATCGTCACTGAGTATTCGCACTATGACCATTGGGTCAGTAAACTTATTACCTGTCACTTCCTGATAAACACACACATATATATATATCAGATTGTAATTTGTATATATAACATGCTTGCATATCCGGCTACACCGCTACACAACCTGCAGTAGAAAAACATGCTCCGCAATGCATAAGCAACATAATGTAAAATGTAAACTCGAATCAACATGCACAACATTGCACATTATGTATGCAAAGCTCCGGCCTCATGATTAAATAGTACCCCTAAGTTAAGGAAACTCATTGGTTTCCTATCGCCTTGATTACTTAATTCGCTCAAGCATACAGCATATGCAAAGTGTTCAGAACCTTTGGGTTAGACTGACAACTAACCATTAGTTATGGCTCTAGAGACATAACTAATAGGCCCTACGTCAAAGAATAAACATTATAACCTCTGTGCTTAAATCATTGCATTGGCTGTGTGCTCATCAAAAGATTTGTTTCAAATCGGGACTCGGAGCTTATACGACATTAAACTCTGGCCAATCTCAATACCTGAAGTCGGTTCTCGTTCCCCACACTTACCATCACTCAACGAAGTCCTCTGATTGTCATTCTCTGGTCATGCCTAAAATAAAACTGGAACCAGATGTTGGAAATCTCTCCCTCTTTCTGTCCGTTCTGCTCAGTCTCTTGTCATTCTGTTCTTAACTTTAGACTTCTCCTTTCCAAATTACTTATCATCCAGCTGCAGAATGTATGCATAACCAAAGTCGCTAACCGACAAAATTACTACGAGACCTGACATTTTCAGAAACATCAAAAACCGCACACATTTCGGCATTTTACATGCAAGTTAGGTTCAACATAATATATTTGCTAATAAATAGCTGAAATAAATTATGTAGGCCCTACATTAAGGCAAATTGCGCACTTTCCTCTCGATTAGCAGTCATGCCGTACCAAAGTTTAGGGTTATAGTGATACAATGAATACGTAACAAAATTCATACGGAAAAAGGATTTTTATCAGAATGCGTGTTCTTTGGATAGTAGGCTAACGGAAACCACGTTTTTTGGGAATGGTATTGACCGCCCATGCACACCGTTCTTCGTGTACCGCTTCGCCTGAGACTGACAATAATTGTGTCGCCAGGGATGTTGGACGGGGCGTGCTCCGTATACTATCATCGAGGTGTACCAGTCGGTGAGCGGAATCGTGTGCTACGAGCGCTACTTTCGACTGTCATTCAATAAGTTATTTGCGAGATAACGAGCGTTTGCTTCTACAAGTGAGCGACAGGCCAACCAATAACTGTGGAGGACGATTCGACTCTGAAAGCTGGTCATTCACATGCGGATTGAAGTTCTGTTATTGTCGAACTATGACATTATTTAGGCCTACAAGCTGATAAGAAGCTCCTTCGAAAGGTTCTCGGAGTGTTGTAAAATGTCTGGATAACTAACTAAATAGCTCCGTTATCCGTTACTACAAGAGTGCCTACTGGGAGCACAATCGATGCCACATGAGTTATATCGTAAATATAGAATCGTAATAGTATTCTCAAGACTTCTACAGCGCCAAAAAAGCGGAGTCGCGGGAACCACCTTATTCACAGGCGCTAAGTCAAAACAAAATCGATAGGCAGGTAGGATCAAAATCTGTTCAAGGTCAATATCAAAAGGGGTCAGGCAGGCAGGCAGTCAGACGGCTAAGATGGACTTATTGAAAATTGAAACGGCCAAAGAAATCTAACGATGTTGAACAGCCAGATGCATATACGATAATAGGAAGTATAGGCCTATAATAATTGTCTTAAGAGAGTCATGTAAAATCGAAATTTCTAGAATCCTTCCCCTTTGGCGACGGCGCTGTAGGCGTAGGCCCTATCCATACATTTTTGACTTGTGTGCGCTTAAGAATAATGTACTGTACAGATAAGCGTCCTTATCTGTGTTATCAGTGGACGGGATCTGATGCAGAGTCTGGGCCACTGAAAACTATCGGCCTCCTTTCACTGTGGTCCGCCGCCACCGCCTGATATACATGCAGTCACGTTCATCTGACGCACATGACGCCTGCTCCATGGCCTCAAACCATGCTTGGGTATAGACAGATAGGCTTATGCGAAGCCTTGTATACACCACGTTTAGATACGACCAGTAACATGAATGCATGCATGAAAGCGCTTGAATACACGCATGCTCACTGATACACTGCAATCTAACGCTTATAATGCGACGTATTAATGTAGCATTATAATGCACAGCTTTCGTGTAATAATCGCATACAATCACCATGAATCATGTATTCATTCGATTCTATAATATAGCATGCGTAATGACACAGAAAAAGTATCTATACAGACACGCATGCATAATGTGAGGCATTATATCGAATCCATGCTGAAGCCCAACAACCTAAGCGTCCGACGAACCTTGCATAAACAGCTCTGGCACGTTTTTGAGTACTTGTATACAGGTTGTGTGCATTATTTGTATGTATAACTATGTATATAAACATTTATATAACGCCTTTCTCAGAACCTCTAGAAACCTCTACAAAATGCTTCATATAAGCAACTACTCTGTGTGTAAATGTGATCGTAATCTCGAGATTTCTACAGCGCCAAAAAGCGAAGTCGTGGAAACCAACTTATTCACAGGCGCTTCGTCAACAAAATTTGATAGGCGGGATGGAGATTAAAACCGGTTCCAGGTCAAAATCCAAAGGGCCAGGTGGCAAACGACTGAAGTGAATGGTGTTTAGAATGGAAACGGCGAGGGAGGTAAGGAAAGAGAAGGAATCAGGATACGGATATGTGAAAGAGCAATGTTTTTGGTTTTGAATGAAAGACCTGTGGAGAGAAAGCAAGAGATGAGGTTTTGGTGAGCTCGTACGTAGGATGGGTAATTCTGGCGAGAGTTTATTCCAGAGAGGCCTTACAGCTATACATGTATGTATGCCTGTATAGTAGCCAATGGTTTACAAGGCTTAATTTGGATTGTAAAATATTGACATAAAGAGCGACCATTAGGAGGGATTAATTCTGTAAAAGTATTCAAAGAGTTCGACCTTCTCTGTTGGCATGCCGTGCAGCATTGTAAATTCTTGTGTTGTGATTTAAATACCTGAGCAAGTAACAAACTATGCGCCTATTTGGTTCGTTGACATATATAACATCCCTGGCTTAAAGAATTACTATAACAAATCACTGAATGTAGAGCTGGTGTCTAATGCAAAAGGCATCGACCGATGACGCACCAAACCAAACCGTAATCACACCAGAAACCAGAAGAAGCCCGCTGTGGATCACTTGAATAGGATAGTCTCAAGAAGATAACGAAATGACACAAGTAACTGAGAAGAACGGACAGATACGGGGAGGAAATTAACGAACTATTTAAAGCTCATTTTACTCGTTCAAACAGTTGTATAATGTTTGGCAGTGCATCACTCATGTCTGCAAAATGCGCTGATGGACATGATTCAAATTTGAAGGAGGCGCTTTTACACGGTGCAATTTGTGGTATACGTAATGCTGGTGGAAGGACCTTTGGCAGGACGAAAGGTTTGGGGAAAATGTATCAGTTACGGGAGGTAGTCTAAATTTCATAACGTACACAGAAATGCGGTTGGTAATTGGTTCGATAAAGGATATACTTACTTACTTACTTACTTACTTACATAGTGGAGAAAGTTCCTCATTCCTCCTTCCAGCTGATTCCTGCTCACGTATACATGGCTCGTTGGAAGTTCCCGGCAAAACAAAGACAGGTGCTTTGGCAGAAACAAACAAAACCTGTTGGAGAAATGAAAGTCCTCTGGCGAAAAAGACAGATTTGGTTTAATGTATAGGCCTACTTCATGTACTATGTACTGGAACAGATTGATTTATGCCTCCTAACTAAGTCCTGTTTGAGACGGCATATAATGATTAGTAAGCCTATCTATAGTTTGCCTACCTATGCATAAAGGGATGCGTGATTGTCCGTGTTTGTCTTTGTGCGTATAGCCTATACAAAATTCTACAGCATCAATCTGCATCCTTCACGCATGGAGGCAACTCCAGGCAACAACATTGTGCTCAGTGAAGTATAACGGCGCGCCCAGTCAAATCGCACTGTTCTTCTGCTCTTGCTGTAGCATCACCACCACCACTACCAGCAGCAGCAGCAGCAGCAGTGGAAGCAGCGCCGGCTGCATCCGATTGTTCATCTGCATCCGCATTCAGCAACGACCATTCCTTCGTACTTGTACTTGTAGGTGACGATGCCCTGGTCGTCGACGTATAGGATCGAGATGGGTTCGAGCTTCGTCGGAACGCAACAGGTGGCCGACGCCTTCTTCGGGTAGTTGGCGTTCAGCATCGTCTGGATGATGGCGTGCTTCGTAGGAGTCAGACGGTCGTCCAGCGGAAAGTAACAACGTCCAGAGCATTCGTACGCCTAACATACATACACACACACAAGACATCGTATACTCAAACATACACATGACAACTTGTATTGCATCGTATCTGGCTGTTTATGAGGTCCCTTTTGAAGAACCTCGCAAGGGCGCTTAACATGGCAATCTAACAAATAATATATTTAGACATATTCATTCATAAACAAGACAACGTATTCATATTTCATACATGCACAGCCCCTTATTAATTGCAACCTGCACTTCATCAATCAGCCGCATAGCCAATCACTTTGGAGCAGGGACCCGGGAACCTATGGCGCCACTGCCGCCGGTGCTCACCCAAATATTGACCCTGTGGCGCCAAGGCAGGGTCATGCTCACACAACTTTTTGGAAACAGTAATATACTATGAAAATAACGCAGTAATGGAACCTAACCAAAGCCGGAAAAAGCTGGCCCTGGCATTAAGCAAAGGGCAGCAGACAACTGTCAAGTCTGGCAGTATGACAAATTGTGCGAATCATGGATACTTGATACTTGGCTACTCTTTGGGCCTAAACGGTACCACATGTGTAAATGTGTTTGTCGGAAGTCGGAGGTAGAGGCCTACTGAAGTGACACGGGCAATATATCTTTCTACAAGACTGGGCGAACTGTGGTTGCAGACAGGACAGCTAATTAAGACAGCTGTGATATATATTAATATATATATACATGTTTAGATATATATAAATATATATATATATATATATATATATAAACATAGGCAAAATATTCAGCGTGTCGGCTCTCAGAGTGCTTGGAGAAATAGAGACTAGATTATTTCTTCTCGAGACTCGACTCCATTCGAGTGTATTACAGAGGAGGATAATAAATAATTTTGAATAAATAAAATTGGTAAATAAAGAAAGTGCAGTAATGTCTAGCGGACCGCTTTTGAAGGCATTTAAACAGTCCTTTCTTTCGTTTTGTAGGCCTAAGTCACCTGCAGCTGGGAGGTCTGATAGGTCTGGTAGGCTACAACTAAATAAATTGCATTTCACATTTATAAGCAATTCGCCACAACACAAAATAATATGAGCATACTTAAGAAAAATTTGACAAACGGCATTAGGCCTATACCTGACAAATTCCTGTGAATAAATTTTATTTTCTTCCATGCAAGAAATCCATCTTCATCGCATGTCTCATAATCGTAATAGTAGGCCTAATAGTAATGGTAGGCCTAATCTCGAGATTTCTTCAGCGCCCACAAAAGCTAAGTCGCAGGCGCTCAGTCAAAATAAAAAATTATTTTGCTGCTCAAACTGCCACCATGTGTCATCTATAAAAGTTGTTGAACTTCTCGTGGTTCCGGCTACTGCAGCTGGTGCCGAACGTTCATTTAGTGCGTTACGGAGACTGAAAACATGGTTGCGGCAAACGATGACGCAGAAGCAGCTCACACAGCTCGCACTTATGCACTGTCATCGGAAGCGCGTGGAGAGTTGTGCTATTCAGGTTCTTATAAGAGAATTTGCCTGCAAGACAAGCGAAAGACGGTCCACATTTGGGTTTTAGTTGATATGCATATTCGTTTCTTATGCAGAACAAGTTGGCACACACACCGCAACCTATAGGACATTAACGATGCTGATGATATCGTTGCATAGAGCCTACTGTGCGGTTTAATTTTTCTCTATCGTATTATAAGTAGGCCTAGGCCTACAGACGCTCTATAAACACTGGCTGGCGCTTTCTATAGGCCTACAGACGCTCTATAAACACTGGCTGGCAATTTGTATTTTTGATTGCTAAAGCAGTTATTGACTTATTGTGCTATTGTCGCCTTTTATGTTATCAATATTGAGCGTAATAAACCACCAGTGGTTGCAAAAAAATGACAAAATATTGTTATAGATAATATCAGGCATAATGAATAATTTTATCCACCTTAGGTCTGTGGCCTACACGGCTGAGGTTGGCTCACACAACTTTTAAACACTTCCCGGGCCTCTGCTTTGGAGTTTGGAGTCCTGCTACAGCTGTACGCTGCCGATATTCAGCTGTTCATTGTTCTGTCAGCCACTGATCAGTCCGGCAAAGTAAAGCTTGAAGATTGCGTTATCTTTCTTCTCATTCCACATTGACCTTGTTGGCACCATTGTTCCGCTATCAAAAATGGGGTGAATATAGTCTCACTTTTCGATCCCACATAACGAATCTTTTATCAATTCAGTGCAAGGTCTACTCTGACCAGAAACATGTCACGGACTATGATCTCCTCGTGTCTGCTGTCGTCTTTAATTATTATGCCAAATCGGGTTTGCTGTTATTTCGGATTTTGAGATCAATTGATCACACAACCCTATTGAACTCCCTTCTTAATACGCGTTATAGTACACTCGTTACTCTAACTCCAGATTTTTACAATAGTCTATAATAGCATATCAAGCAGGTTAATGATATGACTAGGGTAGACCATGTCTATCATGGCCAGCCAGAACCTATCGTGGTAGATACAATCAGAAGCCTTCCTGAAATCAACCAAGAACATGTAAAGGTGTTGCATAAGTTCTCTAGTTTTCTGCTCGAGGATTCTAAGTTCTGTCATTGCTCTCGCGTTACAATGCCTCGCTGGAATCCAGATTGTTCATCCGACAACCGTTGAAATGATAAACACACTTAGACGCATTTCCAGAAAAAACTTTCGGCACA
This sequence comes from Aporrectodea caliginosa, assembly GCA_020284085.1. Taxonomy (NCBI): domain Eukaryota; kingdom Metazoa; phylum Annelida; class Clitellata; order Crassiclitellata; family Lumbricidae; genus Aporrectodea; species Aporrectodea caliginosa. The sequence continues at coordinate 29,742 of JACEVL010000249.1, read as the reverse complement.
TGTAAATTAGTTTATGTTAAAACATGCAATTTCCTTTTCCAGGAAGTCTATCCATCAAGATGAGTGCGGAATAAGCCGCATGCATACGGCATATGCATACGACATACATCTACGGCTAACATGACTGTATATGCGGAGAGATGTCCGTAGGCCAAAACATCCTACAGCAAGCTATACAACTGCACGTGCTTTGTAACTGATAAGCTGCGTACTTTAGCCGATGTCTTCATGGAAGACATTCCTAAGACGTTACGCAATGTCTCGATAAGGGCATACAAGATGAATTTGCGATGTATGCGGATCTTCGCATCCTTGAGAAAGTTTATTACCTCGGTTCGCGTCTGTTTAACATTAAACCGATTACATCGCCGTCGCGTGATCTCGAGTGCGTTATAAAATAGAAGCGCTATAGAAGTCGTGTGATAAAAGTACATAGACCTAGACGACAGTATAGGCCTGAGCTGCTAAACCTATTTATTTACTGTAGCGAGCGTTTTCAGTAAATTCTACTACTGCTCAATGCCGGATTTACCATGAAGCTATAAAGCTACAGCTTAGGGCCTCACAATGCGCAGGGTCCTCAAAATAATTTTTTGGGTATATTAATGAATGTTAAAAATGACATTAAAATATTGTTTCCAGGGTATAGACCTATTATATTTAAATCTATGGTAGAGATCAAGTCAACCAAATAAAAAAAATGTATTCAGTAAATGCACTCATTTGAAAATAATTTGAATTTTTCACCTTAAATGCCTTGCTATTAATTAATTAAAAGACTATTATGTAATCAAGTTTTGTTAGACCTTCTGTTGTCATTTTTTTAACAAGGGGCCTCTAAGCTTTGTACAGCTTAGGTCCTCACCAACTCTAAATGCGACACTTCTACTGGTAGATAACGGTAAAGTGCAGCATCAATCGACTTCAGGCAGATATGCAAAATATTTGACCAGAGGAAAGATTAATGAACGAATAATGTGAGATTTGCGTGCCAGACGTCGATACTTGAATCAGAGATACAGTCATTAAGACATGATATTAACTTCATTAAGAGCGCCGCCACTGCCGGAAAACGGACTTTGACTGACTGAAGATTGGCGAGCGGTCAATTAAAGTTCTTCCATCTTGTCTACAAGATTTGTCTGCACAACGGCGAGCCACGCTATCTCGCTGACTGAATTAAGTCGCTATGAGAAAATGGCTATTCGATGAACCTTAGAGACGGCTCTCCGATGAACCCTAGGCCTACAGACGGCGAGTGCAATCGGCTGGTGGACTTTGTTCCACGCACAATGACGAATTCTTGACTTTCTCTGATCGGGGCACTTCTGCTTGGTGTGTTTAATAACCTTCTAACTTTAATTCAGGGTTCAATTATCAAAGTTATTGGAATCTCATAATTAAATTTGTTTTCAAAACAACGTTTCGTATAAAAGGGGCTTTACAAATGCTGCCAGTCAACCTAGATGTATAAAATTAATGGATTTCTTCAGAAATAAAAAAAATTAAAGCACATGGCAAGAGGTGTGCTAGGTCTCAGAAGATGAATTCGTTTGAGTTTCAGTTAACGACTGGAAAAAGTAGGGAACCGCTTGACGAGATGGCGGAAGCAATCGGCCTTGACTCGGGCTGTTAATCGACACTGCACTGATTGCCTTCCATGAGAGACTTCACGGTAAAGTCAGGCAGGCCCGACGTTCACACGGACAGGCAACACAGGCACGGGAGTTACCGTCTACATAGAGCGGTCGCTGAGTTCTGACGTCTTTGTTCACCCGACTATCGTCCGCACCGCAATATATCGTCATTCTTCTGGCTTTTACGGATTCGCCACGATGCTATTTAACAGCTAAGTACGACTCGTAAAGATTAAGTTGTTAACTTAAGAGCGATTAACGCCGTGGGCTCCATACATGTATACACGGTCGAAGCTATACGGGCCTACATTAGACTAAAGACGCATACGATATGCATGCATATTTCTCGTTGCATCTGTTTTCTCTCGGATAAAATGATAAATAACGACATTTATGGAATAGTTTAAATTGCTCCGATACCCGGAAATGTTAGGACGCTTTCTGTGCCGTTGATAAATGAAGACGCAAGTCCGATAATAGGCCGATTATTTATCGGCAGAAATATGCGCAAATATGAAACGAGAGAATAAGGCGGTGGTTTGCGAAGAAACGATTGTTTAGTGCGAGCGGAGGGGTGGCTGAGTTGATGCCTGAATCTTATCGTTTCTAAGAATCCCGAGAACTGCGTCCTACACAAGTGGTGGTGGTGGTATTACCATAGGGTACACACGCGGTCACAGAGGCAATTCTGCTCGCAGTGCATGCATGCATGCGCGCAGGGCGTAGGCTACACGTGTCCAAGAGAACGTGCTTGGTCATCGCGACTAACTGCTGAGCACTGCAGCTGCAGAGGACGGCTCTTATCTGCCGGGTCTGTCCTTTTCCAGAAAAGATTGACCAGAATCACTCCAGCCCGCCCTGCAGCTGCCTGCGAAAGCCTAAACTGTGCACGGTGGGAGGAAATTGAATAATTGGCTTCAATTGAAACTCCCTCCACAGACCCATAGTTGCACAAAAATTACTACGCCTGAAAAGAGCGTCGGGTTTGTGCTAGCGATATATATATATACATGTATATATATATATATATATATATATATATATATATATATATATATATATATATTGCCATATATATATATATATACATTTGCAGGAAAACGGCTATAGACAGGTCAACGCAATCCTGCATAGAAAGATATGTTTCTGGAAGGTTTTAAGACGAATAATTTGGTGTTAAGCACGGCCAGTATTGTATACTATCATTTTGTTATCAGGTCGCATTTATAGGACCGTATAAAATGTTATAAAGCTCAATCAGAGAATTTCCAGGCTCGCTACTTGACGAAACACCCAACTTGCCAGGTTGCAATCGTATACCTGTCTTTGCGGACTTTGCGCAGCATCGATCGATTGACATTAATGTATATAATTACTGCAAACTGAAACTCCCTTTCGACGATTAACTTAATTAATGTAACTAGAATCCCTTGTCCTTTCTTGGTTTGGATCGTGTATGAGTCCGCCCTTAATTATAATTTTCCCACGCCGTTAATTGGCAGAATTTGTTTCACTTCTTATAAAGCATGCCACCGCCTATCTATACACTATCACGTAGAAAGAGAGCGAGCTTCAACTTCTCCTGGGTCACAAGTTATTGCTTCTTCTGCATAACCTTTTGCACCCATTTCTAGAATTCGGGATATATACGTACGCACATACATACATACATACATACATACATACATACATACATACATACATACATACATACATACATACATACATACATACATACATACATACATACATACATACATACATACATACATACATACATAAGCATGCATACATACATACATACATACATACACATACATACATACATACGTATACAGTCGTAGCACACGATATACCTACAATTCGGTGGTCATATTGAAAATATATGACATTCCCTATAAATAATTATTCGATTTAGACAATTTCCGTGTAGGTAAGTGTAGTGTAGTGTAATATATTACGGTGTAGTTTAATCAGAGCTGCCTATACCTGATATCCGAATGGTCTAAGGATCCAGTTGTGCCAGTTGATGTCCTCGAAGTTGACGTACATTGGAACCCGATGGCAGCTGTTCCGTCTCAGTCTCCGCTTTCCAGATCGTCGAACTCTTTTCCTTCCGTCCGATCGACGTCCACCAATTCTACGGCTTCCATAACGGAAGTTCTTCTCTCCATTGTCCACGTCCTCCTCCTCGTCTTCGTCGTCTACTTCTTCTTCTTCCGCCGCTGACCGGGTTTCGTTCATGCGGACCATTCGTAATCGCCTGGCGATCTCCACCGGGTAGTCGATGATCTGACCATCTGCAGGCGGACTGAGGATGTCCAGGTCCCACTGCAGTTTGCTCTGGTCCTCTGCCTCCCTGGCCACTCGAGATGCTCTGCCTGTTCGCTTCCGCATTCGAATGCCGCTGCTGTCGCCTCCTGCTGCTGCTGCTGTTTCTCGCTTCTTCCTTCTTTCGGCTGCGATGTCATCCTCGTATTCGTAGACTTCTTCGTCATAGTAGGCGTATTCTGATTCCGATTCCGATTCGTTTGGAAGGACATCTAGACCGTCTGCCTCGTGATCGAGGACCTCTTTCAGTTCGTTGGATTCGTAGGCGTGAGGGGGTCGGCGTCGGTCGTTTGAGAAGACCAGCAGGAGGGGCTCGTTCTCGTTGTTAGGTCTCGAATTGATGTCGAACACCGGCGGCGGAAAGGGCGGTGGAAGGGTGGCATCGCGGATGCTGCCTCTGCTGCTTGATTCGTCTTTGAGGCGACCCACTGTCCCGATGCGAACCTCCAGCACCTGCGACAAATAACGCACTATATATGACTGAGTGACTCAATGAAAAGCCCTATATGCTGTCTAGTGATGGCAGTGCGAGCATGTGGAACCACAAGGTCACCTGAGGAGGCCGAGACCAGAGCAGGCTGAGGTTTAAGTAAATAGCTTCCTAAGATATGCAGGCGCTACGCCTATGAGTCTATGACACAGTGCTAGACGACAGTGGATGCGATTGCTCATCTTCCTCCTCCTTGACCTCTTTGACCCTTTCCTTTTCCTTTTTCTGTTCCCTTTCCTTTTCGTTTGACAGTTATACTATTCGGAAGCTATACAAGTATACATGTATATAACACTTTGTATATAACACACGGGTTCGCTTCCCGGTCGGGTCGGTTTATCAGAGATTAATTTCTCGGATCTTTACTGCGGGTGGCTCGGTCGCATTATAAACGTGGAGTACAATACAACACACAATACAACACATCACAATACAACTGGGGGCGCGGTGGTTTAGGGGTATGTTCGGTGCCTTGCAGCTGGAGGGTTGCGGGTTCGAATCCACCTCAAAGTCGCCGCGTAGGGACCCTGGGCAAGTCCTTCACTCGCAATTGCTCATGCGCTTCGGCGTGAAACTCCGATTCAGCGTTCGCGCAGTAGTCGGGAGCGCCTCTGAATGGGAAATCTGGTATACGGGCGCTATAACAAGTGTTCAAATACAATACAGTACAATACAATACAATACTTTGGGGAGTTCTAAGAGACATGAATGTCCAGCTACATACATGTATGACTGAATACATGCATATATGCATACGTAATTATTTACTTTGTTACTTCCATGCATAGAACGAGAATTCGTGACTTCAGGCTTTAATATTCGTAAATATTCGTGAATATTAGGGCACTTTTAATATTCGTAAATATTCGTAAATATTCGTTGATGACGTCACTGTTTTTGCCTTGTTTACAACTAATTTAACAACATGTGCAGTGGTTTTACGGCGCTATACTTAGTGCTGTGTTCCGTAAGGTGGTACGCGTATAGACTTCTTAGTTCTTACTCAAATTTGCCCTACTTTTGAGGAACTCTGTAAAAAGCCGACCTTGACCAGGGAGGGGTAGGGGAACCTACAGAGCCAACCAAAAGTGCCGAAGCTCACACAAGTTTCGGCTTTTGCGCGCTAAATTTTAATGCTGCAGGCTCTCTCTCTCTCTCTCTCTCTCTCTCTCTCTCTCTCTCTCTCTCTCTCTCTCTCTTGTCCGTCTGTCTCTGTCTCTCTCCGGTGTCTCTACCGTAATCTGAAACCCCTGCACTATATTTATTTCAGTCTACGTTTTAAATGATGCGCGACGCCTTAATTGGCTTGTTTTATATTATGCCAGTGTCGTCTGATGAATAATGAATGGAACTGTCATAAAGTCGTTGGTCTAAATTCCGTTAGAAATAGGTGGTATTGGCGCCAAATTCATAGCTATGCCACTCGCTATAGGCCTAATGTAAAGTATAATTTGCCCACCTTGGCTGAGTAACTGTAATATGTAACTGATCTTATGCATAATTTTGTCACTGATTTTTTACAATTAATCCTGGATTTTCAAGAATTAGGAATTAAAAGAACTAAAAAATATAATATTCTCAATATTCGTTGGCCAGTTTTAATATTCGTCAATATTCGTCAATTTCTAAAAATCTTAATATTCGTAATATGCGCATACTCGTTCTATGCTTCCATGTGTGCACATGTGTATGAACACAGTATTATTCGTCATTCATTCATTCATTCATTTCAAGAGTGTATTATAGCGCCCCTTGCAGAGCATGGGCGGAGTTTGGATTTAATTCATGGGGGGGGCTAAAGCATATTTTCACCTCCTCCTCTGCCGTGAAGCGGCACCCCTTTAAAATGGAGGGGTCTGGGGCTTTGAGCCCCCCAGTCGGGGTCTGGGGCGAAGCTCCAGCCGCCATATGCATTTTGAGCTTACTTGGTACTAATTTTGGCCTTCTGGTAAGAGGATTTGGAAGGATTTTACTGCTTAAAATGTACATAATGGCCTTACATCGAAGACTGTGACTAGTCGACTATGCTAAAGCATTAATTGATTAATTTCATGATGTACAAAGTGTGAATGTGTTTAAACAGGTGGACAGTCGACTTGAGTTTAATCGAAAATCAGCATAAACCCAATTTTTACTCAAACTCAACAGTTGACAATTGTAATTAGGCCTATATGGTAATTATAAGTTTACGAGAACTGTCCTCACAGAACTTGAATTTTAGTTGTTACAAAGTTATAATCACTGCTATGCTCAATACTCAGTCACGCTAACAAACTAACACTATGGCCTGAGGCCTACATCAAAGACTGCGACTAGTCGACTACGCTAATGCAGTGTAGACTAAGCGTCTAGTTCCACTGTTTGCATAGGGCCTACATGAGAACCAGGTCTTCGGGGACTAAAGCAGCTGTCAGATCATATTCAATGTTCAGAAGAGCCAGTGAAGAAAAGCGTTCCTGTCCCATGGTTGATCGCAACCAGTTTGCGTCGCATCGCTGAATAACTTCTCTCAGCGGTTGCTGAACCCACGTGCAACATTAGTGCTAACAGCACCATTCTGTTGTAACGAAACTAACGATGATAATAATAGACATCTTCGGTCAGTTCTTCTGAATTATATTAAAGGTAATTTCATTTTCCGTGCTTGAAAACGTTTTCATTTCGAATAACAGACCTTGCGGATTGATGTTAAGGATGTTGGCGCATTTGTCAGCGAGCGCCTTAATTGATTCCATCCTTATCGAGGTGCAATACGGTTTCAACGGATTTGGCCATGTTCATATTGTCCATGTCGAAACGGAACTTCAACTGGCCAATTAGTGTATCAAAAAGAGACAGATACAGCTGAGTAAACCAGAGTGAAGGCGCTGGTTTCTTGCGTCCATTGCTGCACTTTCTGAATCAGCAATGCATGCACGTTGTCCAAGTGCAGTAGCAACGAAGAAGTCTCGAAGGGATGACGCAGTTTTATCAGTCCTCCGACTTCTTGCGGCCAGAGGCGAAAATCTATACATAACTTTGGGGGGGGACAGAGTACCTACGAGGGCCGGATTTTGGGGGAACAGAAGGGCTTAAGTCAAAACTTTGGGGGGGAGTCCCCCTGTCCCCCCCCCATTATTTACGCCACTGCTTGCGGCTGCTATGCCTTGTGTACTTGGACCAGAGTCACATGTGCAGACAGGATCTGGGAGAGATGGGATGGCTATTCCATGAGATTTGCACTATACCTTAATAACGCATGGTCAAGTCTGTGGATTCATGGGGGGGGCTTAGCCCCCCCCCTAGCCCCTGATAAACTCCGCCCATGCAGAAGCCTACTCAGAGGCGCTCCCAGTCCAAACATGGTGATGCAAATAAGTCTTAAGGAGCTTTTATAACGTAGACAAATCATCTCTATGTAACAGGCGCAACTCCAACGGGATACCATAATTATATGTACAGAATAAGACGTACTTACATATATATATATATATATGTATATATATATATACAGTAGCCTATATGACATACTTACATGTATGTATATATATACAACTGTAATCAATATGTTATCGATACGTACGTGCGTATCTCCTTGCGGTCTCTGTTTGACCCATCGTCTGACAGCCTCCGTAACAGTTATCGTCTCCCATCCGCTGTGCCTCCCGTAGATCTCCTTGGAATCGATCAACTCCAGCCTCCTTGTGCCATCATCCGTCTCAGTACTAGAACTGATGACCTCGCTGGCAATGACCTCGCTGACGGTGACCCTTCGGTTGATGCCGTCGTACAGCTGGCGATCGGCCTCGACGAGGGTGAAGAGACGCAGCTCTGCTAGGTAGATCTCCTCGTCATGACCGATGCTCGTCACATTGAACAGCAACCGATGAACACGAGACGAATTAGACACAACACCCGCCTCACCACCAGCAACACCAGCAGGCTCAGCATCAGTCGCTTCTGCATGTAAACACGTCGACAGCAACTATACAGCTACATTGCAGACGATGACGAGATGATGGCCTATATATGGCTTCATTTTTAGAGCACGACATCTAGAACTCTGAGGGGAACGATGGTCATGACCGAGTAAGAAATGTCCGTGAGAAAAACGCCACTTCTGTTAGTCGTAATAATCGTAATCGTAATCGAGTATTTATATAGCGCCACTCAAAAACAGAGGTGCTTCCGATCCGGTAAGACATCAAGACATCAAGCATTACTATTTCTGCTGCTGCTGCTGCTACTGCTACTACTATGCATGTCAAGTCCCCAAGTGAGAACATAGGGTGAGACAAGGGAATGGAGGAACTGATGCAGGTGGATGTAGCGGTCCTACTCTCCGCCCGAAACCGCGCAGGTATCTAAGTTTTCACCTAGATCTTAATATTAATATATTCAAAGGATAAGCTTTGCAAATATGGTTGTTTGGTCGGTCTTATCACGCTCTATTGCTAGCGCTACTTCTACTACCGGCACCACCACCACCACCACCATCATCACCACCACCACCACCATCATCACCACCACCACCATCACCACCACCACCACCACCACCACCATCATCATCATCACCACCACCACCATCATCAGCACCACCACCATCACCACCACCACCATCACCACCATCACCACTATCACCACCACCACTACTACTGCTACTACTACTGTGATTAGCAATACTACTACTGCTACAGCTATTAATCAGTAAGGATTATTTTTAGTTGACATAATATACTGGTTGTGATTTTGAAGCTGGACTATAAATACCTTCGTTGATGTTCATGAAGCTTCGGACAATGTTAGCCATCGGATGCGAGTACTTGTCCGTGGAAAACTTGTCGTACAGGTCTAGCATATACTTAGGTGCATGTACGTTTGTTCTGTGTGCGTTGGCGGAGTCTGCAGCAGGTGGCAAATGAGACGGAGGCAGCGGCGGCGGGGGTTTCAAATGCTGCTTCGTCCTCGACGTTTTCTTTTCGGTTGCACTATTAAAATGGAGGCTCCCAGTGGGGTCGGTGGGACTGTCGAAGGAGGACGTGTGATGGCGGATATGGTTATCCCCGCGTCTGATCGACTGCTCCCTGAGCGTCCTTTCAATTTTCTCGATGATTTCGTTTGCTCCTTTAAGGTCTTCGACGTCCTTAACGCGTTCCTGAATCATGTCCGTCATCTCTGCAGTTCCCACGGTTCCTCCGCCCTGCTGAAGGGTCATTGCGGTCGTAAAGACAAGCGCAACTTCGACGACTAAGACTAGAACCAACTCCAGCAACAGCAACGCTGTTCCAAGATGCATATTCAGACCATACTATTATATACAGACGATTATTACAATAGCGATCGGTTTGTCACAACGTACAACAGCGGTTCACCACGTGCGCCCAAAAGAAGCGGACCACTGATGTTGACGATGCGTTGTTATAATCAACAGGGGTGCACAGTTTAATCCACTTTCTCGACCGGCATTTGTAATCCAAAGTAGGCTTACCACAAGTTACCGCGAAAGGCAAGGGTTCGTATCTCTCATCCATCCCCCAAAGAAACCCATTTAAATTTTGGAGAAAGTAATAACTAATAATGACAAACTTTAGCACGTTTCTACCAGACCGCGTTACAGAATAAAACTTAAATTAACTTCGACTGACTACAGCAACCCTTATATTGTCTTGATCAGTTTTAACAAACGAAGGAAATCGTCGCAAACTAGTATTTAGTTCCGCTCTTTAGATGTTTACACAGAGCATGTGCGCCAGCAGCTCAGCATCAGCAACTTTATACTGGACCGCATCATGCGAAAGATGCTGTTTGCCCCAAAACCGCCGCCGCAGCAGCAGCAGCTGCAACACGGCTTACTGATATAAGCAGGAGGAAATCGTGCCACGCGTGCGTTGAGACACGATGCAGATGTGACTGTTTTCCAGCGTCACTAGCGGAGGAGGCGATATGTATACCCAGAGGTGAAACGAGAGTCAGAAAGGGAGAGGAGAAGAGAGAAAAGGGACAGAGGTAGAAGAGGGAGAGAGGGAAAGAGAAAAAGAGAGGGGCAGAGGGAGAGAGGCAGAAGCAGAGGCAGATGGGTACACATAGAAGGAGGGAGACAGAGGAGAGAGCAAGAAAAGGAAAGGAGAGAAGCGAAGGAGAGAGGGGCGAAGGAGAGGAGGCAGAGAGGTATAGAGAGAAGCAGGGAAGTATATAGGGAGGCAGAGGGAAACATTTACAAGGGGATGGGCAGAAGAAAGAAGTCAGAAAAGAGGAGAGGAATAAAAATAAAGGACATAGGCAAAGGGAGAGAGGGAGAGAAGAAGATAAACGGAGACAGACAGTGAGAGAGGCAGATGGAAAGAGGCAGTAAGAAAGAGAGGAAGGACACTTGCTGCACACCGCAGTGGGTGCGGTTGGACGAAGACCATTGCGGACACGACGGAAAGAGTTCTGCTTTACATCAGGACTCGGTGTAATTGAGCAGATGCCAGGGTTTTCCGCTACTCTTATCTGACGGAGCGAATGTTAATTCTCCTCTCAAAGACACATTCCGCTGATAAACTACCTCTTAGCTTGTATCGCCACTTTTGAAAAGATCGTTTTCCCGCTAACAACACAAGAAGGCGACTGCAACTAAACAGATTTCGCGCAATACGACTTTAGCAAATGTGATAGAGAACACGCCTGCTCAATTCAATTCATTATGCAGGCCTACGTTTAGCGAACTGCAGACATGAATGACACTGTGACTAACAGGTTTCAGGTAGGCCTACACGTCGTCAGAGAGTTTTTACAAATGCATATATCGCACCTTGTTTCATACTAAAAGAACGCATATATACACTGTGTCCGGATGAAAAGTAGAACACAACAAAAAGTGTCATAACTCGGTCAAAACTATCAGTATTTACCTGAAATTTTAAACACAACAACAGTGACCATATCTACACGAAATCCTAAAGCCGTTTGGAAATGTTCGTGAATTTATCATATTTATGAGCGTTTGCAATGGAGCACTGACAAATTAAAGTTTCCAACATGGGCCCTTACTTACGCAGACGCTGTGACGTCGTCATCGATGAAATACGTCACTTGTTTTGGTCTAAGCACAACAAAAATGGCGTTTACAGAAGAAGATAAAATTTTAATTAAAGTACTGCGGCAAGAACATGGTTATGGAGCGAGAAGGTTTCTGAATGAATTTTCGAATAAAGGTTGGTGTATTTCGTCTGTGAGTAAGCTATTGAAGAAGATCGATGAAACCGGCACAGTGAAGCGAAAACCTGGCAGTGGCCAAAAACGCACGACACGCACTGTTGAAAACGTCGAGTTGGTTGAAAGGCTGGCATTAAGCCAAGAAGATGCACCGGGAACCCATAGAACGGTGCGTCAGATTGCGAGGGATATTGGGATTCCGAAGACCGCAGTACACGAAATCGTTGCCAAGGACTTGAAGCTGGTTTGTTTTAAGAAGAGGCGAGCGCAAGATCTAACACCAAGAAACAAACTGACACGTCTTGTACGCGTCAAGCAGCTGCTGAAGAAATACCCTGAGCACACAGTCCCATTCATATGGTTTACGGACGAAAAAGTTTTTACCGTCGCTCCTCCTGTCAACCTCCAGAATGATCGCGTTTATGCGGCGGCTGGGACGCGCAAGAAACACGTGCCTGCTGAACGTCTCCTCAAAACACGTTCACACTTTTCAAAGTCACTAATGGTCTCAGTCGGTGTGTCAACCCTGGGGTGCACTCATTTGATCTTTGTTGAGCCGGGTGTGAAGGTAAATGGAGCGTACTATCGCGATGTGCTGCTCACTCAACATCTGCTACCTGCTATCAAGCAGGTTTCTGGCGGCTACTTCACATTCCAACAAGACAGTGCCCCTGCGCATCGAGCACGTGAGACCATTGCTCTGCTGTCCCGGGAGACACCCGACTTCATATCACCGCAGATGTGGCCACCCAACAGTCCAGACCTCAATCCAGTTGACTACCAAATCTGGAGTGTACTGCAGGAGCGCGTTTATCGTTCCCGTATTCGTGACGTCGATCATCTAAGGGCGCGTCTGGTTGAGGAGTGGCAGCTGTTTGACCACGCGATCATCGACCGGGCCATCAAACAGTGGCGTCCACGTCTACGGTCATGTGTCCGTGAACGAGGAGGACATTTTGAACACCAGCTGTAGCTGAACTTCACTTTCTTATGTAATATGTAAGGGCCCATGTTGGAAACTTTAATTTGTCAGTGCTCCATTGCAAACGCTCATAAATATGATAAATTCACGAACATTTCCAAACGGCTTTAGGATCTCGTGTAGATATGGTCACTGTTGTTGTGTTTAAAATTTCAGGTAAATACTGATAGTTTTGACCGAGTTATGACACTTTTTGTTGTGTTCTACTTTTCATCCGGACACAGTGTATATATATATATATAATAGTGTAATGACTCTGTTAGAACGAGGTCAGCGCTGAAAAATTACCAAACTTTAATCAGAATTAATTACGTTCCGTCTCCTATTATAGGCGTGATATTTCAAGATGAAATACAATGAAACATATAAATGAAACAAATGCAAGCATGGGTACGTGCCCAGACAGCCTTCCCCCATCGCTCCCACTGCGGGCCACTGGCGGCACCCGCCGGCTTTCTGGAGGCGTCGGCCTAGTGTGGTCGTTCCTCTACTTTGCCATGATTTCAATGACTGTCGCAAAATTCTGTGGGCATTGGTCTTGCACACGGTGAGCCAGACTTTGCCGACAGTGAGATGAAGGACCAGCATTGGCCCTCGTGTTGCGCAGACTTGTCGAAATTGGGCCGCGTGTCAGAGTCGTGGTGGGAGGTTTGGAGGGGTAATTAAGGCGCAGCGGTGGATTCAATCGGAAAACAAGCGACACCACCGTTGTAGGCTGAGGAGGTGGATGGGGGAGAGGGTCACGGGAGGAGTGTGGGAGAGGGCGATGGACGGAGATGACCTAAATGCTGCCCTAGCGTTCTACAGCCTATCAGATCGCTGAATAATACAAATGGCGGAATTTCAAACAAGGAAACCTGTGTTGGGGTTTTATTGAAAATTTAAATTATAAAACGGTCAGTTGTTGTAATTTATCCGTTTTGGATCGTTCTAGTAGAAGTCGGCATTTGTTACAAGACTTTAGAGGTGAGTGTATATGCACATTATAGCATGCGTATATAATTATGTATATATATAATATATATTCAGTTCCTGACGCCAGCCATTTTGGCTGCGATGGGTACGAATAAATGTCTTCATTTAAACAGTATTTGGCCTATCTATCTAGCGTAGTCTCGGCTTGCCTCTGCTTCTCGTTCCACTTCCATCGAATCGTGCATATTCAACAGTCTTATCACTTTTCAGCAAGATCCTTTCTCGTGTTTGGCTCGTTCTGCTCAGTCACAAATCCATTTTGCTATCAGCCTAAAACTTCACTTTTTCACATTGTTTATCCACCGTAGGCTGTCTCTCAACAGACCGACCTGGATGTTGATATGATGACAACATGGTTTTTGTGTGCCATCGGTTGTTGTCTTGTGCATTATATACAGGCGCTGTAGAAGTTATTAATATTATTAAAATGATAATATAATTTATTTAACTGTATGACTAAGACTGTTTTATGGTGCTGGGAGTTATGTTATTGAATAGTAGTGAATGTCTGCATGTGCCAGTTTTGACATACCTTTTAAACTATCGATATCTTGGTCTGTTTAACTGAAAGTATGAAAATAGTAGCAAATTTGTTACCTCACATACATTTAGATAACTTTTGTATGTGTTAATGTCTTAGGTTATATTCAAATGGGTGCACAGTAGTCAATACAATACGGTACAGTACAATTGTATTTGATATTACCCTCCTTTCAAAGTTCACAAGTGCGGACATGACCAGACAGCAGAACATTGCTGGCTCTGAGCAGTTAAGTGAAGGACTTGCTCAAGGTCCTTCGACAGTGACCTCTGGCTTGAATAGTCAATCGTTGGCATACTAGGCTGTCAACCTTGAGATTGGGTATTTAAATCCACTCCAGGTTACACAGGTATTGAAATGTCTGTTTTACCTTGCAAGCATATACAATGACTGGACTTCTGGTGGCAAGATGAGGTGGCGAGAACAGATCACCCTCACTCATGGACCTGTACGTTAACATAAAAATTCATGGTTGGTGGGCTTCAGGTCTGATCGTCTTTGTGATATTCACATTTAGGTGATATACAGGCATGTAGCAAGACTGAAATTCAAGAGCAGGCAACTTCACAGACCATTGGCAAAATCCTGGGCATTGTGGTCATTGGTCAATAGAAGTTCCAGTATATAAAAGCAAGAGGAGTGTAGCTACGCTTATGGTGATGTATTATATAGATGTGTGTGTGTGTTTTGTGTGCACAAGTCAATGTACTTGATAAATGGTGTTTAATTATATGCCCTTATAATTATGCGACTAACAGTGCCTTAATTCTATCATATGAATTTGTGTGTCTGTATCTAAATGCGCAATATAGCAACATAATGCTGTCATGGTTGTGTTTTGTTACGGCGGTGAGCCTGAAGAGGAGCAACGGCCTTATCATTCCACAGAGGAGCGAGGAGTCTTATCATTCCACAGAGGAACAAGGAGCACATGCCTTATCATTCCACACAGGAACGAGGAGCAACGGCCTTATCCTTCCACACAGGAACGAGGAGCAACGGCCGTATCATTATACAGAGGAACAGGGAGTAACAGCCTTATCATTCCACAGAGGAACGAGGAGTAACAGCCTTTTCATTCCACAGAGGAACGAGGAGCAACGGCCTTATCATTCTACAGAGGAACGAGGAGCAGCGGCCGTATCATTCCACAGAGGAACGGGGAGTAACGGCCTTATCATTCCACAGAGGAACGAGGATCAACAATGAAGCATCAAAGCCTTATCATTCAACCAGCAACGAGCCTACCATTCCACACTGAGTGGCATCATTAGTTTAAACTGCAGCAGACCTGTAGAGTCATCTCTTGCCTTAGTATTTATTAAATTTAGATTATGCTTCAGTGTGGAACTATATTTATTACTTGTTTGCTAAAGTAATTGTTTACTGCAGCCAATAATCAGAGGAATCCTATAACCAAAGGCTCTCTCTGAGGAAGCCTAATGTAGTGTAGAATAACGGTAAAGTATTGGCTAATATATTCGTGTATAATTTAATTTTAATGTATTTTAATTGTGCATAGACAGTCGTATGTAGGCACTAAGTGTGACATATATTTCTTACTACTAGTTGTATGGTGAAATTATTAGATATTTAAGATGTTTAGTGTTTAAATACTTTAACTTTATTTTGCTATGATAGCAATAGAATGCACTGGTTTTCATTCTTTTTGGGTTTCATTATTTTTAATATTAATTGCATATTTATGTTAATATGTTTGAAGTGGAATAGTAAAGCCATGTTTTAGCACTTTAACGGCAAGAGTGTACTAAAAGTGACTGGGAATCAATACAGCTCATTGTTAAAGTGTTAAATATAGCAATATGGAGCATATGGCTTCAATTTGTAACATGTCATAACCAGGGCAGATATCCGTTTCAAGAGTTCTGCTTCTTCTGTCATATCTCGTATCAACGAAGCTATATTAAGTACATTGACCATACACTGAATATTGGACATTGAACGCTAGGATTGGCCATCTGCCTTCTTAAGAAAATGAAGCCGCTAGCACTTCATACCCTAATATTTTACTGAATATGAACTGCATATCTACTAAATTACTATTTGGACATGCCTCTGGACCAGTAGGGATGTATGTGGGTCTGTATGCATGCATGTATGTATGTATGTATGTATGTATGTATGTATGTATGTATGTATGTATGTATGTATGTATGTATGTATGTATGTATGTACATATTTATATGTATGTATGTATGCAACAGGACATAAGAGTTATGCATTACTGCTTATTGGCCCATCACACCAGCCAAAGGATAGCAACAGACAAAGGTTAGCTTTATGTCACCTGCCATGGGTCAGAGAATTTTCAACTCCAATTTTAAAATGTCCATGGGACAGGACATAGGATAGGAAAAAGCTAATATTATTTCTATATCAATGTTAATATATTATAAGTAGAAGAAGAAGAGCAGTCCCATATGCTAAACCTGAGGCAGCCATGGGTATGAAGTCGTAGTGATTTCATTTTCTTGGCCTCTGCTTATGAGATCAGGTGACCAGTCCTCTGCTTTGCCGTTTGTTATTCCCACTGATAGTTTACGGTCAGTGTGCTTATTATAGTTTAGTTGGTTAGAGGGTACAAGAGAAGCAGAAATCTCAAAACGGATATGTCGTGTTGGTGACACGTTACAAATTGAAGTCATGTGTTCCACATTGTTATATTTAACACTTTAACAATGATCTGCATTGGTTCCCAGTCACTTTTAGTACACACTCATAGTTAATGGGTTAACTGTCCCACTATTGTTTTTTATTCTTTGCAATACAATGAACGATGTTTTACTTCAATATAATTATTTTCTTAGAAATATGCAAATAATATGTGAAGGTAATTAGAGTGAAGTTTAATTTAAATAAATAATTAACTTGTTATTATTCTGAACTGTTTTAGTATTAGCTGCTCTGCTGTTTGTAAATGTATCTATTATGGTAGTTGGTTTTATCTGCAATAGATTTCCATAAAACTGAAATAACTATAATTTAGAACTAGCCGAAATGTTCCTCTGTTGTTTGTCATTCTCTCTGATACGATGCATGGTGTTAACTTCAATATAATTATTTCAATAGAAATGTGATAATATGTTAGAGTGAAGTTGAAGCGATATTCTTATACAGAACTGGTTTAATATTAACTGTTCCACTTATTGTAATTTTTGTGATTTAATGGATAGTTTGATGCAATATAATCATTTCCACGAAACTCTGAAATCATTATAATTCAGAACTGGTTTAACTTTTCCATTGTTTGTTTTTCTTTGTAATATATTGAATCGTGTAAACTTCAACGTAATTATTGCCATAGAACTGGAAGTTTTTTCTATGTCATGCATTAGCTACATTGATAGCTGTTCAATCCAATCTCAATAGTGCATAGTCTGGGTGGGATTGTACATATAAAAGACATATAAAAATTCATCTGACAATCCATTAATTACAACTACATTCATAGAGCCCACAGTGTGGGCAAACTGTGTGCACAATCGTAGGACCCACTGTGATATAGTGTGGGCAAACTCTGTGCACAATCGTAGGACCCACTGTGATATAGTGTGGGCAAACTCTGTGCACAATCGTAGGACCCACTGTGATATAGTGTGGGCAAACTGTGTGCACAATCGTAGGTCCCACAGTGACACAGTGTGGGCAAACTATAGGTAAAATCGTAGGTCCCGCACCTGGCGATGATTTGCCACTGGCGGTACTATAAACACCGACGCTGTGTGCAGTGACATCTTGCCCGCGCCGATCTGCCCTGGGCCTTCCAGCTAACCCGTAGAGCGCAGCCTGCGCACCGCTTAGGGCTTGATGAGGTAAGACGATAAATGCCGGCCCCGCAGGGGACCCCCCTTGCGTTCCCTCACGGGTCCACAAGCGCTGGCCTGTGAAGTATGGACGGGCGTTGCCCGTCCTCCGACCCTCTGGGCTGGCGATGATAATGCGCTGTGGGCAATCAAAATCGGCACCCCGTGGGCCCTGCAAAACGTGGCTGTCTGGGTGGTTATGTGTAGCTTACAATATTATTATTAATGCACCTCGACCGTGCTAAAGGAGAAGTCTACTCATGTATCATAGCGTATCAGTGGAAGAATCGTGTTCCCTATCCGTCTAAATAAAATGTCGAAAGCAATTTGTTGAGATCTAATAAACTGGCACTGTTGTGATAAATATTATTAAATAGTCAGAGTGACTATTTAATTAGAATAGGAGGTAATTAGTACCTGCACAAAGTTATTTAAATAGAACAGTAAATAGTACTTGTACAAAACCACACTTAAATAGTTTGTAAAATAGTAAACAGCTGTGTACTAGGCTTATTGCAAATACCACATGACTATTTAAAAACTATTTAGCCATTATCCGTTTCATTAGAGAATATATTTAGAAATTTTGCAATTGTTTACTGTATTAACATTCAATTAGTAGTTCTTGTCAACCTTAAGTATAGGCCTGAGAGCAACTGTTCAAAAGTTCCATCGGATAAGCGATTCCTTTTCTTGGTGAGTAGTAAATAGTCTCTCTGTATATTGGAGTATTGGACAGAATGCTTGTGTTGATGAGCAGAAACACTGATTTGATTCGTGGATAATTGATGAGCGTCAACTAGTTATCCACGACGCATCATTCAGATACTTTAAATAAGGATACTTCAAATGAGGATCCTCTATCTCTCTGCATAAGTTGATACATTATCGAAGAAGTATATCACTAGTTACAAACTGAATTGGATGCCACTGCTTTGTCAATTTGAACAGAAGTACTCTCAGTAGCGTCGCGTAGTTCTACATCATGCACGTTCTCTAATGCTTTAACAATCTGCGTTCTTGTCAGCTTGATCAAAATGATCAAGGTGAATAAACGAAAATATATTATCGATTGATTGATTCTGCAGCATCTGAATTTCACTTCTGGGCTTTCAATCCGACTGAGTTTGAACTTTGGATTATACTGCTATGAGGAATTCACTGTTGTCAAAAACTTTAAATTTATTCTCTGCAGACTGGTGGTTTACTATTTACTTTTCAATAGATAGCAAATTGGCACATACTATTTAAATACTATTTCAATAGGTCCTTTAAAAGAGCATTTTAAATAGTGAAGTAAATAGTTATGAACCATTTAAATACAAGTATCTTAGCCCCTAGTATAGGTGCGCTTAATAAAATGTTTGAATACAATACCGTACTATTTGAAGAGTATTTACTATTTAACGCTGTAAACTGCGACCGTTTCTCTGCAAATCCACTATCACTGTATACCTGGATGATGCTCTCGTGTGAATTGCACATCCATCAATGAAAGTATCTCTTTCGGGTCTCATGAAGAGCCAGCTAACTCGGATTTTAGCGATGATCACGGAGGCGTAAAAGCGAAGCAGCCAATCGTAGAGCGTGGTTTAATTGCTGACCGGAATTGACTCAGAACGCAGTCAGTAAACCTGGTACACGAAAAAACTACGAACGTAAATTATACAAGTGTTTGCACCAATGATAAGCCTATTAGCAGAGCTTCCCAACGAAGCTAGAAGGCCCCAAAATCGATCAAGCCCTGGATCCAGCATAGGCTCGATGCGCTATGTTCAAGGCTTAAAGCCCCCCCGTAACGAAAAGTTCTAGTTACGTCACTGCCGGTGAGGTGCTCGATGCTAGACTGCTAGGGTGCACGCAACGCTTATTAACCGTCGATTAGCCTTCTCTGCTTGTCGATGCAATTTTGTATCGATCGTAGCCTGAACTTTCACCAGTGTGATTCTCCTTACAGATTTTATTTTAGTTATAGTTACAGTTATAGTTAATGGTTTTTTACTTTTTAATTATAGTTATAGTTAGTATTATTTTTTAGTTATAGTTATAGTTAATGGATGTTTTATTTTAGTCCAATTTTAGTTACTACTTAGTTACAATAATTAAGACTATAAGTGAAATTGAGCGTATTAACACGCTGTTTTACAATTTGCTCAGAACCTTGAAAGCCTTTGAAGCATGGTGCATTCAGCTTCATGAATACACGAGTTTCCAAAGTATCTGACAAATTGCATAATAAAAAATCGCATTTTCACGTTCTCATTTATGTCGAATCATCCATATATTGCACTTCCTATTTTTATTTTCTTATTAACGAAAATAAAGATGAATTTTGTTATTGTTATTTTCGTTATAGTTATAGTTATAGTTATAGTTAATGATATTTTTAGTTATAGTTATAGTTATCATTAACGAAATCATTTTATTTTCGTTAACGAACATTTTCTTTATCGTTATCGTTAACGAGAATCACCCTGACTTTCACAAGTAATGTAAATTTATAAATAAAGTAATGGTCTGGCTCAAGTTTCCTCTTGGAGTCCAACTCATCGAGCGCGATCGATTGAACGATCGACCAGACCTTTGCTAGGCGATCGACCAAGGAGATCGATCGATCGCCTCAAATGAGGAGCTCTATGAGCCTATGTATAGTATAATTGTATATGTGCAGATGAGCAAATTCATAGGCCTAAACAAGCCCTGAGTGTATAGGCTAATCCGGTGGGGTACTCGATGCTAGACATTTAGGTCCAGATAGGACTAGGTCTGCTGCTAAGTTATCTGTAAACTAATGTAGGCTAATGAATTGTAAGGCCAAGGTCTAGACCGTTTTCGCTCGGTCTCACGTCAACCTTTGCGTTCTGAGTTTCAATCCTACATGTATTATAATATGGCTTCATTTTTAGAGCACGACATCCATCCAGAACTCTGAGGGAAACGATGGTCATGACCGAGTAAGAAATGTCCGTGAGAAAAGCGCGACTTCTGTTAATCGTAATAATCGTAATCGTAATCGAGTATTTATATAGCGTCACTCAAAACAGAGGCGCTCTCGACCATGTGTATATTTGAATTCTGAAAGACGTTGACATGCTGGATCTGCATGATATCCGTCAGGATTCGGATGAATTTAACCACTGCCTAATATTGCCTACATCAACTGACCTCCGTGTACATGTATGCTTAATGTTCATATGCTTTATACTAATAGGCTATGCATATCTATGCCTATGCTAAGATTGATGTTCTTACGGCGAATTCCTGATATCTATCAACTGCAACCTCTTATATATAGCCTATGAGTCTATTATTTCGATAGCTCTCAACGGAAGACAAATGAATACGCTCGTGAAATACTGACGTAGACAAAACCATGCCGACACAAAGAAGAATGCGAGGAATTTTCTGAGATGTGATTGATCTTCTGCGGCAATCGACGATTTTGCAAGAGGCGAAGAATCGACCAAGTGTAAGACTTGGTTTAAGGTCGTGTTTCGGGTCGACCTTTATCTAAATTTCTGGAACATAAATCTGTCGGACTGTCGTTAAAAATGCACTGAGCATTCTGCATTCGATCATTCCGTGACGGAGCCAGAGGGCTGTGAGGGTCATGCCCGCTGTCGATTGCAGTGGGTTGGAGAAAACTACGAGGACCGCAAGGAACAGATATTTACATGACTTGGTCGTGTGTCTGATAATCTATGCACATGACTTCAAATAAGGGCGCCAGAAGACTTGATAGAACTAATTGCTAAATGTTCGTTTAATCGTAATCGTAATCCCGACATTTCTATACAACGCCCAATAAAGCGAAGTCGCGGGGACCAACTTTTTCACAGACGCTTTATCAAAACAGAATCGATAGGCAGAGGGTCAAGATCCAAAGGGTCAGGCAGACAGACAGTCAGACGGCTAGGGTGGATGGTGCTCTCCTCTTCCCCTTACCTCTCTCGCAGTTTCAAACAGCGAGAGAGGTAAGGAGAAGAGGAGGAATCGGGATAGATTTTGTAATAAAGCAGTGTTTTCAGTTTTGAGTGACACCAAGGACGCGATCCTGTGAAGAAATAGCGTTGAGGTAAAGAATGTATATTATAAGACATATACTGAGATTGTGCGGTCGGTCTTACTTCAAATCCGCCAATGAACAGTCGAGCCGCAGCCCGGTGAACCCAAAACTAATAGGCTATGCATATCTATGCCTATGCTAAGATTGATGTTCTTTCGGCGAATTCCTGATATCTATCAACTGCAACCTCTTATATATACGAGTCTATTATTTCGATAGCTCTCAACGAAGCGCTCGTGAAATACTGACGTAGACAAAGCCACGCCGACACAAAGAAGAATGCGAGGAATTTCTGAGATGTGATTGATCTTCTGCGGCAATCGACGATTGTGCAAGAGGCGAAGAATCGACCAAGTGTAAGACTTACTCTAAGGTCGTGTTTCGCGTCGACCTTTATCTAAATTTCTGGCACATAAATCTGTCGGACCGTCGTTAAAAATGCACTGAGCATTCTGCATTCGATCATTCCGTGACGGAGCCAGAGGGCTGGAAGGGTCATGCCCGCTGTCGGTTGCAGTGGGTTGGAGAAAACTACGAGGACCGCAAGGAACAGATGATTACATGACTTGGTCGTGTGTATAATAATCAATGCACACGACTTCAAACAAGGGAGCCAGAAGACTTGATAGAACTAATTGCTAAATGTTCGTTTAATCGTACCGGTAATCGTATTCCCGACATTTCTACAACGCCAATAAAGCGTAGTCGCGGGGACCAGCTCATTCACAGACGCTTTATCAAAACAGAATCGATAGGCAGAGGCTCAAGATCCAAAGGGTCAGGCAGACAGACAGTAAGACGGCTAGGGTGTATGGTGCTCTCCTCTTCCCCTTGCCTCTCTCGCCGTTTCAAACGGCGAGAGAGGTAAGGAGAAGAGGAGGAATCGTGATAGATTTTGAGATAAAGCAGTGCTTTCAGTTTTGAGTGAAAGATCTGTGAAGAAATAGCAAGAGGTAAGAATGTATATTATAAGACAATTGTCGTAATTCTGACGGGAGTTTATTCCTCAGAAGTTGAACAGCTAAGGCTATGGAGCGATTTGCAAATATTAGTGATGAGCTTACAGAAGGGCGGAGGAGTGTTAGGACAGAAGAGGAGCGGTTGAGCGAAGTGGTTGGACCGTGAACAACTGACGGAGATAGGAGTGCTGGGAGGATTGAAGTGTGTTGTAGGCAGTGGTCCCATCCTAAACAAAAAGAACCGGAACGCCGACTTCAGGTGCCATGTTAATCTAGAAATTTTTACCGGTACGGCGTTCCGGTCGTCAAGAAAGAACCGGAACGCCGTTCCGGTCCAGACTGATCCCTGGTTGTTGTAGGTAAGTGATATGACTTTATATTTTTCTATTCGTTCAGATATTTTTACCCAGTGGATTAATTTTAATACAGGTGTGATGTGGGGTTATATGTGCGTTTTGGCGACAGCACGGGAGAAGCATTCTGAACAGCTTGGGGGCGGTTTATTTGGGTGATATCTATATTGAGGAAGTGCATAATGATTTGAAGTTTTGTAGTTGAGCATAGGACGGATTCTGCAAAGGTTGCGGATATGCATGATGCAGGAGCGAGAAATGTGGGCGATGTGATCAGAGAAGCTAAGGTTTTGGTAAAAAATATACCTAGGTTGCGGACAGGAGAATTTGCGGTGAATGTTTGTTACAGCATCATCCTTCATTCTCATATTCTCTGTAACTCTGCAACCGCTCCTTAGTCTACGCTGCACCAGCTCTTTGGAACGGACTCCCAAAAGACCTCCGCCAGTTTGCTTATCCTATCTCGGGTCTAGGACATTCCCCCGGACATTACCCCCCGGACGTTTCCCCCGAAGTTGGACTGATGAAAATAATTCTCTACTTTAGTAGAAGTTGGATTGATGAAAGAAATTATTTTTCTTAAATAGAAGCTGGATTGATGAAACAAATTCTATGGTTAAAAGGAAGTTGGATTGACGAAATAAATTCTATTCTTAAATAGAGGCTGGATTTATGAGGAAAATTATTTGTTTAAATAGAAATTGGATTGATGAAAGAATTTTTTGCTTAAAATAATGGAAGTTGGATTGATGAAAGAAGGTCTTTGCTTCAATAGAAGTTGGATTAATGGCAGTTATCATTGACAATGGTAGAGTTACCTACTTATTGTTCGGGGTAATGTCCGGGGGAATTGTTCGGATACCTCCTATCTCGCCTCTTAATTTAACCTCTCCTCCGCTTGCTCTCTCCTCTTCTGCTTTCCACTCACGACTGAAACCGAACTCTTCAAACTATCATATCCTGATTCTACTCCTGCGCCACCAAATGACCACCATAATCGCCGATTACCACCGTAGCATCATGCTGTCTCCTCGGCTTGACCTCCCCGGATTTTGACCTGGCACCGAAACGAACAGAGGAGTTTGGACTATTGCGGACTTGATTTGATATAGCGCCGGTGTAGGAGGCAGGGTGGACTCTAGGCACATTTTGTACTCTAGAGTCCATGGTACCTATAGGCACCGTGGACTCTAGAGTGCAATTAAATTAAATTAATTGTAATTAATTGTAATCGTAATCTCCAAACTTCTATAGCGCCACTCGAAAGCCAAGCGCAGGACACCAGCTTATTCACGAGCGCTGCGTCTAGTCAGAGGGGTTGTCCAAAAGAGTAGTCCGGTTTCCAGCAGGATCAGAGAGGGCACAGCAGATGTTAAGGTGGGTGTCTTTTAGGTCGAGGATTGGAAGGTACAAGAAGAAACTATACTTTTAAACAACATTTTATAAACTTTTTATAGCACGAGCGGGACGCGTGACGCTTATTTATTGAACATACCATTGAACAAGAAGAGCCTCATTTAGCAACCCTCCTCAAGATCAGCCTCAGCCTCCTCAGCAACCAGCCTACTTAGCAACCAACCTCCGTAGCATTTGACCTTCTTAACAACCATTCTTCTTAGCAACCAACCTTTGTAGCAAGCAGCCTCGACGTCATCCTCAACCTCTTTAGCACCCAGTTTCAAAGTCAGACTCATCCTCTTTACCAACCAGCCCATTAACAACCGGCCTCTTTAGCAACCTCCTTAGCAACCGTCTTTTTTTAGCAACCAGCCTTCTTAACAGCCAAACTTCTTAACAACCAGCAAGGTCAGCCTCAACCTCTTTAGCAACCACCTTCAATGTAGGTCTAGGCATCTTTAGCAACCAGCCTCAGTCTCTTTAGCAACCGTCCTTCTTAGCAACCAGCCACAATAGCAACCAGTCTCCTTAGCAGCCAACCTCCCTTCACAACAATGAGCCTCTGTAGCAACCGTCCTGCATAGCAGCCAATCTCCTAGGCAACTACCTTCCAGCAACCGCCCTCTTTATTATCCGCCCTCCTTAGCAACAAGTCTTCCTTAGCAACCGCTTTCCATAGCAAACAAGTCTGACGCTGACATTGAAGCTAGTTTCAAAAGAGATTAGTTGCTAGAAAGACTGGTTGCTAAGGAGGCTGGTTTTTAAGAAAGCTCGTTGTTTAGACGTTCTGTAGCTAACGACGTTTGGATCACCTTGACACTAATTCCTATGAATATTGGTTGCCTAGAACATTGGTTGCTGAAGGCCGGTTGCTAAGGTTAGTTGCTAAGAAGATTGGTTACTAAGAAGATTGGTTGCTAAGTTGTGCGGTTCCAAAGACGCTGGTTGTTAATGATGCTGAGGTTGCCCTTGAAGCTTGCAGTTAACATGATTGGTTGCTTAGAACATTGGTTGCTAAGGAAACTGGTTGTTAAGGATGGTGGTTCATAATGAGGCAGATTGCTGAAGAGGCCGAGGCTGATCTTAAGTCTGGCTGCTAATAAGTGTTGCATGTCGTGTTTCGAATTGTTAGCATTATCCATTGTGTATATAGTTTTAGTTTATAACTCTTTCCAATAATTCTTTTCAATAACTCTTGTCAATAACTCTTTTCAACAACTCTTTTCAACAACTCTTTACAATAACTCTTTTCAATAACTCTTCTCAATGGCTCTTTTCAATAACTCCTCTCAATAACTCTTTTCAATAACTCTTTTCAATAACTCACTTCAATGGCACTTTTCAACAACTCTTTTCAATAACTCTTTTCAATAACTCTTTTCAATAACTCTTTTCAAAAACTCTTTTCAATAACTAACTCTTTCAAAAACTCTTTTCAATAACACTTTTGAATTACTCTTTTCAAAAACTCTTTTCAATAACTAACTTTTTTCAATACCTCTTTTCAATAGCTCTTTTCAATCACTCTTTTCAATAACACATTTCAATAACTCTTTTCAATAACTAACTCTCTCAAAAACTCTTTTCAATAACACTTATCAACTATTCTTTTCAACAACTCTTTTCAATAACTCTTTTCAAAAACTCTTTTCAATAACTCTTTTCAATAACTCTTTTCAATAACTCTTTTCAAAAACTCTTTTCAATAACTCTTTTCAACAAACTCTTTTCAATAACTCTCTTCAATAACTCTTTTCAATAACTCCTCTCAATAACTCTTTTCAATAACTCTTTTCAATAACTCACTTCAATGGCTCTTTTCAACAACTATTTTCAATAACTCTTTTCAACAACTCTTTTCAAAAACTCTTTTCAATAACTAACTCTTTCAATAACTCTTTTCAACAACACTATTCAATTACTCTTTTAAAAAACTCTTTTCAATAACTAACTTTTTTCAATATACTCTTTTCAATAGCTCTTTTCGATAACTCTTTTCAATAACTCTTTTCAATAACACTTTTCAATAACTAACTCTTTCAATAACTCTTTTCAATAACACTTTTGAAATACTCTTTTCAATAACTCTTTCCACTCAGTCTTTTCATCAACTCTTTGCAACAACTCTTTACAATAACTCTGTTCAAACACTCTTTTCAATAACTCCATTCAAAAACTCTTTTCAACAACTCTTTTCAATAACTCCTTTCAATAACTGTTGTCACTCACTCTTTTCAACAACTCTTTCAACAACTCTTTTCAATAACTCTTTTCAATAACTCATTTCAATAACTCTTTTAATAACTCTTTTCAATAACTCTTTACAATAACTCATTTCAATAACTCTTTTCAATAACTCTTTTCAATAACTCTTTTCAATAACTCACTTCAATAGCTCTTTTCAATAGCTCTTTTCAATAACCCTTTTAAATAACTGTTTTCAAAAACTCTTTTCAATAACTCTTTTCAATAACTAACTAACTAACTCTTTCAATCACTCGTTTCTATAACACTTTTGAATCACTCTTTTCAATAACACTTTTCAAAAGCTAACTTGTTTCAATAGGGGTCAACTGGGGTAAAGTGAACTATGGGGTAATGTGAACTACTTTTGTTTTATATTTCTATAAAAATCAAATTAATTGATAAGTCACATTTTACTTACTGGTTGTCAGTGCAACAAGTTGGTTTGTTGATCAACACTTAAATGAAGGTAATAATTGCATGAAAACATGTGTTTGTAAAATGTTGAAGTTACAGTTTCAGAAAAGGCCGAAAAATCGCGATTCGAAACTTTGAAGATGCGTTTGGTCAAGCAGCCAATGTGGCTAAATGAAGTCATTTAAAATTATTTTCTACATGCTGGAACTGACAAATGTCATGTATGCAACCTTTCATATATCATTTTTTGTATCCTTTGGAGTATTTATTTGTGTATCATGGGCTGTAGAAACAGTTCACATTACCCCTCGAAAACGGGGTAATGTGAACTATGTGGCACAACAACATTCAAGCTGTACTTGAGTGCACTGCTCACTACCTATACTCAAAAAAACAGGATCAAAGAAAAAGGAAAGACCAGTAGAATCTGACAGTAGGCCTACAGCAACAGATGTAGAACCAGATAATGATGCACAACCAGACTTCGATTATAACATGTCAACTGTTACATCGGCCGAGACTGTGCTTGAGAACATGCCAACTACAGGCAAGAGGCATACAAACATTAGGCCTATTGTTGGTGACTTTGTAAAAGTTCAATATGAATCAGACTTCTACCCAGCTAAAGTGATGGCAATCAATGAAGAATTGTTCAAGTGCAATTGCATGATTTCAAGCAAGAGTGGATGGCGTTGGCCTGCTAAAAGGGACGAACTGTGGTACTCAATTGATGACATAAAGAAAATGCTGGGTCAGCCTATACCTATCTCAAGCAGAGGAGTGTATAAGTTTGACAATTTTGCTCACTGAACTGGATTCTGGCAAAATAACCCATAAAGACATCTTCCAAGCTTAGACTGCATCTAGTCTGGACAATTTAGTTTAGTTCCGAACACAGTTCAGTGTTCCGAAATTTCATTTTTGAGCGTTCGCTGTTCAGTAACTTTACTTTTGAGCTTGGACTGCATCACAGAACTTTTTTAAAGCACTTACAGTAGTTCACATTAGCCCTGCCAATAACACAATTGGGGTATTGTGAATTTCCATGGCATTTTCATTAGCAGTTCACATTACCCCGATCACGGGGTAATGTGAACTACCTCACAGGTATAAAAAAAAAATTGACACCAGCAAATCTATTGCTGATGTCAGAATGTAAACTGCAGATTCTTATAGCTGAATGTTATGGTGCATAAACAGAATATAAAAACTTTTGTATAAAAAGAAGTAACAACAACAAAATTAAAGAATTTGTCAAAAGTAGTTCACATAACCCCGGTTTACCCTAACTCTTTTCAATAACTCACTTGAATAGCTCTTTTCGATAACCCTTTTCAATAACTCTTCAATAACTCTTTTCAATAACTCGTTTCAATAACTCTTCTCCCTAACCCTAACCCTTTTTTTTTGCTTTTCCGTCTTTTTTCATGAAAAAGTGGTTACATTGTCAGAAGCCTCATTTTGCGCCCCCTTGGCGCCCGCGCCCCTGCCAGACTCGTGCATAATAGTTACTTTTTTGTACTTTTTTAGCAATTCTTGCCTGATTTCTTTTTTAAATTTTCTAAAGCCTAATTTTGCGCCCCCCTGTCCTGCGCCCAGGGGCGGTCGCCCACCCCTGCACCCCTCGTTACGCCACTGCTCAGTAACTCTCTTCACTCACTCTTTCAACAACTCTTTCAATAACTCTTTTCAATAACTCTTTTCAATAACCCTCTTCAATAACTCTTTTCAATAACACTTTTCAATAACTCGTTTCAATAACTCACTTGAATAGCTCTTTTCGATAACCCTTTTCAATAACTCTTCAATAACTCTTTTCAATAACTCTTTTCAATAACTCTTTTCAATAACTCTTTTCATAATTCTTTTCAATAACTCTTTTCAATAACTCTTTACAATAACTCACTTCAATAGCTCTTTTCAATAGCTCTTTTCAATAACCTCTTTTCAATAACTGTTTTCAAAAACTCTTTTCAATAACTCTTTTTTCAATAACTCTTTTCAATAACTCTTTTCAACTAACTCTTCTGTGAACTAATGTTTTGCATATATAATGAGCACAGGTGTTCTTTAGGTTGATATATATATATAATGTGTATCGATTGTTAAGCGTTTTAGTCTTAGGCCTTAGTTGCGCTGTCGGCTCGTGGGCGCTTGGCCTAAAGTAGCCTAAACTTTGGCTGACGATAGATTCTCTACACGTGCAGTTAGCGCGCCAAACTTAGAAACTGCTGATGACAGTGAATTTGAACATATACAGTGTAGTAGATGTTTTAATGCAGTAGAGAGCTGTATGTTAGAAGTTACAGTTGAGCTGTATTGATAAGAACTTTGATTGTACGTTTGAAA